>CM066312.1:1777500-2377500 GCA_033807775.1 Saussurea involucrata | reverse complement strand
TTTCGAAAATGAATGATTAATATAGGGTTTAAAAATCAAAATAAGATGAAAAAAAAAGAATACTAAATTAAAATTGAGAATACTTAAAACTATTTTACATATATTTAGAAGAAATCACTTTTGTTTTGTTGTAGAAAATGAAAATGAAAATCTTTACCTTACTTGGCATTTAGCAAGCAAGGTCTAATTATTTTCTCAAAAAATTAGCAAATAAAGAAATATTTCGGCCCATAAAGGATATTTCCAATGAGTTTTCTTTTATGTGATATTTAGGCCCATAAGGAGATAAATAAACATCTTTTTTTTTTAAGGAAGATAAATAAACATCTCTTAATCGTTGTCATTGGGATAAAGAAACTCAAGGCAAAGACAGAAAGATAATACACATTGTATAATATACATTAGAAGTGTACTCTATAGCATGATACATCTTGATTTTAATTTTTTATGTTTTTTTTGTCTTCTTTTTAAAATGTGTTTTTGTCAATTTAGATTTAACAATAATGTAATTTATTTTAGATTTAATAATATATTAGTTTTTATAAAATAAATATTTGTTAGAATTTAATAATTATCCTAATTATATTTTAGAATATATATATATATATATATATATATATATATATATAATGATATGTTTATCATGTATTTGATTATTTTTATCAGTTAGTTATAAATTCAAAAATGCAGCTTTTTAAAGCTATACTTATACATCATTTACTTATGGACAACTCTGACTCGCTTCCGGATTTGGTTTCCAGACTCATCAAGGATATGCCTAAACCCGAGGGAGACCGATTTCTCATGATTTTATGGAGCATCTGGCACCGAAGAAACGATATTGTTTGGAACAATGTGCCTCGAGATCCGGATTCAGTTATTAGACGTGCGAACAACATCCTTTCGGACGAGCGTTCCACTAGGGGTATCATCTGCTCGAACCCTGTTTAGTTTAACTCCCCGTGTAGCTCTTAATGGCACCCCCTAGAAGGGGATTCTTAAAATGCAACATCGATGCCGCCACCTTTAATGTTTCCAGCTCGACGGACTTTAGTGTTGTCATCAAAGACTGTAGGGGGTTTTCATTGCTGCCAAAACGACTCCTATGCACTCACTTCCCGCGGTCCGTGATTATGCGGCGTATGCGCTTAAAGACGCTATCTTATGGGCTTGCGACCAGGGTTTATCCAATGTCATGTTTGAAACAGATGCTAAATTAGTTGCGGATGTCATCTATGACTTGAGCCATGACATATCGGAATTTGGAGACATTATCCGGGATATTCGGCGGATCCTTGACAACCATCGAAGCTTCTCGGTCCATGCGGTAGGAAGACAAGTTAACGAGGCGACTCACTTAACAGCGAGACACTCTCGCTTTTTATCTTGTCCAACAGTTTTTGATGTAACTCCGCTTTTTCTTTTACATTGTATCAATGACTTCTGTACTGGTCATATTTTTAATGATTGGATTGATTCCCGATCGAGTGATGGCAATGCTGAAGCTTGATCGTGACTCAATCATTTCTCTTAAAAAAAAATTGTATGCATCAATAAACAATATTTGATGCATAATATTTTGTTTTTAAGAGTTTTTCTCAAATGCTTTGTAATATAATATAGACAGTTATATGATTTCAACTTTGTCACTCATCTTTATATAATATGTATAAACTTGTATTATAAAAGAGCTATTATAGTTATCTTGAATTTTTTTAAGATGTACACATTTTAAAGGAGAATGTGCAATTTGTTAACTATGTACAACCCCTTCACACCCGCTTCCCCTAATATTCACGTTCCAATTTTTCCATTTTAATTTATACGTTACACTTAATACTCTTATAATTATTATTAAATTATTTTTAATCCCTTACTTTTCTATTTTTCATTTTAGACACTTATCATAGTAACATAAATAATTGTATATGAACTAAAATGCATTATATATATGTATATATTTACAAATGATATTTTTGCAATCGTCTCATCAATACCTTCGAAATGAACTCAACATTGAATATTTTGGATTTAATCATATTATTACATGAATATATATGAATTAATATGTTTTATATTCCTTATGTTTTCATTTTTCATTTTACAACCTTATTATATTAAAAATATATAATCGTAGATTAACTAAAATACATTAAAATCTTATCGTCAGTAATTTCAAAATAAATTTATTATTGAATATCTTTTGATTTAATAATATTGTAAAAAATATTATAAAAAACGCATCAAGATTTTTCAAGAGTGAAGATTTTTTTAAACTTGTAAATTTTACACCCTTATCTATCTTTATTATCTATACCCTTTTAAAAAAATACGGTTATTCTTGAATTTTATGAGGTATGTAACACCCCGAATTTTCCATGTAAGTCCTCACCCTTGCTTTTCCTATCGAGAAATGATTTTCGTATCTATTATGGCCTTGCATGCATGCTTAATCGTTTGAAATTCACATCGAAATCGGGTTGGGGAGGACCCGACGAGAATGCCCAGGGCATTCTCGCGCGTCACAATTGCGGCTGCAACCCCCCATACTCTCGGTATAATTGTGGCGAGAGAGCCCGACGATAGTGCCAGGTCACTCTCGTGGTGTCACTCTCGCGGATGTCAACCAGGGGCCGAAATGTCTCACTTGCGGTACATTCTTGGCGAGAGTGCCCGACGAGTATGCCCGAGGCACTCTCGCACGTCAAGGTCGCCGACAGGGGGTGTTTTGGGTTTAAATGGCAGCGCTGAATCTTTTAAAAGGGAGGGTTTACTCACTTCTCTCTTGGGTCCGATTCTCCTTCACTCTAGGGGCGATTTCTCACCTAATTTCTCCCCTCACCATAAAATGCTTAGGGTCTGATCATTTATGAGTTTAAATCATTAAACCCTACCCTCATCTACCACTAGAAAAGTCTCTACAAGGATTTCAAGAGTATCAAGAGTTCAAGCTTCAAGTATTTACTCCAACATCCTAGGGTTTCCTCTTTTGCTAGGGTTTCACTCTACAAACCTTTGGTAAGTGATTTATTCTAGTAAGGGCGTCATTAATGATCATTAATGGGTTAGTATGAGATTAATGATTGTTTGACTTTTTGTGTCATCTAGGGTTACCTACAGAAAAGTGGGGTTTTCTCTTTACAAACCCTATTTGGTAAGTTTATTTTCCTCTTATATGCTTGTAAATAATCTCATGATGCTTAAATGAAAGAATTCATTGCATTGGCATTTTCACTAAAAACTAGGGTTTACCCAAAGTTCATGGTTTGGTACACATGTATGTATATATACACACACACACACGTATATATATATATATATACATACCTCTTATTGGGTACAAGTATAAATATATATATATATATATATATATATATATATATATATATATATATATATATATGGGATGGGTTCACGTGAGACCAGTTTGTTTTCGTGAGACTGGTGAGACCATGTTTTTACACTTGAAACTTCACAGTAAAACAATGTAAAGGTAAAAAAGATACGAACATTCACAACAAAAATGTTACTTTCACAGTATATATAAGGATGTGCTCACATGTGTTCTTACACACTAATATGTCTAGTTTCATAAGTTGACAACCTGGTTTCTACTTGGAAGGATTAAGCTTGGTTTTACATATCATGTGTGATTTATGGAATATTCTTTACGTAAACATGTAGGGACAATGCCATGCTACAACTTGCATTAATTGATTTAATTTGTATTCATGGTCATGTTTTGGAATTGTGGAAGTCTATATCCTTGTGCACGAGGATAAAGACCAAGTGAGTTGTATATTTTATTGACTATCTTGGGTCACTAGCGAGTAGGCAATATGGTACATTGAAGTCCTTGAGGTGTAACTCGTCTAGTTTGGATAGACAATATGGTCCCGTAAGTCCTTGAGGTGTAACTCGACAGAATAGGCAATAAAGGCATGAAAAGATGGTTTGAGGTTATGATGTCTTGATGGCATGGGAACTAAAACTGGGACTTGAGGAGCAATCCAATAACATCATGGGTGACTCCATTCACGTGTGCTCGTCACCCCGATGGTAACGGGTCTCCCTCGTATTTCAAGAGTCTTTCTCTTGTGTAACTCTGTTCAAGTTGGTACACTATGACAAGGAATGAATTGTGGTGATTACTATCACACGAATCCGGTAACTTGACTTGATTTTACAATATCGTATACTGTTATAAATATCATGGATTCTTACATTTTCCCTCTAGACTTTCGGTCTAACACTTGCGGTATTGTAAATTGTGGATTTCAGGTTCCACTAGCGGTGCGTCTTTGACGCGTTGATTTGTCGACCATACTTTAGGAGCTTGGAGGTTGGCTTTTTGGGAATTCAAGATGAGAGATTTTTGGAGATATAGCGACACCCGTGTTAATCTAGTGTAATGTATTTCTAGATTAGTAGGTTGTTGTGTATTATGTCTTGATACTCGTTAATTTAAACTTTGTCCAAACTATCCTGTTTCATTCCGGGCTTTAGTTGGTTATTTTATGAAGTTTTATTTTACCCTTTTTTCCGGAAAATTCCCTATTTTAAATGTCTAAATTTTAGGGTGTTACAAGTTGTTATTAGAGCTCCAGTTTAAGTGAACTAGGTATGCTAGTGTGATGTCTAGACTTAAGTTGAGACTAATAAGTTATGAAATGTGAGGAATTGGGTAGAAATACTAAGTTGGGACGTTTCGGAGTCGACGAAAGTTACATCGTTGGGAATTATGAAAGTGGTGACGAGAATTCTTATGTGTAGTATGTTCATAATTTCAATTAGCTACTGCTATTATGAATATATTGTTACGTGAGCATGCTAGATTACTATGGTTGTGACGACCAATGATTGTACTAGTACGTTTCTTTATGTGTAATCTCGTTAGCCTAATTTCTCATCTTTATTCTCGAATGTGACAGACAAAAATGGTAAATACACGGAGTAGACCTTAATCTTTGCCGGAAGGTAACATCGTGACTGAATCCACGGCTGATCAACCGAACGTAAATGCATCAACTTTGCCTCCTCCACTTCCACCTCTGTTGGGTGGGAGAGTGGAGCAAATATCAAAGACAAACATTGCCTCCGCTAACCCGGTTATAACCGAAGTGACTCCTCAAACTCAAATGATGGTCATGATGCGGGTCATGAACAAGACCATGGTTAAGCAACATGAATTGTTCATGAAGCTTTTAGAGGACAGGGAAGCTAACCCGCGTCGTCATGAAACGATTGACGAGAATGTGTTCGTAGCGGGGTCCAGGGGAACCGGGGATGAGAACCGTACCGATTGGTTGGTTACCTTGGAGACAAGACCGTCAGGGAGAACGTGTTCCTACAAAACGTTCCTATGTTGTAAACCACCGGAGTTTGCCGGTTCTGATAATCCAGTGGTGTGCATGAACTGGATTAAGGAAATCGAGCAAGACTTCCGGGCTTGTGACTGTGAGGAAAAACAGAAAGTAAAATTTGGTTCCCAAATGCTTAGAAGTTCAACTTTAACTTGGTGGAACGTCTACACATCCACCCTAGAAGCTTCGGTTTTGGCCAAGATGACTTGGGCTGCTTTCAAGAAGAAGATCTTGGAAGAGTACTGCAATGAGCAATATATGGATTTGATCGAGGAAGAATTCCGATCGATCATGAAAGGAAATTTGTTGGTGAGGGAGTATACCCGACTTTTCATGGAAAAGTTGAACCTTGTGGGGCACATGGCCCCAACTGAGAAAGAAAAGATGAAGGCGTATTTGAAGGGTTTGCCTGCTACATGATGGAAATGGTCTGTAACTCCAAAGCCACGAACCTCCGAGAGACGATCGAGGAGGACAAAGTTATGGAGAGGGTATACGCAAGAGACAAGGAAGAGAAAGCTAAAGTGGGAGAGAAGAGGAGGTAGGAGAGCCCACAAAATTCGTTCAAAAAGCCAAGGTTTCAACCAAGTGGTAAAGGAAGGGACAACCGTCGAGAGGCGAAGTGGTGTCCCAAGTGCAAGAGCAAGCACTTCGGTCTTGCAATTCTGGTCAGGTTACATGTCTTAAGTGCAGGAAGTCGGGGCACACTAGTCCGGAGTTCCACATAAGGGGAACGACGTGCTTCGAGTGTAAGGAGATTGGGCACATGAAGCGAGAGTGCCTCAAGCTGAGAGGGGACGCAAGAGGGGCTAGTTCAGGGAGTCAACCAAGGAGGGAGGCCATACCTAAGGCTCAAGGGAGGGCCTTCCAGATGACATCAGAAGAGGCAAAGGAAACCGTCGATGTGGTGTCGGGTACGTTCTCACTCAACTCTTTACCCGCTAAAGTATTGTTTGATTCTGGTGCTAATTGTTCTTTCGTATCGTTAGAGTTTTGCAAATCTTTGAATGTACCTACTAGTACGCTACGTGATGCCTTAGTCATAGAGGTAGCAAATGGGAAACAAGTGGTTTTTCGGGAAATCGTGGAAAAATGTCGCCTAGAGATCAATGGCGAAACCTTTGAAGTGGACCTACTTCCCATGGCTATTGGGAGTTTTGATGTGGTTATTGGCATGGACTGGTTGGCGAAGCATCAAGCGAAAATTTTGTGCTCCAAGAAGCTTATAAGGATACCACTTCAAAGTGGGGACTTTGTTCTCGTCTACGGAGAGAAACGTAAAGGCAAAGTGGCCATCATTTCTTCCATTAAGGCAAGGAAGTGTCTAATGAAGAAGTACCCATCGTTTCTAGCTTACGTGGTGGACGCCAAAATGGAGACAAAAAGTGGAAGATGTGAGAGTCGTCAGCGAGTATCCGAATGTTTTCCCCGATGACCTACCGGGTTTGCCACCCAACCGTCAAGTGGAGTTCAAGATCGACTTGATTCCGGGAGCGGCACCGATAGCCCGCGCACCGTACCGTCTTGCACCAATAGAAGTGCAGGAGATGATGACGCAACTGCAAGAGCACCTAGAGAAGGGTTCGTAAGACCAAAGCTCATCGCCTTGGGGAGCTCCGGTGCTTTTTGTCAAGAAGAAGGATGGGTCGATGCGGATGTGTATCGACTACCGAGAATTGAACAAGGTAACCGTGAAGAACAAGTATCCGCTTCCCCGAATAGACGACCTTTTTGATCAACTTCAAGAAGCCGGATGCTTCTCCAAGATTGACCTTCGATCCGGTTACCACCAAGTGAAGGTTAAAGAGGAAGATGTCTCGAAAACGGCATTTAGGACTCGGTATGGGCACTACGAATTCCTAGTCATGCCATTTTGGTTAACGAACGCGCCATCGGTGTTTATGGACTTGATGAACTGGGTTTGCCGACCACTCTTGGACAAGTCCGTAATTGTGTTCATCGATGACATCTTAGTGTACTCCAAAGATGATGCGGAGCATGAGCAACACCTTAGAGAAGTGTTGGAAGTGCTAAGGAAGGAGAAGTTGTATGCTAAATTTTCTAAGTGTGAGTTTTGGTTGCGGGAAGTGAAATTCCTAGGGCATGTAGTGACCCGAGAAGGTGTGAAAGTAGATCCCGCGAAGGTTGAGGCAATGATGAATTGGGAGCCTCCAAAGAGCCCTATGGAAATCCGGACTTTCTTGGGCCTAGTCGGGTACTACCGAAGATTCATCCAAGATTTCTCTAAGATTGCATCATCACTAACGGCGTTGACTCGAAAGAATGTGAAATTCATATGGACTAATGTGCAAGAGGAAGCATTTCAGGCTTTACAACGGAAACTTTGTGAAGCTCCAATCTTATCCTTACCCGAAGGAACGGAAGACTTCGTCGTTTATAGCGATGCATCCAAGATGGGTTTGGGTTGTATTTTGATGCAAAGAGGCAAGGTGATAGCGTATGCATCGAGGAACTTGAAAGAACATGAAAAGAATTACCCAACTCACGACCTTGAGTTGGCGACGGTAGTGTTTGCTTTGAAGTTATGGCGGCACTACTTGTTCGGTACGAACTGCACGCTTTACACCGATCATAAAAGCTTGAAGTATGTTTTTGACCAAAAGGAGTTAAATATGCGTCAACGGAGATGGTTAGAGTTACTTAAGGACTACGACTGTGAACTACTATACCATCCGGGCAAGGCGAATGCGTTAGCTGACGCTTTGAGTCGAAAGGAGTATAGTGGAAAAGTGCAAACATCATTGGCAAGAATCGAAATAATCTCGATCTTGATAGACATGATCAAGACAGCTCAAACCGAAGCTTTACATGAGGCGAATCTCAAGGAAGAATCTATGGTGAAGAAACATCTTCTATTGACGGAAGATAGTAGAGGACTGAAGCTTTTGCAAGGGCGAATTTAGGTGCCTAAAATTGGAGGGTGTCGAGAATTGCTCATGGAAGAAGCCCACAAGTCAAAATACTCTATACATCCTGGAAGCACAAAATGTATAGAGATATGAAGTTGAGCTATTGGTGGCCGGTTATGAAACTAGACGTGTGGTACGTGCGAAATGTGTGTTTTAATCGCAGTGGGTTGCAAACTATCCACAACGGGAAGTGCAAGTGTACACTGTCCACTATGATCGTCACAGCAAGTAATAGTTGGTAAAATACCAGAATCGAATCCACAGGGACTGGACAATCAAGACAATACGGTTCTCATGAGCTCCTTTTACAGGTTTCAACTAGAGAGGAAAATAATACTTGGTTTTGTTTGGTGAAAATAGCTACTTTAACGATTTTACTAAGGTTTTAAAGGAGGAATGTAGGTTAGATTTTCCCTAGATTTTATACTAAATACTTGGTCCTAAAAATGATCCTTGTATTCGAGGTAGGCATTTTCGCTAGAAAAGCCCGGTTACAAAATACTCACACCGTTAGATAAAAATCTCATACTTGTCGCATTCATTGTTTTGTCAATGGTAATCTCAAAAATGGACCTTTTCAGGTCTCGATGGAATGTGTAGAGACAAATACTCTAAGTGTTTTTAATACACAAATTAGCTTGCCTACTACTCCAGTGGGTTGAGATTAGCTCACTGTGTCGACTTCACTTTCGTAAGTGTCAAAAGAATTCTTTCGAATCCCCTAGCATCATTCAAGCTCGTGTCACTGCGTTCTACTTATTTCTAAGTTAAGAACTAGACTTTAGATCCTTGCAAGTGATCGGCTTGTTCGCATCCTTGGGTAAATATCGAGAATGAATGACCAAAACAACAAATATTCTAAGTACAAAGATTACTCAAGCATTTTTAATAAAATCCAGGTACTTCTCTTTCCTACATCCCAAAGGATGTTTAACCTAACATTTCCGAAGTAAAGAAAACAAAAGATGAAGATTTGCACATAATAAAACTGATAGTGGATTGAATAGTACTCACAGTGGGGAACGAGAATTCGTCCCTGTCCACTGTGTTTTACGAATTACAATTAACTAGGAAAGGAAATTACGGAAATTAAAGCTAAATTAATGCAGTAATTAAAAGACTAAAACTAATGTGGTAGATGAGAGAAATTAAAGCTATTCTAAACTTAACCCAAGATGATTGTAAGATTCCAAGCTTTTAATAAATGAACCCAAGTGCTCCTTTTTATACTAGGAGAAAGAGTTGGGTATTACACAAAAGAGATGAGTCTTCCAATGGGTAAAAACTGCCGTGTTGTGGCAGAAATCAGCACCTTGTGTAACCCAATTACCCAATGGACTCTTTTCCAAGTCAATCTCTAAGTACATAAAGGAGTACTTGTTGCAATCTTCAATGTAGATGCCATTTTGTACTTCCTCCAGCCATTTCCCTGCTAATGAACCTTCTTCCTCCAGCAAATTAAGTCCCAACTAGTAGTTTCTTTTGTCTTTCTTGATCAGCTCGAATAGTGGGCAGCCGGAGTGGGCACAACAGTGATCACTGCAGGATAAAATGTGAAAAACACCCAAATTCTACCAAATAGTTTATTAAACACTAAGGTTCACTCCTTTTGCTCATTTTCGAGATTTATACCAAGAATGGGGGTTTTGAGAGGCGGAATGGCTAAAATTGACAAAATAAAATAGGAAAAACAAGGAAATAATAACTCTAAAAATAGAGTTATCAACGTGGTCGGCTTTGTGGAAAAGTGCATCACATGTTCGCTAGTAAAAACCGAGCACCAACGACCTTATGGTAGTTTGCAATTGCTAGAGATACCGGAATGAAAGTGGGATCACATTACGATGGATTTTGTAACAAGCTACCAAGGACTTAGAAGGGTCACAACACCATTTGTGTGATAGTGGATTGAATGACCAAAAGCGCACATTTCTTGGCTATGAGGGAGACATTGCCATTGAACAAATTGGCGAGGTTGTACATCAATGAAGTGGTCTCAAGACACGGAGTGCCGTTGTCCATTGTATCTGACTGGGATAGCTGTTTTACTTCTCATTTTTGGAACGCCTTTCAAAGAGAGTTGGGAGCGAAGGTGAAGCTGAGTACGACATAGCACCCTCAAACGGATGGGTAAAGCAAGCGGACCATCCAAATGTTGGAAGACATGTTGAGGTCATGTGTTATCCACTTTGGGGGGAAATTGGGACTCTCATCTTCCATTGGTGGAGTTCGCCTACAACAACAGTTACCATTCAAGCCTTGATGTGGCACCATTTGAAGTCTTGTATGAGCGGAAGTGTAGAACGCCCGTTTGTTGGCTCGAGGCGGCGATAAGCAATTTGCCGGACCGGAAGTGGTACGAGAAACGGCGGACAAGGTAAAAAGTATTCGGGAACGGTTAAAGTCGGCACAAGATCGTCAAAAGAGATATGCCGATAAGAAAAGACGACTGATTGAGTTTCAAGTGGGTGATCGTGTGATGTTGAAGGTTTCACCGTGGAAGGGAATCATAAGGTTCGGGAAGCGGGGAAAGCTTAGCACTCATTTCCTTGGGCCCTTTCCTATTATTGAACGAATGGGACTTCAAGCGTTCAAGTTGGAACTACCACCCAAGATGAGTGGGATCCACCCTACATTTCATGTGTGCTACTTGCGGAAGTGTTTAGCGAAAGAAGAGAATATCATCCCGTTATCGGAAATCCGTGTGGACAACAACCGATGTGTGGAAGAACCGGAAGCTATCTTTGAAAGGGAAACGAAGAAGCTTCGTCATAAGGAGATGGTTCAATGGAAGCATCATCGGGGCGCTAACGTGACATGGGAATCCGAGGAGGACATGAAAAGGCGTTATCCTCATCTTTTTGTGTAAAGTGCAAGATTTCGAGGACAAAATCTTTTCTAAGGAGGAGGGGGGGTTGTAACACCCCGAATTTTCCATGTAAGTCCTCACCCTTGCTTTTCCTATCAAGAAATGATTTCTGTATCTATTATGGCCTTGCATGCATGCTTAATCGTTTCAAAATTCGCATCGAAATCGGGTCGGGGAGGACCCGGTGAGAATGCCCGGCGAGAGTGCCTAAGGCATTCTCGCGCATCACAATCGCGGCCGCAACCCCCAAACTCTTGGTACAATTGTGGCGAGAGTGCCCGACGATAGTGCCAGGGTCACTCCAGCGTTGCCATTTTCTCACTCGCGGTACATTCTTGGCGAGAGTGCCCGGGGCACTCTCACACGTCAAGGTCGCCGCCCGGGGGGGGGGGGGGGGGGCTTGTTTTGGTTTTAAATGGCAACGCTGAATCTTTTAAAAAGGAGGGTTTACTCACTTCTCATTTGGGTCCAATTCTCCTTCACTCTAGGGGCGATTTCTCACCTAATTTCTTCCCTCACCATTAAATGCTCAGCGTTTGATCATTTATGAGTTTAAATCATTAAACCCTACCCTCATCTACCACTAGAAAAATCTCTACAAGGATTTCAAGAGTATCAAGAGTTCAAGCTTCAAGTATTTACTCCAACATCCTAGGGTTTCACTCTACAAACCTTAGGTAAGTGATTTAGTCTAGTAAGGGTGTCATTAATGATCATTAATGGGTTAGTATGAGATTAATGATTGTTTACTTCTTGTGTCATCTAGGGTGATTCGATAGTTCCATTTTCCGCTGATGTAGTCCGGTTGGGATCCCAACACTCAAACCACTGTCTTCGTTCCTCACCCTCCTTCCAATCAAATCTGGTCTAAGGTGCCCGGAGGCAGGGGAAACAAAGGAGGGATTGATCGACCAACTTGAACAGATCCATAACCTGGTTCCAAAAGAAGGCTTTATCGTCTAAAGGCAAGGGTGAGCTTTCTCACTATACCTCGCTCTTCTTTTATCCCGTTTGGTTTCTTATCAATGTTCCGTAAATTTCGTAAAGGTGGGGATGACATCAAGTCCGCATGGCCTTTATGGGCTGGGCCACACACGTGCTACAATGAAAATTACAATGGGAAGCAAGGTTGTAAGGCACAGCAAATCCGAAAAGATTGCCTTAGTTCGGAAACTGTCTTTTCTTCGAATGGCAATGCATCTGATTGTTTGCTAATAGACGACAACTTCTTCTTTGGATCAGGGTTTCTTCTAGGAAATTGGGGTTTTCTCTTTACAAACCCTATTTGATGAGTTTATTTTCCTCTTATATGCTTGTAAGTATTCTCATGATGCTTAAATGAAAGAATCACTTGCATTGGCATTTTAACTACTAGGTTTACCCAAAGTTCATGGTTTGGTACACATGTATATATATATACCTCTTATTGGGTACAAGTATACATATATATATATATGTATGTATAAATATAACCTTATGTGTAGAATATGTTGACATGTGTTCTTAAACACTAATATGTCTAGTTTCATAAGTTGACAAGGTGGTTTCTACTTGGAAGGATTAAGCTTGGTTTTACGTATCATGTGTGATTTATGGAATATTATTTACGTAAACATGTGGGGACAATGCCATGCTACAACTTGCATTAATTGATTTAATTTGTATCCATGATCATGTTTTAGAATTGTGGTAGTCTATATCCTTGTGCACGAGGATTTAGACCAAGTGAGTTGTATGCTCAAAATTTATTGACCATCTTGGGTCACTAGCGAGTAGGTAATAGGGGACATCGAAGTCTTTGAGGTGTAAGTCGTCAAGTTTGGATAGGCAATATGGTCCCATAAGTCCTTGAGGTGTAACTTGACAGAGTAGGCAATAAAGGCATGAAAAGATGGTTTGAGGTTGTGATGTCTTGATGGCATGAGAACTAAAACTGGGACTTGAGTTGCAATCCAATAACATCATGGGTGACTCCATTCACGTGTTCTCGTCATCCCGATGGTAACGGGTCTCCCTCGTATTTCAAGAGTCTTTCTCTTGTGTAACTATGTTCAGGTTGGTACACTATGACAAGGAATGAATTGTGGTGATTATTGTCACACGGATCCGGTAACTTGACTTGATTTTACAATATCGTATACTTTTATAAATATCGTGGATTCTTACATTTTCCCTCTAGACTTTCTGTCTAACACTTGCGATATTGTAAATTGTTGATTTCAGGTTCCACTAGCGGTGCGTGTTTGACGCGTTGATTTGTCGACCATACTTTAGGAGCTTTGAGGTCGGGCTTTTAGGGAATTCGAGATGAGAGATTTTTGGAGATATAGCGACACGCCGACACTCGTGTTAATCTAGTCTAATGTATTTGTAGATTAATAGGTTTTTGTGTATTATGTGTCGATACTCCTTAATTTAAACTTTGTCTAAACTATCCCGTTTCATTCCGGGCTTTAGTTGGTTATTTTATGAAGTTTTATTTTACCATTTTTTCCAGAAAATTCCCTATTTTAAATGTCTAAATTTTAGGGTGTTACAAGGTATGAAACTCAATTAATCATGTAAGTTTAAAAGCTTCAAAACCTCCATGTTCCACAGGATAATTAAAAAGTCCTTATTTTTTATTTTTAAATTACCCTTTATACTCTTATAATTAATTATTTAATTTATTTTATATCTCTTCTCTTTTCATTTTTCATTTTTCATTTTCCATTTTACACCATTATCATAGTAACATACATAATCGCATATAAACTAAAATAGATCAAAAATGTGTTTCTTTTTTCACAAATTATACAATTATAATCGTCTCATCAAAACCTTCAAAATGAGCTCAGTTTATGGGTTTGAAGACCCTACTATCGAGGGAATCCTTTTCAATTTTTGACCGATTAACCATATTGACCTTGTATTTATATGAGATTTAAAAACACATAAACCCATAAAATTAACATCGTGTGATAGAGAGTAAAAATGAACATGAAACAAGATTATTTCTTTCGAGTTCTCAGCTTTAGATTCGAAATGGTACGCGTTGCATCGCGCACAAGTACGTTTCTAGTATATATATATATATATATATATAACGTATCTAATAGATGATGGTTTCAAGACATTGGAATGTTTAGTCCTATTTCATATTTACTCACCCAGAATGATAGAGTGATCCATTAAAATCCGCACAATTTTGTGAACAAAAGAGTTAAGTTTAGCAAAAGATATTTGCAATTGCATAGCAAAAGATACATGCATAAAAATCTTAAGTTATTGTTTATAACTGATGACTTTCACAACATTTTAACATGACTAAGCCAACTGGCGATTTCCGACAAGTCTTTCCTAATTTTTAGAACAAGAAGCGGAACTACAGTGATGAAATGAAAAATGTTTCTTACGATTACATCCAATAGCCCACTTGTGCAATTTTCCATTCTCCTGTTGATTCCAATGAAGATAGAAAACTTGTATTTCTCATTTACAATTTCATCTTTGTTTATGTTGCTAACTCTTAGTTTGGTCCTACTTATGATTCATTTTGTTAATACTATAGGAAAGTTTAATTAACTACTGAGTTCTGGTATTTGATCTTAAGAGTTTTGTGTTGAACAAAAAATTGTAAACTTAGCTTTTAAATTCGAATCTAGAACCAATATTATTGACATATGATGCTACCGAGGTTTATTAAAATACTTAAAAACTAAAATAACAATGTAAAGAACAAGAAGATTGTTTTAGAAATGAAAAACAAAATGTAACACTCTCAAATCTGGAAAGAACAACCAATCAAAAATTTCCAAAATACATCAAGTAAAGGATAAATCTTTTTCTACTAATCAATACGTGAATTACCTCGAATAACAAATCTATATTTAACATCAACAATTGATAAACTAAACCTTATATAAAGACTAGGTTAACGGCGTATGTTACTAAAACCCAATAACAATGGTTATCTCCAAATGCGGAAGATTCCATCGAATAGCTAGATCATTTTCGAGTCTCTATCTAGCACTCAATTCATCACAGGGTCGCTAGTGTTGAACCATACAAGGACCTGGTGCACATGTCTACAAATAAAAAGGGTTAAGCTTAACGCCAAGTAAGTTCAAGCAACTTTCATCATTTATATAAAATAGTAAAACTGAAAGACTGGTTATCTAAATAATAATTTCTTAAATGAAATGTATTTGGTGTAAAAACAAACCTTAGTCCCAAAAATCACCCTTTACGGTGATGAAAATACATTAACCAAAATGCCCATTTATCATGAAATCAGAATCCCAATACTCACCCAAAACGTGAATGAAGTTAAATATTCAAATATCCAAAACATGGATAAAACTCTATTATCAATTCATCCAAAAACATGGATAAAACTCTATACACAAAACCACAATTCATAGATGACAATCCATACTCAAAATGTCAACGAGAACATGGATAAACTCTATTTCCAAACTTAACACCTTTCGGTGGCGGGGAGACTTGTTTCCATTGAACGTAACTGGAACACAAAAGTATGCCACATATCTATGTTATATATGAGCATCGCTTATAGAAAACAAGCATTGACATCAACCTTATCCCAAATCCAAGTTAAGCTCGTTCATTAGAAATGACCGTCACTGCGGACTACATGGTCATCTAGTTCAACTCTATCCGAGTCTTTATCTTGAGTCCGCCATTCCGGATCACACAGTTATCAAGTCCAACTCTATTTAAGTCTTTACTTTGAGTCCTCCGTTGATTCGAGTTTCTAGTTACAACACAAGGATAACTATCTCATTCCAAACGACTCATATGCCTATGGAGCCAATGCATTACAGTCTAAATTACATGATTCCAAATGAATGACCAACACGCTCAAAACATGTAACTTACAAATAAATATGTCATAATTGCATATAACTCCAAAAACTCAACATAGAGCAAATTAAACCAGACAAATGTTCCCAAGACTCTTCTGAGTAAAAAACGAGCTAAATGCTCAATAACTCTTTGCTTATGTAACTACTTAATAAAAGCTAATCCAGATCATAACAAGTCATTGAAGAAAATTATTCAAATATAATAGGAACATGTATATTAATAATTGTTCTAAAATGTGTGACATGGCAACC
The DNA here is from genome assembly GCA_033807775.1 of Saussurea involucrata. Classification (NCBI taxonomy): domain Eukaryota; kingdom Viridiplantae; phylum Streptophyta; class Magnoliopsida; order Asterales; family Asteraceae; genus Saussurea; species Saussurea involucrata. Next base: position 2,361,218 of record CM066312.1, on the reverse strand, counting down.
ACGTACAGTGACGCAAGGCTCGACTCATACACCATATTAACCCATGTCACACGCCATGGTCAGATGCACATATTTTATGTTTTACTTTTAGTTAATATATAAACATAAAAAAATGCATTTGTATATAGAAGTGTATGTGGGTGAGTGGTGTGAATTTGTTATATACGTATTTGCCATCATAAGTTAAGCATTGAAGAACGATCATAAAGCTTGAGGCTTAATCTCAATGGTAAACCAACATACAGAGGAAGGCGTATATGTGTTGTCGCTCGATCATCCCGACGTAGTAGAAAATAAGTTTAGGGCTCTGAAAACTCCTCGAGATGGTCTATGTCGCTATGTTAAGAGGTCTAAAATCCATCCTCGAGAAGGACGCAGGTTTCGAACCCTAACTTTGGCATATCTATTTAATTTTCAGTTTTTAGTTTAATTTTTTAGAAGAAATGGCAGTGAGAGGTGCAAAAGCAAGAAACCAACCAACATATTTGTATGATTTTGCAAAAAAAGAAAGAGAAATTATCAGTTTATAATATATATATACTACCATTTAAATACTTATCTCGATCAGTCCATCATCGTTACACCATCCATCTCATCATACCATTAAATCCTTGATATTTATATGAGATATGTTTAGGTTGTATCTAATTTGTATTATAGTGAAATTGATCATGATGTCCATTTTGGTCAAAGTAGGTTGCTTGTAACATTTCAACTCTTAAAAAGTCACACGAAGCTACTTTGGAGTCTTATGACATCTTAGCTGCATGAAAATTACAATTAAAAACAGATTCAAATATTTTGTCGGTGAATCAAAAGTCTTCAAAGTCGTTCGATATGCATGCTTTTAGCTGAATTTCATGTATAGTTTTAAGGAATTTTTACGTTTTTTGGTTGATTGTGGTTTGCAATTCAATGCTATTTGTATCCATGGGTCTAACTCCTGCTTTTGAATATGAGATATGAAAATAACAATAAATTATAAATCAAAATGACATAAACAAACACAAAAACAATTATAAATAAACTATAAGCATTATTTTCAAAAAATGCAATGATAAAATTGGAAATTTTAAGAGACCAATAGAAAAATAATAATTTACTCTAAAATAACACGTACTATGGTCTTTAAAAAAGCATAATTTACTATACTCAAAATAACACTATGGTCTTTAAAAAAATGTTTTTCTATCATTGATGTATTACCAAGACTTGCTTAAGAATCTTTTGTTGGATTTGTTAGTTTGTTTCATTCAATGGGTACCCATTGATTCCTAAACAATTGGCTTAATTTCCACTTAACCTTTAAATAATATAGGATATTTTCTTGATTAAATATGTTTTTTTTTTTTATAAAATTTTTTAAATGACAAAATATATGATAGGTTTATATTGGTTTTTCAAACAAAGATAATTATGAATCAAATCTTTTCTGAACATTATTTACCTTTTTGATTAATCAAAGAAATCTTTAAAGAAAATATTGTAATCATTATATTTTTCTTCAAAGAATTTATTGGTGATTTTATTTAGTAATCATTTTAGGGTTATCGAGAAAACTTTTTTTCTATTCTACTTTTTTCATTATAAACATAGCCTTAAGAAAGCAAAAATACAACCTAAAATTCTCATATCCCTCGTTCCTTACAAAATAAAGAAGTTGTTGGAGATGTACGGTGTCCCACACCCACCCTTACGGTTGTTGGGTTTTATATTAACCCGACCCGATACCTGAAAAGAAAGACAGTTGGTCTTGAAGGTATCCTGACTCAACCAATGAAACAGTTTGCTTCCAAAGGTGCATGCATAGTCATAATATTAATCCTTATCCAAATCGCCTCCTCATCTCTCCTTCTATCGCCACGTGCATCATGACTCGGATATTTTTATCAATATTTTTAGTAAAAACAATAATTACAAGCATTTAAAAAAAAGGATAGCTCCAAAATTATATGATTTTTATAAGATAAAAATAAAGTTACATTCTTTGAAAAAAGATTATTCATACTTTCAACACTTTTTCTTTTCTTTTAGAAATTTAAACATTAATAATATTATTAAAATATTCGTAGTAATTTAATAAAGAGTAAATTACTGTTTTAGTCCCTGTGGTTTGTCAAAAAATACGGTTTTGGTCCCTAAACTTCATTTATTACAATTTTGGTCCCTGTGGTATGCACTTTGTTACGGAATTGGTCCCTCAAGCTGACGGACGTCTATTTTCTCCGTTAAGCTCGAGGGCAAAATGGTCTTTTTATATTTTTATTTATTTTAACATTTTTAATTAATTTTTTGGGTTAAACTTCATCTTCTCCAAAGATACATAACCCTAAATCAAGAACACCATACCAAAAAATAAGAACACCACGAAGAACTCATATTTTTTTTGAATCATGAAAAACTCAGTTAAAACCCACCAAAGGCAATCTTCCAAGAAGATGACTTCTGGGTTTCTTGTTATCATGCTAGAAGCCAAAATAGAGGTATTAGGGTTTTCAAGAGATATATACACACACACAAAGAAGAAGAGAGATCGGCAGAAATCTGAGAAGAGATAGAGAGAAGAGAGATCGACAGAAGAGAGGACGCCGAATAACGCACAACGTCGAAAAAACGCACAGCGATGCCGAAAAAACGCACAACGTCGGAACCCACTTCGTCTTCTCCAGCAATTTCATCTCTCGATCTCTTCTCCAGATCTCGTCTCTCTCTCTCTCTTCTCCAGATCTCGTCTCTCTCTCTCTCTCTCTCTCTCTCTCTCTTCTCTCGATCTCTTCTCCAGATCTCGTCTCTCTCTCTCTCTCTTCTCTGGATCTGTTCTCTCTCTCTCTCTCTCTCTCGAACAAGATCTGTTCACTCCCTCTTTGTTCTCTCAATCTCTATCTCTGATCTCTCATAGTCTCAAGTATAATATTGATTTTGCTTCAAAAAAAAGTATAATATTGATTTAATGTAAAAAACAATCTGATATTAATTTAGGTTAATAAATCTAGGTTTGATTTTGTTTTTTAAATTTAGGTTGTTTAAATTTAGGTTTGATTATTAAAACTATGGATTTGATCTTCTGTGGTTTATTCTTGGTATGGTGTTCTTAAGATGAACATTCAAGAAAAAAAACATTAAGGTTTGATGGTTCTTGATGTTCATGATAATCTTGAAGTGTTCTTCTTCATCTTCTTCAGATTCAGGAAAAGAAATTAGAAAAGAAAAGAAAAATGATATAATTAATTAAAAAATAGAAAAATAAATGAAAAATGGTAAAAAGACCATTTTACCCTCGAGCTTAACGGAGGAAATAGACGTCCGTCAGCTCGAGGGACCAACTCCGTAACAAAGTGCATACCACAGGGACCAAAACTGTAATAAATGAAGTTTAGGGACCAAAACCGTATTTTTTGACAAACCACAGGGACCAAAACAGTAATTTACTCTTTAATAAATTTCATTAAAAAAATAATTTAGTTTAACATGTAATTCTAAAAAAAAATTCTAAATTTAGAAACTTTTTCCAGTTTTTTAGTTTAAAAATATATTAAAAACAAAAAATAACCTACAATTTTCATACTTTTATTTTAAAGAATCTCATAAAAATCTTCAAAACACCACATTAAACTGTAATATTTTTTTGTCTTTAAATACAAGACTTTATAGTGAATGCATTGATGAACTTCCTACATTTCTAATTGGTATAAACAATAGAAAAAAATTCCTTATCTTTTAGAGCATTTAAGGTTTTCAGATTTGTGAACTCCAACTTTCATTTTTTAAAGTTGAAGAAAATATATATAATTTCAATTTTCTTCCATTTTCTAAAGCTTGTTGCTCTTTTTCAAGCCATTCCACAATTAGAGGTTTTAAAGAGAGATTATAAGAATATCTTTAAGATCTTCAAGAGTTTATGGGGTGTTTGGGATTGCTTATTTTTTTGACTTATTTGTTTATTGCTTTTCCTCATCACAAATAAGCTATTTTGAGTGTTTGAATTGAAAAAAAGAAAAGTGCTTATGACTTTTCCTCATCACAAATAAGTTGTTTTTGATAAGTTAATCCATTTTAACTTATTTGAAAGTGCTTATAACTTATTTGTTCAAGTTACATATTTACCCCCAACTCCTTTTTATAATTACATAAGTTAATAAGCACTTTTAAAATAAGCATAAGTTGTTTTAAATAAGCAATCCCAAACACCCCTTATAGTATTGATTATATTATTATAATAGTTGAAAAATATATTATTTAATAAACTTTCAAAAATATCTTTTTAGAAAACATTTACTTTAGAGTAAATTACACGATTGGTCCCTGTGGTTTACATAAAAATGCACTGTTAGTCCCTAAAATGAAATAATTACGTGTTTGGTCCTTATGGTTTACATTTTCTCACGCCTTTGATCCCTATGCCCTAACACCGTTAAAATATTCTGTTAACTAAGTTAACTAAAGGGACATTTTAGTCATTCTATCTTTTCCTTTGTCTTTTACTAAAAAGTAAATGTTGGGTCACCAAAGATTTGAAATTGACTCACCGATGTTTTTCCTAAAAATCCTACTTAGAATATTTTAGTTTGGTTCTTTGAATGACTTGTACAAAATAGCAATTGTTCGGTGAAGTCGAAGATCAACCGAAACCAAGCTTAAAGACTCTCTACTTGTGGAAAATAGAAGACTCTTCTCAACAAACACAACAAGTCATTGTCCACCGAATTTGTCCTCACAATTCGGTGGACCTCCTCTCCACCGATGAAGACAACAAAAATCGGTGGACTTCGTTCCACCGAATTTGCCCTCGCAACTCGGTGGACATCATCCCACCGATGAGATACTTAAATCGGTGGGATCTTTGTGAAAATGGTTTTCCTTACAGATGGTTCTTAAAATCTTGACAATATTATCGGTGGAATTCCTTCCGTGATATTGTCTTGGAGTACTCATCAAGAAGATCATTTACTTCGGGACAAAATCTGCTTACAGGCAAAAGTAACCTTTTGTCTTATTATCTTTTTAGAAGATGTCCTTTCAGCATGGCTTCTATTCCTTGTTTCAAGAAAAAGGTGATGGTGACTTATCAGCTTTTTAGAAGTCCACTGGTACTTTTCAGAAGTCCTTTGGTATGTTACAAGTAACTGAAGGATATTCGTACTAAGCATTTAATGCTCAGTACCTTACCTTCACTATAAAAGGAAGAAGACTCCTCCATGCAAACTGCGCTTTCTGGATATCTCTCTCAGTGCAAGAAATTTCCATACAGCTCCAAAAACTTGATAGCTTTGTTCTAAGTGTTCTTAGTTGTTGTTGTTAGTATACTTTGTGCAAGATTGTTAGAATAGTTTATCTGTTCTTTTCCGCAACAGTCTTAAGTTTTCTGTGTGTAATTCTTGTTGAAAGATTTTCAATAATAGAATTAAAATTGTAAAATTTTTGAGTATTGTATTCAACCCCCCCCCCCTTCTACAATACTTGTTATAGCCATCTGGGACTAACAAGTGGTATCAGAGCAGAAAGTTTAACTCATAAACTTGATCTGCAATGGCTGCCTCCTCTTCTTCAACTGTTGAAAATGCTTTTCAAAACAACTTTTCTGAAAATGGTTCCATTAACAAACCTCCTAAGTTTAACCCCAACAACTTTTCTCTTTGGAAAAGCCGTATGATGCTATTCATGGAAGGAGTGGATACTAGATATCCAACCATTCTCAAAGAGGGACCCATTATCCCTCGAGTCTGGGCTCGCTATGAAACGCAGAGGCCTGGTAAGGAAACAACTGACAAGGAGGACTCTAGTGACTCCGACACTTCTGAGCCTTCCGACAAAGAGAAAGCAAAGGGTACTGAACGTTATATTCTAAAAAATCCTAAGGAATATACTGATGAAGAAAAACGTCTAGTTACTCTTGATTCAAAGCTTAGATCTATCATTGCTCTCTCACTTCCTGATGAAGTCTATCATTCTCTAGTTAACTTTGAAACTGCTAAAGAGATGTGGACCACACTATGTGTTTTGTACGAAGGTACAGAGGAAGTGAAGAAATGAAAAAAGATTTCTCTCATAAGAAAATATGAACTCTTCACTCATGAAAAAGGTGAATCTCTTCCTAGCTACTATAATCGTTTTAACTCTCTTCTAAATGATATGAAGTTATTAGGCAGAATCTATGATAACGAGGAAGTTCTAAACAAGTTCATGGATTGTCTCCCTGATTTCTGGGAGAACATATGCACTTGTATCAAAACTTCCAAGGACCTTGAGTACATGCCTCTAATTGTCTTATATGGAACTCTCTTCAACTTTGAACAAACCAAGTTACAAAGGAAATCTTTCATCAAAGAGATAAAGGGCAACTCTATTGCTCTTGTCAGTGAAAACTCCAGAAAATCTCAAAATGTTCCAAGAATCACCTATCCTTCATCAGATTCTGACAATGAAACCCAAAGCAACTCTTCTCACCAATCGGAGGCATATCTAAGTGATGCCGATGATGAAGGTGAAGAAATCTCGGTTAAGCAGTTGTCTGATGAAATTGCTATGTTAGCTGGTTTTAAAAACAGATCTCGTTTTTCGAACAAATCCAAATCTTTCAGAAAACCCTTCTCTTCTACAAAAGTTTCCTCAACTGATAAGACAAATGAAGAATGTTTTAATTGTGGAAAGAAAGGTCACTTTGCAGCTGAGTGCAGAAGTAAACGTGTGATGAACTCTAGAAATTCATCTTCAAACAAGTTTTCCTCAAATTATGAAAAACCCAAAAATAACTCTTTCAAATCAAACCTTGCCAAGAAAGAAACCCAGTCTTCAACCAATGATCATCAAGAAAGGGCTGAGAAATACAAAGCCAAGTACAAGAAAGAAAAGGAGAGAAATGAGGGTCTCCTTAGAAAAGGAAAGGGTCTCATGGCCGAAATTCATGATTGGGAAGAAGAGACCTCTGACAGTGACAACAACTCTCCCAACAAGTGCTTTATGGCCATCTCAGAAGATGTGGAAGATTCAGAAAAAGCTACCTCTCCAATGGCTCTTGTGTCGTCTGGGTGCTCGACATCATATGCTCAGGTACATCCCTTTAATGATATGACAGATAGGGAAAATATAGATGCTTATGAATCTTTAACTAAAGACTTTCACTCTGTTAAGGATGGTAAGAAAAGGAAATCTGTTCAGGTTAAAAATCTCACTTCTCAACTTGAAATCTGCATGTCTAAACTTGAAAAGTTTGAGGAAATCAAAGCTGAGCTTGAGGATCTGAAAACCATAAATCACATGATTTCCAAAGAGAAAAACAAACTTTTCAAGAAACTAAAAAGAGAACAAGAGGTAGTCAGAAAGTGGACAACTTCTTCAAAAAATATTGAGCAACTTTTTCAGGACCAAATCGGTGGCAATAGCAAATATGGGCTAGGATTTGGAAAAGACTCTCCCAAAACTTCATCTCATGCACTCACTCCTCTCTCAAATGTATGGGATGATGCTTCAGAGTCTAGCTCTTGTGACTCTGTCTCTTTAAACTCTCTTGATCTAGGTGAAGCTTTAAAATATGGAATGTTCATAAAAGCAAAAGAATCTTCTTCAAATCAGTCCACTGAGAAACAAGATTCCAATGATTTTTCAAAACCCATCCATGATCTTCTAAAGGTGTTAACTATTGTTGAAGCTTCTTCCTCCAACTCTTCAAAGACCAAGTTTCTCAAAAGAGTTCATGACACCGATGTCTCTTCTTTCAGAAAGTCCTCAGATCTTGGAAAAGACCATTTCAAAAATACTTCTAAAAATATTTCCAAATTTGCTATCACCTCTGGAAATGGAATTTTAAGCTTTCCTCCTCACATCTCATCTTTTGGTCCTAAAGCAGTTCAAATTAATGTCTTAGAAAAGGGAAAAGAAAAGGAAATACTGCTAAAACCTAAAAAGACCTTTTGCCCTAGAGCCATTCTGCTAAATGCCTTAGGAAAAGGAAAAGAAAAGGTTCAAGAGCCTAAAAAGACTTTCATCTACAGAAAATGCTATAACCGTGGGGACACTTTTCATCTTGCCAAAGATTGTCCAAAAGAAAGAATGGACAGAACCAAACTTAAGGACTCATCCTCTTCTAACCCAAAAGGACCCATCTCTAAATGGTTACCAAAGAACTAATCTGTTTGTGCATGCAGGTTTTTGAGCACCATCAAATATGGTATCTGGATAGTGGGTGCTCACGTCACATGACAGGAAATAAATCTCTACTAGTTAACTATGTGTCTGGAAAAGGTCCATCTGTAACTTTTGGATATAATGCTAAAGGCTACACCAAAGGTTATGGAACTCTCACTAATGGATCTGTCACATTCAATAAAGTGGCATTTGTTGAAGGCCTCATGCATAATCTTCTAAGCATTAGCCAACTGTGTGATCTTGGATATAAAGTTATCTTTGAACTTTGTATCTGTACTGTTGTGGACAAGAACTTCAAAGTGGTGTTATCTGGAAAAAGGATGGAAAATGTTTATGTCATTGATATGGGACTAAGAAACAATTCATCCAATGTTTGCTTTGTGTCAGATGACACATCCAAAAGGAACTGGTTGTGGCATAAACGTCTCTCTCATCTAAATTTCAAAACCCTTCATAAAATCTCCAATAAAGAGCTGGTGACGGGTATGCCAAAGTTGAATTTTGTCAAGGAGAAGCTATGTGATGCTTGTGAAAAAGGGAAGCTTACCAAAACTTCTTTCAAGACCAAGCAATGCTCTTCCGTTACTCTTCCTCTTCAGATGCTGCACATGGATCTATGTGGACCAGTCAGCACTCCTAGTCTTGGTGGCAAAAGGTACATTCTTGTTATTGTTGATGAATTTACTAGATATACTTGGGTCTCATTTCTCAGGTATAAAAGTGATGCAACTGAAAAAATCATCAACTTTGTCAAGAAAAATGAAGTTCTGAATGGTCAACTTGTTCGTTCCGTAAGAAGTGATAATGACACTGAATTCAGAAACAGTGCTCTTGAAGACTTCTTCACTGAGAAAGGAATTTCTCAAAACTTCTCTGCAGTCCGGACTCCTCAGCAAAATGGAGTGGTGGAAAGGAAAAACAGAACTCTATGTGAGGCTGCTAGATCCATGCTAAGTGAATCAAACCTTCCTACCTATTTTTGGGCTGAAGCTGTTAATACTGCCTGCTTTACCCAAAATAGGTCGGTGATATCCAAAAGACATGATAAAACCCCCTATGAAGTTTTCCATGGCAGAAAACCAAATATTGGTTTTCTTCATGTCTTTGGCTGTGTGTGCTTTATTCTTAATGATCGTGACAATCTTGGGAAGTTTGATCCCAAAGCTGATGAAGGAATCTTTGTTGGATACTCTCTATCCTCCAAAGCATATCGTGTGTACAATCTCAGGAGAAAATGCATTGATGAGTCCATTCATGTCAAATTTGATGATCTAAGATCATCATCTCTTTCAAATGATGATGACGAATTGCACAGATGGATCTCCTCATGCATAGGTGATGTTCCCATAGTCAACTCCACCGATACATCTTCCATTCCCTCAAATCCTTCCCCATCAAGTAACCAGGCTGGGTCACCATTCATAACTCCCACCGAATTTGACCATCCCACCGAAATGCTCTCTCCCACCGAAATTCCTTCTTCAACCATCACACATCCCTCTACCGATCCTACCCCTACCACCGAAAATCCAGCCCTCCACCGAACCACTGATCCCACTACTTCGATTCATCTCACTTAAAATAATCCACCACCTTTGCCCCCAGCCACAAAATGGACCAAAGATCACCTCATAGATCAAATCATCGGTGATCAACAAGCAGGTGTCCAAACACGTAAAGGAGTTGGAATTATTTGTCTCTATGTAAATTTTCTCTCTCTTATTGAACCCAAAAAGATTAGTGAAGCTCTCTCAGATCCTTGTTGGATCACTGCCATGCAAGAAGAGCTTTCTCAATTTGAGAGAAACAAAGTTTGGAGATTGGTTCCCAGACCCCGAAAGAAGACAATCATTGGAACCAAATGGATCTTCAGAAACAAAATGGATGAAGACGGTACAGTTATCAGAAACAAGGCAAGACTGGTTGCTCAAGGATACAGACAGGAAGAAGGCATTGATTATGATGAAACTTTTGCCCCTGTTGCAAGACTTGAAGCAATAAGAATCTTTCTAGCTCATGCTGCCTACCGAAATTTCAGAGTCTTTCATATGGATGTCAAAAGTGCCTTCCTCAATGGGGAACTTGCAGAGGAAGTCTATGTGAAACAACCTTCTGGCTTTGAAGACCCAACTCATCCAGACTATGTGTACAGACTTGACAAAGCTCTTTATGGTCTCAAGCAAGCTCCACGTGCTTGGTATGACACTCTTGCCAACTTTCTTCTAAAGAATGGATATTCCAGAGGTAAAATTGATGACACTCTCTTCATCAAGGAAACCTCAGGTAATATTATTCTTGTCCAAATCTATGTTGATGACATCATCTTTGGTGCCACTGACGAATCACTATGTGATGAGTTTGCTTCTCTCATGATGAGTGAATATGAGATGAGCATGATGGGAGAGCTCACATTCTTTTTGGGACTTCAGGTCAAACAATCTTCAGAAGGAATTTTTATAAACCAAAGTAAATACATTCGTGACCTTCTGAAGAAATTTAATTTTCTGGACAGCTCTCCTATGAAAACTCCCATGGCACCACCTTTGAAACTCAATGCTGATCTTAAAGGTGAATCCGTGGATGTAACTCTTTTTCGTGGAATGATTGGTTCTCTTCTTTACTTAACTGCTAGCAGACCGGATATTATGTTTGCTACTTGTCTATGTGCCCGTTATCAAGCCAATCCAAAAGTCTCTCATTTGAAGGTTGTAAAACGGATTTTTCGGTATCTCAAGGGTACTTTGCACCTGGGTCTTTGGTATCCCAAAGACTCCGGTTTTGAACTAATTGGGTACTCAGATTCAGATTTTGCAAGTTCTTAGATTGATAGAAAAAGTACCACATGTAGCTGCCAACTTCTTGGTGGAAAATTAGTAAGCTGGTCCAACAAGAAACAGAATTCAGTCTCAACATCAACTGCTGAGGCTGAATATATTGCTGCTGGAAGTTGCAGTGCCCAGATCCTGTGGATGAAAAATCAACTAAGGGACTACAATCAATTCTTTTCAAAAGTTCCCATTCTGTGTGACAATTCCAGTGCAATAGCTATTGCAAACAACCCTGTTCTTCACTCAAGATCTAAACACATAGAAATCAGGTATCACTTCATCAGGGACCTCATTTCCAAAGGTGACATTGAGCTGCATTTCATTCCCACCGATTTGCAACTTGCTGATTTATTCACAAAACCCCTTGATGAAGCCAGGTTCAACTTTCTAATAAGTGAACTTGGAATGTGCAACCTACAAGACTAAATGAGTGTTTTATTCTCCACCGATCTCACATCGGTGGACAATCTTTTATTCTCACCCAAATCTTCACCGATCTCTCATCGGTGGACAAACTTCTTTTTCATTTTACACCGATTTCATTCCTACCGAAATATTGGTTGCATTTTCTACCGAAATTTCTCTACCCCGATGCTCCATTCTTTTTCGGGGTTCTCATCCCACCACCGAAAGCTTTCACATTATATCCACCAACGCACTTTCCTTCCCTTCCACCGAAACAACATTTCGGTGGAATCATCCTCTACAATCTTCATACCGACACCACAAATCTCGTTGCTTCCACCAATTCTCTCTTATCGGTGGCACATCGGTACAGATTCCACCGAAATCTTACCGATTTCCTTATGCTTATCCAGTGCGATTATCTATGCCACCCATGCGCCTAAAAACCCTAGAGTGTCAGGATGATGTGTGACTTTTCCCATTCCAAGCCGTATTCAACCACACATCCCAAAACCCCATCATTACTTTTTCCATAATACTTTATTTTTCTTTTAACCGTTCCCTCTCCTTTTTGAAACCCTAAACCTCTCTCTTTCAACTCTATAAATACCCATCTTCCTCATCTTTCATTTTCTTTTCACAAACCTTCAACTACTCTAAACCTCTCCATTTCTTTTCTCTCAAAAACTCATCAATCACTCACGATGGCGTCTTCAAGAACTACTGTGCCCACACGATTTGAAGATCTCAAGTTCAACTTATGCAATCACGTTGCTCGTTTCGAATCTGATCCATCTCATCCCGAGTTCTCTACGGTAACTAAATTTCTCACTCGATCCCCTATCCTCCATGCTTTTACCTGCAACCCAAAGATGAGCAAAATGCTCATTTGGAAGTTTTGGTTAACTTGTGTTTACGACCCGTCAAACGAAGCTATACATGCCTCCATTCTCACTGACGACGAAGGTGATCACGACCTTACTTTTGGGGTCGATGATGTTCGCCTAGCTCTTAAGATCCAAGCCTTTTCTCAATATGATGACTTATATGTTGTAACACCCCGAAATTTTCATTGTAATTAATATTAGATAAATTTAATTTTGGTACAATTTATTTTTGAGAAAATTAACTTGGAGGGTTGTTGGTTATTATGTGAAAGTTTGGGGTTAAATGGGAAAATGGGTAATGACTCATGATTTTAATGTGAGGTGTCACAATTAGGAGAAATCAGTGTTAAAGAATACTGATTTCTTTGTTTATTATTCTAAAAGAAAAAGAGAAGAAGAAAAGAAAGTCAGAAGATTTACGAGAGAGAGAGATAGAACGAAGCAGAGAGAAAGAGAGATTTTAGAAAGGAAATCGTTTGGTGATTTTGTGTTAAGAATCTAATTTCTCTGTTAGTATCATTCATCTCCATAGATTTTAATTATAGTATTGTGTCCAGATTGGAATTAAGCTGTCGATTAAGCTGTTGATTCTGGAAGTTTGCTGTGTTCAAGTTTACCCAGGTGAGTTATTCATTTTTATTGAAATTAAGCAATTAAAAGTGTTATAGATATGTTATACTTGTATTTAAAAACACTGGTATGATTTGATTAAGAAATGGTAAGCTTAATGAACAGTAGAGAACTGAATCAAAATGGAAGTGACGATGAACAATAACTTTTCGTAATAGAGGGTTGCGCAAAGTAGAACTTTTCGCAACAGTTGGTTGCGAAAAGTGAAGTTGTCGCAATAGAGGGTTGCGAGAAGTGGGGTTTTCGCAACTGTGGGTTGCGAAAAGTGAAGTTTTCGCAGCCTTGGCTTGCGAAAAGTGTAGTTTTCGCTACAGTAGCTTGCGAAAAGTTTTTGACTTCCAGTAGCATTTTGAGGCTGTTATGTGACATGCAATCTGATATGAATATGCTAATTGTTATATGTTTATAACTCTGTTGTTGATATAAAAACCATGATATATTGAATTGTAATGACTTAATTATAAGTCCGGAGCCATAGTTAATTGTTGAAGTATTGATCCCCGATGCTAAATAGCAAAGTGGGGATAATCGTTGAATTTAATATTCTGTACATAGAGATATAGAATACATGTTGAATTGTATAGCTTTAGTATACAATAGAATGAGTGATAATACACATTTATTGTGTGGCGTTGGCTAGAAATCTACATCTGGTCTAGTGGGCATATAGTACGGTATAATGAGAACCGTTTACTAGCTGGGGACCGTTAGGATGTAATTCTAGTTGTTGGAGTGAATCTTGAATCATCTGTGAGGGTCTCTGGTGATTGTTGATCGCGATAAGAAGGAAATCTCATTTGAGACCAGTGATTCAAGATGGGGAGGAAACGAAATGAGGAATGGCAGACTTGGAGTTGTAATTCCCATTTCAAGCGAAAGATGAGATATCTTTATTGTTGTTGAGGATTTGACATCCTAATTCAGAAAGAAGCAGGTTGGAAACTGTAATTTCTGGGAGTTAGAGTTATTTATAAGTCTGGTGGGATTTATAGTAATTCTCGTTGTAATCCTAATTCAGAAAGAAGCAGGTTTGGAAACTGTAATTTCTGGGAGTTAGAATTATTTATAAGTCCGGTGGGATTTATAGTAATTCTCGTTGATAGTATAATGACTAGATGAATTAGTCATGAGTAAGGGAATAGGTGGATTCCAATGGTCGATAAGAGCTTGGTATGGTAAGATTGTTGATAACAGGTTTGGTATATCTGTTAATATTTTGTTGATTAATTTTAATTTGATTTGGATAATCTCACTAGGCGAAAGCCTAATGTTTCAAATTAAACTGTCTTACCAGGTACTGGCTCTGGGATATAGTTTGGGAAGTGAGATTTCAGTTGAAAGGAATCAGACTCGGCGATAACGAATGATCAAGATATTCTTTTGAGGACTTTTGGGACGAGCCTTAGATAATCTAGTTGATCTTATTGTGATGTATAATTAGATTGATCAGACTATTCAAGTTAGACGACTTTGTGTATATATAGAAATTTACTTATGATCCTTTGGTTTATAAAAGTTTGATATTTAAATGATCATAACGCGTGTATTTTGAGGTTTAAATTGGCCCTGAATTTTAGGGTGTTACAGTATGGTATCAGAGCTCTAGTTTAAGCGAACTAAGTATGCTGATGAGATACTTCGACTTAAGCTGAGATAAATTAAGTTATGATTGTGAGAGATGGGTAGAAGTACTAAGACGGGATAGTCTTAGAATTGACGGAGATATGAGAAGTTGGTACGGTGACAATGGTAACGAGGATTCTCCTGTATGATATATTCACAATTCCAATTAGCTACTGTGATTATGAATATATTGTTACGCGAGCATACTTATTTCTAAATTGTTACAGTGACTAACGATCGGTAAGTACATTTGTATAGGGGTATGTGCATAACCAATTCTTATGGTTATCCCATTAGGTTATAGTAGAACGATGGTGATTATACCACTAAAATCCTTTGGAGGACAGATCGGTAAATGATTGGGGTTGGAAGGACAACCTGGAATTGGCGGGACTCATGAAAGTCCGCCAAGGCAACCTTTAATAGGTGATTTGATATGTGCAGAGATAGAGTAGGAGATGATTGATTAAGACGGAATTAGTATGACTTGGTTGAGTATGGGGGCCATGGAATGCATGTATAGCAATTATTATAAGGCCGAGAGGGCGACCTCTGGTCGGAAGTAGAGTGTCAATGATAAGTTACGTAAGTAAAAAGATTGACCTTGTTTGAGTAAGTGGCCTTCATTGCGAGTAAGTTTTGTGCATGGTGTTTTAGTGTGTGTTACATGAGTTTTCTTGATTTCAAACCAAATGTATAAATAACAGTTCTATTCAAATGATGAATTAGTAGTGCAAGTATGTATTTAAAAAAAAAGGGGGGCAATTTCAATTACGCTGCCTAACCAAATTTTGGAGTTTAGCAACTTGCAAAATATTTCATACTTTACATAAAAAGTTGTATGATAGCAAATAGGTCAAGAAAGTGTTGATCAGTAAACTTTTTATAACCAACAAAAGTATTGATTTGATGATATCGTATAAATGAGTCTGAGAAACGACTAGTTTACTTTGTGTCAGTAAATTTTAAACTTTTGTCGTATAAAAAGATCTTCGTATTTCTGTTGTAACAACATCTTTTGGTTGAGAAAGATTGAGTTTTACGGAAATTTATATACAAACGATTTTTTTGAGATCGTTGTGTAGTATATGGGAGTTATGAAAATGATTGGGATCGTGTGTGCCCATGTTGTTCCGAATATTGTTTATTTAAACAAGAAAAGTGTGGATTGAGTTATTTATTAAATTGTCATGCATGAAGGCTATGAACTCACTAGGTCGTAGGGTATTACACTTTAAGCTAAGAAAGAACTCCAAGAATGGAGAAATGTTGGATAAACCTGGGGAAAAAGTTTGTAGTTTTGGTAATTGTGTTATGAACAGTATGAGAGTCAAAAGTGGACTTTAGTGTCGGTTGCATGAGAATCTGTACCCTTGTTCGCTGACTAGGAATATAGTTGACGAGGGACGGTTGTGTCCAGAGGAAGAATTAGGTTCAGTTAAGGACCTTAAGGCTAAGAAAGTGTCGACATGTCAAGTATTGACTTAGAAGACGAAAGTTGTGTAAGGTGTATGAGGCCTTTTGGTCTGTCACTGGGTACGGTCTGGATGCATCCCGCGTATGCCTGTGCAGGTAGGAACGAAACCGTGAGCGGTACCGGCATGCTGTTATGCAGAGGGTATGCGCAATGTGGATATTATTTGTGTATGACAATTGGGGGATTTTGGATGATTGTCGAATAAATTATTAATGAAAGAAGTTTTGATTTATTTGTTATACAAATGAAAGACATGTAGTCAAAACGCGCTTTTAATATATTGTGAGTGTGCAATATTTTGATGTATTACGTTTTAAAATATGAACATGTGAGTTGGGGGATTTTGGCAAATCTGACCATGTAAAGATTTGAGTGTAAACCTTTGTTTTGGGGCCGATGGTTAATAAAGGAATTAAAAAGGTAAAGAGTTTGAGTAACAATGTATTTTGGTTTACGAAATCGTATGAGTGGCACATGTTTAACCAAACGAATATTTTGGCCATAAAGGCTTGATTTATATTCAAAGAAGTCTTTTGAATGTTTGTCAGTTTTAATGACTCGAGATGGAGTATTGGATGTATTATATGCTTAACTGCATTGTAATTGAACCAGTGACGGTTTAAGTGTTGGTCTTAGGTGTGAAGACTGTTTGATATTTTACTTGTTCTTAGTATCTTTGGAACTAATGAACCTGGGCGTATTATATATATTAAGGAGTATGAAAAGAGTTGCATTTACGTGTACTTGCAAATGAATTGACTTCATTGGGAAAGTAGCAATAAAAGGGTCGTAAGATTATCACGCCTCAGAGCGTATGTTGCATAATGTGAGTTAGATGTATTTAAATTGCGTGAGTTGATATTGATCGATAATCTTTAGATCCTTTGAGTAGATGGCTCGGTTTTGGACTCAGTTAAGTCTTAAGAACTTTGACCCGATTTGTTAAGCTTAACGTAGGCTTGGGGTTGAACTTGCATGGACGGTATTGTAAATTTAAGTTTATATGAAGTGAATGCATTGGTTATCCTTTTGGGATCATGTATGAATGTAAGTTTAAATCAGAAGCTTAAAAGTTGAAGGATCACTTTGTGGGATTGTTAGAACAGTGAAGAATTGTTGCTTTTAGATAAGTGTTTACTTTCGATGTGGAAGATTTATAAAAGATAAAATACTAGAGATGAACAAAGGGGGTGTATAGATTGTGTTGATCTGTGAGGAATTATACCCTGTCTATGCAACGTATTGGAATCACAAAGAACTAGTAAGAACGAATAAGTTCAAGTTAAATAGAAAATCGTGAGTGGTAGTTCAACTAAAGTTGGGGAGGAGATATTTAGTGATATAGACTCGGGTATTTGGGCGAGAAAACAGGATTATAAAATTAATGGTGTGCGAATGACTATGAGAGACATGGTCAGTGGTAAATGTTATGGGTGGAAAATGTACGAACGAGTAGTAGCATTAATTGCCAAGATACATGTGCCATCTAGTATGAGACGTGGTGTTAGAAAGAGAAAGTATCCAAATGGAAGTTTCGAGAATTCCGGTTGGAAGGTACTATTTGTCAATAAAGTTGATGGAGCATGTGGTTTGTAAGATGGAGTGGTAATATGGCTTATATCGGAATAGAATGTCGGAGCAGTGGTGAGTGTTTATCCAAAGAAATTTTGATGGTATGAGGTGCCAATTAAGTTGTATTCTGAATCTCTGGAAGTTAATAAAAATGATGAGTATGTCGGCCAATGTGGTGTAGCGGAGGTAAGGTCGTTAAGGAATATAAGTTGCTCTTTATGTGTGAAAGAAATGTACGAGAAATTTATAGTTGAAGATTTAAGAATGGTAATAACTTCGAACGGTAATGTCGTTTCAAGATAATTTAGTTGAATGTTTTAAGTTAGAAATCTTGGTGAAACTGTTTAGATATATTTCGAAATGAGAAAATACTATCGGTATGTGGAAAGTTGGGAGAAAGAGACAAGTAATACTTGAGATATAGTATTCCATACTAACGTGGGGGAAGCAAGGATAGAAAGATTGGACTTAAGAATGAAGTCATACTACAAGTTCAATGGAGTTATCACCTTTGATATACAACCCCTTAGTGCTTGGTTGCAGCGTGTTTGTGTGGTGCGATAGTAATGTGAGAAGGTGATAGCATTTTTGTATCAAAGAAACGTGTAAGTCATGGATACAATGATGGATTGTCATAGTTATTGAAGCATAATTGATGAGAAAAGTTGTTATGTGAAGGAGCGAGAATCGATCTTAGAGAAATATTTTGATAAATTACAATCTAAGAGATTGATTATAGGTATGATGGTATTATATCTTTGAATTGTTAAAGTGGTTTTAGAGTCGGAGGAAGAAATGTTGAGACGATACCCTCGATTGTTTACCTTAGATTGATTTCGGGGACGAAATCCTTTTCAAGTTGGGGAGTATTGTAACACCCCGAAAATTTCATTGTAATTAATATTAGATAAATTGTATTTTGGTACAATTTATTTTTGAGAAAATTAACTTGGAGGGTTGTTGGTTATTATGTGAAAGTTTGGGGTTAAATGGGAAAATGGGTAATGACTCATGATTTTAATGTGAGGTGTCACAATTAGGAGAAATCAGTGTTAAAGAATACTGATTTCTTTGTTTATTATTCTAAAAGAAAAAGAGAAGAAGAAAAGAAAGTCAGCAGATTTACGTGAGAGAGAGATAGAACGAAGCAGAGAGAAAGAGAGATTTTAGAAGGGAACTCGTTTGGTGATTTTGTGGTAAGAATCTAATTTCTATGTTAGTATCATTCATCTCCATAGATTTTAATTATAGTATTGTGTCCAGATTGGAATTAAGCTGTCGATTAAGCTGTTGATTCTGGAAGTTTGCTGTGTTCAAGTTTACCCAGGTGAGTTATTCATTCTTATTGAAATTAAGCAATTAAAAGTGTTATAGATATGTTATACTTGTATTTAAAACACTTGTATGATTTGATTAAGAAATGGTAAGCTTAATGAACAGTAGAGAACTGAATCAAAATGGAAGTGACGATGAACAGTAACTTTTCGTAATAGAGGGTTGCGCAAAGTAGAACTTTTCGCAAAAGTTGGTTGCGAAAAGTGAAGTTGTCGCAATAGAGGGTTGCGAGAAGTGGGGTTTTCGCAACTGTGGGTTGCGAAAAGTGAAGTTTTCGCAGCCTTGGCTTGCGAAAAGTGTAGTTTTCGCTACAGTAGCTTGCGAAAAGTTTTTGACTTCCAGTAGCATTTTGAGGCTGTTATGTGACATGCAATCTGATATGAATATGCTAATTGTTATATGTTTATAACTCTGTTGTTGATATAAAAACCATGATATATTGAATTGTAATGACTTAATTATAAGTCCGGAGCCATAGTTAATTGTTGAAGTATTGATCCCCGATGCTAAATAGCAAAGTGGGGATAATCGTTGAATTTAATATTCTGTACATAGAGATATAGAATACATGTTGAATTGTATAGCTTTAGTATACAATAGAATGAGTGATAATACACATTTATTGTGTGGCGTTGGCTAGAAATCTACATCTGGTCTAGTGGGCATATAGTACGGTATAATGAGAACCGTTTACTAGCTGGGGACCGTTAGGATGTAATTCTAGTTGTTGGAGTGAATCTTGAATCATCTGTGAGGGTCTCTGGTGATTGTTGATCGCGATAAGAAGGAAATCTCATTTGAGACCAGTGATTCAAGATGGGGAGGAAACGAAATGAGGAATGGCAGACTTGGAGTTGTAATTCCCATTTCAAGCGAAAGATGAGATATCTTTATTGTTGTTGAGGATTTGACATCCTAATTCAGAAAGAAGCAGGTTGGAAACTGTAATTTCTGGGAGTTAGAGTTATTTATAAGTCTGGTGGGATTTATAGTAATTCTCGTTGTAATCCTAATTCAGAAAGAAGCAGGTTTGGAAACTGTAATTTCTGGGAGTTAGAATTATTTATAAGTCCGGTGGGATTTATAGTAATTCTCGTTGATAGTATGATGACTAGATGAATTAGTCATGAGTAAGGGAATAGGTGGATTCCAATGGTCGATAAGAGCTTGGTATGGTAAGATTGTTGATAACAGGTTTGGTATATCTGTTAATATTTTGTTGATTAATTTTAATTTGATTTGGATAATCTCACTAGGCGAAAGCCTAATGTTTCAAATTAAACTGTCTTACCAGGTACTGGCTCTGGGATATAGTTTGGGAAGTGAGATTTCAGTTGAAAGGAATCAGACTCGGCGATAACGAATGATCAAGATATTCTTTTGAGGACTTTTGGGACGAGCCTTAGATAATCTAGTTGATCTTATTGTGATGTATAATTAGATTGATCAGACTATTCAAGTTAGACGACTTTGTGTATATATAGAAATTTACTTATGATCCTTTGGTTTATAAAAGTTTGATATTTAAATGATCATAACGCGTGTATTTTGAGGTTTAAATTGGCCCTGAATTTTAGGGTGTTACATATGTGGACAACATACATGAAGATGTTGTTCAAACGATTGGTTACGTTCTTGACGATTCATCCAAAAGCTCCAAAGGTCCTGGTACTCTCCTTCGCAGCAAAATGGGAGGAGTGTGGAATTTCTTCTTTGCCCATGTCATTCACTGCCTCTCTCATAAAACCAGTGGGCACGATCAATCCCCGTCATACATCACAAAGCTCGCCCATGCCCTCATCTTTCAAAGACAAGTCGACTTTGCCCAATACTTCTTTACTGAACTCACCGAAGTGATTAAGCACCCCAAGAAATACCATGTTGCCTATCCGCGTTTCATCTCGATGATCATTCAGCACAAACTTAACAAGGCGTTGGAGACCGATCGAAAATCTCAATCGCCCCGATTCACTTATGATTGGTCTTCCCCGGTCGTTGGTCTCAAAACTTTAAATGTCGGACCTCTCGCCACCGATCGCCCTCTACGACAAGGTATGATTTCACTCGCTCACTCTCCCGATCTACATTGGGGTGATACGGAAATTCCCGGATTTGAACACCCGGAAATTTCTGAGATCACTCCAACTGTAGTGGCCCCTTCTCCCAAATCCCGAGTTAAGTCGGGGGGCGCACTAAAGAAAAACTCAAGGGCCCCCGACACCTCCGCCACCGATTTTAGGACTACGTCACCGATAAAACCATCGGTGGCTTCCCCGGTCCGCAAACCTTCTAAGCGGAGGCACTCTTTATCCCCCCCGATGTCTTCTCTAAAAAGATCTCGGGTACCTTTGGCCAAACAATCCCATCCTCGGGACTTTGTTAAACCCACAACCGACTCCTCTGCGGTCTCTCAAAAGACCACCGTTGTAGAAATGGAGCTCCCATCTTTTGCCTCTTCACCCACCTCTTTGGGCAATAGAGATGACTTCGGGGTCTCCCCCCGAAGGAGTTGATTTGTCACTTCACGGCCTTTCCCCCAATCAGTTTATGATCGAAGAAGATGCACCACCTAATCAGGGTTCCCCCATTAAATCCCCCCCCCCCAAGTGATTTCTTTGATTTTCTTTTGGAGGACACTGGTTCTCCCCGAACCATCCCGTCCACCGAGGAAAATCCCACCGAGCCTCCCTCCCCGAAAGCTCAAGTATCTCCCAGGCGGTCTCCTACTCCACACCGATCGCCTACCCCACAACGATCGCCAACACCAAATAGAAAAGCTTCTCCTCCACCAAGAATTCTTTATTCCGATGAGTTGTCAACTTACCTTCCCACTCTCACCACGGAAATAGATCAACTACGCCTACAATACTATTTCCCATAAATCGGTGGTCACTCCTCTACAAGCATTGGTCGACAATCTGCTTTTCTACAATCCACCATTTCCTTAATTTCTCAGGCCAACTCTAGAATCTCGGTGCTAGAGTCTCAGTTGCCACAATTACTTGCTGCTGCCCTTGCCGATGCGCTTCAGCCCATAAATAATGCCCTTGTTTCCCTGTCTTCGAAAGTGGACTCCTTATCCACTGCTTCTACCACCGAAAACATGCCGACGAAATCCGAATGGGAAATGGACTTGGGTGATTTCTCTCTAATCCCCGATGCCACCACTACAAGCATGGCTTTTCTTCACTCAAAGTTTGACAGTGTTTTTACACAGTTGGGTTTTAAGGTTCCGGCTGCTGCTGAGGGGGAGAAAACCGTTGCTCCACCAAAACTACCCTCCCTCAAGAAATCTATCAGCAACAAGCCTCCACCGAAAACCTCCTCACCACCGAAACAGACATGTACCACCGAATCAATCTCTACACCGATCAAGTCTCCATCGGCCGTGGAACCTAATGCATCAACTGAGGGGGAGCAATCTAGCAAATCTTCCAAAGTCAAAGGCAAGAAAGTCATTTCGGCCGAAGAATTGGCAAAAGAAGAAAAGAAGAAGAAGGATTTGGCCAAGTATGGGGCCCGACCTGAAGGTGCTGAAACTCTTAAACTCAAACCTCCATCCCAAGCAACCACCACCGATCTCGGCCTTTCTCCTCAGGAAATTGAGGAAGCTAAACTTGCTCAAATTGCTTTAGATAAATCTAAAGCCCTCTCTCTGAAAGCTGCCGAAGAAGAAGCCGCAAAAGCAAAATCCACCGATGTCTTCCAAATCCAGAAATCGGTACTAAGTGCCATTGAAGAAGAAAAGAATGACGAAATAAGTTGGTATAAGAAGACCATGCACCACCGAAGTAGCAGAGCCCAAATCTCAAATGTTAAAATTGCTACTTCCAAAGTCAACCTGAAGGATATCAGGCTGATCATCAACAGAGATGATGGTTCGCTGAAAAGTTTAACAGATGTTCATCTCAAAAATCTCGGCCTCACCGAATGGTATGAGATATCTCAGCATCTGGTCAAAAGTGCAAACCCGAAGAAAGACACTTTTATCAAATTCATTGAAGGATTGATGGAAAGGATGAAGGAGATCAAAAGAAAACACAACATCATTCTTTCCACCGATGAAAGGGCAAAACTTCAATCGATGAAAGAAGAAATTCGTCTTCCCATGGTCAAAAATCCTATCGACAAGATGTTCAAGGAAATGGCAACGGAAGGGAAGATTCCAAATGTGAGCAACTTAAATCTTTCCCTCCCTACTTCGGTGCCATATCCTACTACGACTTTGAGCCTCTCACCGATTCCCGGGCTGTTCTTCAATGATGGTTTCGGTCGTCGTGCTTTCTTCAGATTTGCACAAATTGCCATAGCCGACACTCTGTTTCTTCAAGGCATCTCCAACCTATTTCCAAACATCCCCGAAGCTCAACCTTTCTTCCGAAATGCGTTGGAAGAAATCAAGCGCAGACAAACCACCGAGAAATAGGCCCTCACTCTCAATGGTACTTGTAAAAGGTTGTTTCTCATTTTGACAAATGTACGAGAAAACTTATCTTAATACAAGTACCCTTCTTTTTGAATTTACTTTCGGTACATAACTTTACTTTCATTTATTTATAAATATTGTACATAGTATACATACTCATACAAAAGAAAAAGATCAAAAAGAACAAAAAGAATGGTCTATGTGAAAAGAACCCAAAAAGAGTAAAAAGGGTCAAAATGCATTTTATTTTTTCAATACTCCTAAATATTCTAAGAAAGGAGCTCAAATTCAAATAGGGGGAGATTGTTGGGTCACCAAAGATTTGAAATTGACTCACCAATGTTTTCCCTAAAAATCCTACTTAGAATATTTTAGTTTGGTTCTTTGAATGACTTGTACAAAATAGCAATTGTTCGGTGAAGTCGAAGATCAACCAAAACCAAGCTTGAAGACTCTCTACTTGTGGAAAATAGAAGACTCTTCTCAACAAACACAATAAGTCATTGTCCACCGAATTTGTCCTCGCAATTCGGTGGACCTCCTCTCCACCGATGAAGACATAAAAAATCGGTGGACTTCGTTCCACCGAATTTGCCCTCGCAACTCGGTGGACGTCATCCCACCGATGAGATACTTAAATCGGTGGGATCTTTGTGAAAATGGTTTTCCTTACGGATGGTTCTTAAAATCTTGACAATATTATCGGTGGAATTCCTTCCGTGATATTGTCTTGCAGTACTCATCAAGAAGATCATTTACTTCGGGACAAAATCTGCTTACAGGCAAAAGTAACCTTTTGTCTTATTATCTTTTTAGAAGATGCCCTTTCAGCATGGCTTCTATTTCTTGTTTCAAGAAAAAGGTGATGGTGACTTATCAGCTTTTTAGAAGTCCACTGGTACTTTTCAGAAGTCCTTTGGTATGTTACAAGTAACTGAAGGATATTCGTACTAAGCATTTAATGCTCAGTACCTTACCTTCACTATAAAAGGAAGAAGACTCCTCCATGCAAACTGCGCTTTCTGGATATCTCTCTCAGTGCAAGAAATTTCCATACACTCCAAAAACTTGATAGCTTTGTTCTAAGTGTTCTTAGTTGTTGTTGTTAGTATACTTTGTGCAAGATTGTTAGAATAGTTTATCTGTTCTTTTCCGCAACAGTCTTAAGTTTTCTGTGTGTAATTCTTGTTGAAAGATTTTCAATAATAGAATTAAAATTGTGAAAATTTTGAGTATTGTATTCAACCCCCCCCCCCCTTCTACAATACTTGTTATAGCCATCTGGGACTAACAGAAAGATCTTGCAGTTGCGTCATCATTTCTTTCATCTCTGATGACGCTAAACGATACGGTGCACGAGCAATAGGAGCGACTCCAGGAATCAGATCTATACCGAACTCTACTTGTCTAACGGGAGGAAGACTATTCAAGTCTTCGGGGAAAACTTCTGGAAATTCACGGACAACAGGAATATCTTCCAACTTATTCTTTTCTTGCTTAATATCTATCACATAAGCTAAGTAACTCGGGCAACCCTTGCTGACACACTTACGAGCTTTTAACATAGATATAAGGCAAGACTGATGATTTCTACGATCACCATAAATCACTACCGGTCCCCTCTCCGACAAAACAACATTTATCAACTTCTTATCACAAACTATGCTAGCCTGATTCTCGGCTAACCAATCCATTCCCACTACCACATCAAACTCTATAATAGTTGAATAGGTACTCCACAGCCCTCTATATTTATCACACAACTATCAAATACCTCTTTAACCGATACTTGATTATCATTTGCAGTATCTACCATTAGAGCATGATCTAACACTTTAGGCTTTAAATGTATATAAGCAGCAAATGAAGGAGATACGAACGATCGGTTTGCACCGGAGTCAAATAACACTTTAGCACGTGTAGAGTTTATTAAAAATGTACCTGTAACCACATCCGAAGTTTCCTCCGCTTCTTGAGCTGTCATATGAAATGCACGGCCCCTTGCTCTTGGTTGCTCTGGCCTTTGTACTACTGGTCTAACACCCGCTGGTTTCCCCGACGTACCCCCTTGCTGTACTCTTCCCCTTGGACAATCAGACTGAATGTGATCCGGAGAATTACATGACAAACAAAACCGAGTTACTCGACAGTCTTTAGCAACATGTCCGGTCTTCCCACACCTATAACAAATCCGAGGATCAACTTGACAATTTCCTTGGTGGATACGATTGCATTTCGGACAGGGTCTTTCCGCTGGTCGGAAAGGCTTGACAATTCCTTGGCCATATTAATTGGTTGCAAGCCAACTAATAAATTAACTCCGTTGTACGACAATTACAGCCAACACCGCTGTACGAATATTACAGCCAACACCACCGGTCCTAAGCCCGACCAACTTATTCTCGTATAGTGTAATGCTCATGTAAATACAATATCTCAATATATTATATTTCAAACATAAACACATAATCACACTATCTATCACATTCCCATTCCACGCATATATGTATTCCAGTTTAAAAACGTTTTGAAGTAAAACTCACATGTTTGCTTATCAAAATGCTTCCAATCCTTTCTCAAAAACAGTCCAGCTTTCAGCCCAAATCCACAGAATCTGAAACAATTAGATACAAGTATTCTTTACCATATAGAACACATAAGACTCACTAGGACTAAGAACTTTAGATACATCTATCTAACTCTTATCCTCAAATGTTTCCCCCAAACCCGAACTTAAGTCGAGTCCACAGAATAGTCAGTCCCCATTCATTCCCTATCCAATAGTCAACAAAACACAGGTTCCTGGATACTCAAAAGTATCCCAACTCTCAAAAGTGACCAAACAGCTCAAGTATCCGGACAAAACACAAAAAAAAAACAATCCAGACAGCAGATCTTTCCGGACAGCAGATCTTTCCGGACAGCATAGCCAATCCGGACAGCATGACCTTTCCGGACAACCTAAACAATCCGGACAACACCCGGGAACCCAGGTAACCCGGATACCATCCGGTATCTTATGTCATCCGGAAACCATTAAAAAGAGAGACTTACCCGGATATAAGACTCGTCCGGACACCTTAGAACAGCATCCGGACACCTGCAAGCAAAACTACCAGACACTCTTAAACTATCCGGAAACTACTGACAGTTCATCCCATTTTCACCCAAAATTCGACTGAATTATTACCAGATGTGTAATTGACTATTCTAATCCGATAGAAACCTTCTAAAAGCAATTACAAACACAAAATACAAAGGAACCATACCTTAATTCCTCTTCCAAGTACACCAAATTGAGTCTCTTAGCCACAACCCTTCTTTCTTCTTCTTGCTCTCTCAAAAACACACACACACACACACACAGGAATGATTCTGGATATTTGCAGATAATGAAAATATCTGAATATCCTAAGGAATATTATCTACCATATTTACCCTTTAGACCTTAAGCTATCCATTAATGACCCAAAACACCCTTAACTCCTAATTTAACCCAAACTTACCCTAAACATCAATTATAAAGTTAAATAAATTTAACGGAACTAACATTTAACTAACGAACTTACCCGGGGTATTACAATTATGGGATTTTATGGCTAATTGTTAAGTTTTAAGGTCAAGTATTATGATGAAAAAATTTACCTGTTGGTATGTATTGGTACTAAACTTGCCTATCATATTTGGGATATGAATTTGTACGTTTTGAACTTGTTGTTTTATTTGGTTTTAGTGTAATGGATCCATAGGCACTTGAGTCTTTATGTTCAATGATGAGACGATAGTTTCCCTCATTGTAGCACGGTATAGGCATCGGGTCTCATGGTAAGTAAGATGTGGATCTGTATGGTCGGACACTGTCCCATGAGCAGTAAAGTGTAATTCCAATGTGCTTGTTTGTTTTGTTGGTTTTGGATATCTCAAGGTATAGACCTAGAGGGGTCGAAATTGGAAATCCACGCACAATATACTTAGAGGAGTTGAGCTTGATATCCAATTGATTATGTTGTATGTGTTTGATTATTCTACTATGTCATGTGACTTACGTTCGTGTTACGTCACTGATTATGGTAAACGGGTCTTCCCCGTCAACGCATGATGTATTGTGTAAATGTTGGTTTTCTACCAAAGGTTAGTATTATGGTTTTTCCACATTACATTTCAATGATTTTATTATTATTATCAAATATAACTGTTTGTTCTCAATAGGCTTTAGCCTAACATTTTTTTCTAAAAATGACATGTATATCGGGTCATTCTAGCGGCGTGACTTCTCGGGTTTGAGGGAAGTGTCAAGAGGAAGTGGTAGCATTTTTGGTAAAGAGGAATAGCGGTGCATTTTTGGTAAAGAAGAATTGTGGCGCACTTTTGGTTCTAGCCGGATATTTTTGGAAGAGAGATGACAACACCCGTTTATATTCTAAGCCATTGTAGTTTAGATTAGTAGGCTGTTGAGTTGTATTTCCTTGATAACTTATTGTAAACGCCATACTGTTTCCCCTCTTTGGATGATTTATATATGATAGTTTGGTTATTTTCCGCAAATATTCAGGTTTAAATTTACCCCAATTTTTAGGTGTTACAAGTTCATCATCTCATCACCTCCATCTTCATCCTCAATTTTCTAGGGTTTCTGGTTTTTTTCTACCAAAAACCTAAGTTGTGAGTTCATTATCTCATTTCTAAAGATTATACATGTCAAAACTACACTTTTTAACCTTTAATCATCTCCTTGTTCATATTTACATTGTTTGCAAGTTTTTGACCTAAAATGGGGTTTGGAGAGTTTTAGGGTTTTAACCTTATTTTGAAATATGATGATGAGAATCATGTTTGGAATTGTAAAACATATCTTATTTGTATATTCATGGTTAAATGTTTGGATAAACTCATTATAAACTCCAATTAGGGTTTCCACTAAATTTGGAAGTTTAATCTAAGAATAGATGGTACTTGGTTGTTGGCAAAGATTTATCTATATATTCATAAAATGTTGGAAAGTCTTGTTTTAGAGACATTTTATGTTGAATAAAAAAATGATCATTTGTAGATATTTATCCGTTTTTAAAGGCATGAAGGTGATTTACGTGTGGGAATTCTATTATGATAACCTTATGTGTTATTATAGTTTGGTCACAACTCACAAATGAAGTTGTGACTAGCCGTAGACTATTGTTAATGGATCCATAGGTATAAGAGTCGGCTTATTGTGGGATGTTTTCCATTTATTAAGTAGTTGAGACATTGGGTCCTCGGAGACAATTTGGTACGGTTATGTGTGACCGGATACTAGCTATAGGCTGTAAATGTAATCCTAGTGAACAAGTATGACTAGGATCCTCGGGTGCCCTCCCCCACATCTATGTATGAGTCGGCGTTTCTCGTGGCCATGGGTCCTAGTATTGAGCTCATAACTCGGCAAGTGGCTTACTTTTGTGTTCCGCTACAATCCCTGAAAATCGGGCCTCTCTCGTCATTGCAAGATATTTTTGGACCGAAAGTTTCATATGTGAATATTTTGGAAAGTCTCATTATCTCATATTTTGAAAGTTAGTTAACAAATGTTTTATGTGTTTCCTTATTTATATAAAAATGTTTGTTCTCACTAGGCGTAAAATCTAACATTTTTTCTTATATGACATTATATTAGGTTCCGTTAGTGGTGGGGTTCCCAAAAGTTGGCCGGTAGCAATAATTTTTGGAGACACATTTTGGGATGCTGGCGAAAAGAGATGAATAGACATTTTGGGATATTGAGTCGACAACCGTTATAATTTAGATACAAATGATTTAGATTAGTATGTTGTCGATATTAATGTCCACTTATAGAAAGTTGTAAACGCTATTACTATTTTCCCCTTTTGGGTGATTTCCCTTATATTTAAGATGTCATATTTTGCAGTTATTCATGTTTAAATTTACCCTTATTTTTAGGGTGTTACATGTTATGCAACTCCTTAAGCTATTACCGAACAACCCTTTAATGGGAACTAATCAAACAACACCTAAATAATGTATGTTATGTTTTAAATTATCAGCCACTTGATAATGTTTAAGCTTGTAAATTGTTCAAATACACATTTTTGTTTCTCTTAAACAAGTAATAGATATATAATAGGAATGACCAACAGACAACAAGGTTAAAATAAACAGCACAAGAACGACCAAATTACATGTGATTTTATACTGAAATCATACGCGATAATGGAATACAATTAATACAAGGTTGCACGGACGACTTGCCTTGTGACCAAGGCTGCACATAATCCCATATAATTTTATAATGAGTTTAGTGTAAAATCATATATGTTTTGATCGTTCTCGTATTCTCTTATTAAATCATCGTTCTCGTTTAAACACAACTATCTATCCGTTATTGTATGTGTGTTCTCTTATATGTTATAAACCTATAAGCAAAATTGTTTAATTTACTCAATCTTACTCGTTTTCTTTACACATGTTGTGTACTCAAATTTATTATAAATCTAGAATCGAAAAGTTATTATAATTTTTAATTAAGAATAACATTCAAAAATTTATTAAATTATTATCATACAAATTAATCTTTTAAGCCACCCTCAATTATGTATACACCAATATTCCTCAATAATTTCACCCATACGTCGTTGATTTTAGTATTATCAATCATTTTGAGTTAGTTGTGATTTACACAAAATCAACGGGGTTTTAATTAAGCTATAATATAGTTAAAAGGTACGAAGTGCAATCTTTTATAAATTTAGGGGCCGTTTACAAAACGCTTACCCAAGTAAGTGCTTACTAAGTCATGTTACCTTATCGGATGAATATGACAAGGACAATAATCTTACCCGGTAAGAGCGAAAACAAGGACCGAGAGTCTTACCCGGTAAGTGAGTGCGAACGACTCTTACCACGGTTAGCGCTTACCGGCTAAATTGTTGCATACGATATTATTTTGATGAACTGAAATCTCACCTGGTAAGTAAGTGATATTGTTGAATTTTACTGGTAAGCACTTACCCGGGTAAGTGATTAGGTAAACGACCCCTTACTTAAACCTAAGATCGCCATAAACTAAGGGTCAAGTGATAGCGCCCTTGTAGTTGTTCCACTGACTGATCAATAGGTGGAGTCAAAAGATAACACCCCATACCTAAACGGTTTGTATTAAGTAAAGTTTAGAAAGGAAACTGAAATTCATAAGCTTACGTTCTAAAGGCAAAGCGATGTTCAGAATGATATTTTTTCTCTATGTTTCAAATGTTGTCAATGTGGTGGGGCGACTCTCACGAGATACTGGTCTTGCATAAAGAAAAAAAGAAGTCAAGTAAACTCGGAAAGAAAAGAGATAGTGAAACCCTCTCCCGCCTTTTCTATCTATCCATAGCATCACAAGGCTATTTGAATTTAAGAAGGCTAAGCCTTAACTTATGAAAGCTAACTTCTAAGAATTAATCACAGAGGATAGATAAATAACCTTTAGATAGTGTCATCTTTTCTATTAAAATTATTTTGTAATTGTTATCACCAAAATAATTACGTTCCCACCATAATTAACTACCGATTAATCTCGTGTAAGTAACTTTAATCTTAATTTTGAGCATACAAAAATATAACAAAATCAGTCTATTTTACTTCCGATGCGAACCTAGAATTTTGGAGGACGGATTTGAAAAGGATTAAATTTTACCTTCTAAAAATGCTATGTACACTGGTCTTCATTAAATGCTACATCATCCAAACTTAAATCCCAAAACTTCGTTTTATAATAAAATAATAAGACAAAAAAAACAAATTACTTAAAGTTTAACTAAATTATTAAAGAGAAGTTAATTGATATACTATTTTTGACTTGTGATTTAACGTCTTACCCATATTTTTTCAAGCTTATCAAAATAATATTGGTATGCAAAAAATAGATTCGCAGCTCAAAATATAAGGACGAATCTGATCAATTTAAAAAAAGTTTTTTTTTTAATATATTGCGGACCTAAGCTAAAAAATTTCTTTTAAAGAAAAATCGATCAGATTCGAATTTATTTGGTGTTTTTGAGTTAGATCTACAATACCGGGTGCTATTCTTCTGATAAAGTAAATGAGAATGTGGCTAACAGGTAAAATCACATGTGTAAAATAGCTATTTCAATTGATTCCCCCCATTAGTAAACTTACTTTTAAAAGGTTTTTTTTTGGGGGGTTTAGCTGAATTTTAGAAAATTTCTTAATATTTTAAGTGACATTGCAAAACGCTCCTCAAAATTTACGGGATACGCCTTTCATCTAAAAGGAAAATCCTACATACATCCAAAAGAAAAAGAAAAAGAAAAAGAAGCAACTCAAGTCAAACATACATACATAGATCGGTCCTGAAACAAAATTCTTGATGGAGGATTATCTATTATATATATATATATATATATTAAGATAATAATTTTGCAAAAACTGTGCAGAAAAAAAAAGGAACCACGAAACGGCGTCGTCTGAAAACGTGGGAAACAATAACTGAATAAAAACCAAAAACCAGAAAATTTCATGTTCTGGTAACTTTTTGCGAAGAATGGTGATTCAACATCATCATAAAGCTAGAAGATTCAATCCACCTTCATAAAAATATACTTTCACTTTGGTGAGATTCTTTACTTTCACTTTCTTTCTTCTTCCTCATCTACTGTTTGCTCCAATAATCACTCTCCTGACCTCTCTCATATATCCGTTTCTATACATGTTAATTCCTCGCGATTTTGCTTCTTTTCTACACAACTTCTTGGTGGATTACTCATTTGTTAAAAATTTCTAGTTTCTCGAAAGATCAGATCGTTACTTGGTGTTCTTGTTTCAGGTTCAATCTCTCATTATTTCCACCAAAATTCTCAGATCTTTGGTTATGGGTTCTAATTTTTTAGTTTGTTGATTTAGGTTTCTTGAATTTCCATTTCAAAATATCCTAATTTCTAGTAAATTTTCGACCTTTTCTAGGTTTTAACTGAAACGAGAGACGAATTTAGGCATTTGAAGCTAGATTTATCACTTATCCAAATCCGTTTTCCTGGGTTCCTTCAATTTAGGCATTTCAAGATTTCTTTAGGGCTCAATTCTACCGTTCCTTTGCTTTCTTGACTTCATTTTTGCTTACTGTTTTTCATATTTATCCACAATTCGTGTAATTGTTGGTCTGTTGATTGATTATTTGCAACTCATTTATTATGTTGTAGAATGCAATATGATCTAATCAAATGGTAAACTTTAGGTATATATCTGAATCAACATGATGTATTGATGGAATGAGTGAGTAATTAATGGCCGCAGCCGAAGCACGAGCAGCGTGGCAACGAACCGCAAACCGTTGTTTCGTCCAAGAAGATGCGAAAAGAGCTCCCAAGTTAGCATGCGTTCCTCCGGCTTCGTCTTCATTGATGAAACAACTTGACACTAGACCTACTACAAACGGGCTGGACGATTTCGCCCCTCCCACCGCCAACGCTGTATATTCGAATCTCTCTCCAGACTCACGATGGTGGCTTCAATCGCAACCCAACTTTATACACCAAAAGGGTTTCACTAACGAAAATTCTCATCAATTTGTCGACATTATGGATTCTCAATCAACTGTAAAGGGTGATCATGATCATGTAGGGGAAGAAGAATCATATGAGTTTGTGGAGATGGATTCTGTTGATTGTTGTACTGTTTTTAAAGAACTGGAT
Organism: Saussurea involucrata; assembly: GCA_033807775.1. NCBI lineage: Eukaryota > Viridiplantae > Streptophyta > Magnoliopsida > Asterales > Asteraceae > Saussurea > Saussurea involucrata. Next base: position 2,328,207 of record CM066312.1, on the reverse strand, counting down.
GAGTTCAGTTTGGATTCCGAGTTTCCTCATTGGATGGAGAACGAGAAGAACCACGAGCTGCCATGGTGGCGGATGACCGATAAAGATGATCTGGCATCCTTTGTTGCACAGAAATCACACGATTTCATTGAGAATTGCGATCTTCCGCAGCCTCAAAACAAAAGTTTTAAAAGGGATCCGCATGCTAACGATCAACGCCTACACAAAAAACATGAAATCTTTACGTCATTCGGGATCTCGAAGCCACAACAGCGCCATTGTCAAACTGAAGCAACCATTCATGACAGGCATAGCGCCGGTTCAGGGCCTATCAGGTATAGCTTGAGTTTAAGGTCCAAATCGCTTTTATAGGACACCAAAAATGTCAAAATTGTCGGTCATTAGGACTTAAGTTTAGGACCAAACAATTGTGTGTTTGTGTACAAGTGTCCCGTGATCCCATCTTGTTATAACGCACTTTTTTTAACACTTCTTCAAATACTAATAGGACTTCTTATTTCAAATGTGTCCTTAAAAATTTGTTTGATCCTATAAACTTAGGTTGTGCTATAAAAACAGCTTTATTGGGAATAAAGCAGATTTTCTTGTAGTGTTGACTTTTAAGGTCAAACTGTTCACTTTTGAATTCCACAGTTATATATGAACTCTTTAGATCTTGTGAAAACATTGATTACCATGTTGAAGCTTTCTGCTAAACTCATCAAATTTGCAAAGAATTATGATAAATTTGCAATAGATGACATATCCAGATTGAATTATTAGCAACAAGTTTAATGTCCTTGATTTGCACTTCTCTTTTCGGTTGTTGTCAGCCCTTTAAGTATGCAGAGCGGTGATGGCACGGTTCATGAAGGTTCAACAAGTCCCGAGATGGATCCGAGCAAACGGAAGCTACTAGAAGCTCTTCGCCATTCTCAAACACGAGCAAGGGAAGCAGAAAAAGCAGCAAAACAAGCTTACGCAGAGAAAGAGCACGTCGTGAAGCTCATCTTCAAACAAGCGTCTCAGTTATTCGCATATAAGCAATGGCTCTATCTTCTGCAACTCGAAAATCTTTATAATCAAATCAAAACCAACAAGATCACACCCATCTTCCCAGTTTCTCCATGGCAAGTAGCTCGCAAAAAAGCACGCAGAAATTTGCCTCCACCACTTGCCAAGAGGAAAACACGAGCCAAAAAAGGTATTCCGAGTTACAAACATGATATAGGCACGTATGCTGTGGCTTTCGCTGTCGGATTAGGGCTTGTAGGTGCAGGTTTACTTCTTGGGTGGACCGTTGGATGGATGTTCATCTAGTCATCATGACAGATATATCTGTGACAGTATCCATCCCGGAACCAATTGTGCTACACCCTCGGGCAGTGGCATATTTGTGCCGGTATACTACCCCGAAACCAACTGTGCTACACCCTGGGGTCCGGATAGGTATGTTTACCGCCCTAGAATCAACTGTGCTACGCCCTGGGGCCGTGGCAGGTATGTTTGAAACAATTGTAATGCCTAATGTACAAGGTTGTTTTCTTCGAATTGTTAGCTAGTTGGTGTATATCTATAGTTTGTAACGAGTTACCAGTTACGTTCTTGTGCTCATCATGTGTAACATCTCAAGTATTGCGAATCATATCAGTGGTTTTTAGATTGAGATTGGATATAGGCTAAGTTATGGCATTCTTACATTCAGTTTAGTTTGTAAAACTACGACGAGAATCAAATGAGTCACGGAGTCGGTTTGAAATCTTTTAAAGCCATGATCGATCTATATTATTCCAAAACAGAACCAGACTCGTCGCTTCTGGTGTAACTTAGAGCCTGTTTGTTAGCAACTTAATGAGTTTAGTGAGGCTGACAACTTTTTCGGAAACAGTTTAACGAGGTTCACAACTTTTTTTTAAGCTACCCCTCCCAATTAACAAACTAACTCCTTCCATATATGGAAAAAAAACATTCCAAACAGAAACTTCCTAATCTATAGTATACGAACAGAGTAGTTCTAAAACAAATTCACACAAGCAATTTTAATCAAATGTAACTTAATGAAAAACTAACTTGACAATCCTTAATACAGTAACTAATTTCACAACTTTATTCAATAAAAATCTAATAAAAACCCATAATTAAATTTCGTGGTTTGAAAGTTTGGGTTTGCAAAGACCCTCCTACCCTTTGGTGATCAAACAGGATGCAATCACTTCGTAGGTCCCTACTTCTGGACTATAGGTTTTTTGATACGATCGACTTCGAGATGATCAATCTCCATAGAAATATTAAGAGAGGGAAGAGTGTTTGAGGCAAATTTTCTGATATTTCTTCAAAGAAAAAGACTTACAATATTTATAGCAACATGAAAAGGAAAAGAGAGCAATAAACTAGCCTAGGAATCAGGAAAACATGCAAATAACTAGCAGAATATCAGGAGTATCCCATGACTCCTTCAACTTCTTCTATCTTTATTAACCGTCACCAAGACCGGGTCTCCAAGACCCGTTTTGTCGAGTAACCCGACCCTTCTAGTCCTTGTAACGGGCTGGTCGGACAATCGTTCTCTTGGGCCTGTGTATTGGTCCAGCTACCTTTGGCTCCTCTGTAGCACTCGTATCAATACCTCCGTGTAGGACAGCAGCCTTGTCCGCAAGGCTGGAATTAGGAGAAAGCATGCTAGCAGGGAGACAATCACGGTCTTCCCAGGTGGCTTCGGCGAGATCACAACCCTCCCAATGGGCTAGAACTTGCTGAATCGGTTGTTCGTCACGATGGAGGATTCGCTCGTCCAAAGTAGCGAGAGGCGGCATACAGGCAGATCCTCGTCATTAGTGAGTGGCAATGCACCCGGCCCGTGTGGGGGATCTCCGTAATACGGTTTCAGAAGCGAAACATGGAAGACGGGATGGATTCTAGATCCAGACGGTAAATCCAAACGGTAGGCAACACGACCCACTCTTGAGATGATTTGAAAGGGCCCAAAAAAACGGCATGTTAGTTTCGTCGAAGAGCGTCGTTGGACCGTATGTTGCCTATAGAGCTGAAGGCGGAGGAAAACCCAATCGCCAATGGCAAATTCCTTGTCAGTTCGGTGTTGATTAGCGTGGTCCTGCATACGTTGCCGAGCACGGAACAGGGAAACCTTCAAGGAGGAAAGAAGGCGCTGATGTTCGACCAATGTCTCGTCGATGGACTGGACATGAGATGTACCGAGAATGTAGGACGGAATCGTTGGTGGTGGTCGTCCATAAAGAGCATGGAACGGAGTCATGTTTATAGCACTTTGGTGACTAGTGTTATACCAATATTCGGCAAGGTAGATGTAGCGGCTCCAAAGTTTAGGTTCCTCCCCGACAAAGCATCGTAAATAGGATTCAAGGCACCGATTCTCGACCTCGGTCTGCCCATCTGTCTGAGGGACGTAGGCACTGGAGTGAAGCAGACGAGTTCCAAGTTGAGCAAAAAGTTCCTTCCAAAAATGGCTGAGAAAGATGGGATCGCGATCCGACACGATCGATTTTGGAAACCCATGAAGACGATAAATCTGCGTTAAAAACATTCGAGCTAAACTTACCGCCGTGTAGTGAGATGGTAAGGGAAGGAAGTGAGCGAACTTGGTAAGGCGATCGACGATAACCCAAATCTCCGCCTTGCCGTCAAAAAGAGGAAGACCCGTGATGAAGTCCATGGCCAAGTCCTCCCAGACGCGACCTGGAACTGGTAACGGTTGTAAGAATCCATAAGGCTTGTGCGTGGGTGACTTAACCTGCTGACAAATGGAGCAAGAACAAATGAAGGCGGCCACATCCTGTCGCATACGGTCCCAATAGAATGAAGCAGCAAGACGGATGAAAGTAGCGTGGATGCCAGAATGGCCACCAGTGGGTATCGTGTGAAATTCACTGATCAAGGTCCGTTGGAGCTCAGAATTGGGTGGGATCATAATTCTGCTACGAAAGTAAACAAGACCATCATGTATTCGGAAGTCCGGGAATGAGGTAGGAGTAGTCAGAACCTGTTGTAGAAAGGCAGAGCCCTTGGGGTCATCGTGAAAATATTGGCGTACCTGTGTTAACCACGGAAAAATAGGTTGGGAAATAGCCATCAAAATGGCCTCCCCCTGGCGGCTTAAAGCATCGGCAACCCGGTTCTCGCGTCCCGGTTTATAGAAGATCTCATATTCATACCCCATAAGTTTAGAGGCCCACTTTTGTTGCTCGGGAGTTTGAATAACCTGCGTAAGAAAATGGTGTAAGCTCTTTTGGTAGGTAAAAATACGAAATGGTCGGCCAAGTAAGTATTGCCGCCATTTTTTGACCGCCTCGGTGATAGCATAAAGCTCCCGGATATATGTAGAAGCAGTTTGCATGCGAGGGCCCAATTTATGGCTAAAAAATGCGACAGGGTGATCAGATTGAGAGAGGACGGCACCAATGCCGGTTCCGGATGCATCTGTCGTAACATCGAACCGTTGAGAGAAGTCCGGTAAGACCAGAACCGGTAAAGAAACCATGGCTTGTTTCAACTGATGGAAAGCAGCGGTGGCTTCCTCTCCCCAGACAAACTGATTGTTTTTGCAATAATTCAGTTAAAGGAGTCGCGATAGACGCATAATTACGGACAAAGCGACGGTAATACCCTGTGAGGCCGAGGGACCCTCGAAGGCCTGTTACGGAGCCGGGCTTAGGCCAATCGAGAATGGCAGAAATTTTGTCATTGTCGACAGCCACACCGTCAGCCGAGATGATATGGCCCAAATATTGAATGCGATCCACTCCAAAGACGCATTTCGAACGATTAGCAAAGTACTGATTATTTGCAAGAGTGGTAAGGACGTAGGAAAGATGATCGAAGTGAGCCTCATGAGACGAGCTGTAGATCAAGATATCATAAAAAAAACACCAAAACAAAACATCGGAGGCAGTCCCGGAAAAGATCATTCATCGCCGCCTGAAATGTTGAGGGAGCGTTGGTCAAGCCGAAAGGCATAACCAGAAATTCGTAATGGCCCTCAAAAGTTCGAAAGGCAGTCTTATGGGTGTCCTTGGGTGTGACACGGATTTGATGGTAACCTGCGCGAAGATCAATTTTAGAGAAAATACGAGCACCGTGGAGCTCGTCGAGTAGCTCGTCCACCGTAGGAATTGGGAAACGATCGCGGACAGTAATGGCGTTTAAAGCACGGTAGTCCACCCAAAAACACCATGACCCGTCTTTTTTACGGACAAGTAACACCGGGGATGAAAAGGGACTAGTACTGGGCCTGATGAGGCCGTCCCGGAGCATGGTGGATATAAGGGTGGAGGTAATGGGGGTAACGATATGGACGAACATTTACCGGGTCGGAACCATGTTTCAACGGGATGTGGTGATCATGAGGACGAGATGGAGGTAAAGAGGTAGGTGCCTCGAAAATGGAATGGTACTGATCTAACAGTTGTTGTACTGCAGGGAGGGGGAGTGGATGTAGAAGGAGAAGTGGGGGAATCGGGAAGGAAGAAAAGGGCAAACATGGAAGCAACAGAATCCTTATGTAACATAGAAGGGAGGGTGCTCGGGGTGGAGGGAGTGGCGAGGGGTTCACCTACAAGGCAGACTTGGGAGTTGTTGTGAGAAAAAGAGAGTTGGGGAATAGAAAAGTCAGCGACAATAGGGCCTAACGAGCTGAGCCAGTCCATACGTAAGACAAGGTCAGTACCCTCAATAGGTAGAACAAAGAAGGAGAGACAAAATTCGGTGTTGGCGAAACGTATACGTACATTGGAGCAACGACCAGAGCAATAAATAAAGGTCCCATTGCCCACCATGACGGGAAAGGAAGGGCGTGTGTCAACCGGAAGATGGAGGGCAGAAGCGATTCGAGCTTGGATGATATTACAAGTGCTGCCTGAGTCCACCAAGATGGAGACACGATGCCCGTCAATGTGGCCGTGGGTGCGAAGAGATTTGAGGGATGAAAATCCCATGTAGGCAGCGGGCGAGAGGGCTAAATATTCGGGCTCGAGGGAAGGGGAAAAAAGTGAGAACGGATCGACGTCGGAGGGACAGATGTCGTGCGAGGAAGGATCAGCAGGTGAGGTCGAATCGAGGGAAACAGTAGGATCGAACACCACTGTGTCAGAGGTGGAATCCAAGAGGAGAAATTTTGGTGGATTGCAACGATGACCGAGTTGGTATTTGTCGTTGCAGCGGAAACAAAGACCGGCTGCACGCCGCTTTTGCATCTCGTCGGGGCTGAGACGTTTAACCGGAAGAGAAATCGGGAGTCGTGGGGGTGCGGGTAGTAAAGGCGGAGAGGATGCGGATGGAGTGGAACGGGGAAGGGGAACCTGGTTAGTGTAGGGAACGGTGCGTGGATCGGGAAATGAGCGAGAACGACTAGCAAGAAGTTTATCTTCGATAAGTTTTGCCAAACCAATGTCTTGGTTCAGATTACGAGGGTTGTGGAGAGATAATTCGGCTTGAATGTCTCGACGAAGGCCGGAAATGAAACAGTTCAATGAGGCGTCAACAGAGAGGCCCACAACACAGTTGCTCAAGCATTCAAATTCGGCTTGATAAGAGGAGACGGTGGAAGTTTGACGCAATTTGAAAAGGGCGGCTTGATGATTTTCATACGTGGAGGGGCCGAAACGAAGCTCGAGGGCGCAAGCGAATTCATCCCACGTGGTGAGCAGGCGATTGTTGTGAAGGTATTTGTACCAACTGAGCGCTTCGCCTTGGAGATAAAAGGCGGCAAGAGAGATGCGTGTTGGATCCCACTGATCGGATCTCTATATCTATGAATGATCGAATAACAATAGTAATCAAACTAATCTTTATTGATAAACAATCATCCACACTTTAATTTGTGAATACTTGATACATATTTATAGACACCGAAAGGGTGCCTTTGAACCATCGCAATGGTTCGGCTATAGTTGTGTTGTTTCATGAACAGTCACAACTTTACATAAGTAACTACCTATACATAAACTATATATATGTATATTTACATACAATTAAACATAATTGAGATTAATCTATCAACTAGACCCTTAATTTATACAAACACTAATTATGGATTAATAAGTTAGTATCCAATACTCCCCCCTAATTTATTAATCCATGCCTTTGATATCTTCAAGCTTCATCATCTTTATCTTGGGCAGATTGTAGCAGGTCTTGCTCTCTGAACTTTGGCTTGTTTCCACTTCCTTTGACTTTGTCTTTAACACGAACTATGTCCTGAACTTCCTCCTTGATTTGACTTCTTTCTTCCTTGTCTTCAATCTCATCTCGATCATCTTTGTCAGCTTTGTCACTATCTTTCTTTATTCGTATCATTTCATAATCTTGAATCTTCAACAATTTGTTTGTAGTACTTGTATCATGATCTTCTGTTTCAACTTTCTTGTTGCTTGATTTTATGTCTTTCTCAACTTGGCTTTCCATTGCTTGCTTTCTTGATAGTATTTCATGATGCTTCTTGCATTTGCCCTTGTCAATGCTTGGTTCATTTTCTTGATGTTTCTTTTCTAAAACAACTTCATGATTCTCTTTCTCAAACTGTTCTGCTTTTGACTCTTTCATCTCTTTGCTTGTGCAATTTCTCAACTTCTCCAGGTTCTCTAACTTTCTCTGCATTTGTTTCTCAAATGCTATCTCTCTATTTCTCATTTTCTTCTCAAACTCTTGTTTCTCCATTTCTATGTCTTGAAGTATTTCTAACTTCCAAAACTCTAGTTTACTCCTCAAATCAATTTCCAATTTTGACCTCATGTCTTCTAACTTGTCTTTTGGAATTTCATCCTTCTCAATGACAATTCCATTCCATCTTGGTTCTTCTTCTAAAGATGCCATCTCGTTTTCATCCTTGCTCATAGCCATTAACAACGTTGGTTCTAAATCTTCTTCCACAAGGTTTGATATTTCTTTTCTATGGTATGGTTTTGGACAATCTGCAGCATAGTGTCCAAACTCATGACAATTATAACATTCTATTTCTCTAATATCTCTTCTATGGTAGTTTTGATCTCCAGGGGTTTTCCTTCTTCTATCATAACTATCTTCATTCTTACTATCTCTTGCAAATCTTCCTCGGCCTCTTCCTCGTGTCTGATTACCACCTCCTCGTCTACCATTTCCATAGTTGTGTTCATAATTTTTGTCATTCCCTCGACGTGTGAACAACAACTTCTCACTATTATCTTCTTGATTTCCTTTTCTAAACTTGATCCTTTCTTCATAGGTCTTAAGTTTCCCGATAATCTCCTCCAACTTTACAGTCTTAAAATCAACAATCATTTCAATGGTTGCTACTACTGGTATAAATTTATCTGGTACTGCACTAAGTAATTTCCGTACTTTTGTTTGCTCATCAAACGTTAATCCATATGTGGCAGCCTTTGTAATAATACTCATCAACTTCCCGGCATACGAATCTATTGATTCATCTTCTTTCATTACAAGTCTCTCGAATTCTGATTTAAGTTGTTGCGAGTGTGCCTGTTGTACATCTTCTGTCCCAATAAATCTGGACTTTAGAGAGTTCCAAATTTCTTTTGCTGTTTCACATCCCGCGACTTGCATTTGCAAATCTTCTGGTAACCCTTGAAATAGGTATGCTGATGCAGAACTATCCCTTTTTACATCAATCTCTTTTGATGTACTTGTTCCTTCTACTAAATCCCATACTCCATTTGCCACTAGTATCTTCTTCATCCTTAATGCCCATAATGTATAGTTCATTTTATTTAGAACTGGGCATTGATATGATGATAGTGGTGTGGCGACTTCTCTATAAACAACATTGTTGTTTTCCTTTTTATCTCCCGTCATATCCTTTATCTTTTATGTGTGTATCGTGTGAATCAGGAACAGGGTCTTCGAACCCTTCTTCTTCTCCGTTCAAATCTTCGCCGGCGTGCCTTTTGATCGATGGTTTCTTTTCAAGCGACGGCGGCGGTGGTGGTGTATCTCTTCTACTCCGGCAACTATACAGCGGCGGTTTCTCCTTCGCACAACCGGTATGTTTTTTTTCTCTGATTCGATTTTCACTTAATCGAATCGTGTCTATCTCTCTCTCTATTCGATTTTTCTGAATCGAACTAGGGTTTCTCTAACCCTTTCTCTAATCGTGTCTATCTCTCTCTTTATTCGATTTTTCTGAATCGAACTAGGGTTTCTCTAACCCGTTCTGAAGAACGATCTAACCCCGATCGGTTCTTCTCTTAATCGATTTTCCCTATTGATCTAATCCCGATCAATTCCTTCTTTCTCTCTTCTCTGTATCCTTCCTTTGGCTCTGATACCACTGTTGGATCCAACAATGCGTTGATCGGGGGAAATAGAGTAGTATTGGAAGTATTGGGTGGCTTGAAAAATCCAATCGAGGGGGTTAGAACCGTCAAAGGTGAGGAGATGGATTTTGGGTGGTTTAATGGTTGAGCGATTGTCGGGAGGAGGAGGAGGAGGGTTATCGAACCCGTCGGTGGGCCGTTTTTCGAGTTTGGTTACGACAGCAGTTAAGGAGGTGATGAGGTGGTCGTGTTTGTTAATGGACGCAGGTTGGCTAGCCATGAGTTTGGTCAAGTCGGTTTGTCCGGAAAGTAACTTCGAGAGGTTGTCTGCCATGGAAGCCATTGATTCTTCGAGAGAGGGTGGATCACGTTTGGGAGACATGATGACAATGATAGCACCAACTGATACGATCGGCTTCGAGATGATCAATCTCCACAGAAATATTAAGAGAGGGAAGAGTGTTTGAGGCAAATTTTCTGATATTTCTTCAAAGAAAAAGACGTACAATATTTATAGCAACATGAAAAGGAAAAGAGAGCAACTAAACATAATGCTACCACTAGCCTAGGAATCAGGAAAACATGCAAATAACTAGCAGAATATCAGGAGTATCCCATGACTCCTTCAACTTCTTCTATCTTTATTAACTGTCACAAAGACCGGGTCTCCAAGACCCGTTTTGTCGAGTAACCCGACCCTTCTAGTCCTTGTAACGGGCTGGTCGGACAATCGTTCTCTTGGGCCTGTGTATTGGTCCAGCTACCTTTTGCTCCTCTGTAGCACTCGTATCATTTAAAAAAAAGTATATAACAATTATATACGGACAAATAAACAAACACCCTCCTCGTCTTTGGTGAGGATTGAACCCATGACCTCCTACAAGGCCAAGGGCTCCAATACCGCTAGATCAAAGGCTCTTTGGTCTTCTGGACTATAGTTGTTTAAACGATATTCATAACGGGCTGTGATTGTAAATATCTTTTACATTTGAAAGCTATTTTGTGATTTTAAATAGTTTATTCAACGTAGAGAACTAATATCTTTAACGCTTTATTCTCGAAACTCAGTTTACGAAAGAAAGGAAAGAGAAGAGAAGGAAGGGGGAGAAAGTAAAAAAACTCGTGTTCTTGAAACATTTTTAGGAGAGAAAGGAAACAAAAGGAAAATAATGATAAGTTTCCTTCCAAATGTCGGAGGAAAGAGAAGGAAATGGAAGAAAAGAAATTAAAAACATTTAAAAAAATTACTAAAATTACAAAACTAACCGATTTTTCATTATAAAAGATATATTTTAAGGATATATTAGTAAAAATGACGTCTTTTATTTCCTTTCTCTCATACTCAAGAACATGAAAAAATATTTTCTTTCTTTTCCCTTTCTTCCGCTTTCGAGAACACAAGTAAAAAATTTTATATTTTCCTTTCCTTTCTTTTTCATCCCTTTCTTTTCCATCCATTTAATTTTTTTCTTTTTTTTTCTCTTGAACAAAGAACACAACGTAAAAGGATCATATTTAACATAAACGTTTCTTTCTCATCTTAAAATTTTAATATTAATTATATTATTAAAATATTTAATATTTAATAAAAAAAATTAAACAAACCTAGAGAGAGATGAAAACCATTAAAAACACATTCTTTTCTCATAAAATTAAATTTTAAAGATTTTCTTTTAATTTGAAAATACTTGTCCTCTCTAGTTTCTAATGTATTGGATAATTTTTTTTCCTTCCAAAATTGAAACAAACTTTAGAAGAGAGGAAAAAAGATAAAAGTACATTTCCTTAGTCATATTTGTTAAATTAGTTGATAAACTAGCTGGTAGTTGATAAATTAGCAATAATTGATAAATTAGCTATTTGCTGATTAACTAGTTAATGAACTAGTCATGTTTGACAAAACTAATTTATAAACATGTAAAATGACAAAAAATATCATCTTGAAAAAATAGTCAATTATAAATATTTCATAATATATTCAAATAAATTTCTAATAATATAATTAAAATAAATATCTAATAATATAATATGTTAATTAATACAAACAAAATAGTAAAGAAAAATTAAATAATATAATATGTCAATTGAAAAAAATATTATAATTGATTATTATTTATATGCTATAAATTTTAAATTTGTTAAAATAAATTTTAGAAAAAATTTACATTAATATGTGATTTTAAATAACTATTACATATAATATGAATAACAAAAAATTGGTCAACCTCACATATCCTACTTAATTAATATTTTCTAAAAATATAATTAATAATTAAATTAATTGACTCATTAAAACCATTGACTATGTCTCCTAAGCCTTTTAGTCTGTTACCATTGAACAAGAGTGAACATAGATGGTCAGCGACCCCATTTTTTTTGGAAGGGTATCTGAGGACATTGTCCCGACTAATCCCGGCAAGGTAAAGCAATTGCCCCAGCTGCTAAAGCGTGCAGCCCTGAGTTTATTCCCAGTGACCACAAGTTAGAAGCGTCTGGTTTCGAACTTGGGGTAGATGGGTTACTAGCCACATCCCCCACAAGCCTTAACCAGTACGCCACAAGCCTTGTGGTTATCGGGGACCCCATTATACTGTACTAATATGTCTAGGGAAACGGAGAAAGATAGAGTTACAGAAGTGCTTCCAAATCTTATTCTTCTTTGGCATCTAAGGTAGAGATATGGGGTATTTGACCCCTTTGCTTTGTTCTGACTTTAAAGTGGATGAGAACACGGGGTTAGTAAATCAAGAAACAACCGGTACAGAGGCCAGATAGAAAGTTGATTATAAGATCAGACTCGAAAATCTCTCTTTTACCTCTCGTCACTCACTCACTCACCAACAAGAGAATATTCAATAGTAACATTCGATGCCTACTATTTATTATGTGATATGCTTACAAATTACAAACCTGTAGCATTCGATGCCTACAATAAATAAAATCAATTATATTTGATTTGGTAGCAGCATATACTTTCCTCTTTCTACGGGTTTGTAATGTGTCACATTGAACTTTTGATTTCATCATTTGTGAAACCTCAATCTCAAGAGCTTTTTTTTACACAGAAAAGGAGCATATATATTGAAATACTTGAAAGTGACAAGTCCATAAAACAAAACACAACAAACTTCTTCCATTGCACATAAACCCCTATTGTAACAAATAAAGCTTCAATCCAAGATCAATTATCTTCTTCACTTCATAATCACTTGATCTTATCAAAGATTTTCTTCACAAATCTTGCAAAATTCTCTGTATTACATGACATAAAAAACCGAATTGACAATTAACCCAGAAACAAGCTACAACACACACACACACACACATATATATATATATATATATAGGGGTGGGTTCAAATGAGGAGCTTATCTATTTAAGAAAATGTGAGGAGCATTCTCAACCACTAGTTTTCCACACTTCGCCTCATTTAACGCACGCACCACATTTCATTGATTTATAATTTGAAATTTACACTTTTAACCCCTATACTTATTTACTAACTTTACTTTATACCTTTTACTTTCCTAATTTTAATTTTACATTTAACACATATAATCGTTTATTAACTAAAATACGTTAAAAAAATACGTTTTAATTTTAACAAGTTACACCATTGTACTCGTCTCTTCGATACGTTCGAAATGAGCTCAATATTGAATATTTTTTGATTTATTTATTTTAATATACATCATATATACTATATAAAAATATTTTTAATATTTACAATTCATACCCTTATAGTTTTGATGAAATGTTTGTTAGGAAAACCTATCAAATCATATGTGATTAGGAAACAATAGTAAATCATATGTGATCTATAAGACTGTTATCTGATATCACTAGTTATTAATCATATATGATCATGTTTTACATTCTGATATCAATTAGTTATTAATCATATGTGATTTTATTTTAGTTGGTAAATCATATGTGATCTATAAGATTCTTGTCTGATATCACTAGTTATTAATCATATATGATCTTGTTTTACAATCTGATATCACTTAATTATTAATCATATGTGATTTTGTTTTAGTAAATCATATGTGATCATAGATGATCTTGTTTTACAATCTGATATCACTTAGTTATTAATCATATGTGATTTTGTTTTAGTAAATCATGTATGATCATATCTTGTTTTACAATATGATATCACTTAGTTATTAATCATATGTGATTTTGTTTTAGAAAATCATATGTGATCATATATGATATTGTTTTACAATCTTATATCACTTAGTTATTAATCATATATGATTTTGTTTTAAGTCGCGACTTTGGTTGCGACTTAAAGTGGAGGGAAAAGTCGCGTAATCATATATGATTTTGTACATGAATCATATATGATTTTATACATAGCGGTTGTTTTCTTGTTTTCTTAAATAGTTAGCGTTCTCATATGAACCCACCTCTTGTCAACTAAATATCAATCAAAATTTATATAAAATGACGATTTTAAATAGTTAAAAAAAATCTAAGAAATTGTAAATAAAAGGATAATTTTTAGCAAACTATTTTAAAGTTGTTAATTGCGTAAATGCGAAAGAATTTCGATCAACACCAAATTTGATTATATGGATGGATGATTAGAGCGAAGAAATTAAATAATGCAAAAAAAATCAATTATTCACCCTTACCATTTAATTCCCTTAATAAATCAAATGGTTCGTTGAAAATGCTCCTCGTGTTTTCTTAAATTGTTACGATTCTCGTTTGAACATTTCTCATGAATTGTAAATATTAAAAATATTTTTATGTAGTATATATGATATATATTAAAATAAATAAATCAAAAAATATTCAATATTGAGCTTATTTCGAACGTATCGAAGAGACGAGTACAATAGTGTAACTTAGAATTAAAACGTATTTTTAACGTATTTTAGTAAATAAACGATTATACGTGTTAAATGTAAAATTAAAATTAAGAAAGTAAAAGGTATAAAGTAAAGTTAGTAATAAGTATAGGGGGTAAAAGTGTAAATTTCAAATTATAAATCAAATGTGGCGCACGCTGGAAAGCTACGTTAATGAATTGTTTAAGAATCCTAATTAGTGGCTAAGAATGCTCCTCACATTCTCTTAAATTAATAGGCTTCTCACATGAACCTTCCTCTCTCTCTCTCTCTCTCTATATATATATATATATGTGTAGAGAGAGAGAGAGAGAGAGGGAGAGAGAGGTTCATACGAGAATGATAATAAAACAAGATAATAAGAAATCGTCGACTCACATGTGATTTTAGACTAAAATCACGTCTAAAATCACATGTGATTCACACGACTTTAGCCACGATCTGAAGTCGCGGGCCACGTTGCTGGCACACCCTTGTGTTGACCACTAGTGTAAAATTATATGTGATTTTGCATGTGATTTAACTATTTTCTTATTCTCTTGTTTTTGTTATTGTTCTCGTTTAAACCTCCTTATATATACATATTCCAAACAATCAAAACATATATAACTACTTACCACCATGGTTTGTCGCCCAAAAGCCTTAAATCACCCTCACCATATTCATAGACAACTTCCCATTTCTTGCGGCCGTGAACTCTCCTTGGATCTTGAAAATTGTTAATCCAAACTCTCTCAGTGATTTGATGATGATCTTTATACTTAGTGTTTATTACTTAAAACTGTTTTCGTTGATAAGTTTTAGTTTCAGCGTTTAGATCCCTGAGTCTATTCAGTGATCGCCTGAATATACTTTGTAATAGTTAGTTTAAGTAATTCTTGAAGACAAGCCTCACGCTGAAAGAAACTCTCAGCAGACGTCAAAGCCTAAAATGAAGATAAAGACAAGTCTACTCATGATCTGAAGCGGCATTTTGTGAAACCAAGTACTCTACAGAGCATGACAATCTGATTAAGACTCAACGATAGCTGAAGAGCCTCTCAACGATTCAACCCATCACTGATCAAGAGTCTTGATTTAAAAGATTTGTTTGTCTTATCTTCACTTTCACAATAGTACAAAGGTACAAAAGCACTGTTGCTTTTGTCTATATTCGTACAAACCCTCTATTTGCTCCACTGTTCACATGCGGCCAAAGCATTGTTTGGATAAAAGTCAAAGGCATGCATTGACTACTTTACGGACACATGGATTGTACCCTCTCACTTGCATTCACTGCATAGGGTATAAATAGGAAGTGAAGATCATCCTCAAGAGAGATCTCTCATCTTCTGCCTTTGAAGAACTATTATTTTCAAACTCTCTTCACTTTTGTTCTCTCTATTTTATGTGAAAAAACTTTGTGTTTAAAATATGTTTACCTTTTCTATTTCAGCAACAATCTGTAAATTATGTTTTTGATTTATCAATAATCAATAAACAAATTTAAAAAATATAATTTGTGTGTTTGTATTCATTCTACAAACTTAGACCCTTGTAGAATCCTTTTGGACCAACAAAAATGTTCTCCAACTCAATTTTTATCTCTTCATATCCTCCCAAGGAACCCGGGTCCATCGTTCGAACCAACACGTTCCCTTGCATTTGCACCATTATACAACCACTAGAATATGGGGTGACCACTTGTATACATTGTTCTAAAAGGCTCGCCGCAACAGCCGTCATGGCGCGCCGTGGCTTAAGGCTTGTGCTTCACGCCACGTTATTCCTGTGGCACGCCATGGCCTAATGTGCGTCCTTTTGTGATGCGATATTTGATTTTTCTTTACGTTTTAATGTATTATTTCCTAGTTTTTAATAACCTACTTTAACTTGTTTATTATCATTTAATTATTGAGTAATAGTACAAACCATATGTTTTTATATATAATATTATATATGATATATATATATTTTCCACCATAAGTCACGCCTTTATAAACACCGTGACTCCTAAGGCTTAAGGTTTGGTCTCGCCGCTACGCCACGCCTCACGCTATTTAGAACCTTCTTGTATATCTACGCCAAACAATCTTAACACTTGGGGATTCTAGCACTCTTACCCTTTATCTACTAAGGCAGTTGATGACGAAGGAATGGCATGCAACCGGTTTAATGAACTACCCCAAATGGCGTCAGCACGGTGCATTGGACCATGGTCACATATAGAGATGGAAATTTTACCCGTTGGGGCGGGGATTCTCGAAGTTGATGGGTAACGGGGCGGGGACGAGGATTGGGGTGTGGTCGAGAATGGCATTACCTGCCCCTAATACGACCCCGATTAATTTTTTATTTTACTTGATATACATAGTTTGTGTTTAAATAAATATATGTGAATATATGTCTATAATACTTATTAAATGACAAATATATTTCATATTTCAATATTGATAATGAATTTAGTGACAATTTATATAATTTTAATTTTAAAATACATTGTTTTTTACTTAACGGGTATCCAATGGGGATTAGTCGGGGCGGGGTCGGTGGCGGGGGATGTATTACCCGCCAAATATCCGCCCCGTTTCCATCCCTAGTCACATATTTGAAACCTCTTGTGCCTTGACGACGATGATTCTGCTTCCAATTCGCTAACATCTGATATAGAATCTTCAATAGGTTCAGGTAGATCTTTCAGCGAGTTCGTTCCATTGAACCTTACAAGTAGTTATATATATATATATATATATATATATATATACACACACACACACATGCACACACACATAGGCGGACCTAGGATTTTTTCCTAGCGGGTGCACCTTTGAATTTGATCAAATGCCTATAAATTTTCTCTATGTGTTTTTAGCCGAATTCCACCTTCAGGGGTTTTTCTAAGTTTTTTGGTTGATTTTTGCATGACTTTTGTTGATTTCGAATGAATGTTTCGCTTTTTTGGTTGATTTCAAGAGTTCTTTTAACTTCTTTTGTTGATTTCGAGACACTTTTTGGTTTTTTGGTTGATTTTGAGGGAATATTTCAATTTTCTTAGTACTAAATTTATTGTTAAATACTTAAATTCGATTAATTTTATTTTATTTTCAAGTTATTTCGGATAAAATGTGTTGTCATTAGAATGAGAAAACTAATTTAAGATTAATGGGTAAATTGGAAGAAAATATAAAAAAACAAAAACAAGAATGGGAAAATTGTAAATAAGAAATAGTTATAGTTAATTGGTAAGATTTTGTCATATATTTGTTTGTCTTTTTTTTTTAGTAACTAAAAACTAAAATATAAAAAACTTGAATTTATTGCTAACACCTATGGGATGAGAAGTTGCACACCAACCATTCCACCAACCTTACACTTTTGATTCAAAAATATATGACAGTTTACTTAAAAAGTGAGCGGGTGCACAGATGCAACCGGTAAAAAAATTCCATTACGACGGGACGATCGAGCGGGTAGCCGTGCACCCCTCATGTGTGTGTAGGTCCGCCCCTATATATATATATATATATGAAGGATCGTGGGAGAAGTTGAGGTTAACGTGAGAAGCATGAGAGGTGAATCTGGAACGTTGATCACTTTTAATCTCATGCCCTCCCATGAATTGAGTCTTAGAAGGGAATTGATCTTGTGCATCTTATCTCGATGCATCTCATCCTAATGTGCAACTTATCTCGATGCATCTCATCCTAATGTGCATCCATTTCTCATCCAACGGTTGATAACTACTTCTCACGTTAATCTCAACTTTTCACCGGAACCCAACCCTATATATATATATATATATATTAATATATATAGGGTTGAGTTCATTTGTTAACCCTATATTTCATGCTAACTTTGTTAACCAAAATCTTAGCCATTGATGTTAAAACTGACGGATGAGATCAAAAGTAATCAACACATTAAATGTAAATTGGGCCATGTGTAATATTTAATGAAATGAACATCAGTGTTAGGGGTATTTTTGGAAATTGGGTCATGTGTAATATTTAATGAGTTCATTGGATGTTAACACATTGGTTAATATTCGTTAACGATGAACAACACATGTTCAAATGTTTAATTTATCCACACATGAACACACATGAACTATTAACCTATACGACTAGATTACATGAAGATCTGATAAATTTGTTTATATGAACTATAAACCATGCATGAACACACATGAACTATAAACTTATATGACCATATTAGATGAAGATCTGATAAATTTGTTCAACACATGTTCATAATCAAATTGTTCATAAATGTTTAACTTCAAGTTCATTATCACGATGATCATATACACGCATACAACAGTCCTTTTGGTTAGCATTCATTTGACAAATGAACTCACAATAGTTTATCCACACATGAACACACATGAACTATTAACTCATACGACCAGATTACATGAAGATATGATAAATTTGTTTACATGAACTATAAACCCACACATGAACACACATGAACACTCTACTCAACATCGTTAAAAACAATGTGATTCATAATGTTGTTATCTATGTCACTACTAAACGAAAGACTTACCTACAATTTTTTCCTTGGGAAATATGTCGCTAAAGGGTGATTCTTCACAAAACCGTCAGAAAAGTTGGTGGGTAATGCAAATCAGTGACAGATTACCCAGGGATTATCTAGGTGATCCATGAGTATTTTCTTGAAAAACATCGAATTCTACAAAATCATTGGGCTTTTCTGGGTGATCCCTGGGTAATCACCGACGAAAATTTTCCTGGATAAAAATTTTGTGGGTAAAAGTCATTTATTTTGTAGTGTGTTCATGATGCAACAATATGGATTCATACACTAATTTGATACTAAAAAAATACAAAATATTTAAGAATTAATAATATAGCTAGAATCAAGAAAGATTTGATGTTTGGAACTCCCTCATTAAATGAATGTCATAATACAAATACATGGATTTCCATTCATACCCCTATTTAATGGTTGAATACACATTTCTAACCACCATGTAAAATGGCTTCCTATTGGTTGATTGGAGTTAACAAAGTTAACACAAAAAGTGAGGTTAACAAATGAACCTAACCCTATATATATATATATATATATATATGTAAACATGGATGAGAATCGCTCACCTTTAGGAGCATTCTATTTAGTCATATTTAAAGAAGATTACAAGCTAATTACAAGAAAAAAAGGAAATATGTTAAACTATAACTAGGCTAAACATGGAAGAATATATTGAAATAACCAATTCAATTCTTTCCTAATACCCCCCCCCCCTCTCAAGCACTGGGCTAGGACCGACGCAGAGCTTGGATTGGAAAAACTCAAACAACGGACGAGGAAGACTTTTGGTGAATATATCCGCAAGTTGGAGATGTGACAGAAAGAATTTAGTACACAGACGAGTGGATGATATAAGTTCACGTACAAAATGATAGTCAATGTCAATGTGTTTACTTCGTTTGCGCGCCACTGGATTTTGACTCAAAAAGATGGCGCTCTTATTGTCACATAGAAGTGTAGGACATGCAGAAGGTAACACGTATAGATCGCGAAGTAAATAAGTTATCCAAATGAGTTCCGCGACTACATTGTCTAAGGCGCGATACTCCGATTCACAACTGGATCAAGCCATGGTCGGTTGTTTCTTGGCACTCCAAGGGACAATATTCTTACCCAAGAAAATAGAGTAACCATAAATTGAGAAACGTGTCTCCACACACCGAGCCCAATCGGCATCAGAATAACCCAATAAAGTACGTGAAGGAATATGAGTGATAGAGTCCAAACGCAAGAGTGCCCTTGTGGTAGCAAAGAATGCGTTTAATAACGAGAAAATGATCAAGTGTGGGAACTTTAAAAAATTGACTAACGGAGTTGACCGCATATGCAAGGTCGGGCTGTGTGATGGTTAGGTATTGAAGAGCCCCTACAAAATAGCGATAGAGGGCGGGGTCAGAAAAAGGTATGCCATCACGAACTAGCTGAACATGTGCTGATAAGAGAGTGGACTAGTTTGGCATCAATTAACTTAGCCCGTGAAAGTGATATAGGGAGAATTCGAGAGTTAATAAGGGTTTTCACAAATAATTGGAAAAAAGGAAAACGAGCTCGAAGAGAAAGACGAGCTCGCAAGAGACTCGGAACTTGGCATCGAAGAAGGGATAAAAGGAAAGCACTAAATATAAAGAGAGTTGCGAGAAAGATTGAGGAACAAACTAAGAATTGCAAACAACAGTCGAAGCGAGTTGCATGCTTGCTAACTCACAATAAACTCACTCCCAACACTACCTTTCTTCTCTTCCAATTCCTTCAATTCCTCACGTGACCTCCTTTTTCCTTTACAATTGGTTTTGGTTTATAAGTCTTATTGCATTATTTTATTTATTTTATCTTTTAAGTATTTTAGTTATTTTAGATTAGGATTAAGTTTAAATTCCTTATTTATCTTTTATTAGTTTAGTATTTATCTTTCTATTAATTTAGATTATAAATAGGGTTGATAGGTTTCATTATTAATCAGTTCAATTATTCAATAAACTTTACGTTTTTAAGAGTTTTCTCTTAGTTTTTCGAGTATTATGTTTCATAATCTCGTTATCAAAAGGGATTTAGACGCTTTTCGATCCTTCCGCAAACCTACGCTGCGTCAAGTGGTATCAGAGCAGGATTCGCCTGTCTTTTCACCATCAATGGCAGATCAACAACTCGCTACCAAAACAGACTTGGCTGAGTCGGATGTGGCCTTATCCACAACACTCCCGAATCTGACAACAGTTGTTAATATGTAACGTCCCAAAAATTACAAGGAATTTAAAATTTTTAAAGTAACATTTCATTAATAAAAACTCATTTAATAATTCAATCATCTCGTTTGCAAACTCATAAATAATATTCTTACGAACAATAAACAGCGGAATAAATGTCTAAAATTAAAATCATAAAAATAATCAACTCTTCCCACGCGCCAGTGTGTACTCGTCACGCCTTGGAGCCACTCGCACCTGAAACCACAATTTTATTGGGAAAGGGTAAGCACGAAGCTTAGTGAATTCAGACACCATAAATAACACAGTTACTTCCACACCACCTCTAAACAGATAATTGCACATAAACAGCATACAAGTCTACGAACAAATCATAAACATGCATACCTACACCATCCCACCCAAAGGCATAAGCTGGTCCACCCGACCACACAATAACCGTGCAAGCATTACCCGGCTCCCCCGGGTTCCTACGCCACCCGCGTATATAAACCTCGGCCCCGCCGAGTCACTACGCCACCCGCGTATATAAACCTCGGCCCCACCGAACTCCTACGCCACCCGCGTAGTCATAACAATAAAGGTCCGACTAGACGCCCCACTATTTAGTACCGCATCACAAACAATTAAAACTACCACACACGTACAAATCGTAATGTAAAAAGTAACCGACATTAGTTATAGTGAGAGAACTCACCTCGTAAGCGCGCCTAGCTCACAAACAATAATTCAAGCTTCACAAATCCAAGATCACTTCCCGACACCTAAACGAACGTTAAAACGTATCAACACGAGGCCCGGACCCTAAAACATGACGCACGATTAAACTGTCGCTAAAACGACTTTTTGGCTTAGAAAACCAGGTCTGTTCGGGACCTGTTTCGACCTCCTTAAACCCAGAAAATCCTCAATTAAAATTAACTACCCACTAGGTCCGGGTCTTAGCTTTCCAGGGACGTATTACACGCGTCCTAACGATTTTTCTATAATTTATTATGGATTTTACAAAACTGGTTAACTGCACAGCGAAAAACAGCACCTTTCGTTATAAAACAGCTGTTTGACACTAGCTACGGTCCGAACTGGTTTTTCCGCAAAACATAAGAAACTTACTAGACTCAGAATGAGAACTTTTGGCACTGGTTTCATCCCAATACGACGTTCCTATAAAAAGTTATGGCTTTCCCAAAACAGTGGCAGAAACTGTGACTTTTAAAACGGAACGCGAACTGACAAATCCGGACCTGCTGTATAAACAGCCAAATTACGCCTAGCTAGAGGCCGAACCGGACTTCCGCTAAAACATGAAAAGTGTGCCCGGCTCATAATGTGAACCGTGGGCACCGGATTCGCCTCAATACGAGCTACGAAGGAAAAGTTATGGCCGTCGCAAAACAGGGACAGAAAAACGTTTTCACATAAAATGACAACTATAGCTAATTAACTCATTAAGTCATGGCTTAATTCAAACAGACCCGGAAAGCCTACAAGCTTACTGGAAAAGGTCATACTAGGCTGGTCGACAGCCGTGCACTACTCACTGCCGCCTCCGGCGGTGGTGGTGGTTGGCGGCGGCGACGGTGGTTACGGTAACACCCACCGGCGGAACCTCCCAACATCGCCCATCCCGACTCACCCGCAACCACACCCCCGCACACACCCGCGCCTCTTGCACGCACCTGCACCCACCCCTCTGCCGCCACCACGGCGGCGTGCAGCAGCGGCCCCATCGCCGGCAGCCGAGGTTGCGGCGGTGGTGGTGGCGGTTCACGGCAGAAATTTACAAACGATAATACAACGAAAAGAGAAACGAACCTTCTCCGACGAACCCTTCTTCCTCCTCTTTTCCGGCAGCAAAACAGCGGCGTTGCACTCTCTCTCCGGCGTTACGCTCTCTTCTCCGGCGAACTCCCTCTTCTCCGGCGAACTCCATCTCTCTTCGCGCCTCTCACACTCTCGGTTCTCTCTCTCTCTCTCTCACTCACTCTCGGCTCTCACTCTTCTTTCACGTCCGGCCGAACATCACCAAGGGGAGGGGAAAAGGGTTTTGATCGAGTTTGCAGCCGTGAGCCAAAGAAAAGAGTAGGGTTTTTTTGGTTGTTTGCTATCTCCTTCATCTTTCTCGATACTTACCACAAAACCCAAAAAGAAACGATAATGGGGCTCGGTTATGTATTTGCATGGGCCGACCTTATACACCACTTTACCCAATTAACAACTTTAGCCCTTGCACTACTAAGCCTTTGCAAACAAATAACGGTTTTGCGATAAGTTACATTTAGGGTCATCCTCGCTAACTCCCGTTAAACATTCGTTAAGAGAAAAATTATTGAACAATAAATAAACCCAAGAAAAATTCTATAACGGGACACGGGCTTTACATAATAGGCTTCAACCCAAAATCGTCAACGACAATTGTCGGAGAAGAGACATGTTTGAAGGACCGGTTAGGGTTCCGCACGATAGAAACCATAACCGGGTTAATCTATCGAATTCCGAATCCGAGGAGGAGGAAGAAGAAGATCCGCAAGAGAAAATCGATATCGTACTCCAACGAATATTGCTTTCATCAAAGGAAGAATCTCAGCACGAAGATCTTTTTCGATCTCATTGCTCGGTGCAGAAAAAGGTATGTAACTTAGTTATCGACAACGGAAGTTGTGTGAACCTCATGTCCGAGAAATTGGTCGACTACTTTAATCTACCCACTCAACCCCATGAAGCTCCGTATTCTCTTTGGTGGATCAAGTATGGATTTCAAGTTAGAGTCACACAAACTTGTCGGGTACCCATCTCCATTGGCAAACACTATCGAGAAGAGGTACAATGTGATGTCCTTGATATGGACGCTTGCCACATTCTTTTAGGCCGACCGTGGCAATTCGATACTAACGCCACTTACGTGCATCGACACGACATCGTACTATTTCATTGGGGCGACCAAAAGATTGCCATGAGACCAATTGATAGCTTCGATGAGAGCACCAACAAGAAGAGCAACGATAATAATCGTATTATGAGTTCGATTTCTTCCCTAGCCAATCAACCGCCGATTCCGGAAAAACCACCGGAAAAGAGGAAGTCTTGTCGGACAAGGTTGAAGATAAAGTCGCTCATCTCGAAACAGAGTCACACCATGAAACCTATACCGATCCGAAAGAGTCGGCAACGGATTTCGGGTCCCCGGTCAAATAAACCGAAAGCAAGATAATGGAAGACATTCTCGAGTCGCCGAAGCCCTTGTCACAAGATGTCAAGAACGATGATCCCGAAGGTGATGTTTCCACTATTCAAACGCCCACGGCTCCGTCTCAAAGTGAAATAATTCCTGGTAACGTTACTCTAATCTCTCACCCTTACGAGTTTGATAAAATATCGCTCGTATGGAAACAATTGGAACGACCTCCGTTGGAATTTGAAGATTGGTCAAATTTTTTGATTTATGGAGGCCAAGTTGTGAATCCAAACGTTTTGAAGAAACACATGTTCTACGAGCCAGGTAAAGTTGTTTTTCAAGTGAACTCGAGGACGAGTTCTTTTCAAGTGAGGGTGACTGATACACGGAGAATTCGAGAGTTAATAAGGGTTTTCACAAATAATTGGAAAAAAGGAAAACGAGCTCGAAGAGAAAGACGAGCTCGCAAGAGACTCGGAACTTGGCATCGAAGAAGGGATAAAAGGAAAGCACTAAATATAAAGAGAGTTGCGAGAAAGATTGAGGAACAAACTAAGAATTGCAAACAACGGCCGAAGCGAGTTGCAAGCGAGTTGCATGCTTGCTAACTCACAATAAACTCACTCCCAACACTGCCTTTCTTCTCTTCCAATTCCTTCAATTCCTCACGTGACCTCCTTTTTCCTTTACAATTGGTTTTGGTTTATAAGTCTTATTGCATTATTTTATTTGTTTTATCTTTTAAGTATTTTAGTTATTTTAGATTAGGATTAAGTTTAAATTCCTTATTTATCTTTTATTAGTTTAGTATTTATCTTTCTATTAATTTAGATTATAAATAGGGTTGATAGGTTTCATTATTAATCAGTTCAATTATTCAATAAACTTTACGTTTTTAAGAGTTTTCTCTTAGTTTTTCGAGTATTATGTTTCATAATCTCGTTATCAAAAGGGACTTAGACGCTTGTCGATCCTTCCGCAAACCTACGCTGCGTCAGAAAGGATCTCATGTGCGTATTTCGATTGGCTGAGGAAAAGTCCTTGGTCCGTGTTGTTGGCTTCCAAACCGAGGAAGTAGTTTAACTTTCCCAAATCTTTCGTGGAAAATTTGTGATTAATGAGAGATGCTTGATCAAAGTAGGTTGATTGCTGGTGAGGATAATATCATCCATGTAAACCAATATATAGAGAATGTGATTACCACGATGAAAGATAAAAAGGGATGGGTCGACCCTATTACAAGAGAAATCAAGGTGTGTTAAGAACTAGCATTGGATGGACGTGGAACCAATCACCACGTATGATTAGTATGAAGAGCGACAATTTCATCATTCATGGCGGAAAGCCATTCCGGACTTTTGACAGCCGGTTTATAGCCTTTGGGTTCTTTGGATGCAAAGAGGGCCAAGAGAAGATGCGAGGAAGAGACAAAGGCAAAATCTGCGGTGTGTTTGTGTAACACCTCGAATTTCCATTATATTATATTTTAATATTAATTGGGTCGAGTTGTAATTTAGTCTAAGTTGTGGACTAAGTTGTAAATGTAAACTCCAGGGTTGATTTTATAATTTGACCAAAGTTTAAAGTTAATGTTGAAAATTAACTTGAGGGTTTAATTAGTCATTCTTGAAAGTTGAGATTTCTTTAAGTGTGGGTAAGTAATCTAATTGAGAAAGATATTTCTCAAAGTGTTGTTCTGGAGTCGGCAAAATATTCAGAGAGAAAGAAGAAAAGAGAAAGGGACGAGAAGTTTTTGAATCAGTGGTTTCTTGTGGTAAGGATTTGAATCACTTAACTAAGTTCTCAATCAGTTAGTAATATTGTGTTTGAATCATTCTCCAGCAGATTGTTAATCAGAGAGAAGGAAAGAATTGGACTTCTGGGTTAAAGTTGCAATCAGGTGAGTTCATCCCTTTCATTTAAAAATTATCAGTTGAAATTGAATCAGATTTAGTATATAAACTGTCTGAATGAATTGGTATATATGTATGGAAATGAAATCGATCAACAATTTGATCTTAGATGTGCTTATTGAGTAAATTTGACGTGTTATCGTTCGAGGTTCCGGAATTGGGTTTAGAATCCGGAATTTGGGCCTTGGATCCAAAAGAGTGAAGTTCCGGAATTGGGCCATTGGATCCGGAATTGTGAAGTTCCAGAACTGGACTATTGGAGCCGGTATTGGAGTTCTGGAATTTGGGTTTTTTTAGGATTCGATATTAAGTTCCGGGATCGGGCATTTTGGGATCCGGAAAATTAGGAATTCCGGTATTTGACATTCGGATCCGGTATTGGGGTTTCGGAATTGGGCCATTCGGATCCGGTATTGGGTTCCGGAAGTTGGGCCGATCCGGTGTCATTTAATTTCAGAAGTTGAGCCGACCCGGTGTTGTTTTAATTCGGGAATTTGGGCTTTGGACTCGATATTAGGGAATTCCGGAATGGATCTAGTATTGATCCGGATTTGGTAGGATCTGGAATTAATTAGGATTTTATAATTTATGAGATCCGGAAGGGGTTCGGTTTAGGTGGGAATCCGGAATGGAATTCGATTACCTTGGAATTAAATTAGAGATCGAGTTTTCAGTTTAGAATCTGAATTTGAATTAAGTTTCGGTCTCAAATGGGTTTCGGTTTCGGATAAGTTCCAAACTTTGAGTTCGGAATACTTTCCGGATATAGTTTCCTGATATAGCGGAACCCTCGTGCTAAGTCGCCGAAGGGGGACAATTGAGTGGTGTCCGGTAATTCCATTTCAGTGGTGTCCGATAATGAAAATATCCGGTAAGTATCTAAGTTTCCGAATAACTAGTTACCGGATGGTATCCGGATTACTTTGGTTTCCGGATGTCATCCGGATTGTATATGTTTCCGGTAAGTTATGACATCCGGATAGGCTTAGTGTCCGGTAAGTTATGATGTCCGGATAGGTTTAGTGTCCGGTAAGTTGTGATGTCCGGATAGTTAGCGGAACCCCCGTGCTAAGTCGCCGAAGGGGGACAATTGAGGATGAGGATACGATAGGTTATCTAGTATTCTTGGAGTTGAGAATATGATACGAAATGGGGTGGGATATGATGTTAGGCATATACGCTAGTAGAGTGTAATGGATCTATAGACACTAGTAGTATATGATCACGTGGAATAGACCGGGCTCTTAATGGTAATCCCGTTGATTTGTTAAATGCGGAATAGACCGGGCACTGAATGGTAATTCCCATTTTGTTTTAGATAAACGTGGAATAGGCGGGGCACTAATCGTAATTCCCGTTGACCTGAAACGTGGAATAGGCGGGGCGCTAATCGTAATTCCCGTTTCGTAAAGGTGTTGTGAAATAAGGAATAGGCATAAAGTAAATTGTAATTCCTATTTCATAGTATGACGTAAAGCGAAGGATAGACATAAAGTAATTTATAATTCCCGTTTACGTGGAAATGGAGAATAGGCATAAAGTAAATTGTAATTCTCATTTCGTATTATGATGTGAAATCACGGAATAGGCGGGGAGCTAATCGTAATTCCCGATTTCTATTGGAAAGTAAGGGATAGGCCGGGCACTGAATGGTAATTCCTACTTCCATTTCAAGAAATAGGTATGGCGCTAATTGTAATTTCTTGGATATGAGCGATGATCTAGAATCTGTAATGATTCGTAGTAGGCTCTCGAATATGATGTTATGACTTTCTGAGTGTTAGTCATACTTATGGGACCGGGTATGTTCCCGTCATTATGAGACGAGCACGAGTACGGTAAGAATGGTGGCAAACCAGAGGTTGTTTATATGCTTTGAATATCTGAGTTTTCAAGGCTGTTAATGTTTTCAAGCCTAATCGTTCAAATGCAATTTTCTTACCAGGTACGAGCTTAGGGAAGTAATGGGATGTGGGACGAGTGCTTTTGGTATTCGACTTTTGATGATAAGCGGAGAAATTAGCTGATACGAGGAGGCTTTGGATGGATTGCTTAGATAACCCATTTAATCTAATTATAGTTGTCATGATTAGATTAATAGGGTATTTAGAGAATTCGATATGTGTAAATATGAATTCTAATAGTTAATTCTCTGCTTATATATTTAAAGGTTTGGATGATTTTCTGATATACCTTGTGAAATTTTAAGGTTCAAATTGACCCTGTTTTTAGGGTGTTACAGTTTGGGTTTAAAAATGTCGGCATTTGCCCGAGTCACCATCGGATGTTGGATTGATAACGCATGGACTAGCTGGTCCCGAGATTGTGATGGTGCAATGGGACCTGGTGATTCAGACATGATATGCTCTGAAGGAGCTAGTATTCTATGGGTTTGTTCCATAATAGGTGTAGCGTACGACAGAGATGTTTGGCCAAACTGATATGAGCAAAGAGTATAGTGGCCTCGAGAAGTGGATGGGTATGGGATATCGTTTGGCTCATGTGAAGTAGATTGAGCTGGAACATAGATTATTGGTGCTTCGTCGAAATAGGTCGACAAATCCAATGCAACATGAGATGAACCTGTAATTGTAAAGAAAGGGAAATTCAAGTTCATTAAATTGAGCATGTCGAGTAATGTATATTTTTCGTTACATTAGCTCAAGACATCGAAATCTTTTGTGATGCGTGCTATAGATACTTCGAGGTGCTAATTTATTTTTCGCATAATTCGAGAGATACAGTAAAACTTGACATACATGGATGAAAATTAGCATAGTTTGGAATGCGGCCATATAATATTTCGTACGACGCTTTTGTTGTCGAGAATGCAGGTGGCAAGGCGGTTGACGGTGTATACATCCATCCAGCTAGAACGTGGATGGAGCATTGTGAGACCTGTTTATGTGACAATTGATATGTTTATGCTTTATTTCCGCATGGCTGCTTTGAGTCGGAGTGTATGGACAAGACATAGAATGATAAATACCACACTTTTGGAAATGTTGCTGAAGACGAGCATTAGTGAATTCACCGCCACCGTCGCTTTGAAAAACTTTGAAGTGAATTGGTTCTCCACAAATGTTTGAAACTATAGGAAAACATTAATAAACTACGATTTTGCTTGCAAAGGAAACATCCATGTAAAACGAGAATAGTTGTCGAGAAAAACTACATAATATAAATTTATAACCCATGAATTAAGTAGGAGCAGGCCCCCAAAGGTCACAATGTAACAAATCAAGAAAACTAGTAGCACGTTTATCATTGTTGTCAAACGAAATCTTTTACTTTTAGCCAATTGGCACATAGAACAAAAACCAGAAGTCGGTAACAAAGATGTAACCGATAAATGTCCCAAATAGTTCAACAATTTAATAGTATCAAATGAAACATGCCCCAAATGCAAGTGCTATAAATTAAAACATCCTTTCAACTTTCTAGAATAAAGTGCATAAATAAATCCAGATTGGCTTCTCTCCAACACATAAAGACATTGATCACGACGACCCTTTGCCAAAATCTCCCTGGTGTCCCATTTTTTGAATCACAAAAGTGATGAAAGAAAGTAGCATCAAGCGGAAAATCACTTGTGAGTTGACTAATAGACAAAAAGATTATTTGTTAATTCCGGAAAAACCAACACATTGAGTAAACTAACCAAAGGAGATAGAGAATAATGACCAACATGAGAAATGTTAAGAGTCGTACAATTGTCATCAACCACTTGTTCAACACCAAAATAGGGAGATGTTGCATCCAGATTGGCCGAGGAAGGAGTCACGTGAGAACTTGCACTCGTATCGAGATACCAATCTGATTGAATCGAATCATTAATGGTACATGTAGAATTAAAAGCCTCCACAAGGTTTGCCAATGGTTGAGATGGTGGTCGATTATAACAGTCATAGAACTGATTGGCAAGGTGGCCAAGAGCACTGCAAATTTGGCAAGGTGGTGAGTGGTGGTTGCTGCCATGACCACGTCCCTGATAAGATTGGGAGTTGTTCTTACTGCCACCGTTATTGTGGCCTTTGCCGCCTCCATTTCCAAATGATCCACGACCATGAAGTTAATGATGCGTGGATCGACGATGAGCCGCATGTTGGGGACTTAATTTATGGGCAGTAAATGCCACCAGAGGTGATGGAGCGACGACCATTGAGGTTTCAAACTGTTGGAAATTCACCGTATGGGGAGCAAAATCCTATACGATGAAAGAGGATCCAACATCATTTGTGCAACCGAGAACGCTATGAACTCGGAGCCAAGACCGCAATGAGACTTTTCAACATCATCAACTGATTGATCAAGGACAGAGAGTTGGTCAGAGAGAGCCTTAAACCGTCGCCCATATTCAGCGACAGAAGACGAACTACATCGTAGAGAACGAAGTTTTTCTTTTACGTTCATGACATGACCGTTGGAGTTTGGACAAAATGCGGCTTCGAGGGCTTCTCACACCATACGAGCCGTTTTTCAACCGATAGGTTCGGCCATGGCTTCCTCCTTTAAGGATGAAATGAGGATACTTTGTAAGCATTGGTCTTGTTTACACCACTCAGTGTAGGCGGGGTTAAGAACGGAAGTACCATTAGTCGTGATGGTGGGCGTTGGAGCAACCGAGGTCCCATGTACATACCCAAGCAAATCTTGGCAAGAAAGAATGGATGTTGCTTGATTCATCCAAAGTAAGTAGTTTCTTGAGGAAAGTTTTATAGTAATCATGTGGATCATGGTGAAGAGTGGAAGAGAGTCAGATGAATATGTATCGCCTGCCATCGGAAGAAGAAGAGAGACGACGTATGTCAGGATCGATTCTTAACAAGAATTAAACTTCTTAGAAACAGAATTTAGAGAATCTTGCGGAATAGAACTCTAAATCAATTAAAGAACAATCAATAGAAATTCAATAAACTGTATATATATCAAACAGTTATAACTCACAAGTTTTACACCAAACCTCAATCTTGTTGAACAGGCTCAACAAGACGATTTCTACTTCTCTAGAAATAGGATCTATGATCTTGAGGTTAATTCACTCTTGAATATAGAATTCTGTATATTATCTATCTTCTTTTTCGTTTTTTCTAATAGCTATCTATCAATACTATTTATACAAAAGTAATTACAAGATAACCATAAAAAGTAAATTGATCTTCTGAATCTTCGTTAAGCATATCTTGATCAATTCCTTCTTTGTCTCCAAAAGTATCGCATATCAAATTTATCAACTCAGCAGTATTAATGATGATTTGGCTCAGCAGCATTAACAACCTTCAGCAGTATTAATCTTCACAGTCTTCAAGCAGTAGTAACTCAGCTCAGCAGTACTAACCATGTCTAGCAGTAGTAATTTGGACTAGCAGCACTAACTACAACTAGCAGCATTAACTTCATCTAGCAGCAGTAACTTTGCCCAGCAGTAGTAACGAAGAACTGGCAGTAGTAATGAAGACTTAGCAGTACTAACCATACTTAGCATATCTTCAGTTCCCAACAATCTCCCCCTAACTTGACTTTTAGGAAAAGAAGTCAAGTTCTTCAGATGATGCTTCCAAAACTTAGTCATCATGTACACACAGATTAGGACTTAGGCCTAGACTCTGATTGAGAATCCTCTTTACCAAGAATCTACCCATTGCTGAATCCTTGTTGCAGGTCAGCTTAGTGTGTAGCATTCCTTGCAGCCTCTTCATGCTGTGATTGTATATTTCATCTACAAGATAGTATTCATGAGTTGCAGAGTCAAGGGAGATGACATATACTCCACAGTTTTCATAGAGCATCCAGTTGGTAATGACTTGAAACTGTGTGTTTAACCTATGCTGAACTGCTTCAGGTTTGAACATTTGGCACAAGAATTCAAGTACCATTTTAGAGATTGACATCCCTGGCTCAGTCAGCATGTTTCCATATATCTTCATCCCAACTTTGAACATCTCTTCTAAGTCTGATCTTGAGCAAGTTCTGACAATCTTTCCCCAAGTAGAAAATACTTCAAATTTTCCATCAGCTCTTTTTATCCTAATGAACTCCTTTCTACCATCTTTCAAAGTGTCCCAAAAGATGATTTCAGGAGCCTTAGATGATATTGGTTCAGCCTGAAGTGGAATTGGGTTAGATTCAACACTAGTAATGTACAAGTCACATTGGGCATCCGTTTGTGATTGCACATTGCCTGATTTCCCTGATGGAGTTGCCACTTCTTCTTCAGCAACTTTTCCATCAGATTTCACTGTTTCCTCCTGGGCCTTTTCTGCAGATGACTCCACCCTTGGTTTCTTTTCATTTTTCTTCTTTGTAGTTATGGGCTGGGTTCTTGGTCTTTTCTTGGACATCATCTTGGTTCTTTTAAGAGTTTTGACAGCCTCAGGAGTTGGTTCAGCTGCTTTAAGTTTTTCAGCAGCAATAACCATTTCTGCTGCTATGGCTGTTACTGCTTCTCTTAGTACATGTAGTGATGCTGCTTCAATACTGTTCTTTATAATCCAGTAAATTTCTTCATCTATTTCAGCTTGAGTTGTAGTTACTGCTTCCTTCTCAGTTTCTGCTGCTTTGACTGTTTGGCCTTCAGCAGCATTAACTGTTTCTGCTGCTTGTTCAAGCTCAGCAGCATTAACAGTTTCTGCTGCTGTGGTTTCTGCTGCTGTGGTTTCTGCTGCTTTGGTTTCTTTGACACACTCTTCCCCCTTTTCTGTCTCACTGGACTCCCCCTTAAACTGTGCATAGTCCATTTCCATCTCAGTCTCTATGTGAGCAGTCTCCCCCTCAATTTGTGGACCCTTCAGTTTCAGTTCTGCTTCTGACTCTGACTCCCCCTTTTTGGGAGCATCATCAGTTGAGGTTCTCCTTCTTAGCACAAACCTTGCCTTTTTCCTTTTGTTCAGCAACTTGGTGACCATCTTTTTGAGCTTCTCAATTTGAGACTGTTGGTAGGTGACCACAGTCTTAAGTTGCTCAATCTCTTTCTTTTGTGCCATGACATCCAAGTTGATATTCCCTAAGGTTTCCATCAATTCCTCATAGTTATATCTATCCTCACCTTGTTTAGAAGTATTAACCTTCTTTAAAGGATCCTTGGAAGTTTCAGCAGAAGCCTTCTGCCTAGCAGAAGCACTACCTGCCCCCTTGGTTTCTTGGCACCTGGGTCCTCCTAATGATTTCTCATTTAGAGTTGCCATGGGGAAGGTCTTATTTATGTTACCACTGTCCTTCTCTGTGCTAGCAGAAGTAGTGGCAGCCTTACCACCCATATGGTCATCCTTCTCCTTAGAGACCACCTTCTTGAGGTTGGGAGACACCCCTGTGGTTTCCCTGTTGATATTCTCAATTGGAGAATGCTCCAATTGAGGGCTTAAAGGCGTAGGGCTTGGAGTAGGTACAACAAGGGAAGGAGCCTTGTGCACCTTTCTTCTTTGAAACCTTTTGGTGATTGTGGGAGTGGGCTGTTCAAGAATGGACTGTGGGATGTCTTTTGAGATGGAAGGTTGGGATTGGGCATCAGTGGGTTGATCTAATGAAGGCCTTGATCCTGATGCCATACCTTCAGAGGGGTGGGACACAACCATCATTGTAGAGAACAATGGTGTGTCAACTCCTTCCGAGTCCCTAGGAAGTCTTTTCATATTTGAAAAAACCTTCCCTTTAGGGGATTTGGGTACATATACCTCAGTGAACTGAGGTAAGTCCATCAACTCCTTGTTAAGAACTTCTTGCACAAACCTTGGATACATGAAAAAGGTCTTTTTGGATTCCAAGTTTGATACAAGATCAGTAAAGATCATTGCTGAGAAATTGTACTTTCTGGCAGTGGATAAGCAGACCAAGGCATATGCAATGGGACTGCTGAACTCACTCCATCCAGTAGTTTTCTTGGAAATACAGTGCATCAGGGTATGAACAAGAAATCTCCATTGGTTGAAAAATTTTGACTTGTAGAATTTAAAAACACCAATGGGACCTTCATACCCCATTCTTTGTAAAGTAGAAAAGAGTTCTTCATTAGGAATAGAAGTTATACCTGAAGCATCATTCAACTGAAGGGAGATGCGAATAACCTCTTCAGTGACTTTCAAGGGTTTATCACAAACCCTTGTTCGAATGGTTTTCTGCCCTTCTTCAACACTAACAGTGGCATTCTCCCAAAATTGTTTCTGGTGTTCGATATAGATTGTTGGGCTCACTGTGAGTGCATAGGAGATGTGCGAGGATTTTAGAAAATCGACAATATCGTGGAATCCAGCCGCTTGTTTCGGCTTCTGAAGCATGGCTATTTCATTGTGCTCATCCACAAACTCCATGATGCCTAAGGATTCTTGAAAGAAAAGCACAGAGATTCTGGAGAGTCTAGGTTAGAACGAGAGAGAAGAAGTAAATGCGAAGAGTCGTTATGAACATGGGCGGGCAAACAGGGGTATTTATATGCCCTAGATTATCAGAAGCAGTATTAACTACCTCGCAGTAGTAACTACCGAGCAGTATTAACTGCCAAGCAGTATTAACTGCCAAGCAGTATTAACTACCTAGCAGTATTAACTACCGAGCAGTATTAACTACCGAGCAGTATTAACTGCCAAGCAGTATTAACTGCCAAGCAGTATTAACTACCTAGCAGTATTAACTACCGAGCAGTATTAATTACCGAGCAGTATTAACTGCCAAGCAGTATTAACTACCTAGCAGTATTAACTACCAAGCAGTATTAACTACCGAGCAGTATTAACTCCACTAGCAGTATTAAATGCACTAGCAGTATTAACTACTGAGCAGTATTAACTACTGAGCAGTATTAACGACCAAGCAGTATTAACTACACTAGCAGTATTAACTGTACTAGCAGTATTAACCACTGAGCAGTATTAACCACTGAGCAGTAGTAACTGCTGGAACACAGACAGTAGTAACTTCTGTACTGGCAGTAGTAACCACACTTACACTTTTCTTCACTTGGTAATCTGAGGAAAACAGAGGATCCTGAGAAAGAAAGTTAGTAGCACCAAATACAGGAAGAAATATAGGTATAAAAACAGAAAGTCAAGAATTTATTCTAGGTTGATCATGCCCACACTTGTTACCAAAAAGGTGAATCTACCCACATCAAAAGCTTTTGTGAATAGATCAGCAAACTGGTCATTTGTATGAACTTTAGCAACCTGAATTAATTTCTTTTCATTGCAATCTCTTATAAAGTGATACCTTATCTCTATATGCTTTGTTTTTGAGTGTTTGACTGGATTATTAACAATGCTAATAGCACTGTTGTTATCAATGAAGATTGGTGTGTGAAGAAAAGTTACCCCATAGTCCAACATCTGATTCTGAATCCATAGAACCTGAGAGCAGCAGCTTGCAGCAGCTATGTACTCAGCTTCTGTGGTAGATAAGGACACTGTGGTTTGTTTCTTACACTGCCAAGATACTAGTCTTGTACCCAAAAACTGACATCCACCTGAAGTAGACTTCCTATCCATGTTGGCTCCTCCCAAATCACTATCTGAATATGCAAGCAAGTCAAAAGAGGATTCATGAGGATACCAGAGACCTAATCTAGGTTGCCCTTTTAAGTATCTGAATATTCTCTTGACAGCATGAAGGTGTGATTGCTTAGGAGAAACCTGAAATCTGGCACAAACACAGACTGAAAACATAATGTCAGGTCTAGAGGCTGTGAGATACATGAGAGATCCAATCATTGATCTGTAATGATGGACATCCACATCCTCCCCCTCAAGATCTGCAGTGATCTGTTTATGTGTTTCCATTGGAGTGCTTGCTGACTTTGAGTCTGATAAACCAAACTTGTCCAGGATGTCTTTCACATACTTGGATTGGCTAATAAAAATTCCATCTTTCCTCTGTTTTACCTGAAGCCCAAGAAAGAATGTAAGTTCTCCCATGGAGCTCATCTTGAAGCTTTTGTGCATCAATTCTTCAAACTCTTTACACATTTGATCATTGGTGGATCCAAAGATGATATCATCCACATAGATCTGAACAAGTAAAGTACCTCTCTTTCTCCTCTTGATGAACAGGGTCTTGTCAATGACTCCTCTTTCAAAGTCATTTATCAAGAGATAGGTAGACAAAGTGTCATACCATGCTCTTGGGGCCTGATGCAAACCATAGAGAGCCTTCTTCAGCTTGTATACTCTGTCAGGGTGCAATGGATTCTCAAATCCAGGGGGTTGACAGACATATACTTCTTCCTCAATGCTTCCATACAGAAATGCACTTTTGACATCCATTTGGTACACTTTGAACTTCATGTATGAGGCATAGGCTAGAAATAACCTGATTGCTTCAATCCTTGCCACAGGAGCAAAGACTTCCTCATAATCTATTCCTTCTTCCTGAGTGTACCCTTGTGCAACCAGTCTAGCTTTGTTTCTGATTACAATCCCTCTGTCATCCTTCTTGTTCCTGAAAATCCACTTGGTGCCAATTGCTCTATGACCTTTTGGAAGGTCTACCAAGTCCCAAACATCCTGTAATTTGAACTGTAGCAGCTCCTCTTGCATTGCCTCTATCCAGCTTGGGTCTTTCATGGCATCATAAGCCTTTTTGGGCTCAATCTGGGACAGAAAGCAAGTAAGAACAGTGTTAACTGTATTTTGCTGCTCTTGCAACTCTTGGAGTCTGCTTTGCTTTCTAGTCATCATGGGAGATGCAATATCTCCAATTACCAACTCAGGAGGATGATTTTTCTGAGTTCTTGTTTGATGACCAGCTTCCTCTTGTAAGTCCTCATCCAGATTAGACTCATTTAATTCTGGATTTGTTTCTGCTTCTTCAGTCACCTCAGATTCTCTGGAATTTGAACCTGAAGACTGATTTTCCTCTGCTCTCCTCTCTTCTTCATTCTGAATAGGTTCAGTCTCCTCATGGTGTTCACAGAATTCCACAGGATCAATGGAAGGGATTGGAAATATCACAGATTGAATTCTGTGTTCTGATGATGGTGTATCCCTTTGTCCTGCATATACATCACCACTGAAACCCAAAGAATTAGTGAGTGAATCAATGTCAAATAGCCAATTAGGACCTGAACCAATAGGATTTGGTGTGTTCTCATTGCATTTGACATTGTCACTTTCTTCAATTATTCTAGAAGAGGTATTAAAGACTCTGTAGGCCTTACTTTGAGATGAATACCCAACAAGAAAACCATCATCTGCTTTGCTATCAAACTTGCCTAAGTGAGATTTGGTATTGAGAATAGTACAAGGACATCCAAATGGCTTGAAAAATCCAATATATGGTTTCCTTTTATGGAAAAGCTCATAAGGTGTCTTGTTTTTAGGCTTTACAACTAAAACTCTGT
Source organism: Saussurea involucrata (assembly GCA_033807775.1). NCBI lineage: Eukaryota > Viridiplantae > Streptophyta > Magnoliopsida > Asterales > Asteraceae > Saussurea > Saussurea involucrata. Next base: position 2,290,931 of record CM066312.1, on the reverse strand, counting down.
TTTGAACATAGCAGACAGTATTAACTGCTTCTGCCCAAAAAGTAATTGGTAACTTTGAGTCAGCTAACAGAGATCTAGCAGCCTCAATCAGTGTCCTATTCCTTCTCTCAGCAACACCATTTTGTTGTGGAGTCCTAGGAGCACTGTATTGTCTCTCAATTCCTTTTTCTTCACAAAAGGTGTTTAGATCAGAATTTTTAAACTCAGTTCCATTATCTGATCTAATGACTTTCACTCTTTGATTTGATTGGTTTTCAATTTTGAGAATGAAAGATTTGATCAGTCCACTTGTCTCATCTTTAGTTCTCAGAAAATATACCCAAGTAAATCTAGAATAATCATCAACAATAACTAAGCAGTATGATTTCTTGCCAATACTCATCACATTGGTAGGACCAAACAGATCCATATGTAACAGTTGAAGAGGATTTGATATAGTGTTTATCTCTTTGGACTTATGAGAAGTTTTGTGTTGTTTGCCTTTGAGACAAGCAACACAATGATCATCACATGAATATACTTTGGATGGCAAACCCCTTACAAGGTTATTCTTAACAAGTTTATTTATTGTTTTAAAGTTCATGTGACACATCCTTCTGTGCCATTGTGATGATTCATCTAAAGAAGCTTTTGAAACTAAACAATTTAGAGATGAATCAGATGAAACACTTTCCAAATCTAAACAATAAACATTATCCTTCCTTGGAGTTCTCAGAAGTATCATGTTTTCATCAACCACTTTGTATCCAGGAGCAAGGATAATACATTCAGAGTCTGTAAACAATATACTATGCTTCTTGTCACAAACCTGTGATACACTTAACAGGTTGTATCTCAATTGTTCAACATAGTATACATCTTCAAAGGTCATCTTACCCTTTGAAACATCACCCTTACCACTTATCTTTCCACCAGCAGGATTATCCCCAAATGCAACATGTCCTCCATCAACCTTTTTGAAATTTTTGAGGCAGGACATGTTACCTGTCATGTGCCTGGAGCAACCACTATCAACATGCCAAATGCTCTTCCCCTTGAGCTGTTGGTTGCCCTGCACATTAAGATAAATCAGTTAGTTTTATTTGGAACCCAAGCCGAAGTGGTCTTGGGTCTCCCTTGCTCATCAAAATACTTACACTTGGTTTTGATGAGATTTTTAACTTTTGGTACTGCTGTGCTGGAATACTTTGTCAAAATTATTGGTGTAGCAGCACTTGCAGCAGTACTAATAGTGCTAGCAGTACTAACAGTGCTAGCAATATTAACCTCAGAAGTACTAACAGAGGTAGCAGTATTAACCGAGTTAACACTGCTAGAAGCAGTATTAACAGAGTTAATACTGCTAGCAGCAGTACTATCTGAAGAAGAAGCACTAAAAGTATTAGCAGCACTAACATTGGACTGAATACTAGCAGTATTAATATTGCTAGCAGTACTAACTTTGGAATGATTACTAGCAGTATTAATATTGCTAGCAGTACTAACTTTGGAATGATTACTAGCAGTATTAATACTGCTAGCAGCACTAACTTTTGAAGCAGTACTAGCAGTGTTAGCAGTACTAACACTGCTAGCAGCAGTATTGTTTTTAGTGCTTTTTGGAACCCACATATTATCACATTCCTTTTCAGTCATTTTCTTTATGTGGCTTTTGGGTTTATCTTGTTTCTTTGCCACATTTTTCTTTGCAGACTTTTTATATCCACCATTCTTTCTGTAACCACCAGGTTTTTGAAAAGATCTTTGAGCATTAAACCTTTGGTTAACAGGATTGAAATAACAGTGTTTGGCTAAGTGATTTAGCTTACCACAGATGAAACAAGGTTTTGGCCTGTTGATTCTTTTCAGGTCAACTCCTTGTCTCATAGCCCACTGGTTATTCCAGTTCCTTTGATTTCCCCTCTGATTATCATGTTTTTGGGGCTTGTTCTCTTTGAATTTCCTGCAGGAACACTGTTTACAAGTATTAGAGTTCACAACTTTGGGCTGTGTGTAATGAACTTCCTTTTTCTCTTCAGTCCTTTTGATCTCTGTGTTCTTGACACATGGACTCTCACATTCCTCATCAGAGTCTACTTTGTCAGTCTCATCTTCAACAACTATTTCTTTTTCACAAGGATCTATATTAATCATTAATTCAGGTTCCTTTCTATCCTTGGTCTCTAACAAATCAGACTTAGGAGGTATGTAGTTGTTATTGTAGGGTGGAGGTGTGGCATTGTACCCTATCCCTACTTTCATCTTGTCATGGATTTGTGCTTTAATGATGGTGTCCATGGTTTTAGAAGCACAGGTAAACTTTTCAACATCAAGTTTAACCTTTTTAAGCTCTTCTTTTAACTTTTCATTCTCCTCCCCAGATACTTTCAGCTTAATCTCATACTCATTCTTCTCCCACTTCCAATAGTTAGTATCATAGTGGTGTTGAAGTTCATTAGCTTGAAAAGCTCTAATCTGTTCCTCAAACCTTTCTACAATCCTAACATAATCTTTCACATCTTTCTCTAGCCTCTTAAGGTCATCACACATACCCTGATTGTGATCCCTATATCTTTTAACAGCATCAATGCAAGCTTGAGAACAGAGTTTAGATTGTACCTCAGTGGGGATATCAGACACTTCTGCCATAAGAGCTTGATTCTGACAGGCTTCTTCAGCTTGATCACTCCAATCAAATCCCATTCCTTGTTGAGAAACAAGGGCTTGAGAGGAGCTTCTGTTTTGGTTTCCATTTGGAGTCTGTGATCCTCCACTTCTGCATTCTCTGGCAAAGTGTCCCATCTTGTGACACTTATAGCATTCAACCTTTGACTTGTCAAAGCCTGCACCATCTTCTCTTCTTTGGGAAAAGTTGTTTCTCCCAGTCCTTTTGATGAATTTCTTCACCCTCATTGATAGCATAGCCATCTGCCACTTGATGTCCATCTCTTCCAGATCATCAGCATTGATCTGCTCTAAATCATCATTGATTAGAGAAGAGTGGACATGACTAGAAAAGAATGCTTCTAGTACAGAATCTGTGGTCTTCTCTTGATTGGTTCCACTAGCAGAATTAACAGAACCTGCAGTATTAACAGAATCAGGATTAGCAGCAGTATCAGAGGATGAAGATAACAAAGCAGCATTATAAACAAATCCTGATGGCCTTTTCTTGGCTTCAACTTCAGCCTCAAATACTCTTAGATCATTGTAGAGGTCATCTAGCTCTTTGTCCTCCAATTGGTCATTCTGTCTGAATGAGACAGTGTACATGGTCCATTCTTCTCCCAATGATCTAAGGAACTTTCTGTTGACATCATCAGCATCCATGTGTACACCCACAGTTGCTAATTCTCCAATTAACTTGTTAAATCTATCAAAAGTTTGAGTCATGGACTCATTCTTAGCAGACATAAAGTTTTCATATTGTTGCCTGAGAATAGCCTTTTGATTTCTCTTTGTGCTCTTTGTTCCAGTAAATCTTTTCTCCAGAGCATTCCACAACATCTGTGCATCTGTGCAGTGTTGGAATTGATGTTGGTACTCATTAGGAATAGCCAAAAGCAGAGTGCTTAATGCCTTCATCTCTGTTTGTCTTACTTTCTTTTCAGCATCTGTCTTGGGAGGAGGTCTCTTTCCATCTGCTCCAATCTTTCCTTCATTACATGGGCCATTTTCTATAATGTCCCATATTGCATAATCAGTAAGAAGAATGTACTGCTTGATTCTTAGTTTCCACATGTCAAATTCATTGGGTTTGAGCATGGGAACCTTTGAAACAAGAGTACTGTGAGAATCCATTGAGTTGTCCATAATTTCTAAGATACCAATGCTCTGATACCACTTGTCAGGATCGATTCTTAACAAGAATTAAACTTCTTAGAAACAGAATTTAGAGAATCTTGCGGAATAGAACTCTAAATCAATTAAAGAACAATCAATAGAAATTCAATAAACTGTATATATATCAAACAGTTATAACTCACAAGTTTTACACCAAACCTCAATCTTGTTGAACAGGCTCAACAAGACGATTTCTACTTCTCTAGAAATAGGATCTATGATCTTGAGGTTAATTCACTCTTGAATATAGAATTCTGTATATTATCTATCTTCTTTTTCGTTTTTTCTAATAGCTATCTATCAATACTATTTATACAAAAGTAATTACAAGATAACCATAAAAAGTAAATTGATCTTCTGAATCTTCGTTAAGCATATCTTGATCAATTCCTTCTTTGTCTCCAAAAGTATCGCATATCAAATTTATCAACTCAGCAGTATTAATGATGATTTGGCTCAGCAGCATTAACAACCTTCAGCAGTATTAATCTTCACAGTCTTCAAGCAGTAGTAACTCAGCTCAGCAGTACTAACCATGTCTAGCAGTAGTAATTTGGACTAGCAGCACTAACTACAACTAGCAGCATTAACTTCATCTAGCAGCAGTAACTTTGCCCAGCAGTAGTAACGAAGAACTGGCAGTAGTAATGAAGACTTAGCAGTACTAACCATACTTAGCATATCTTCAGTTCCCAACAACGTATTTTCAGATTTGGCTAGGATAAGGGAGTATGGCTGATACCATGCATGTAAACAAGGATGATAACCTGTTGGAGCATTCTATTCAATCATATTTAAAGAAGATTCCATGCTAATTACAAAGAAAAGAAAATATGTTAAACTATAGCTAGGCTAAACAGGGAAGAATATATTGAAATAACTAATTCAATTCTTTCTTAATAATATATATATATATATATATATATATATTTAGAGTTAGATAGATAGATATAAGAATATATAAATACACAAACATTAGATAGATGCTTGTAATAATAAGCTCACAAGAAACCTTTATTGATCGCCAAGTTAATCCTAGCTATTCTTCTACGACATCATTTCTTCTGATGTTATTACGGTATGCTTGATGAAATAAGACACAAACATGCGAATACTGAAGCAAGAAACAATAGTTTCTTGGAGGAAGTTTAACCAAAAAATTTCCTGATTTTTTTAGGGGAATCTCCATACCCTTTGAGATTCATTGTAACATTCAAGCCCCACGAAAAGTTGATTGCAATGGCTTGCAACATATATTTGTGTAGGCCTACTATGAATGGCCATACCCTGAAAAAATTCCCACAAATCCCGTTAAAATTATTGAAGAAGATACGTTGAAAGCCTACAAATAGATATTGTTATCGTCTATCTACTACTGTTAACAGGTAGGAGGTGTACATCCTTATAGAATGAATACAGGGTGTGTGCTTCAACTCCAGACACATCTGCCTACCCTTGGGACACATGATTAATTTATCTCCCCCATGATATCTGGAAGGTACGATGAGGGTGCTCAAGAGGGTGACGCCCTACCTTTTTGCATAATGTTTTGGATCCGATTTCTGGAATTTAAAAGTGAGATTTTATTGATCAAAACAAGTGTACCTTGGGTAGTAGTAGAACACAAATTATTTATCCGTATATAGAGCGTGTAAAGCACTAGCAAGGACCCCAGGTGCATGCTTTCCCTTAATAGTATCGAAGAACTCGAGGGAATGAGTTGCCTAGGTCTTCTAATCCCGATACCCAACTCGTTATTTGATCGTATAATCCCGATATTTGTTAGTGGCCTTGCGGAAAGTAGAATACTCTCTATCCTTGAACAGAAACATCAACAAAAGGGTATGTACAAGTCATCCATAGCTCTTTGTATAGTTCAACATTGATTCCTTCAAAAAAATAAGGACACACAATGTAATCCTTAGGAAAAAAATGGATCTAAATGCATAAAGATTGGAAATTCTTAATGTAAAAATCGAAGAAAATGCACAAAAGACTAATTTTTTCATCAAAAAATTATTATTCTTGATATTTTAATCGCTTATTATTGTGAGAAGAAGAAGAAGCCATGGAGAATAGAGAAAAATAGTGTGTGTGTGTGTGTTTAGAAAGAGAAGAGTATGTCTGACTGAAGAGATATGAAGAGACAATTGTATTTATAGTGAAAAATCTATCAAACCCCCTAGAAGAATCAACTTTCAAATTTATTCACAAATTTATTATAGATATTCATATATTACATTTTTTAGATGCTCAAAAAAATTGTTAACAAACAAAAGTGATGCCAGAGGGTAGCTCAACTGCTAAGATCTTGGGTTTACTTCTCAAAGGTTACCCGTTCAAGTCTTCTTAAGAGTACTAGAGGATTTGTCGGACTATTAACTTCAAGGCTCATTGAATTAGTTATGGACTTAAGGTGCTCGCCCAATATCACCCGAACATCTAATACTATCAAAAAGAGACAAATTGAATTAAAATAAAGCGTACTTTTTTCCCGTCCCTATTTTCAAAAACATTTTTGTGCCTAAAATGAAACATCTCAAACATTTAAATATTAGTAGTGAAAAATCTAAGAAATCCCCCAAAAGAATCCATTTTCACCTTTTTGTTTTCGCGAATTTGTTACATATATTAAACTATTACCTTTGTTTAATGCTAAAAAATATGTTAACAAAAGAAAGTTGACAGATTAAACCCTGAGGAATTAGCTACTAAGATTGGGTTACTTCTCAAAGATTCAAGTCCGTTCAAAAGTATTGGAGAGTTTCTCTGACTGTTAACTTTAGGATCCATTTGATTAATTGAGGTGCACACCCAATCTCGCCCGAATATCCAATATTATCTAAAAGAGACAAATTGCATTAAAATGAAATTTACTTTGTTTAAGTTCCGATTTTTAAGAACCTATTTTTAAAACCTTTATTTATTCCTAAAATGTGACATCTCAAACATTTAAATATTATAGTTGAATCTAACAAGTTCATCAAAAGAATCCATTTTCTCGTTTATGTAACAACCCAAAATCCATAAAATATAATTCATAACGTTTCAACCAAAAATGGTCCCAAAATATACAATTTACATTAATTCTACTTTAGGTTCGCAGCGGATAACACCTTCACAACTAAGATGATACAGGAAGCCCGACGGAAATCTACAAGTCGTCACTTGACTATACCTCTTCTACAACGCCACATTCTATCGTCGCCAGATGAAACCCCAAACAAGACTCTAACCTGAAAATGGTTTTAATTTTTGAAAAGTGAGGGTTAGACCACGAGGTCTAGCGAATTCCCTCTTTAAAACAGTTCCACATAAACACTAATTTAAAACGTTCAACTGTTACAATAATAAACGGAATTTCAGTTTAAATGCTCGACTCCACATAAGGGTATTGCACAGTGGTCTCAACTCCCATCACCTCATGTGATGTCCACACTCGGGGCCCCCAGTAGATCCCCACGGCCCCCCAGTAGATGCCATACCCGTGTGCACAAGAAACGGATTCGAGGTACACGGTCCAATCAACTCTCCAAGGATTCTCAACAATCCGAGGTTCACCTCCCCACTGTGCAACCCGACCCCGCACATAACAACAACTCACAAGAAATTAGCATTCAACGCTTACGTAGAAAAGAACGTATAAACAACTTGCATGCATTAACAAACATTTCCACGTCATGTAATAATAAAGATTTTCAAAGTGTTTATTCATGTCATCATGCTCAATACCATATTCAGTTATGAAAACTTTAGTAAAACATTTCATTTGCACAAAAGGGTTAAGGGAACTCACCTGAGCTTTAGCAATTCGACACACGCTCCGAAACTCACATTAGCTCAAACCAAACACCTGAATTGGACGACATAAGAATGGTGTTAAACCATCTAATAACGTCCTAAAACCATCCCTAAGACAACCCTTAAATGATACCACAATCCTAGCCTAAAACAGTACGCGAAACAAGAGCCGAAAACGCACGACAGGACTTGGCGCTACTTCCCGCGTTTGTTCAACAATGGAATTCCGAGGACGGAATTCTTTTGAGGGGGAGGTATTGTAACAACTCATGTCCACAAATTCAGAAGTATTTGGAAGTTTGGGGCTAAAGTGTGAAAAGTGTAACTTTTGGATTAAATAGCAAACTTGGAGGAATAAAAAGGGGTAAAACCCTAAACCTTCTTCATTATTGGACTCAGACGTATTTGGGAGGCTAGATGAGGATGAAGAGAAACCAGATTCATCTTCATTGGGGACTTGGTGCAAAGAGTAATTCAGAGATTCAACCCCATCCTCTTCAAGGTATGCAATCATCTCCTTTACCTCTTCGTTTGGTTTTGGGATTGATGCATGATTGGGGTTTTGCTTGGTAATACATGTTGATGGATTGATTCATGTTTAATAAGGAAAAAGAGGATTTGATAGTACTTTTTATTGATTTAATGATTTGCATTGAGAGAACTTCATCATTTTTAGGGTTTAGGTTTTTTTTTGGAAAAGGGGACGGAACCCCTTGGAAAATTTTATTCAAAGCAAAAAACAAGGACTACAAGACTAAATAAAAAGCATTCCTCCTAACAAAATGCCTACCGAGGAAATGCTTAGGAAATTCAGTAAGTAATGGCCTACTACTATATCCAAAGCTCATATTCGAAGCCCAATTACAAATAAACCAAATGACCTCAGAAATAAACTTGGGCTTAAAAGCTAACAGAAAGCCCAAACTGCAGTCCTCATGAGGCTTTTGAAGGTCATTTAAGTCCATTCCATCAGCAGCAAACTCAGTCCAGTCCCCAATAACAGTAGAAACTTCCTTTCTTCTTTCATTCCAATAACATTCGGCCCAGATAGACACTATAATCATAACATTGGGCCAAATGACAGCCAAGCCCAGATCCAAACTGCTATCATTGCCCAAATCTTCCATAAGTCCATCCCAAAACTTACACCAGCTTAAGATTACCCTTCTGCTGTTCTTTTTTTCCTCAAACCCAATTTGGCCATGGGCCATTGGTTTACACCAGACCATATCACTCCAGGTTAAGAAAAATAAGGGAAATATAATGACCAAATCCCATAATTCAAGACCAAGAAAAGATAGAGAAACAAAATGTTGAGAACCCAAAATAGATTTCAACAGGTAGAAAATGAGGTCAAAAGCAGGGGAAGAGTAATTTTTCACATAACTTTCTCCGATTTTAACAAATAGCATGGCAGAAGGTTGGCAAAACCATATACACAAAGAATTAAACTTGGAAGGGCAATTGGCCTGATCAAAGATCAATGGCCAATTAACCAAAATACCAAGCAAAAACAGGACAAATGCACTAGGAATAACACAGATATACCAAGAATTAGGGGAGAGCAAAACACTAGAAAGCCAAGTCCAACAATACGCCTTAAAAATAGACCAAGAAAGGAGGAAGAGCAAAACACTAGAAAGCCAAACCTTAATGTAATGCCAGCTAAAGGGCCCCAACCAGAGAATAGTTCTTAAGTAAGAAGGGCCCCAACCAGAGAATAACATATTAAAAAAACCAAAAGAGAGAAACAGACCAGCAGAGTTGGGTAAGCAAAAGTGGGAATTCAATAAGCTTTCCAGATCAGAAACCTTATCTATACTACCTTATAAAGCATGTAAGACTTTTGTCTTAAAGTCTTAAAGTCTTAAAACATTTTCTTTTATCTTAAAATCTTATACAACCTTTTAGGCATATGGTACAATACTTTCAAGCACACCTTTTAAAAATCTTTTAATTACAAACATTTATTTAAGGCGTGCCCCTCCAATTGACGGTTCAGTTTCACCCACCCAACCCAAGACGGCGATTCACAGTCTTTACCATCACTCGGTTTCACCATACCCAAGACGGTGATGATGAACGACTTTGTTATTGTGGACGTGATTATTAACTTTATTAAGATGCAGGCTTCGGTCTTCATTCAAATCTCTCAATCAGTGTATCCAATTCTCCATCTTTGAGATTTAAATGTTCTTAGTTTATCATATGATTTTTACAGAAAAGGGTTTTATGGCATTCTCCCCTTTCCCTGTTGTTCGATACTGATTTTCGATTTTGTTTTGGTTTCTGATTGCATTCACTTGGTTGCAGTTTGCAAGAACCCTAAAATTTCTTACTTTGTGATTATGTAGTGCAGAATGGTATTTGCTATGAATCTTCACACGTTGAAGACGCATCAATTGCTTGGATAGATGGACAAGTGTTAGAGATAAAGGTAGAGGAAGCTAAGATCCAAACTACAATTGGGAAGAAAGTAAGTTGATATGTTACAAAATCTGTGAATATTTTTGTACATATTCTTTCAAAGAAGCATAGATTTGTATATTGATATTTTGGGGTTTCAAGTTTGCTGGTTTTTTTTTTGGTTTCTAACAATCTGCTGAAAATGTTTTTACCTTAAAGCTGCTATTTGTTTGGTTAATTTGGAATTCTAGGGTTAAGAACAGGTAGCTTAATGGAGAAATTAGGATGGTGGATTGGAGTTGGAACTGGTTCTCTTCTGCAGGTCAAATTGGTTCACTTTAGGTGGTTTTCTAAAGTTGTTTGGTATCTGTTTTGGGGTTATAAACATGTTCAATTTTCCCTCACTTTCTTTTCTTTTCTTTTCTTTTCTCTCCTGATTAGAGAATACAACGTTAGGGCCTTTTACCCAGATGCTTACATGGAGGAGTCAACACTCAAACTTAATTTACCTGGTAAGATTATAATCTATCAAAACGGTATCGTATGCTACCGGATAAGAGTCATTCTCTCACTTACTAGGTTCAATATCTTCTTTAGTTGCTTCTTTCTTTGTTTAAATAAATGGTATATTTATTTTATTAATTGTAGATTTACATGTGCAGTTTGATTCCTTCCTGCTGCTTTGTTGGATTTGAGAAAGAAAAGAAAAAAGCGTGTTTGTCTTGGAAACTTTTTATGGTTGAATTATCATTCATCCAAGCACTTATTTTCTATAAATCTTACAGATAATTGAATTTATTTTAAATATTTGCAGGTCACTGTGGTTTGTGGATGATTGCTTTTAAAAATCACACATACATCCAGATACATGGTTACTTTAAATCCGACCCCTAATGGGTTGCAGAATACATCATGTTGGCCGGAGCCTCTCTCCAGCACCCACCTCACCGGTCACCCTCCTCGCACATATCTGGTATGGTCACCCCTCCCCTCTTCTCTCACCGATTTTCATCTTTAGAAAAACTGCGAAACACTATATACCAAGGGACATTATACTGAAGGGGTTGGGTTGATTCATTCAGTTTTTGATGTTGTTCGTAAGGAGGCTGAGAATTACGACTCTTTGCAAGGTAGATGATCATACCGGTTACCTATATAGGCAATTTTTTTAGTTTGCTTTAGAATCAGATTGTGATATGAAAATATCCACATATATTATTTCGACACATAACACATTCTATTCGATCGCCGAATGCGGTATCAATATGAAAATTGTGTGTTTTCTTTACTGGTCCTTGCATATTCTTTTTGCATTTTAGTTGTTTTATATTACAAATTGAGTGAAAAATGTTGGATATTCTTTTGCGACAGTGGCAATAAAATTAAATAAGTTGGATAAAGTTCCAACAAATTTGTTATTGTTACTATAATCTTGTTATGTATGTATGAAACAATATTCATTTGTGGGTTTTTGATATGTTTTGAGATAATTTTCACTCTATATAAATCCCTTATGAATTTAAAATGTTTATCATTGAAAACTTATTTGTGGTGGTCCGTTATCCTTTTTCTCAAGGGTGATCATCATCTATATAGGCAAATGAGACCGGAGGTGTCTCCACGAATACATTACACACTTTGGTCCATTTTTAGTTTAGGTTTTTTCGTTTAATTTAAACACGTGGGTCTATTTTTTAGTTGCTTTATATAGTAATTGGTTTTACCTTCATAGTTGATTAACGGTTATCCAAAAGACAAACGTATCTAATTAGAGGCTTCCCTACTATTTCTACACACCCCGTAGCATTGCACGGGTGTTCAACTAGTATATGATAATATCCATCCAAATCAGCCCCAAAATGAAATCATCATGGCCATTACTGCAGCTTTCCATTACCTTCCATTTTCTATAATTAGCTGCAGCCATTCCATACCAGTCAGAAGTCCTCCAAAGTTGTTGAAATTGCCACCAATCATCCACCTCAAATGTGCTAATATCCATCCAAAACAGCCCCAAAAAGATGTTAACATGGTCTTTAGGGCTGCAATTCTTTAACCTCCCTATTCTGTAAACTGCAGAATCCTTTCCACACCAAACAGAATTCATCCAAAAATGTTGGGTATGCCACCATTCATCCATCTTCTTTTCCTTTTCCACCATGCACAGGGGGATCTTCCAATAATCACAGGAGCAGGAAGAAAACTCAGTCAAACCAACAGTCTGCACCAAAGAAATGTACCTGTAAAGCAAAGGAATTTGTAAGAAAAAATTCTCTCCCCTCCCATTTTATCCCAGAAGTGTTTCCCAACCATCCCCCCCAAGATATTCCCACCCCAAGGATTCTCAATGGCAAGAAAATAATTCTCTCTCTTTTTCTCATCAATCCAGCAATATCTTCTCTTCACCATCAGATCTGTCTTTTTCTTCTTCTTCCTTCTTTCACCAAAAAGGATATTACTCATGGTCATCATTGTTTATACTTTTTCCCCATTCCCTTATGACATTTCCCATTCTTCTTTCATCTTTCATAGTAACTCCCAGAATCTTCAGTTTAATACAATCTCTTATTGAGGAACAAACTCCCTTAGAACTTCTTTTCTTTCCTTGAAACAGTCTATAATTCCTCTCCTGCCAGATAAAATATAGCACTGCATTGAAGACCCATCTTCTTAACAATCCAAACCCAGAGCTGTTGAAAGGTAATCTACCAAATTCAGTTATGAACATCTCCCAACAGTCTTGTGAATTGAAAATGTTATCAAAGGTACTTCCCAAATCAATAGAGTCCAGCATTCTTCTCCAAACAATTTTAGCAAACATGCACTCTAAGAACAGATGGGAATGAGACTCAAACTGATCATCACAGAACAAGCATAATCTATCCACATCCATACCCCAAGCAAAAAGTTTATCCCTTGTCCTCAATCTCTTGTTTAATGCAAGCCAACTAATGAAAGCATGCCTAGGGATGTTTTGGTGGAACCACACACTATTAGACCAAGGGACAGGATCTCTTTCTTGTCTTATATCCTTCCAAACCACATTGGTTCCAAAATCTAAAATTTTGCCCCTTTTATCCTTCCATTTCACAACATCTTTATAATTAATTCTAAGCCTTGGTTTAAATGAAGCAATGGAGGAATCATGAGAAATAAGGATAAAAGGAGGCCAATTCCATGATTCCCCATTCCAACAGCTGCTTACTTTGCAATCCAGTGAAAAACCAGCCTGAGCTATATCCCTTTTAGAAAAGAAGGTGCATAAAGGACCTGCAGGGTGCCAGTTGTCATACCATAGAGAAGTGCCATCCCCATTACCAATCTGATGAACAATATTATCTCTGAATCTGCTTCTGATCCTGACAATCTTTCTCCAGCCCCAAGCTGAATTATTTACCTCATTTACATCCCAAAAATTCCTCCCCTTCAATCTATAAGTATGAATCCATTTCACCCAAAGAGATTTTCTGCCTTTAACTATACTCCACACATGTTTTGCAATCAGAGCAATATTCCAATCTTTCAAAGATCTAATGCCCAAACCACCCTGTTTTTTATCATAACAAACTTCCTTCCAAGAAACCTTAGCTTTTCCTCTAGCACCCTCCTCCATATTCCATAAAAACCTCTTCATTATACCTTCTATCTCTTTAAGCACAGAAATTGGGATCAGAAAAATAGAGGACCAATACACCTGGATGGATGAAATAACAGACTGCAGCAACTGTAATCTTCCAGCAAAGGACAATTTCTTATTCTTCCAATCTAAAACTTTTTTCCTGACCTTCTCAATTAGACCCTTGTAATCCTTATGGTATAGCTTTGTAGCCAACAATGGGACCCCCAGATATTTAACAGGCAAAGAGCCAATGTTAAATGGCAGAATCTTCAAAATTTCCTCTCTGTTAGGACCATTTATGTTTCCCAAATAAGATGTGCTTTTCCCCATGTTTGGTTTAAGACCAGATACAGAGCTGAATTCTTCCAAAGCTTCTTTCATAACCATCACAGATTTTACATCTCCATTACAGAACAACATCAAGTCATCAGCAAAACACAGGTGTGTCAGGGCCAGTTTCTTGCATTTATCATGGTACTTAAAACCTTCCTCATCTCTGATCTTTCTTTTTAAAATCAAATTGAAAACCTCCATTACAAGGGTAAAAAGATAAGGGGAAAGAGGATCACCTTGTCTTAATCCCCTCTGTCCCATGAAGTGCCCAAACTGATCTCCATTAACACTTATGGCATATGAAACAGAAGTAATGCATTTCATGATCCAATGAGTCATGCAAGGGTGAAAACCAAACCAGTGTAAGCAACTATTCAAGAAGTCCCAATTCACTGTATCATAAGCCTTTTGTATATCTATTTTGAAAGCACATCTTCTTTGACCCCTTTGTCTGTGATATCCCCTCATTAACTCTTGAGCAAGCAGGATATTATCCCCAATCTGTCTCTGAGGAATGAAGGCAGATTGGTTTTCATCAACAATTAGGCACAAATAATTCTTAATCCTGTTGGCAAGAACCTTGCTTATTATCTTATATATGACATTACAGCAAGCAATTGGCCTGTAGTCAGTAACAAAGGTTGGGGATTGTATTTTGGGGACCAAAGGCAACAGGGTTGCATTCACTTCCCCCAATAACTTGCCATTCTCAAAAAACTGTTTAACTGCTTCACAGACTTCAAAACCAACTATGTTCCAAGCCACCTTAATTTTTTTTTGAAGGGTATCCATCAGGGCCTGGGGACTTTTCATCATCAATATCAAAAAGAGCTGTCTTGATTTCACTGTCATCCACAGGTCTGACCATAAAATCAGCATCCACTTGGCTTAATCTTCTAAAAAACAAATTCTCAGGATGGGAAAAAACAGTTAACATCAACTCTCTTCCTAAGAAAACTTTCAAAGTGCTTCACAAATTGGTCTGCCACATCTTTCCCTTCATACCAGTTACCCAAAGAGTCTTAAACTTTTTCAATTCTGCTTCTGTTTAACCTTCCCTTTATTACCTTGTGGAAATAAGAGGAATTGCTATCTCCATCCTTAAGCCACTCCACCTTTGCCCTTTGCCTTAAGAATAAGTCTTCCATATTTAGGGCCTCCTTGTAAGCATTTAACATTCCAGCTTCCTCCAATCTCAGATTATCATCATTAGGTTCAGCATCAACAGCAGACTGCACAATTTTAACCTCCATTTCAAGCTTTTTCACCAGGCTGCCAATAACACCAACATTTCCATTTAACCTTCTCAAGGCACTTTTCAATTTTTTCAGTTTGGTTACTACAGAAAACATACAACAACCATCAACATAATAGTTCCAACCCCTCCACACTGTAGGCAAAAAATCCTTTAAAAGACAGAGATGATTACTAAACTTAAAAGGTTTAGGGGAAAATTTAGGGGCAATGGGAAAAGAACAAAACATTGGTGTATGATCAGAAATGCCAAAGGGAAGGAAAATTGTGTGGCATTTAGGGAAAAGATCCAAAAAACTTTCATTGCATAACACCCTATCCAGCTTCTTAAGAATGCCTCTGAACTGACCTTTAGCAAGTGGCTTTTGATTCCAGGTAAACCTTAGACCAGAATGGTTCATATCATCCACCTCCATCTTGTTAACACATTCTTCAAAATTAGACATCCCCTTATTTATCTTTGAATATCCCACAGAGCATTCATCAGGGGAAAGGGAAACATTAAAATCACCTGAAATGATCCATGGTAGATCATTGATGACAGATTTCTGAACCAAAAGATGCTGCCAAAGAAGTCTTCTTTCATTGTAGTTGTTAAGAGCATACACAAATGAGCAGAAAAAGGATTTTTTATTTTCCACCAAAGTAATCTTGCAGAAAATGACCTGCTGATGCTGAGAAATAAGATCCACACAGAAAACTTCAGGGTCCCAGGCTGTAATTATCCTTGTTCTGCCTTCACTACTATCCAGATTTGATATCCACCTCTAATTTCTAAAAGTGTCTTCACAAACCTCCTTTAGCTTGCAGCCATTGATTTTAGTCTCCAGAACCACATATAACTTAATACCATGCTGACTTATCAAATTCCTGACCATCTTCTTTTTTGAGGACTCATTTAGCCCTCTAATGTTCCAAGTTAGGATGTTAACCATTAAAAGGTTTTTTTCTTGATGATCCTCCATGACATTCACTACTTCCTTCCCCTTCATGTTCTCTGCCCTTTTCAAGAAATCTTTTCAATCTTACTATTTCCTTTTGACCTTCTTTCCTCAACAATTCCTCTTCATCTTCATCCACTATATCCTCTTCATCCCATTTAGTATGAACATTCCTTTTAAAAAGGTTTTGCTGATCCAAATCCCAGCATTCAAACTCATCAACAGGAGGCCATTCCTTCTTACGAAGATAATTTTGGACAGCCCAAAGCTTCCATCTAGGTAAACATGGTTCATCAACTCTCCCATATCTTTGATTTTCCTTCATATCCTTTATGACATTTTTATGATTGAAAAGATAAAACAGGCCTCTAGCAATCCATTCAGTTTTATTAGATAAACGAGTTCTATACCTCTCACTAGCCTCCAAAGCCTTCATTTTGTGTGGGAAGGGACCACTTCTTTCCTCATTTTTGTCAGACATAAATAACCTTTTTAATTCCACCCCCAGATCCATAACATCAGCAACATCATTGACCTTTCCTCTGTAGTATTCTATCATTTCTTCATCCCAAGTCAATAAAGTATCAGGGGAAGGCTTGATATTCTTATCAAGAAAAATATCAACCTTCCATTTCCTTACTTCCCATGTTTCTTCATCCTGCTCCATATCCTTTAAGCTATCAAAAGAGTTCTTTGACTCAAAGTTCACTTCATTTATCTCTTTCTTATCATTGTTTACTCTTCCATCTTCTTCATTCAAAACCACCTTTTTGGGCACCATCTTAGTATCATTTAAAGACTTCTTTCCTCCTCCATTTAGATCCAAAACCCCTGAATTATTTACCACCACATTCCCTTTTCCCAGATCAAATCCCTCTTTAATTTCTGTTTTCTTTGGTAACCGTCCCCCCTCCTTTTTACTGCCACTGCCTTCTCCCTTCTCAAAAGTACCTTGATTTTTGTATTGATTCCCTTGTAAATTTCCCCCCTTTTGCTGTCCCTCACTTCTATTTCCCACTCTTTGCCAAGTAGATCTATGTCTGTTATTATTGCCTTGAAATCCCCTTCTTTGCTGAAAATTGTTCATACCATTCCCCCCTATTCCCTGCCCTCCAGAAAATTGAATCTCTTGTTTAATGACTCTGTTCTTTCTGCCAACTGTTTGAAAACCATCATCTTCCCTATTATTCATTCCTTCTTTATTCATACCTTTCCCAATCTGCTCTTGTTCTTGTCTCCCAGTTATAACTTTAGGATTTTTCTCACAGCTACTATTATCATGTCCAAATACCTTACAAAAATCACAGCAATCTGGTTTCCATTGGTAATCCACTTTTAAAGTAATTTCCTATGCAGCTCCATCCACCATACCAGGGTATCTAATTTCCACAGACTCCTGAATTCCATCTTCTGCTGAAATTTCCACAAGAACTCTAGCAAAAGCTATTCTTCCTAACTTGTTGATACACCTTTCCTTTGTAGCATTGTCAAAAACAAGAGGAATTCCTATTCCACTAGCAATCTGGCATATTCCCTTCAAATTCCAACATTCAAGAGGGATCACATAAATGTTTATCCATACGGGAACTCTAGTTAACTCTGGTTTCTTTTTACAAAGGCATGCCTCCCAAGGCTTTATGAAAAATGCATTCCATTTATCATCCATGGCCCACTCTCCAAAACCTTCTTCTTCCCTTCTGGATTACCAAACTTCATCATGTAAAACCCCTCAAAACGTTTTGTAACTTCCAGCAAATTAAACTGCCTCCACATTCTTTTAAGATTCCAATTGAGTTCCTGGTAGCTCATCCTTTTTCCTACAAAAAAACCATACAGATAACATTCCCCATCTCCTTTTCCCTCATTGACCACATCTTCAGACAAAAGCACCATTTTCTTCCCATTATCAAGTCTAAGAGAAGGAACATAAACACATTCAAATCCCCTTCTTTTCTTCTTTCTTTAAGTTTGGCAGCAAAAGACATGAACATAGAATCTTTGTTCACAAAACTTTGATTTTGAGCCTGTTTAATTGGTTCCCCAACATTCTTTTTTATTTCTGAGCTATCAGTATTCTCCATAACAGTGTATTTCTCAATACCTGTCTCCACTACTTGCACCCTTCCATTTTCCCCCTGCCATTTCTCCTGCTGCATATCAACTCCATTTGTTTCCTTCGTTCCAGCAACTGTTTGGTTCATCTGATTCAGGTCCCAGAATAACTCAGTATCAGGACCAAAATCATTTCCTTTCATTTTCTGTTCCTATACAACCTTCACCTTGGGAATATCTTTATGTTCCATCACACTACCAGGAGGCACAAAAGGAGTCCAATTCTTATTTTTCACTTTAGGTTTCTCAAACTGTGGTAACTCAACTAATTGTTCCACCACAGTCTCACTTTTACCAACTAAATGTTCAGTCACATTATCATTCACCATACTTCCTTTTTTAATCAACTCATGTTTATCAAATTTATTCCCAGGGTTTTGTAAATTACCTTTAGCAGCCATAGTAGCTTCAATTGATTCGATTCTGTTTTGCACACTATCAGCAACAACAACCTTTTCATTTATGTCCTTCCTTCCTCCTTTTGAATTTTCCAGATCTCCATCATCTCTTTCGATACCCTCTTCTTCAACAGACTTTCCATCAAAGGTTTGAATACGATTGATCATAAACTGCTCAGAGTTCACCATATATTCAACATTTAAAGGGCAACTCTGACTACGAATGATGTTACCTTTCTCCCCAGAGATGAATTTCGAAATTGGTTTAGTATCAACAGGAAAGTTTTCCTCATCCAAAGTAAAATCCTCAGAGTTCATGATTTTTCCAATGTTATCCATTATCACCACTTCAGATTCAGCAATTGGTTCAGCCTCATCTCCTATACCAGATTCGACATTACCAGATTCAACAACCACCTCCATGTTTGATTTCGAGCTCAGTTCCTTAACCTTCTTTCGATTCCTGTTGTTTTTCTTCATTATTGATTTCTGGGATTGATGGCCGATGTTGAGCGCAGCAATAATCTTATCAGATATCGAAACCTTCTCAGCAGATGACGAACGGGTAAGAATGGGAATCGTGGTGAAAGGTGTTTTCACCACAGGTTTAGACAAGATTTGATCGATAGATGGGGTAGAAGATGATTCAGAAGTAACATTACTTTGATCTACATGACCGATTGAGCCACCTGGATCATCAGGTTCGTTCATGTTAGGGCGCCGCCAGAAAACCCTAAAAAATCGAAAGAAATTTTCTAGATATGTGAAGAAATCCAAGATAAACAAAGGATTCAGGAACAAGATGAGGTTTAGATTACGATTAGGAATGAATTGGATGAATTCAGGCTGAAAAAATGGGTGTAAAACGAAAAAACCAAGCAAAAAGAGATGGTAGCCGTTAGAGAGAAAAGAGGAGAGAGAAAAAGTGAAGAGAGAGAATTTTTTTTGCCAAATGAAGAATCCTAGGGTTTAGGGGTTAGGGTTTAGGGGTTAGGGGTTAAGGGTTAGGGTTTAGGGGTTAGGGTTTAAGGGTTAGGGTTTAGGGTTAGGGTTTAGGGTTTAAGGTCTAGGGTCTATGGTCTAGGGTTTAGGGTGTATGGTTTAGGGTTTAGGGTGTAGGGTGTAGGGTGTAGGGTTTAGGGTGTAGGGTGTAGGGTTTAGGGTGTAGGGTGTAGGGTGTAGGGTGTAGGGTGTATGGTGTAGGGTTTAGGGTGTAGGTGTAAGGTTTAGGGTGTAGGGTCTAGGGTGTAGGGTGTAGGGTTTAGGGTTTAGGGTGTAGGGTTTAGGGTTTAAGGTGTAGGGTGTAGGGTTTAGGGTGTAGGGTTTGGGGTTTAGGGTGTAGGGTGTAGGGTGTATGGTTCAGGGTTTAGGGTTTAGGGTTCAGGGTTCAGGGTTTAGGGTTTTGGTTTCAGGGTTTAGGGTTTTAGGACCATACAGATAACATTCCCCATCTCCTTTTCCCTCATTGACCACATCTTCAGACAAAAGCACCATCTTCTTCCCATTATCAAGTCTAAGAGGAGGAACATAAACACATTCAAAATCCCCTTCTTTTCTTCTTTCTTTAAGTTTGGCAGCAAAAGACATGAACATAGAATCTCTGTTCACAAAACTTTGATTTTGAGCCTGTTTAATTGGTTCCCCAGCATTCTTTTTCATTTCTGAGCTATCAGTGTTCCCCATAACAGTGTCTTTCTCAATACCTGTCTCCACTACTTGCACCCTTCCATTTTCCCCCTGCCCTTTCTCCTGCTGCATATCAATTCCATTTGTTTCCTTCATTCCAGCAACTGTTTGGTTCATCTGATTCAGATCCCAGAATAACTCAGTATCAGGACCAAAATCATTTCCTTTCATTTTTTGTTCCTATACAACCTGCACCTTGGGAATATCTTTATGTTCCATCACACTACTAGGAGGCACAAAAGGAGTCCAATTCGTATTTTTCACATTAGGTTTCTCAAACTGTGGTAACTCAACTAATTGTTCAACCACAATCTCACTTTTACCAACTAAATGTTCAGTCACATTATCATTCACCATACTTCCTTTTTTAATCAACTCATCTTTATCAGATTTATTCCCAGGGTTTTGTAAATTACCTTTAGCAGCCATAGTAGCTTCAATTGATTCGATTCTGTTTTGCACACTATCAGCAGCAGCAACCTTTTCATTTCTGTCCTTCCTTTCTCCTTTTGAATTTTCCAGATCTCCATCATCTCTTTCGATACCCTCTTCTTCAGTAGACTTTCCATCAAAGGTTTGAATACGATTGATCATAAACTGCTCAGAGTTCACCATATATTCAACATTTAAAGGGCAACTCTGACTACGAATGATGTTACCTTTCTCCCCAGGGATGAATTTCGAAATTGGTTTAGTATCAACAAGAAAGTTTTCCTCATCCAAAGTAAAATCCTCAGAGTTCATGATTTTTCCAATGTTATCCATTATCACCACTTCAGATTCAGCAATTGGTTCAGCCTCATCTCCTATACCAGATTCGAAATTACCAGATTCAACAACCACCTCCATGTTTGATTTCGAGCTCAGTTCCTTAACCTTCTTTCGATTCCTGTTGTTCTTCTTCATTATTGATTTCTGGGATTGATGACCGATGTTGAGCGCAACAATAATCTTATCAGATATCGAAACCTTCTCAGCAGATGGCGAACGGGTAAGAATGGGAATCGTGGTGAAAGGTGTTTTCACCACAGGTTTAGACAAGATTTGATCGATAGATGGGGTAGAAGATGATTCAGAAGTAACATTACTTTGATCTACATGACCGATTGAGCCACCTGGATCATCAGGTTCGTTCATGTTAGGGCGCCGCCAGAAAACCCTAAAAAAATCGAAAGAAATTTTCTAGATCTGTGAAGAAATCCAAGATAAACAAATGATTCAGGCACAAGATGAGGTTTAGATTACGATTAGGAATGAATTGGATGAATTCAGGCTGAAAAAATGGGTGACAATCGAAAAAACCAAGCAAAAAGAGATGGTGGAAGCTAGAGAGAAAAGAGGAGAGAGAAAAAGTGAAGAGAGAGAATTTTTTTTGCGAAATGAAGAATCCTAGGGGTTAGGGGTTAGGGTTTAGGGTTTAGGTGTTAGGGGTTAGGGTTTAGGGGTTAGGGGTTATGGTTTAAGGGTTAGGGGTTAGGGTTTAGGGTTTAGGTGTTAGGGGTTAGGGGTTATGGTTTAAGGGTTAGGGGTTAGGGTTTAGGGTTAGGGTTTAGGGTTAGGGTTTAGGGTTTAGAGTTTAGGGTCTATGGTCTATGGTCTAGGGTTTAGGGTGTATGGTTTATGGTTTAGGTTGTAGGGTGTAGGGTGTAGGGTGTAGGGTGTAGGGTGTAGGGTTTAGGGTTTAGGGTTTAGGGTGTAGGGTTTAGGGTTTAGGGTGTAGGGTGTAGGGTGTAGGGTTTAGGGTTTAGGGTGTAGGGTTTAGGGTTTAAGGTGTAGGGTGTAGGGTGTAGGGTGTAGGGTTTAGGGTTTAGGGTTTAGGGTTTAGGGTTTAGGGTGTAGGGTGTAGGATGTAGGGTGTACGGTTCAGGGTTTAGGGTTCAGGGTTTAGGGTTTAGGGTTTAGGGTTTTAGGACCATACAGATAACAATCCCCATCTCCTTTTCCCTCATTGACCACATCTTCAGACAAAAGCACCATCATCTTCCCATTATCAAGTCTAAGAGGAGGAACATAAACATATTCAAAATCCCCTTATTTTATTCTTTCTTTAAGTTTGGCAGCAAAAGACATGAACATAGAATCTCTGTTCACAAAACTTTGATTTTGAGCCTGTTTAATTGGTTCCCCATCATTCTTTTTTATTTCTGAGCTATCTGTATTCCCCATAACAGTGTCTTCTCAATACCTGTCTCCACTACTTGCACCCTTCCATTTTCCCCCTGCCCTTTCTCCTGCTGCATATCAATTCCATTTGTTTCCTTCATTCCAGCAACTGTTTGGTTCATCTGATTCAGGTCCCATAATAACTCAGTATCAGGACCAAAATCATTTCCTTTCATTTTCTGTTCCTATACAACTTGCACCTTGGTAATATCTTTATGTTCCATCACACTACCAGGAGGCACAAAAGGAGTCCAGTTCATATTTTTCACCTTAGGTTTCTCAAACTGTGGTAACTCAACTAATTGTTCCACCACAGTCTCACTTTTACCAACTAAATGTTCAGTCACATTATCATTCACCATACTTCCTTTTTTAATCAACTCATCTTTATCAACTAATTGTTCCACCACAGTCTCACTTTTACCAATTTCGAAATTGGTTTAGTATCAACAGGAAAGTTTTCCTCATCCAAAGTAAAATCCTCAGAGTTCATGATTTTTCCAATGTTATCCATTATCACCACTTCAGATTCAGCAATTGGTTCAGCCTCATCTCCTATACCAGATTCGACATTGCCAGATTCAACAACCACCTCCATGTTTGATTTCGAGCTCAGTTCCTTAACCTTCTTTCGATTCCTGTTGTTCTTCTTCATTATTGATTTCTGGGATTGATGACCGATGTTGAGCGCAACAATAATCTTATCAGATATCGAAACCTTCTCAGCAGATGACGAACGGGTAAGAATGGGAATCGTGGTGAAAGGTGTTTTCACTACAGGTTTAGACAAGATTTGATCGATAGATGGGGTAGAAGATGATTCAGAAGTAACATTACTTTGATCTACATGACCGATTGAGCCACCTGGATCATCAGGTTCGTTCATGTTAGGGCACCGCCAGAAAACCCTAAAAAAATCGAAAGAAATTTTCTAGATCTGTGAAGAAATCCAAGATAAACAAAGGATTCAGGCACAAGATGAGGTTTAGATTACGATTAGGAATGAATTGGATGAATTCAGGCTGAAAAAATGGGTGAAAATCGAAAAAACCAAGCAAAAAGAGATGGTGGCGGCTAGAGAGAAAAGATGAGAGAGAAAAAGTGAAGAGAGAGAAATTTTTTTGCCAAATGAAGAATCCTAGGCTTTAGGGGTTAGGGGTTAGGTGTTAGGGTTTAGGGGTTAGGGGTTAGGGGTTAGGGTTTAGGGTTTAGGGTTAGGGTTTAGGGGTTAGGGTTTAGGGTTTAGGGTTTAGGGTTTAGGGTCTAGGGTCTATGGTCTATGGTCTAGGGTTTAGGGTGTAGGGTGTAGGATGTAGGGTTTAGGGTTTAGGATGTAGGGTTTAGGGTGTAGGATGTAGGGTGTAGGGTGTAGGGTTTAGGGTGTAGGGTTTAGGGTGTAGGGTGTAAGGTTTAGGGTGTAGGGTGTAGGGTGTAGGGTTTAAGGTTTAGGGTGTAGGGTTTAAGGTGTAGGGTGTATGGTTTAGGGTGTAGGGTGTAGGGTGTAGGGTGTAGGGTTTAGGGTGTAGGGTGTACGGTTCAGGGTTCAGGGTTCAGGGTTTAGGGTTTAGGGTTCAGGGTTTAGGGTTTTTTTTGGAAAAGGGGACGGAAACCCAGGACAAAATTTATTCAAAACAAAAATCAACTACAAGCTACGAGGGGTATACCCCAAGGGACGACATCGTCCTAAAAAGTGTTTGGGAAACATAGTTAGCATAGGCCTACATTTAAATCCCAATATGGAATTTAAAGCCCAATTACAAAGACATCTATAACTAATAAGGAAATTATAACAAAAATACTTAGACTTAAAGTATAAAACATGAAAGGTCCAAGCCCAACCGTGAGGAGCATAATCCAAAACCCAGGACAAAATTTATTCAAAACAAAAATCAACTACAAGCTACGAGGGGTATACCCCAAGGGACGACATCGTCCTAAAAAGTGTTTGGGAAACATAGTTAGCATAGGCCTACATTTAAATCCCAATATGGAATTTAAAGCCCAATTACAAAGACATCTATAACTAATAAGGAAATTATAACAAAAATACTTAGACTTAAAGTATAAAACATGAAAGGTCCAAGCCCAACCGTGAGGAGCATAATCCAGCATGCACTTGGCAGCCCATTCACCACCGTAGCCCATATTACAAGCCATCTCTTTAAAAGCTTTCCTTTTCTGCTAAAGCCCCATTGCTTGATCTGATCATTCTTAGCTTTATCAACAACCGAGGCCCAATACCCATCTTTGTCCAGAGTATTTTCCAATCGAGAATTAAGAGCAGCCCGGCCCAAATCCAAGTCATCATTCATAACATGGTCATTCTCCTTTTCCTCATTCTGGGCCCAATCATCCATATTCATTTTATCTCTTTGGCTCATCTTATTCCCAATTTTCAAAGTCCAAAAATTAACAGCTCTTTTTCCTCTCTTATGGCCCAGTCTAAACGAATCCATATCTTTAGTAGCCCTAGCACATTTCTTCATTTCAATCATCGAATCCTTGGGCTCCAAAATTTCAGCAATCCCAGTCCAAAAAAAACAAAAACACTCCATTCAAACCAGCCCCAATAATTCCAGTTAGTTGAGACTAAAAAATTGGCATCAAGAACTTGCATTCCCCACTCCGTTTAACAACAATCAAAAAGACAAAATGCCAGGGGGGGAAATGAACAAAATTGGCAGGATGCCAAAATTTTAGACCAAGAAAAAGATAGGAGTCAAATTGTATAGAAACCAGGAAGGTAACCAACAGGCTAAGAAAGGTAGAATAAGGAGAAGAAAGATCAACCATTCTGCTTAGAAAAGCATCGAAGACCATGGTTAAGCAGAAACCCATTTGGCCTTTGGCCATTTCCCAAAATCCCATCATCAAAAAATTATCCTTTAGAATCACTCCCAAAGAAGTTTTTTGAGCTAAAAACAGTCTTGAAATCCAAGAAGTTCTAAATATCAGACCAAAGAAAGGATAGAAGCTAAAATTGGACTCCAGAAGAAAAGTCTAACTAAAAGACATCCTTGTAACACCCACAAAGAAATTAGAACAATGTGCATCCTTAAATAAACCAGAAAGTCCCAAAAAGATGCAAGCATTAGCAGGATCAATGACCAGCCACCAAAACTTCACCTTGCTAAATCCCTGTCACCCCAGATAAAGACCAAATGAATGGAGGGGGGGGGGCAATAACACACACACACAAATAAAGATAAGGATCTGCACACAAATGTAAAAAGCATAGATGGAACAGTTACCAGGGAGGAAAAGGCAGGGGCCACATCTGAAATCATCCCAATTGTAATTCAGAACCTGGGTCTGAAAAGTGTCCATCCAGTTCCTTCTACCAATCTCAATTCCTTTGTTCCAATGATCACATAAGCTCTTTTTCTGCCTTAACATATTACTGAACATCCAAGTTTCTCTTGAACTAGAGAAAATCTTATCACCTCTGGTCCATTCAGCATACCACTTAGACCATCCAGGGCCTATCTCCTTGCTACATTCCCATATTTGTTCTTTTTTTCCGCCCATTCTTTTCACTTCTCGTAAGGAGAAATGGCATAAGGAAGCCCTGCAAAACAGAAAAATGTTAACAAAAACTAGGGGTGAGCATCGGTCGGGTCGAGCCGAAAACCCCCCAACCCGATCGGGTTTCGGGTGGACAAAACAGGCCCCAAAACCCTTCCTAAGTAAAGTTCGGGTTTCGGACTTCGGGTCTAATCGGGTTTCGGGTTCATCCGGTTTCGGACTTAGATCTAAGCATAAAGTTCTGTTTGTTGAAAAATCCGTATAAAATCACTCATTGGTCTGATTGAGGTGTATAATATATCGATGGAAAGATCTTTGTGTCTAGAACAACTTTCTAGTTTACAACGAGATCCAATTGTGACTTTAAGGGGCTCGAAATAGTGTATTTCCAAAACTGGTCATGTTAAAACGGGTTTTGCGCACTGTTTTTGTAAAATTCATATAAAATTGGTCATTGATCCAAAAAAGGTGCATTTTAGGCGATTAGATTCCTAAGAGATAGTAGTACGTTTTTAATTTAGATGTCAAATCTTAATTTGTTCTCTAAGTATGAGTAAATCGTCAAACCGTTTGAAGGACGGAAGCTGTAACTTTTCAAAGTTGTTTTCTACTAAAAACTATGGGTGAGCATCGGTCGGGTCGGACGAAAAAACTCCCAACCCGATCGGGTTTCGGGTGGACAAACCAGGCCCCGAAACCCTTCCTAAGTAAAGTTATGGTTTCGGACTTCGGGTCAAATCGGGTTTCGGGTTCATCAGGTCGGGTTCATCGGGTTTCAGACTTAGATCTAAGCATAAAGTTCTGTTTGTTGAAAAATCCGTATAAAATCACTCATTGGTCTGATTGAGGTGTATAATATATCGCTGAAAAGCTCTTTGTGTCTAGAACAACTTTCTAGTTTACAACGAGATCTAATTGTGATTTTAAGGGGCTCGAAATAGTGTATTTCCATAACTGGTAATGTTAAAACGGGTTTTGCGCACTGTTTTTGTAAAATTCATATAAAATTGGTCATTGATCCCAAAAAGGTGCATTTTATGCGATTAGATTCATAAGAGATAGTAGTACGTTTTTAATTTAGATGTCAAATCTTAATTTGTTCTCTAAGTATGAGTAAATCGTTAAAACGTTTGAAGGACGGAAGCTGTAACTTTTCAAAGTTGTTTTCTACTAAAAACTAGGGGTGAGCATCGGTCGGGTCGGGCCGAAAAACCCCCAACCCGATCGTGTTTCGGGTGGACAAAACAGGCACCGAAACCCTTCTTAAGTAAAGCTCGGGTTTCGGACTTCGGGTCTAATCGGGTTTCGGGTTCATCCGGTTTCGGACTTAGATCTAAGCATAAAGTTCTGTTTGTTGAAAAATCCATATAACATCACTCATTGGTCTGATTGAGGTGTATAATATATCGATGGAAAGCTCTTTGTGTCTAGAACAACTCTCTAGTTTACAACGAGATGTAATTGTGATTTTAAGGGGCTCGAAATAGTGTATTTCCAAAACTGGTCATGTTAAAACGGGTTTTGCGCACTGTTTTTGTAAAATTCATATAAAATTGGTCATTGATATAAAAAAGGTGCATTTTATGCGATTAGATTCCTAAGAGATAGTATTACGTTTTTAATTTATATGTCAAATCTTAATTTGTTCTCTAAGTATGAGTAAATCGTCAAAACGTTTAAAGGACAGAAGCTGTAACTTTTCAAAGTTGTTTTCTACTAAAAACTAGGGGTGAGCAACGGCCGGGTCGGGCCGAAAAACCCCCAACCCCGATCGGGTTTCGGGTGGACTAAACAGGCCCCGAATCCCTTCCTAAGTAAAGTTTGGGTTTCGGACTTCGGGTCTAATCGGGTTTCGGGTTCATCGGGTTTCCGACATAGATCTAAGCTTAAAGTTCTGTTTGTTGAAAAATCCATATAAAATCACTCATTGGTCTGATTGAGGTGTATAATATATCGATGGAAAGCTCTTTGTGTCTAAAACAACTTTCTAGTTTACAACGAGATCTAATTGTGACTTTAAGGGCTCGAAATAGTGTATTTCCAAAACTGGTCATGTTAAAACGGGTTTTGCACACAGTTTTTGTAAAATTCATATAAAATTGGTCATTGATCTAAAAAAGGTGCATTTTATGCGATTAGATTCCTAAGAGATAGTATTACGTTTTTAATTTATATGTCAAATCTTAATTTGTTCTCTAAGTATGAGTAAATCGTCAAAACGTTTGAAGGACGGAAGCTGTAACTTTTCAAAGTTGTTTTCTACTAAAAACTAGGGGTGAGCATCGGTCGGGTCGGGCCGAAAAAACCCCCAACCCGATCGGGTTTCGGGTGGACTAAACAGGCCCCGAATCCCTTCCTAAGTAAAGTTCGGGTTTCAGACTTCGGGTCTAATCGGGTTTCGGGTTCATCGGGTCGGGTTCATCGGGTTTCGGACATAGATCTAAGCATAAAGTTCTGTTTGTTGAAAAATCCATATAAAATCACTCATTGGTCTTATTGAGGTGTATAATATATCGATGGAACGCTCTTTGTGTCTAAAACAACTTTCTATTTTACAACGAGATCTAATTGTGACTTTAAGGGGCTCGAAATAGTGTATTTCCAAAACTGGTCATGTTAAAACGGGTTTTGCACACTGTTTTTGTAAAATTCATATAAAATTGGTCATTGATCTAAAAAAGGTACATTTTAAGCGATTAGATTCCTAAGAGATAGTAGTACGTTTTTAATTTTGATGTTAAAACTTAATTTGTTCTCTAAGTATGAGTAAATCGTCAAACCGTTTGAAAGACGGAAGCTGTAACTTTTCAAAGTTGTTTTCTACTAAAAACTAGGGGTGAGCATCGGTCGGGTCGGGCCGAAAAATTCCCAACCCGATCGGGTTTCGGGTGGACAAAACAGGCCCCGAAACCCTTCCCAAGTAAAGTTCGGGTTTCGGACATCGGGTCTAATCGGGTTTCTAGTTCATCCGGTTTCGGACTTAGATCTAAGCATAAAGTTCTGTTTGTTGAAAAATCCGTATAAAATCACTCATTGGTCTGATTCAGGGGTATAATATATCGATGGAAATCTCTTTGTGTCTAGAACAACTTTCTAGTTTACAACGAGATCTATTTGTGACTTTAGGGGGCTCGAAATAGTGTATTTCCAAAACTGGTCATGTTAAAACGGGTTTTGCGCACAGTTTTTGTAAAACTCATATAAAATTGGTTATTGATCCAAAAAAAGTGCATTTTATGCGATTAGATTCCTAAGAGATAGTAATACTTTTTAATTTAGATGTCAAATCTTAATTTGTTCTCTAAGTATGAGTAAATCGTCAAAACGTTTGAAGGACAAAAGCTGTAAATTTTCAAAGTTGTTTTCTACTAAAAACTAGGGGTGAGCATCGGCCGGGTCGGGTCGGGCCGAAAAACCCACAACCCGGTCGGGCTTCGAGTGGACAAAACAGGCCCCAAAACCCTTTCTAAGTAAAGTTCGGGTTTCGGATTTCGGGTCTAATCGGGTTTCGGGTTCATCGGGTCGGGTTCATCGGGTTTCGGACTTAGATCTAAGCATAAAGTTCTATTTGTTGAAAAATCCGTATAAAATCACTCTTTGGTCTGATTGAGGTGTATAATATATCGATGGAAAGCTCTTTGTGTCTAAAACAACTTTCTAGTTTACAACGAGATCTAATTGTGAATTTAAGGGGCTCGAAATAGTGTATTTCCAAAACTGGTCATGTTAAAACGGGTTTTGCACACTATTTTTGTAAAATTTATATCAAATTGGTCATTGATCTAAAAAAGGTGCATTTTATGCGATTAGATTCCTAAGAGATAGTAGTACGTTTTTAATTTTGATGTTAAAACTTTATTTGTTCTCTAAGTATGAGTAAATCGTCAAACCGTTTGAAAGACGGAAGCTGTAACTTTTCGAAGTTGTTTTCTACTAAAAATTAGGGGTGAGCATCGGTCGGGTCGGGCCGAAAAATTCCCAACCCGATCGGGTTTCGGGTGGATAAAACAGGCCCCGAAACCCTTCCTAAGTAAAGTTCGGGTTTCGGACATCGGGTCTAATCGGGTTTCTAGTTCATCCGGTTTCGGACTTAGATCTAAGCATAAAGTTCTGTTTGTTGAAAAATCCGTATAAAATCACTCATTGGTCTGATGGAGGTGTATAATATATCGATGGAAAGCTCTTTGTGTCTAGAACAACTTTCTAGTTTACAGCGAGATCTAATTGTGACTTTAGGGGGCTCAAAATAGTGTATTTCCAAAACTGGTCATGTTAAAACGGGTTTGCGCACTGTTTTTGTAAATTACATATAAAATTGGTTATTGATCCAAAAAAAGTGCATTTTATGCGATTAGATTCCTAAGAGATAGTAATACGTTTTTAATTTAGATGTCAAATCTTAATTTGTTCTCTAAGTATGAGTAAATCGTCAAAACGTTTGAAGGACGGAAGCTGTAACTTTTCAAAGTTGTTTTCTACTAAAAACTAGGGGTGAGCATCGGTCGGGTCGGGTCTGGCCGAAAAACCCCCAACCCGATCGGGCTTCGAGTGGACAAAACAGGCCCCAAAACCCTTTCTAAGTAAAGTTCGGGTTTCGGACTTCGGGTCTAATCGGGTTTCGGGTTCATCGGGTCGGGTTCATCGGGTTTCGGACTTAGATCTAAGCATAAAGTTTTGTTTGTTGAAAAATCCGTATAAAATCACTCATTGGTCTGATTGAGGTGTATAATATATCGATGGAAAAATCTTTGTGTCTAGAACAACTTTCTAGTGTACAACAAGATCTAATTGTGACTTTAAGGGGCTCGAAATAGTGTATATCCAAAACTGGTCATGTTAAAACGGGTTTTGCGCACTGTTTTTGTAAAATTCATATAAAATTGGTCATTGATCCAAAAAAGGTGCATTTTATGCGATTAGATTCCTAAGAGATAGTAGTACGATTTTAATTTAGATGTCAAATCTTAATTTGGTCTCTAAGTATAAGTAAATCGTCAAAACGTTTGAAGGACGGAAGCTGTAACTTTTCAAAGTTGTTTTCTACTAAAAACTAGGGGTGAGCATCGGTCGGGTCGGGGTGGGTCGAAAAACCCCCAACCCGATCGGGCTTCGGGTGGACAAAACAGGCCCCAAAACCCTTTCTAAGTAAAGTTCGGGTTTCGGACTTCGGGTCTAATCGGGTTTCGGGTTCATCGGGTCGAGTTCATCGGGTTTCGGACTTAGATCTAAGCATAAAGTTCTGTTTGTTGGAAAATCCGTATAAAATCACTCATTGGTCTGATTGAGGTGTATAATATATCTATGGAAAGCTCTTTGTGTCTAGAACAACTTTCTAGTTTACAACAAGATCTAATTGTGACTTTTAAGGGGCTCGAAATAGTGTATTTCCAAAACTGGTCATGTTAAAACGGGTTTTGCGCACTGTTTTTGTAAAATTCATATAAAATTGGTCATTGATCCAAAAAAGGTGCATTTTATGCGATTAGATTCCTAAGTGATAGTAGTACGATTTTAATTTAGATGTCAAATCTTAATTTGGTCTCTAAGTATAAGTAAATCGTCAAAACGTTTGAAGGACGGAAGCTGTAACTTTTCAAAGTTGTTTTCTACTAAAAACTAGGGGTGAGCATCGGCCGGGTCGGGTCGGGCCAAAAAACCCCCAACCCGATCGGGCTTGGAGTGGACAAAACAGGCCCCAAAACCCTTTCTAAGTAAAGTTCGGGTTTCGGACTTCGGGTCTAATCGGGTTTCGGGTTCATCGGGTCGGGTTCATCGGGTTTCGGACTTAGATCTAAGCATAAAGTTCTGTTTGTTGAAAAATCCGTATAAAATCACTCATTGGTCTGATTGAGGTGTATAATATATCGATGGAAAGCTCTTTGTGTCTAGAACAACTTTCTAGTGTACAACAAGATCTAATTGTGACTTTAAGGGGCTCGAAATAGTGTATTTCCAAAACTGGTCATGTTAAAACGGGTTTTGCGCTCTGTTTTTGTAAAATTCATATAAAATTGGTCATTGATCCAAAAAAGGTGCATTTTATGCGATTAGATTCCTAAGAGATAGTAGTACGATTTTAATTTAGATGTCAAATCTTAATTTGGTCTCTAAGTATAAGTAAATCGTCAAAACGTTTGAAGGACGGAAGCGGTAACTTTTCAAATTTGTTTTATACTAAAAACTAGGGGTGGGCATCGGTCGGGTCGGGGTGGGCCGAAAAACCCCCAACCCTATCGGGCTTCAGGTGGACAAAACAGGCCCCAAAACCCTTTCTAAGTAAAGTTCGGGTTTCGGACTTCGGGTCTAATCGGGTTTCGGGTTCATCGGGTTTCGGACGTAGATCTAAGCATAAAGTTCTGTTTGTTGAAAAATCCGTATAAAATCACTCATTGGTCTGATTGAGGTGTATAATATATCGATGGAAAGCTCTTTGTGTCTAGAACAACTTTCTTGTTTACAACAAGATATAATTGTGACTTTAAGGGGCTCGAAATAGTGTATTTCCAAATCTGGTCATGTTAAAACGGGTTTTGCGCACTGTTTTTGTAAAATTCATGTAAAATTGGTCATTGATCCAAAAAAGGTGCATTTTTTGCGATTAGATTCCTAAGAGATAATAGTACGATTTTAATTTAGATGTCAAATCTTAATTTGGTCTCTAAGTATAAGTAAATCGTCAAAACGTTTGAAGGACGGAAGCTGTAATTTTTCAAAGTTGATTCTACTAAAAACTAGGGGTGAGCATCGGTCGGGTTGCGCCGAAAAAACCCCAACCCGATCGGGTTTCGGGTGGACAAAACAGGCCCCGAAACCCTCCCTAAGTAAAGTTCGGGTTTCGGAATTCGGGTCTAATCGGGTTTCGGGTTCATCGGGTCGGGTTTATCG
This sequence comes from Saussurea involucrata, assembly GCA_033807775.1. Classification (NCBI taxonomy): domain Eukaryota; kingdom Viridiplantae; phylum Streptophyta; class Magnoliopsida; order Asterales; family Asteraceae; genus Saussurea; species Saussurea involucrata. The sequence continues at coordinate 2,257,986 of CM066312.1, read as the reverse complement.
GGTTTTGGATTTAGATTTATGCATAAAGTTCTGTTTGTTGAAAAATCCGTATAAAATCACTCATTGGTTTGATTGAGGTGTATAATATATCGATGGAAAACTCTTTGTGTCTAGAACAATTTTCTAGTTTACAACGAGATCTAATTGTGAATTTAAGGGCTCGAAATAGTGTATTTCCAAAACTGGTCATGTTAAAACGGGTTTTGCGCACTGTTTTTGTAAAATTCATATAAAATTGGTCATGGAACCAAAAAAGGTGCATTTTATGCGATTAGATTCTAAGAGATAGTAGTACGTTTTTAATTTAGATGTCAAATCATAATTTGTTCTCTAAGTATGAGTAAATCATCAAACCGTTTGAAGGACGGAAGCTGTAACTTTCAAAGTTGTTTTCAACTAAAAATTAGTGGTGAGCATCGATCGGGTCGGGCCGAAAAACCCTCAACCCGATCGGGCTTCGGGTGTACAAAACAGGGCCCGAAACCCTTTCTAAGTAAAGTTCGGGTTTCGGGTTCCTGGGTCGGGTTCATCGGGTCTGGGACTTAGATCTAAGCATAAAGTTCTGTTTGTTGAAAAATCTGTATAAAATCACTCATTGGTCTGATTGAGCTGTATAATATATCGATGGAAAGCTCTTTGTGTCTAGAACAACTTTCCAGTTTACAACGAGATCTAATTGTGACTTTAAGGGGCTCGAAATAGTGTATTTCCAAAACTGGTCATGTTAAATCGGGTTTTGCGCACAGTTTTTGTAAAATTCATATAAAATTGGTCATTGATCCAAAAAATGTTCATTTTATGCGATTAGATTCCTAAGAGATAGTAGTACGTTTTTTATTTAGATGTAAAATCTTAATTTGTTCTGTAAGTATGAGTAAATCGTCAAAACGTTTGAAGGACGGAAGCTGTAACTTTTCAAAATTGATTTCTACTAAAAACTAGGGGTGAGCATCGGTCGGATCGGGCCGAAAACCCCCCAACCCGATCGGGTTTCGGGTAGACAAAGCATGCCCCGAAATACTTCCTAAGTAGAGTTCGGGTTTCGGAATTCGGGTCTAATCGGGTTTCGGGTTCATCGGGTTTCGGACTTAGATTTAAGCATAAAGTTCTGTTTGTTGAAAAATCCGTATAAAATCACTCATTGGTTTGATTGAGGTGTATAATATATCGATGGAAATCTCTCTTTGTGTCTAGAACAACTTTCCAGTTTACAACGAGATCTAATTGTGAATTTAAGGGATCGAAATAGTGTATTTCCAAAACTGGTCATGTTAAAACGGGTTTTGCGCACTGTTTTTGTAAAATTCATATAAAATTGGTCATTGATCCAAAAAATGTGCATTTTATGCGATTAGATTCATAAGAGATAGTAGTACGTTTTTAATTTAGACGTCAAATCTTAATTTGTTCTCTAAGTATGAGTAAATCGTCAAAACGTTTGTAGGACGGAAGCTGTAACTTTTCAAAGTTGTTTTCTACTAAAAACTAGGGGTGAGCATCGGTCGGGTCGGGCCGAAAAACCCCCAACCCGATCGGGTTTCAGGTGGACAAAACAGGCCCCGAAACCCTTCCTAAGTAAAGTTCGGGTTTCGGAATTCGGGTCTAATCGGGTTTCGGGTTCATCGGGTCGGGTTCATCGGGCTTCGGACTTAGATCTAAGCATAAAGTTTTGTTTGTTGAAAATTCCGTATAAAATCTCTCATTGGTCTGATTGAGGTGTATAATATATCGATGGAAAGCTCTTTGTGTCTAGAACATCTTTCTAGTTTACAACGAGATCTAATTGTGTCTTTAAGGGGCTCGAAATAGCGCATTTCCAAAACTGGTCATGTTAAAACGGGTTTTGCGCACTGTTTTTGAAAAATTCATATAAAATTGGTAATTGATCCAAAAAAGGTGCATTTTATACGATTAGATTCCAAAGAGATAGTAGTACGTTTTTAATTTAGATGTCAAATCTTAATTTGTTCTCTAAGTATGAGTAAATCGTCAAAACGTTTGAAGGACGGAAGCTGTAACTTTTTAAAGTTGTTTTCTACTAAAAATAGGGGTGAGCATCGGTCGGGTCGGGCCGAAAAACCCGTAACCCGATCGGGTTTCGGGTGGACAAAACAGGCCCCGAAACCCTTCCTAAGTAAAGTTCGGGTTTCGAACTTCGGATCTAATCGGGTTTCGGGTTCATCGGGTCGGGTTCATCGGGTTTCGGACTTAGATCTAAGCATAAAGTTCTATTTGTTGAAAAATCCGTATAAAATCACTCATTGGTCTGATTGAGGTGTATAATATATCGATGAAAAGCTCTTTGTGTCTAGAACAACCTTCTAGTTTACAACAAGATCTAATTGTGACTTTAAGGGGCTCGAAATAGTGTATTTCCAAAACTGGGCATGTTAAAACGGGTTTTGCGCACTGTTTTTGTAAAATTCATATATAATTGGTCATTGATCCAAAAAAGGTGCATTTTATGCGATTAGATTCCTAATAGATAGTAGTACGTTTTTAATTTAGATGTAAAATCTTAATTTGTTCTCTAAGTATGAGTAAATCGTCAAAACGTTTGAAGGAAAGAAGCTGTAACTTTTCAAAGTTGTTTTCTACTAAAAACTAGGGGTGAGCATCGATCGGGTCGGGCAGAAAAACCCCCAACCCGATCGGCTTTCGGGTGGAAAAAACAGGCCCCGAAACCCTTCCTAAGTAAAGTTCGGGTTTCGAACTTCGGATCTAATCGGGTTTCGGGTTCATCAGGTCGGGTTCATCGGGTTTCGGACTTAGATCTAAGCATAAAGTTCTGTTTGTTGAAAAATCCGTATAAAATCACTCATTGGTCTGATTGAGGTGTATAATATATCGATGAAAAGCTCTTTGTGTCCAGAACAACTTTCTAGTTTACAACACGATCTAATTGTGACTTTAAGGGGCTCGAAATAGTGTATTTCCAAAACTGGTCATGTTAAAACGAGTTTTGCGCACTGTTTTTGTAAATTTCATATAAAATTGGTCATTGATCCAAAAAAGGAGCATTTTATGCGATTAGATTCCTAAGAGATAGTAGTACGTTTTTAATTTTGATGTCAATTATTAATTTGTTCTCTAAGTATGAGTAAATCGTCAAAACCTTTGTAGGACGGAACCTGTAACTTTTTAAAGTTGTTTTCTACTAAAAACTAGGGGTGAGCATCGGTCGGGTCGGGCCGAAAACCCCCCAACCCGATCGGGTTTCGGGTGGACAAAACAGGCCCCGAAACCCTTCCTATGTAAATTTCGGGTTTTGAACTTCGGGTCTAATCGGGTTTCGGGTTCATCGGGTCGGGTTCATCGGGTTTCGAACTTAGATCTAAGCATAAAGTTCTATTTGTTGAAAAATCCGTATAAAATCACTCATTGGTCTGATTGAGATGTATAATATATCGATGAAAAGCTCTTTGTGTCTAGAACAACTTTCTAGTTTACAACAAGATCTAACTGTGACTTTAACGGGCTCGAAATAGTGTATTTCCAAAACTGGTCATGTTAAAACAGGTTTTGCGCACTGTTTTTATAAAATTCATATAAAATTGGCCATTGATCCAAAAAAGGTGCATTTTATGCGATTGGATTCCTAAGAGATAGTAGTACGTTTTTAATTTAGACGTCAAATCTTAATTTGTTCTCTAAGTATGAGTAAATCGTCAAAACGTTTGTAGGACGGAAGCTGTAACTTTTCAAAGTTGTTTTCTACTAAAAACTAGGGGTGAGCATCGGTCGGGTCGGGCCAAAAAACCCCCAACCCGATCGGGTTTCGGGTGGACAAAACAAGCCCCGAAACACTTCCTAAGTAAAGTTCGGGTTTCGGAATTCGGGTCTAATCGGGTTTCGGGTTCATCGGGTCGGGTTCATCGGGCTTCGGACTTACATCTAAGCATAAAGTTTTGTTTGTTGAAAAATCCGTATAAAATCACTCATTGGTCTGATTGAGGTGTATAATATATCGATGGAAAGCTCTTTGTGTCTAGAACAACTTTCTAGTTTACAACGAGATCTAATTGTGACTTTAAGGGGCTCGAAATAGTGTATTTCCAAAACTGGTCATGTTAAAACGTGTTTTGCGCACTGTTTTTGTAAAATTCATATAAAATTGGTAATTGATCCAAAAAAGGTGCATTTTATACGATTAGATTCCAAAGAGATAGTAGTACGTTTTTAATTTAGATGTCAAATCTTCATTTGTTCTCTCAGTATGAGTAAATCGTCAAAACGTTTGAAGGACGGAAGCTGTAACTTTTCAAAGTTGTTTTCTACTAAAAACTAGGGGTGAGCATCGGTCGGGCCGGGCCGAAAACCCCCCAACCCGATCGGGTTTCGGGTGGAAAAAACAGGCCCCGAAACCCTTCCTAAGTAAAGTTCGGGTTTCGGACTTCGTGTCTAATAGGGTTTCGGGTTTGTCGGGTCGGATTCATCGGGTTTCGGACTTAAATCTAAGCATAAAGTTCTATTTGTTGAAAAATATGTATAAAAGCACTCATTGGTCTGATTGAGGTGTATAATATATCGATGGAAAGCTCTTTGTGTCTAGAACAACTTTCCAGTTTACAACGAGATCTAATTGTGACTTTAAGGGGCTCGAAATAGTGTATTTCCAAAACTGGTCATGTTAAAACGGGTTTTGCGCACTGTTTTTGTAAAATTCATATAAAATTGGTCATTGATCCAAAAAATGTTCATTTTATGCGATTAGATTCCTAAGAGATAGTAGTACGTTTTTTATTTAGATGTAAAATATTAATTTGTTCTGTAAGTATGAGTAAATCGTCAAAACGTTTGAAGGACGGAAGCTGTAACTTTTCAAAGTTGATTTCTACTAAAAACTAGGGGTGAGCATCGGTCGGATCGGGCCGAAAACCCCCCAACCCGATCGGGTTTCGGGTAGACAAAGCATGCCCCGAAACACTTCCTAAGTAAAGTTCGGGTTTCGGAATTCGGGTCTAATCGGGTTTCGGGTTCATCGGGTTTCGGACTTAGATTTAAGCATAAAGTTCTGTTTGTTGAAAAATCCGTATAAAATCACTCATTGGTTTGATTGAGGTGTATAATATATCGATGTAAATCTCTTTGTGTCTAGAACAACTTTCTAGTTTACAACGAGATCTAATTGTGAATTTAAGGGATCGAAATAGTGTATTTCCAAAACTGGTCATGTTAAAACGGGTTTTGCGCACTGTTTTTGTAAAATTCATATAAAATTGGTCATTGATCCAAAAAATGTGCATTTTATGCGATTAGATTCCTAAGAGATAGTAGTACGTTTTTAATTTAGACGTCAAATCTTAATTTGTTCTCTAAGTATGAGTAAATCGTCAAAACGTTTGTAGGACGGAAGCTGTAACTTTTCAAAGTTGTTTTCTACTAAAAACTAGGGGTTAGCATCGGTCGGGTCGGGCCGAAAAACCCCCAACCCGATCGGGTTTCAGGTGGACAAAACAGGCCCCAAAACCCTTCCTAAGTAAAGTTCGGGTTTCGGAATTCGGGTCTAATCGGGTTTCGGGTTCATCGGGTCGGGTTCATCGGGCTTCGGACTTAGATCTAAGCATAAAGTTTTGTTTGTTGAAAAATCCGTATAAAATCACTCATTGGTCTGATTGAGGTGTATAATATATCGATGGAAAGCTCTTTGTGTCTAGAACAACTTTCTAGTTTACAACGAGATCTAATTGTGACTTTAAGGGGCTCGAAATAGTGTATTTCCAAAACTGGTCATGTTAAAACGGGTTTTGCGCACTGTTTTTGTAAAATTCATATAAAATTGGTCATTGATCCAAAAAATGTGCATTTTATGCGATTAGATTCATAAGAGATAGTAGTACGTTTTTAATTTAGACGTCAAATCTTAATTTGTTCTCTAAGTATGAGTAAATCGTCAAAACGTTTGTAGGACGGAAGCTGTAACTTTTCAAAGTTGTTTTCTACTAAAAACTAGGGGTGAGCATCGGTCGGGTCGGGCCGAAAAACCCCCAACCCGATCGGGTTTCAGGTGGACAAAACAGGCCCCGAAACCCTTCCTAAGTAAAGTTCGGGTTTCGGAATTCGGGTCTAATCGGGTTTCGGGTTCATCGGGTCGGGTTCATTGGGCTTCGGACTTAGATCTAAGCATAAAGTTTTGTTTGTTGAAAAATCCGTATAAAATCACTCATTGGTCTGATTGAGGTGTATAATATATCGATGGAAAGCTCTTTGTGTCTAGAACAACTTTCTAGTTTACAACGAGATCTAATTGTGTCTTTAAGGGGCTCGAAATAGTGCATTTCCAAAACTGGTCATGTTAAAACGGGTTTTGTGCACTGTTTTTGTAAAATTCATATAAAATTGGTAATTGATCCAAAAAAGGTGCATTTTATACGATTAGATTCCAAAGAGATAGTAGTACGTTTTTAATTTAGATGCAAATCTTCATTTGTTCTCTCAGTATGAGTAAATCGTCAAAACGTTTGAAGGACGGAAGCTGTAACTTTTCAAAGTTGTTTTCTACTAAAAACTAGGGGTGAGCATCGGTCGGGTCGGGCCGAAAAACCCCCAACCCGATCGGGTTTCGGGTGGACAAAACAGGCCCCGAAACCCTTCCTAAGTAAAGTTCGGGTTTCGGACTTCGGGTCTAATCGGGTTTCGGGTTCGTCGGGTCGGATTCATCGGGTTTCGGACTTAGATCTAAGCATAAAGTTCTATTTGTTGAAAAATCCGTATAATATCACTCATTGTTCTAATTGAGGTGTATAATATATCGATGAAAATCTCTTTGTGTCTAGAACAACTTTCTAGTTTAGAACGAGATCTAATTGTGACTTTAAGGGGCTAGAAATAGTGTATTTCCAAAACTGGTCATGTTAAAACGGGTTTTGCGCACTGTTTTTGTAAAAATCATATAAAATTGGTCATTGATCCAAAAAAGGTGCATTTTATGCGATTAGATTCCTAAGAGATAGTAGTACGTTTTTAATTTAGATGTCAAATCTTAATTTGTTCTCTAGGTATGAGTAAATCGTCAAAACGTTTGAAGGACGGAAGCTGTAACTTTTTAAAGTTGTTTTCTACTAAAAACTAGGGGTGAGCATTGGTCGGGTGGGGCCGAAAACCCCCCAACCCGATCGGGTTTCGGGTGGACAAAACAGGCCCCGAAACCCTTCCTAAGTAAAGTTCGGGTTTCGAACTTCGGATCTAATCGGGTTTCGGGTTCATCGGGTTTCGGACTTAGAACTAAGCATAAAGTTCTATTTGTTGAAAAATCCGTATAAAATCACTCATTGGTCTGATTGAGGTGTATAATATATCGATGAAAAGCTCTTTGTGTCCAGAACAACTTTCTAGTTTACAACAAGATCTAATTGTGACTTTAAGGGGCTCGAAATAGTGTATTTCCAAAACTGGTCATGTTAAAACGAGTTTTGCGCACTGTTTTTGTAAAATTCATATAAAATTGGTCATTGATCCAAAAAAGGAGCATTTTAGGCGATTAGATTCCTAAGAGATAGTAGTACGCTTTTAATTTAGATGTCAATTCTTAATTTGTTCTCTAAGTATGAGTAAATCGTCAAAACGTTTGAAGGACGGAAGCTGTAACTTTTTAAAGTTGTTTTCTACTAAAAACTAGGGGTGAGCATCGGTCGGGTCGGGCCGAAAAACCCCCAACCCGAACGGGTTTTGGGTGGACAAAACAGGCCCCAAAACCCTTCCTAAGTAAAGTTCGGGTTTTGAACTTCGGGTCTAATCGGGTTTCGGGTTCATCGGGTTTCGGACTTAGATCTAATCATAAAGTTCTATTTGTTGAAAAATCCGTATAAAATCACTCATTGGTCTGATTGAGGTGTATAATATATCGATGAAAAGTTTTTTGTGTCTAGAACAACTTTCTAGTTTACAACAAGATCTAATTGTGACTTTAAGGGGCCAGAAATAGTGTATTTCCAAAACTGGTCATGTTAAAACAGGTTTTGCGCACTGTTTTTGTAAAGTTCATATAAAATTGGCCATTGATCCAAAAAAGATGCATTTCATGCGATTAGATTCCTAAGAGATAGTAATATCTTTTAATTTAGATTTCAAATCTTAATTTTTTCTCTAAGTATCAGTAAATCGTCAAAACGTTTGAAGGACGGAAGCTGTAACTTTTTAAAGTTGTTTTCTACTAAAAATAGGGGTGAGCATCGGTCGGGTCGGGCCGAAAAACCCGTAACCCGATCGGGTTTCGGGTGGACAAAACAGTCCCCGAAACCCTTCCTAAGTAAAGTTCGGGTTTCGAACTTCGGGTCTAATCGGGTTTCGGGTTCATCGGGTCGGGTTCATCGGGTTTCGGATTTAGATCTAAGCATAAAGTTCTATTTGTTGAAAAATCCGTATAAAATCAATCATTGGTCTGATTGAGGTGTATAATATATCGATGAAAAGCTCTTTGTGTCTAGAACAACTTTCTAGTTTACAACAAGATCTAATTGTGACTTTAAGGGGCTCGAAATAGTGTATTTCCAAAACTGGTCATGTTAAAACGGGTTTTGCGCACTGTTTTTGTAAAATTCATATAAAATTGGTCATTGATCCAAAAAAGGTGCATTTTATGCGATTAGATTCCTAAGAGATAGTAGTACGTTTTTAATTTAGATGTCAAATCTTAATTTGTTCTCAAAGTATGAGTAAATCGTCAAAACGTTTGAAGGACAGAAGCTGTAACTTTTCAAAGTTGTTTTCTACTAAAAACTAGGGGTGAGCATCGGTCGGGTCGGGCCGAAAAACCCCCAACCCGATCGGCTTTCGGGTGGAAAAAACAGGCCCCGAAACCCTTCCTAAGTAAAGTTCGGGTTTCGAACTTCGGATCTAATCGGGTTTCGGGTTCATCGGGTCGGGTTCATCGGGTTTCGGACTTAGATCTAAGCATAAAGTTCTATTTGTTGAAAAATCCGTATAAAATCACTCATTGGTCTGATTGAGGTGTATAATATATAGATGAAAATCTCTTTGTGTCCAGAACAACTTTCTAGTTTACAACAAGATCTAATTGTGACTTTAAGGGGCTCGAAATAGTGTATTTCCAAAACTGGTCATGTTAAAACGAGTTTTGCGCACTGTTTTTGTAAAATTCATATAAAATTGGTCATTGATCCAAAAAAGGAGCATTTTATGCGATTAGATTTCTAAGAGATAGTAGTACGTTTTTAATTTTGATGTCAATTCTTAATTTGTTCTCTAAGTATGAGTAAATCGTCAAAACCTTTGTAGGACGGAAGCTGTAACTTTTTAAAGTTGTTTTCTACTAAAAACTAGGGGTGAGCATCGGTCGGGTCGGGCCGAAAACCCCCCAACCCGATCGGGTTTCGGGTGGACAAAACAGGCCCCGAAACCCTTCCTAAGTAAATTTCGTGTTTTGAACTTCGGGTCTAATCGGGTTTCGGGTTCATCGGGTCGGGTTCATCGGGTTTCGGACTTAGATCTAAGCATAAAGTTCTATTTGTTGAAAAATCCGTATAAAATCACTCATTGGTCTGATGGAGATGTATAATATATCGATGAAAAGCTCTTTGTGTCTAGAACAACTTTCTAGTTTACAACAAGATCTAATTGTGACTTTAAGGGGCTCGAAATAGTGTATTTCCAAAACTGGTCATGTTAAAACAGGTTTTGCGCACTGTTTTTATAAAATTCATATAAAATTGGCCATTGATCCAAAAAAGGTGCATTTTATGCGATTAGATTCCTAAGAGATAGTAGTATGTTTTTAATTTAGATGTGAAATCTTAATTTGTTCTCTAACTATGAGTAAATCATCAAAACGTTTGAAGGACGGAAGCTGTAACTTTTTAAAGTTGTTTTCTACTAAAAACTAGGGGTGAGCATCGGTCGGGTCGGGCCGAAAAACCCCCAACCCGATCGGGTTTCAGGTGGACAAAACAGGCCCCGAAACCATTCCTAAGTAATGTTCGGGTTTCGAACTTCGGGTCTAATCGGGTTTCGGGTTCATCGGGTCGGGTTCATCGGGTTTCGGACTTAGATCTAAGCATAAAGTTCTATTTGTTGAAAAATCCGTATAAAATCACTCATTTGTCTGATTGAGGTGTATAATATATCGATGGAAAACTCTTTGTGTCTAGAACAACTTTGTAGTTTACAACGAGATCTAATTGTGACTTTAAGGGTCTCGAAATAGTGTATTTCCAAAACTGGTCAAGTTAAAACGGGTTTTGCGCACTATTTTTGTAAACTTCCTATAAAATTGGTCATTGATCCAAAAAAGGTGCATTTTATGCGATTAGATTCCTAAGAAATAGTAGTACGTTTTTAATTTAGATGTCAAATCTTAATTTGTTCTCTAAGTATGAGTAAATCGTCAAAACGTTTGAAGGACGGAAGCTGTAACTTTTCAAAGTTGTTTTCTACTAAAAACTAGGGGTGAGCATCGGTCGGGTCGGGTCTAATCGGGTTTCGGGTTCATCGGGTCGGGTTCTTCGGGTTTCAAACTTAGATCTAAGCATAAAGTTCTGTTTGTTGAAAACTCCGTATAAAATCACTCATTGGTCTGATTGAGGTGCATAATATATCGATGAAAAGCCATTTGTGTTTAGAACAACTTTCTAGTTTATAACGAGATCTAATTGTGACTTTAAGGGGCTCGAAATAGTGTATTTCCAAAACTGGTCAGGTTAAAACGAGTTTTGCGCACTGTTTTTGTAAAATTCATATAAAATTGGTCATTGATCCAAAAAAGGAGCATTTTATGCGATTAGATTCCCAAGAGATAGTAGTACGTTTTTAATTTTGATGTCAATTCTTAATTTGTTCTCTAAGTATGAGTAAATCGTCAAAACCTTTGTAGAACGGAAGCTGTAACTTTTTTAAAGTTGTTTTCTACTAAAAACTAGGGGTGAGCATCGGTCGGGTCGGGCCGAAAACCCCCCAACCCGATCGGGTTTCGGGTGGACAAAACAGGCTTCGAAACCCTTCCTAAGTAAAGTTCGGGTTTTGAACTTCGGGTCTAATCGGGTTTCGGGTTCATCGGGTCGGGTTGATCGGGTTTCGGACTTAGATCTAAGCATAAAGTTCTATTTGTTGAAAAATTCGTATAAAATCACTCATTGGTCTGATTGAGGTGTATAATATATCGATGAAAAGCTCTTTGTGTTTAGAACAATTTCTAGTTTACAACAAGATCTAATTGTGACTTTAAGGGGCTCGAAATAGTATATTTCACAAACTGGTCATGTTAAAACGGGTTTTGCGCACTGTTTTTGTAAAATTCATATAAAATTGGTCATTGTTCCAAAGAAGGATCATTTTATGCGATTAGATTCCTAAGAGATAGTAGTACGTTTTTAATTTCGATGTCAAATCTTAATTTGTTCTCTAAGTATGAGTAAATCGTCAAAACGTTTGAAGGACGGAAGCTGTAACTTTTAAAAGTTGTTTTCTACTAAAAACTAGGGGTGAGCATCGGTCGGGTCGGGCCGAAAACCCCCCAACTGATCGGGTTTCGGGTGGACAAAACAGGCCCCGAAAGCCATCCTAAGTAAAGTTCGGGTTTCGGACTTCGGGTCTAATCGGGTTTCGGGTTCATCGGGTCGGGTTCATCGGGTTTCGGACTTAGATCTAAGCATAAAGTTCTATTTGTTGAAAAATCCGTATAAAATCACTCATTGGTCTGATTGAGGTGTATAATATATAGATGAAAAGCTCTTTGTGTCCAGAACAACTTTCTAGTTTACAACAAGATCTAATTGTGACTTTAAGGGGCTCGAAATAGTGTATTTCCAAAACTGGTCATGTTAAAACGAGTTTTGCGCACTGTTTTTGTAAAATTCATATAAAATTGGTCATTGATCCAAAAAAGGAGCATTTTATGCGATTAGATTCCTAAGAGATAGTAGTACGTTTTTAATTTTGATGTCAATTCTTAATTTGTTCTCTAAGTATGAGTAAATCGTCAAAACCTTTGTAGGACGGAAGCTGTAACTTTTTAAAGTTGTTTTCTACTAAAAACTAGGGGTGAGCATCGGTCGGGTCGGGCCGAAAACCCCCCAACCCGATCGGGTTTCGGGTGGACAAAACAGGCTTCGAAACCCTTCCTAAGTAAAGTTCGGGTTTTGAACTTCGGGTCTAATCGGGTTTCGGGTTCATCGGGTCGGGTTGATCGGGTTTCGGACTTAGATCTAAGCATAAAGTTCTATTTCTTGAAAAATTCGTATAAAATCACTCATTGGTCTGATTGAGGTGTATAATATATCGATGAAAAGCTCTTTGTGTTTAGAACAACTTTCTAGTTTACAACAAGATCTAATTGTGACTTTAAGGGGCTCGAAATAGTATATTTCCAAAACTGGTCATGTTAAAACGGGTTTTGCACACTGTTTTTGTAAAATTCATATAAAATTGGTCATTGTTCCAAAGAAGGAGCATTTTATGCGATTAGATTCCTAAGAGATAGTAGTACGTTTTTAATTTAGATGTCAAATCTTAATTTGTTCTCTAAGTATGAGTAAATCGTCAAAACGTTTGAAGGACGGAAGCTGTAACTTTTAAAACTTGTTTTCTACTAAAAACTAGGGGTGAGCATCGGTCGGGTCGGGCCGAAAACCCCCCAACCGATCGGGTTTCGGGTGGACAAAACAGGCCCCGAAAGCCTTCCTAAGTAAAGTTCGGGTTTCGGACTTCGGGTCTAATCGGGTTTCGGGTTCATCGGGTCGGGTTCATCGGGTTTCGGACTTAGATCTAAGCATAAAGTTCTATTTGTTGAAAAATCCGTATAAAATCACTCATTGGTCTGATTGAGGTGTATAATATGTAGATGAAAAGCTCTTTGTGTCCAGAACAACTTTCTAGTTTACAACAAGATCTAATTGTGACTTTAAGGGGCTCGAAATAGTGTATTTCCAAAACTGGTCATGTTAAAACGAGTTTTGCGCACTGTTTTTGTAAAATTCATATAAAATTGGTCATTGATCCAAAAAAGGAGCATTTTATGCGATTAGATTCCTAAGAGATAGTAGTACGTTTTTAATTTTGATGTCAATTCTTAATTTGTTCTCTAAGTATGAGTAAATCGTCAAAACCTTTGTAGGACGGAAGCTGTAACTTTTTAAAGTTGTTTTCTACTAAAAACTAGGGGTGAGCATCGGTCGGGTCGGGCCGAAAACCCCCCAACCCGATCGGGTTTCGGGTGGACAAAACAGGCTTCGAAACCCTTCCTAAGTAAAGTTCGGGTTTTGAACTTCGGGTCTAATCGGGTTTCGGGTTCATCGGGTCGGGTTGATCGGGTTTCGGACTTAGATCTAAGCATAAAGTTCTATTTGTTGAAAAATTCGTATAAAATCACTCATTGGTCTGATTGAGGTGTATAATATATCGATGAAAAGCTCTTTGTGTTTAGAACAACTTTCTAGTTTACAACAAGATCTAATTGTGACTTTAAGGGGCTCGAAATAGTATATTTCCAAAACTGGTCATGTTAAAACGGGTTTTGCGCACTGTTTTTGTAAAATTCATATAAAATTGGTCATTGTTCCAAAGAAGGAGAATTTTATGCGATTAGATTTCTAAGAGATAGTAGTACGTTTTTAATTTAGATGTCAAATCTTAATTTGTTCTCTAAGTATGAGTAAATCGTCAAAACGTTTGAAGGACGGAAGCTGTAACTTTTAAAAGTTGTTTTCTACTAAAAACTAGGGGTGAGCATCGGTCGGGTCGGGCCGAAAACCCCCCAACCGATCGGGTTTCGGGTGGACAAAACAGGCCCCGAAAGCCTTCCTAAGTAAAGTTCGGGTTTCGGACTTCGGGTCTAATCGGGTTTCGGGTTCATCGGGTTTCGGACTTAGATCTAAGCATAAAGTTCTATTTGTTGAAAAATCCGTATAAAATCACTCATTGGTCTGATTGAGGTGTATAATATATAGATGAAAAGCTCTTTGTGTCCAGAACAACTTTCTAGTTTACAACAAGATCTAATTGTGACTTTAAGGGGCTCGAAATAGTGTATTTCCAAAACTGGTCATGTTAAAACGAGTTTTGCGCACTGTTTTTGTAAAATTCATATAAAATTGGTCATTGATCCAAAAAAGGAGCATTTTATGCGATTAGATTCCTAAGAGATAGTAGTACGTTTTTAATTTTGATGTCAATTCTTAATTTGTTCTCTAAGTATGAGTAAATCGTCAAAACCTTTGTAGGACGGAAGCTGTAACTTTTTAAAGTTGTTTTCTACTAAAAACTAGGGGTGAGCATCGGTCGGGTCGGGCCAAAAACCCCCCAACCCGATCGGGTTTCGGGTGGACAAAACAGGCATCGAAACCATTCCTAAGTAAAGTTCGGGTTTTGAACTTCGGGTCTAATCGGGTTTCGGGTTCATCGGGTCGGGTTGATCGGGTTTCGGACTTAGATCTAAGCATAAAGTTCTATTTGTTGAAAAATTCGTATAAAATCACTCATTGGTCTGATTGAGGTGTATAATATATCGATGAAAAGCTCTTTGTGTTTATAACAACTTTCTAGTTTACAACAAGATCTAATTGTGACTTTAAGGGGCTCGAAATAGTATATTTCCAAAACTGGTCATGTTAAAACGGGTTTTGCGCACTGTTTTTGTAAAATTCATATAAAATTGGTCATTGTTCCAAAGAAGGAGAATTTTATGCGATTAGATTCCTAAGAGATAGTAGTACGTTTTTAATTTAGATGTCAAATCTTAATTTGTTCTCTAAGTATGAGTAAATCGTCAAAACGTTTGAAGGACGGAAGCTGTAACTTTTAAAAGTTGTTTTCTACTAAAAACTAGGGGTGAGCATCGGTCGGGTCGGGCCGAAAACCCCCCAACCGATCGGGTTTCGGGTGGACAAAACAGGCCCCGAAAGCCTTCCTAAGTAAAGTTCGGGTTTCGGACTTCGGGTCTAATCGGGTTTCGGGTTCATCGGGTCGGGTTCATCGGGTTTCGGACTTAGATCTAAGCATAAAGTTCTATTTGTTGAAAAATCCGTATAAAATCACTCATTGGTCTGATTCAGGTGTATAATATATAGATGAAAAGCTCTTTGTGTCCAGAACAACTTTCTAGTTTACAACAAGATCTAATTGTGACTTTAAGGGGCTCGAAATAGTGTATTTCCAAAACTGGTCATGTTAAAACGAGTTTTGCGCACTGTTTTTGTAAAATTCATATAAAATTGGTCATTGATCCAAAAAAGGAGCATTTTATGCGATTAGATTCCTAAGAGATAGTAGTACGTTTTTAATTTTGATGTCAATTCTTAATTTGTTCTCTAAGTATGAGTAAATCGTCAAAACCTTTGTAGGACGGAAGCTGTAACTTTTTAAAGTTGTTTTCTACTAAAAACTAGGGGTGAGCATCGGTCGGGTCGGGCCGAAAACCCCCCAACCCGATCGGGTTTCGGGTGGACAAAACAGGCTTCGAAACCCTTCCTAAGTAAAGTTCGGGTTTTGAACTTCGGGTCTAATCGGGTTTCGGGTTCATCGGGTCGGGTTGATCGGGTTTCGGACATAGATCTAAGCATAAAGTTCTATTTGTTGAAAAATTCGTATAAAATCACTCATTGGTCTGATTGAGGTGTATAATATATCGATGAAAACCTCTTTGTGTTTAGAACAACTTTCTAGTTTACAACAAGATCTAATTGTGACTTTAAGGGGCTCGAAATAGTATATTTCCAAAACTGGTCATGTTAAAACGGGTTTTGCGCACTGTTTTTGTAAAATTCATATAAAATTGGTCATTGTTCCAAAGAAGGAGAATTTTATGCGATTAGATTTCTAAGAGATAGTAGTACGTTTTTAATTTAGATGTCAAATCTTAATTTGTTCTCTAAGTATGAGTAAATCGTCAAAACGTTTGAAGGACGGAAGCTGTAACTTTTAAAAGTTGTTTTCTACTAAAAACTAGGGGTGAGCATCGGTCGGGTCGGGCCGAAAACCCCCCAACCGATCGGGTTTCGGGTGGACAAAACAGGCCCCGAAAGCCTTCCTAAGTAAAGTTCGGGTTTCGGACTTCGGGTCTAATCGGGTTTCGGGTTCATCGGGTTTCGGACTTAGATCTAAGCATAAAGTTCTATTTGTTGAAAAATCCGTATAAAATCACTCATTGGTCTGATTGAGGTGTATAATATATAGATGAAAAGCTCTTTGTGTCCAGAACAACTTTCTAGTTTACAACAAGATCTAATTGTGACTTTAAGGGGCTCGAAATAGTGTATTTCCAAAACTGGTCATGTTAAAACGAGTTTTGCGCACTGTTTTTGTAAAATTCATATAAAATTGGTCATTGATCCAAAAAAGGAGCATTTTATGCGATTAGATTCCTAAGAGATAGTAGTACGTTTTTAATTTTGATGTTAATTCTTAATTTGTTCTCTAAGTATGAGTAAATCGTCAAAACCTTTGTAGGACGGAAGCTGTAACTTTTTAAAGTTGTTTTCTACTAAAAACTAGGGGTGAGCATCGGTCGGGTCGGGCCAAAAACCCCCCAACCCGATCGGGTTTCGGGTGGACAAAACAGGCATCGAAACCATTCCTAAGTAAAGTTCGGGTTTTGAACTTCGGGTCTAATCGGGTTTCGGGTTCATCGGGTCGGGTTGATCGGGTTTCGGACTTAGATCTAAGCATAAAGTTCTATTTGTTGAAAAATTCGTATAAAATCACTCATTGGTCTGATTGAGGTGTATAATATATCGATGAAAAGCTCTTTGTGTTTATAACAACTTTCTAGTTTACAACAAGATCTAATTGTGACTTTAAGGGGCTCGAAATAGTATATTTCCAAAACTGGTCATGTTAAAACGGGTTTTGCGCACTGTTTTTGTAAAATTCATATAAAATTGGTCATTGTTCCAAAGAAGGAGAATTTTATGCGATTAGATTCCTAAGAGATAGTAGTACGTTTTTAATTTAGATGTCAAATCTTAATTTGTTCTCTAAGTATGAGTAAATCGTCAAAACGTTTGAAGGACGGAAGCTGTAACTTTTAAAAGTTGTTTTCTACTAAAAACTAGGGGTGAGCATCGGTCGGGTCGGGCCGAAAACCCCCCAACCGATCGGGTTTCGGGTGGACAAAACAGGCCCCGAAAGCCTTCCTAAGTAAAGTTCGGGTTTCGGACTTCGGGTCTAATCGGGTTTCGGGTTCATCGGGTCGGGTTCATCGGGTTTCGGACTTAGATCTAAGCATAAAGTTCTATTTGTTGAAAAATCCGTATAAAATCACTCATTGGTCTGATTCAGGTGTATAATATATAGATGAAAAGCTCTTTGTGTCCAGAACAACTTTCTAGTTTACAACAAGATCTAATTGTGACTTTAAGGGGCTCGAAATAGTGTATTTCCAAAACTGGTCATGTTAAAACGAGTTTTGCGCACTGTTTTTGTAAAATTCATATAAAATTGGTCATTGATCCAAAAAAGGAGCATTTTATGCGATTAGATTCCTAAGAGATAGTAGTACGTTTTTAATTTTGATGTCAATTCTTAATTTGTTCTCTAAGTATGAGTAAATCGTCAAAACCTTTGTAGGACGGAGGCTGTAACTTTTTAAAGTTGTTTTCTACTAAAAACTAGGGTTGAGCATCGGTCGGGTCGGGCTGAAAACCCCCCAACCCGATCGGGTTTCGGGTGGACAAAACAGACCCCGAAACCCTTCCTAAGTAAATTTCGTGTTTTTAACTTCGGGTCTAATCGGGTTTCGGGTTCATCGGGTCGGGTTCATCGGGTTTCGGACTTAGATCTAAGCATAAAGTTCTATTTGTTGAAAAATTCGTATAAAATCACTCATTGGTCTGATTGAGATGTATAATATATCGATGAAAAGCTCTTTGTGTCTAGAACAACTTTCTAGTTTACAACAAGATCTAATTGTGACTTTAAGGGGCTCGAAATAGTGTATTTCCAAAACTGGTCATGTTAAAACAGGTTTTGCGCACTGTTTTTATAAAATTCATATAAAATTGGCCATTGATCCAAAAAAGGTGCATTTTATGCGATTAGATTCCTAAGAGATAGTAGTATGTTTTTAATTTATATGTGAAATCTTAATTTGTTCTCTAACTATGAGTAAATCATCAAAACGTTTGTAGGACGGAAGCTGTAACTTTTTAAAGTTGTTTTCTACTAAAAACTAGGGGTGAGCATCGGTCGGGTCGGGCCGAAAAACCCCCAACCCGATCGGGTTTCGGGTGGACAAAACAGGCTTCGAAACCCTTCCTAAGTAAATTTCGGGTTTTGAACTTCGGGTCTAATCGGGTTTCGGGTTGATCGGGTCGGGTTGATCGGGTTTCGGACTTAGATCTAAGCATAAAGTTCTATTTGTTGAAAAATTCGTATAAAATCACTCATTTGTCTGATTGAGGTGTATAATTTATCGATGAAAAGCTCTTTGTGTTTAGAACAAATTTCTAGTTTACAACAAGATCTAATTGTGACTTTAAGGGGCTCGAAATAGTATATTTCCAAAACTGGTCATGTTAAAACGGGTTTTGCGCACTGTTTTTCTAAAATTCATATAAAATTGGTTATTGATCCAAAGAAGGAGAATTTTATGCGATTAGATTCCTAAGAGATAGTAGTACGTTTTTAATTTAGATGTCAAATCTTAATTTGTTCTCTAAGTATGAGTAAATCGTCAAAACGTTTGAAGGACGGAAGCTGTAACTTTTAAAAGTTGTTTTCTACTAAAAACTAGGGGTGAGCATCGGTCGGGTCGGGCCGAAAACCCCCCAACCGATCGGGTTTCGGGTGGACAAAACAGGCCCCGAAAGCCTTCCTAAGTAAAGTTCGGGTTTCGGACTTCGGGTCTAATCGGGTTTCGGGTTCATCAGGTCGGGTTCATCGGGTTTCGTACTTAGATCTAAGCATAAAGTTCTATTTGTGGAAAAATCCGTATAAAATCACTCATTGGTCTGATTGAGGTGTATAATATATCGATGAAAAGCTCTTTGTGTCTAGAACAACTTTCTAGTTTACAACAAGATCTAATTGTGACTTTAAGGGGCTCGAAATAGTGTATTTCCAAAACTGGTCATGTTAAAACGGGTTTTGCGCACTGTTTTTGTAAAATTCATATAAAATTGGTCATTGATCCAAAAAAGGTGCATTTTATGCGATTAGATTTCTAAGAGATAGTAGTACGTTTTTAATTTAGATGTCAAATTTTAATTTGTTCTCTAAGTATGAGTAAATCGTCAAAACGTTTGAAGGACGGAAGCTGTAACTTTTTAAAGTTGTTTTCTACTAAAAACTTGGGGTGAGCATCGGTCGGGTCGGGTCTAATCAGGTTTCGGGTTCATCGGGTCGGGTTCTTCGGGTTTCGGACTTAGATCTAAGCATAAAGTTCTGTTTGTTGAAAACTCCGTATAAAATCACTCATTGGTCTGATTGAGGTGTATAATATGTTAGCTTTAATTAGCCCATAATTTACATGAATGTTTTATTAAGAAATAGTGTTAAGGATTTATTTTTATTTGTTGAGTGTCAATGGCTAAAATTGTAAATAACCAATTGTTGTATTGGTTATAAAGTCTTGTTTAAGAGATATTTTAGAAAATATCTCTTAATATCTCATTTAAGAGATATATTAGAAAATATCTCTTTTTTAGTTTATGTATACGTACAAAAAGAGAGAGTAAAAGAAGTTATAAGAAAGAGTTGTTCTTCATTTCATATATTGTAAACTCTTCTCTTTATCAATCAAATACAAGGATTATTGCTATTATTGTTGTTACTTGTTATATCTGGGTTCCTACAATTGGTATCAGAGCCATCTCGGTGATTTGAAGAAATCGAACGAAAGCGGAAAAGGCAAGAAATTTCGTATTGAATTTTCTGGAAAACGCAGCGAACCGTTTTATCTATTCCCGGAGTTCACACCGTCGGATCGTCGCGATATTTGGACAGAAGCTTCACAACACTCTGTTCTAGATTCTGAACGGTGGGATTAATCGTTTAAGCTCCAGAAGGTACTCGTTTTATTTTCGTCGTAGTGCAGTAACATTTTGGGTAAAACGATCATCAATCGGATTTAATTTTTGATTTTTCTTCCGCAAGATTTATTCTTCAAAGTAACACCGATTAACGATCATTTTTTCAAGTAACAATATGTCAAGGCTAAGATTTAGTGCTGATGCAGATGCTCATTATTATTCTAAACTCAGTACTAATTTTCGCAAAATAATTCCTACTCTTGAGAAAGAACTAGAAGAAAGGAACAAGAGCATTCTTATTGATTCAGGTAAGATTGTTGAACTTGAAAAGTCAGGTAAACTCCTATCCTCTGAAATCATCGAGCTTAATAGAAATTTATCTGAGTCTGAAAAAGAGAAGAACAGACTTGAACTTAAATGTTTAACATTTTCTAATATGGTTTCTGATTTTAAAAAGGTTGTGGTCTGTGAAAGAGAGAATTTTGAAAAGAAGAAAACTGTTTTTGAAACAAAGTCTGTGGAGTTTTTTTGCAAAATCTCAGAACTACAGAAAACTCTTGAAAAAGAGAGGAAAGAGTCTGATTTTGAAGGAAAGAAATCTGAACAGTTGAAGGTTCAAAGATTTCAAGAATTAAATCAAAAAGATGACTTTGAAAGAGAAAGAAGGATTTTTAAAACCGAAATATCCAAACTGACAAAGAGACTCTCTGATTTGTCAACTAAGATCATGTTGGAGAAGAGATGTAAATCTGATCTCCAAACGATGGTTGAAGTGAGTTTAAAGGAAAAGAATGATTTAGCTAAAAGTCTCAAAGAATTTGACTTTGCAGACTCCAAGTGTTCACTTAAAACAACTTCAAGTTCAATAAACAAGAACAATTCTTCAAAAGGGTTCATTAAGCCAAATAAGTTTTCAAAAAATCAGATCTCCACTTCTAATTTCTTCCATGATCGTAGGCTACACAACTCAGTTAATCAAGCTTTTAGAAGAGTGAAAATGGTTTGGATAGTGAAAGGCTCTACACTTGTTCAAAACGTTCAAAAACCATTCATTTCTGTTGAGTATGACAAGATCAACAAAGCATTTCATGCAAATTCTAACAAAATAGGACCCATTTGGAAATGGGTACCAAAAATTGTTTGATCTGTCTTGCAGGTACGTGGACTCCTTAATACATCTGTTAAAGACTCAGGCTTCAAAGTTCAATATGGACTCTTAAACATTCAGTTTAAGACTCATCCGTCAAAGGCAATTGATTTCGGTGCACAACAATCAAGTACAATGACAGCATGCTGGCAGATTTGCGATGCTGTAGTAAATTGATCATATCTCACTGATTAAGACACCGATTGATGCGATTCAAAAAGCCCTGGATTTCTAAGACACAGATGAACAATTTTCGTGTTTTGAGAATTCAGAGATTCAAAATTTATAAGGGTCATATGCATCATTGAAGTAGACAACAGTGTGCTGATGGAAAGCTGATGGACAGATCTGCGCGACTGTGGTAAATCAACCATATCTTTATCGTACGAGCTCGAAAAGAGGTGATTCAAGATGATATAAATATATAACAAACAAATAAAAAATGTTTGTCTTTTGAGTTCTTGAAAAATCCAGAGGTAAAATGGTCTAAATCAGTGTCAAAGTAAGTGTAACACTTCTGTTAAGCTTCTACCGAGCGGCGACCAAGCCTCTGCCGCACGCGACCAAGCCTCTGCCGCACGCGACCAAGCCTCTGCTGCACACGACCAAACCTCTACCACACGCGACCAACCTCTGCCGAGCAGCGACAACCTCTGTCGAGCCGCGACCAAACCTCTGCAGAGCCTTTGTCAAGCGTTTGTCAAGCCACGATCATTTTTTTGTCGACCACTCAGGCCAACTTCTAGCGACAACTCATACTTTGGCTCAGATTTTTGCAACCACCCTCTGTGGAACCGTTCACTACAGAGCCTCTGTGAAACCCAATAGAGCCTCTGTGGACTGAACCTCTGCGACCGAACCTCAGAGCCCATAGCGCAACGTCTTAGTTCTTGCTGTCAGCTTTACGCACCTGTCGTATTTTCAACAGAACTCCCTCCTCGAAGCTCCAAATTTGATGAGTCCAGATGCGTTCGATTCCTAAGACACAGATGAACAATTCTCATGTTTTGATATTGGTCTGAATCGGTGTTCTTCTTGGTCAGAACCTCTGCTAAAGTCAGTATACATCTGCTGGACAGAGGTGTTTCACTAAAATCATCATCAGAGCTCCGTCGGCACTACGATCAACCTCTGCCGCCAAACCTCTGCCGACCAACCTCTGTGGTACTGTTCACCACAGAGCCTCTGTGAAATCCAACAGAGCCTCTGTGGACTGAACCTCTGCGACTCAACCTCAGCCCGATTTTTGTTTACTTGCTGTCAGCTTTGCGCTGCTTCAGAAACATGCGCATAACCTTTGAGTCGGTGCTCCAAATTACTCGATTCCAGTTGCATTGGAAAGATATTTCACAGACGCACGACTTTGATGCTCTGAGTTTTCTCAAATTATGAGTGCTGATATGCCAAAATCAGCTTCAAAGTCTGCTGTAAGGTGCTGGACCGAAAGCATTTCATTTAATTAATGCTCCTTCCGCTTTCAAGAATGGTGTTCTCTCGATGTTTCTACATAAATCAGTGTAGAACCAGTACCTCACCAAAATGTGCTTCTACACACATCAGTGTAGGACCAGTACCTCAACAGATCAGACTTTGACTGGTATTTCTAATCTCTAACCCCCAGCACCATGTTTTCTTTTAATTTGAATTAACTGTGCTTCTGGATATTCCTAACAAATGTGGAATCATCAAAGATGATGATTACCAACACTTTTTGATTCTTATAGGATATCTGATTTCAAATTGAGCTTAAATGAAAATTACTGCTCAATTTGAGGGGGAGAAAACAAATCCGATCTGACCATGTTCGTATAAAGGTAAAATTTCTAAACCTTTAAACTCATTATCATTTTTAGAGAAAGGCCATCTTTAGAATGATAAAACCTCTTTCAAATGGTCAAACCACTTCTACATGCTAAAATGCTTTATCTGCTATAGAAGTTTGGATATTAAATGCTTTTCTGAGACTTCAAAGAGTCAGTGTGTGGAACAATACAATCTCTAGGACAACAATTTTCACGGGATCAATGTGTGAGCATATATAGCACTTCTATGGATTCACTTAAACCTGTGTTTCCTACCAAAGAAGTAAACCCCGAGTGTTTAAGAGGTGAAGGGTCTACATCAAAGAGTGGGGGAGATAACTCTCTGAGTTTTTCTCATTGTGCTTAAGAGGTAAAAATTGAAAAGAGAGTTTGGTTAGATGTGAGTTACATGATAAAAAGAAAGAGGGTGTGAGAACAGAGTCAAAAGAAATATACAACTCTGCACTATCTTTTTCTGAGCCGGGCAAGCCACATTACTGATTTATCACGACTCTTTGGTGATTATCATTGAAACAGGCAATTAGCCCATGCCAACTCTTGTATTAACCCCACTAGCTACTTATTTCCTTCTCAACAGGGAAATACTTCACTTTTCCACGGGGAAGCAACACATATGCTATCTGATCTTTATTTGGAAGGTTGGATATTGAAAAGAAGGAAATTTGCCCCACCTTCACACTTCACTCATGCACATTGAGTCTGTGGACACCTGTTATGTCCAAACAGTTTACACACTTTTGAGCCTAATAGATAATATTCTATCTTTCTTCCACACAATATCACGAATCTTTGTGATTCCACATGCATATCTATGTGATATTGCCAGAAGAGTTTGAGAAGTTTAATTTTATAATTCTACTTCTATGATAACTGGAAGTCCTATCAGAGCTTCATAAATGTCAACTCTGAATATAGGCCACACAATTATTTTAATTGTTATGATAACAGTTGCTATGTGCTTTTGTGTTAGCTGTTACCCCTGGTTACTAATTGTCTTTTGAAAGCAGACCTTCATGAGCTGACTATGCTTGCTACTCAACCACCGTATCATTTTATCTACCAACGATTTTTACTCAAGCTGGTTATACAAGCTTCCGCACTTTAAATCATTCTCTGATTGTTTGAGTTTAATCTATGGGAGATAATTGGGATCTGAAGAGTAAAGCAACATTCAAGGGGGAGTAGGCAACGATTAAGGGGGAGTTAAAGAAAGAATTGAAGCAATTGAAATTGTGGAAGATCAGGAAAAGAAGACTCTTACAAGACTTGAAGATTGATACTCCAACGCCTCTAAAGAAAGAAAGGGGAGACTACAAGATGATGATTTCTTTATAAAACATTAGGGGGAGATTGTTAGCTTTAATTAGCCCCTAATTTACATGAATGTTTTACTAATAAATAGTGTCAAGGATTTATTTGTATTTGTTGAGTGTCAATGGCTAAAATTGTAAATAACCAATTGTTGTATTGGTTATAAAGTCTTGTTTAAGAGATATTTTAGAAAATATCTCTTAATATCTCTTTTTTAGTTTATATATACGTACAAAAAGAGAGAGTAAAAGAAGTTGTAAGAAAGAGTTGTTCTTCATTTCATATATTGTAAACTCTTCTCTTTATCAATCAAATACAAGGATTATTGCTATTATTGTTGTTACTTGTTATATCTGGGTTCCTACATAATATATCGATGAAAAGCTCTTTGTGTTTAAACAACTTTCTAGTTTAAAACGAGATCTAATTGTGACTTTAAGGGGCTCGAAATAGTGTATTTCCAAAATTGGTCATGTTAAAACGGGTTTTGCGCACTGTTTTTGTAAAATTCATATAAATATGGTCATTGATCCAAAAAAGGTGCATTTTATGCGATTAGATTTCTAAGAGATAGTAGTACATTTTTAATTTAGATGTCAATTCTTAATTTGTTCTCTAAGTATGATTAAATCGTCAAAACGTTTGAAGGACGGAAGCTGTAACTTTTTAAAGTTGTTTTCTACTAAAAACTAGGGGTGAGCATCGGTCGGGTCGGGCCGAAAAACCCCCAACCCGATCGGGTTTCGGGTGGATAAAACAGGCCCCGAAACCCTTCCTAAGAAAAGTTCGGGTTTCGGACTTCGGGTCTAATCGGGTTTCGGGTTCATCGGGTCGGGTTCATCGGGTTTCGGACTTAGATCTAAGCATAAAGTTCTATTTGTTGAAAAATCCGTATATTATCACTCATTGGTCTGATTGAGGTGTATAATATATCGATGGAAATCTCTTTGTGTCTAGAACAACTTTCTAGTTTACAACGAGATCTAATTGTGACTTTAAGGGGCTCGAAATAGTGTATTTCCAAAACTGGTCACGTTAAAACGGGTTTTGCGCACTGTTTTTGTAAAATTCATATAAAATTGGTCATTGATCCAAAAATGTGCATTTTATGCGATTAGATTCCTAAGAGATAGTAGTACGTTTTTAACTTAGATGTCAAATTTTAATTTATTCTCTAATTATGAGTAAATCGTCAAACCGTTTGAAGGACGGAAACTGTAACTTTTCAAAGTTGTTTTCTACTAAAAACTAGGGGTGAGCATCGGTCGGGTCGGATCGAAAAAACCCCCAACCCGATCGGGTTTAGGGTGGACAAAAAAGTCCCCGAAACGCTTACTAAGTAAAGTTCGGGTTTCGGACTTCGGGTCTAATCGGGTTTCGGGTTCATCGGGTCGGGTTCATCGGGTTTCGGACTTAGATCTAAACATAAAGTTCTGTTTGTTGAAAAATCCGTATAAAATCACTCATTGGTCTGATTGAGGTGTATAATATATCGATGGAAAGATCTTTGTGTCTAGAACAACTTTCTAGTTTACAACGAGATCTAATTGTAACTTTAAGGGGCTCGAAATAGTGTATTTCCAAAACTGGTCATGTTAAAACGGGTTTTGCGCACTGTTTTTGTAAAATTCATATAAAATTGGTCAGTGATCCAAAAAAGGTGCATTTTAAGCGATTAGATTCCTAAGAGATAGTAGTACGTTTTTAATTTAGATGTCAAATCTTAATTTGTTCTCTAAGTATGTGTAAATCGTCAAAACGTTTGAAGGACGGAAGCTGTAACTTTTTAAAGTTGTTTTCTACTAAAAACTAGGGGTGAGCATCGGTCGGGTCGGGCCGAAAAAACGCCAACCCGATCGGGTTTCGGGTGGACAAAACAGGCCCCGAAACCCTTCCTAAGTAAAGTTCGGGTTTCGAACTTCGGATCTCATCGGGTTTCGGGTTCATCGGGTTTCGGACTTAGATCTAAGCATAAAGTTCTATTTGTTGAAAAATCCGTATAAAATCACTTATTGGTCTGATTGAGGTGTATAATATATCGATGAAAAGCTTTTTGTGTCTAGAACAACTTTCTAGTTTACACCAAGATCTAATTGTGACTTTAAGAGGTTCGAAATAGTGTATTTCCAAAACTGGTCATGTTAAAACGGGTTTAGTGCACTGTTTTTGTAAAATTCATATAAAATTGGTCATTGATCCAAAAAAGGTGCATTTTATGCGATTAGATTCCTAAGAGATAGTAGTACGTTTTTAATTTAGATGTCAAATCTTAATTTGTTATCTAAGTATGAGTAAATCGTCAAAACGTTTGAAGGACGGAAGCTGTAACTTTTTAAAGTTGTTTTCTACTAAAAACTAGGGGTAAGCATCGGTCGGGTCGGGTCTAATCGGGTTTCGGGTTCATCGGGTCGGGTTCTTCGGGTTTCGGGCTTAGATCTAAGCATAAAGGTCAGTTTGTTGAAAACTCCGTATAAAATCACTCATTGGTCTGATTGAGGTGTATACTATATCGATGGAAAGCTCTTTGTGTCTAGAACAACTTTCTAGTTTACAACGAGATCTAATTGTGACTTTAAGGGGCTCGAAATAGTGTATTTCAAAACTGGTCATGTTAAAACGGGTTTTGCGCACTGTTTTTGTAAAATTCATATAAATATGGTCATTGATCCAAAAAAGGTGCATTTTATGCGATTAGATTTCTAAGAGATAGTAGTACGTTTTTAATTTAGATGTCAATTCTTAATTTGTTCTCTAAGTATGAGTAAATCGTCAAAATGTTTGAAGGACGGAAGCTTTAACTTTTTAAAGTTGTTTTCTACTAAAAACTAGGGGTGAGCATCGGTCGGGTCGGGTCGAAAACCCCCCAACCCGATCGGGTTTCGGGTGGACAAAACAGACCCCGAAACCCTTCCTAAGTAAACTTCGGGTTTTGAACTTCGGGTCTAATCGGGTTTCGGGTTCATCGGGTCGGGTTCATCGGGTTTCGGACTTAGATCTAAGCATAAAGTTCTATTTGTTGAAAAATGCGTATAAAATCACTCATTGGTCTGATTGAGGTGTATAATAAATCGATGAAAAGCTCTTTGTGTCTAGAACAACTTTCTAGTTTACAATAAGATCTAATTGTGACTTTAAGGGGCTCGAAATAGTGTATTTCCAAAACTGGTCATGTTAAAACAGGTTTTGCGCACTGTTTTTGTAAAATTCATATAAAATTGGTCATTGATCCAAAAAAGGAGCATTTTATGCGATTAGATTCCTAAGAGATAGTAGTACGTTTTTAATTTAGATGTCAATTCTTAATTTGTTCTCTAAGTATGAGTAAATCGTCAAAACGTTTGTAGAACGGAAGCTGTAACTTTTTAAAGTTGTTTTCTACTAAAAACTAGGGGTGAGCATCGGTCGGGTCGAGCCGAAAAACCACCAACCCGATCGGGTTTCGGGTGGACAAAACAGGCCCCGAAACCCTTCCTAAGTAAAGTTCGGGTTTTGAACTTCGGGTCTAATCGGGTTTCGGGTTCATCGGGTCGGGTTCATCGGATTTCGGACTTAGATCTAAGCATTAAGTTCTATTTGTTGAAAAATCCGTATAAAATCACTCATTGGTCTGATTGAGGTGTATAATATATCGATGAAAAGCTCTTTGTGTTTAGAACAACTTTCTAGTTTACAACAAGATCTAATTGTGAATTTAAGGGGCTCGAAATAGTGTATTTCCAAAACTGGTCATGTTAAAACGGGTTTTGCGCACTATTTTTGTAAAATTCATATAAAATTGGTCATTGATCCAAAAAAGGTGCATTTTATGCGATTGGATTCCTAAGAGATAGTAGTACGTTTTTAATTTAGATGTCAAATCTTAATTTGTTCTCTAAGTATGAGTAAATCGTCAAAATGTTTGAAGGACGGAAGCTGTAACTTTTCAAAGTTGTTTTCTACTAAAAACTAGGGGTGAGCATCGGTCGGGTCGGGCCGAAAACCCCCCAACCCGATCGGCTTTCGGGTGGAAAAAATAGGCCCCGATACCCTTCCTAAGTAAAGTTTGGGTTTCGGACTTCGAGTCTAATCGGGTTTCGGGTTCATCGGGTCGGGTTCATCGGGTTTCGGACTTAGATCTAAGCCTAAAGTTCTATTTGTTGAAAAATCCGTATAAAATCACTCATTGGTCTGATTGAGGTGTAAAATATATCGATGAAAAGCTCTTTGTGTCTAGAACAACTTTCTAGTTTACAACAAGATCTAATTGTGACTTTAAGGGGCTCGAAATAGTGTATTTCCAAAACTGGTCATGTTAAAAAGGGTTTTGCGCACTGTTTTTGTAAAATTCATATAAAATTGGTCATTGATCCAAAAAAGGTGCATTTTATGCGATTAGATTCTTAAGAGATAGTAGTACGTTTTTAATTTAGATGTCAAATCTTAATTTGTTCTCTAAGTATGAGTAAATCGTCAAAACGTTTGAAGGACGGAAGTTGTAACTTTTTAAAGTTGTTTTCTACTAAAAACTAGGGGTGAGCATCGGTCGGGTCGGGTCTAATCGGGTTTCGGGTTCATCGGGTCGGGTTCTTCGGGTTTCGGACTTAGATCTAAGCATAAAGGTCTGTTTGTTGAAAACTCCGTATAAAATCACTCATTGGTCTGATTAAGGTGTATAATATATTGATGGAAAGCTCTTTGTGTCTAGAACAACTTTCTAGTTTACAACGTGATCTAATTGTGACTTTAAGGGGCTTGAGATAGTGTATTTCCAAAACTGGTCATGTTAAAACGGGTTTTGCGCACTGTTTTTGTAAAATTCATATAAATATGGTCATTGATCCAAAAAAGGTGCATTTTATGCGATTAGATTTCTAAGAGATAGTAGTACGTTTTTAATTTCGATGTCAATTCTTAATTTGTTCTCTAAGTATGAGTAAACCGTCAAAATGTTTGAAGGACGGAAGCTGTAACTTTTTAAAGTTGTTTTCTACTAAAAACTAGGGGTGAGAATCGGTCGGGTCGGGTCGGGCCGAAAACCCCCCAACCCGATCGGGTTTCGGGTGGACAAAACAGGCCCCGAAACCCTTCCTAAGTAAACTTCGGGTTTTGAACTTCGGGTCTAATTGGGTTTCGGGTTCATTGGGTCGGGTTCATCGGGTTTCGGACTTAGATCTAAGCATTAAGTTCTATTTGTTGAAAAATGCGTATAAAATCACTCATTGGTCTGATTGAGGTGTATAATATATCGATGAAAAGCTCTTTGTGTCTAGAACAACTTTCTAGTTTACAACAAGATCTAATTGTGACTTTAAGGGGCTCGAAATAGTGTATTTCAAAAACTGGTCTTGTTAAAACAGGTTTTGCGCACTGTTTTTGTAAAATTCATATAAAATTGGTCATTGATCAAAAAAAGGAGCATTTTATGCGATTAGATTCCTAAGAGATAGTAGTACGTTTTTAATTTAGATGTCAATTCTTAATTTGTTCTCTAAGTATGAGTAAATCGTCAAAACGTTTGTAGGACGGAAGCTGTAACTTTTTAAAGTTGTTTTCTACTAAAAACTAGGGGTGAGCATCGGTCGGGTCGGGCCGAAAAACCCCAACCCGATCGGGTTTCGGGTGGACAAAACAGGCCCCGAAACCCTTCCTTAGTAAAGTTCGGGTTTTGAACTTCGGGTCTAATCGGGTTTCGGGTTCATCGGGTCGGGTTCATCGGGTCGGGTTCATCGGGTTTCGGACTTAGATGTAAGCATAAAGTTCTATTTGTTGAGAAATCCGTATAAAAGCACTCATTGGTCTGATTGAGGTGTATAATATATCGATGAAAAGGTCTTTGTGTTTAGAACAACTTTCTAGTTTACAACAAGATCTAATTGTGACTTTAAGGGGCTCGAAATAGTGTATTTCCAAAACTGGTCATGTTAAAACGGGTTTTGCGCACTGTTTTTGTAAAATTCATATAAAATTGGTCATTGATCCAAAAAAGGTGCATTTTATGCGATTAGATTCCTAAGAGATAGTAGTATGTTTTTAATTTAGATGTCAAATCTTAATTTGTTCTCGAAGTATGAGTAAATCGTCAAAATGCTTGAAGGACGGAAGCTGTAACTTTTTAAAGTTTTTTTCTACTAAAAACTAGGGGTGAGCATCGGTCGGGTCGGGCCGAAAAACCCCCAACCCGATCGGGTTTCGGGTGGACAAAACAGGCCCCGAAACCCTTCCTAAGTAAAGTTCGGGTTTTGAACTTCTGGTCTAATCGGGTTTCGGGTTCATCGGGTCGGGTTCATCGGGTCGGGTTCTTCGGGTTTCGGACTTATATGTAAGCATAAAGTTCTATTTGTTGAGAAATCCGTATAAAATCACTCATTGGTCTGATTGAGGTGTATAATATATCGATGAAAAGCTCTTTGTGTCTAGAACAACTTTCTAGTTTACAACAAGATTTAATTGTGACTTTAAGGGGCTCGAAATAGTGTATTTCCAAAACCGGTCATGTTAAAACGGGTTTTGCGCACTGTTTTTCTAAAATTAATATAAAATTGGTCATTGATCCAAAAAAGGTGCATTTTATGCGATTAGATTCATAAGAGATAGTAGTACGTTTTTAATTTAGATGTCAAATCTTAATTCGTTTTCTAAGTAAGAGTAAATCGTCAAAACGTTTGAAGGACGGAAGCTGTAACTTTTTAAAGTTGTTTTCTACTAAAAACTAGGGGTGAGCATCGTTAGGGTCGAGTCTAATCGGGTTTCGGGTTCTTCGGGTTTCGGACTTAGATCTAAGCATAAAGTTCTGTTTGTTGAAAACTCCGTATAAAATCACTCATTGGTCTGATTGAGGTGTATAATATATCGATGGAAAGCTTTTTGTGTCTAGAACAACTTTCTAGTTTACAACGAGATCTAATTGTGACTTTAAGGGGCTCGAAATAGTGTATTTCCAAAACTGGTCATGTTAAAACGGGTTTTGCGCACTGTTTTTGTACAATTCATATAAATATGGTCATTGATCCAAAAAAGGTGCATTTTATGCGATTAGATTTCTAAGAGATAGTAGTACGTTTTTAATTTAGATGTCAATTCTTAATTTGTTCTCTAAGTATGAGTAAATCGTCAAAACGTTTGTAGGACGGAAGCTGTAACTTTTTAAAGTTGTTTTCTACTAAAAACTAGGGGTGAGCATCGGTCGGGTCGGGCCGAAAAACCCCAACCCGATCGGGTTTCGGGTGGACAAAACAGGCCCCGAAACCCTTCCTAAGTAAAGTTCGGGTTTTGAACTTCGGGTCTAATCGGGTTTCGGGTTCATCGGGTCGGGTTCATCGGGTCGGGTTCATCGGGTTTCGGACTTAGATGTAAGCATAAAGTTCTATTTGTTGAGAAATCCGTATAAAAGCACTCATTGGTCTGATTGAGGTGTATAATATATCGATGAAAAGGTCTTTGTGTTTAGAACAACTTTCTAGTTTACAACAAGATCTAATTGTGACTTTAAGGGGCTCGAAATAGTGTATTTCCAAAACTGGTCATGTTAAAACGGGTTTTGCGCACTGTTTTTGTAAAATTCATATAAAATTGGTCATTGATCCAAAAAAGGTGCATTTTATGCGATTAGATTCCTAAGAGATAGTAGTATGTTTTTAATTTAGATGTCAAATCTTAATTTGTTCTCGAAGTATGAGTAAATCGTCAAAATGCTTGAAGGACGGAAGCTGTAACTTTTTAAAGTTGTTTTCTACTAAAAACTAGGGGTGAGCATCGGTCGGGTCGGGCCGAAAAACCCCCAACCCGATCGGGTTTCGGGTGGACAAAACAGGCCCCGAAACCCTTCCTAAGTAAAGTTCGGGTTTTGAACTTCGGGTCTAATCGGGTTTCGGGTTCATCGGGTCGGGTTCATCGGGTCGGGTTCTTCGGGTTTCGGACTTAGATGTAAGCATAAAGTTCTATTTGTTGAGAAATCCGTATAAAATCACTCATTGGTCTGATTGAGGTGTATAATATATCGATGAAAAGCTCTTTGTGTCTAGAACAACTTTCTAGTTTACAACAAGATTTAATTGTGACTTTAAGGGGCTCGAAATAGTGTATTTCCAAAACCGGTCATGTTAAAACGGGTTTTGCGCACTGTTTTTCTAAAATTAATATAAAATTGGTCATTGATCCAAAAAAGGTGCATTTTATGCGATTAGATTCATAAGAGATAGTAGTACGTTTTTAATTTAGATGTCAAATCTTAATTCGTTCTCTAAGTAAGAGTAAATCGTCAAAACGTTTGAAGGACGGAAGCTGTAACTTTTTAAAGTTGTTTTCTACTAAAAACTAGGGGTGAGCATCGTTAGGGTCGGGTCTAATCGGGTTTCGGGTTCTTCGGGTTTCGGACTTAGATCTAAGCATAAAGTTCTGTTTGTTGAAAACTCCGTATAAAATCACTCATTGGTCTGATTGAGGTGTATAATATATCGATGGAAAGCTTTTTGTGTCTAGAACAACTTTCTAGTTTACAACGAGATCTAATTGTGACTTTAAGGGGCTCGAAATAGTGTATTTCCAAAACTGGTCATGTTAAAACGGGTTTTGCGCACTGTTTTTGTACAATTCATATAAATATGGTCATTGATCCAAAAAAGGTGCATTTTATGCGATTAGATTTCTAAGAGATAGTAGTACGTTTTTAATTTAGATGTCAAATCTTAATTTGTTTTCGAAGTATGAGTAAATCGTCAAAACGCTTGAAGGACGGAAGCTGTAACTTTTTAAAGTTGTTTTCTACTAAAAACTAGGGGTGAGCATCGTTCGGGTCGGGCCGAAAAACCCCCAACCCGTTCGGGTTTCGGGTGGACAAAACAGGCCCCGAAACCCTTCCTAAGTAAAGTTCGGGTTTCAAACTTCGGGTCTAATCGGGTTTCGGGTTCATCGGGTTTCGGACTTAGATCTAAGCATAAAGTTTTGTTTGTTGAAAAATCCGTATAAAATCACTCATTGGTCTGATTGAGGTGTATAATATATCGATGGAAATCTCTTTGTGTCTAGAACAACTTTCAAGTTTACAACGAGATCTAATTGTGACTTTAAGGGGCTCGAAATAGTGTATTTCCAAAACTGGTCATGTTAAAACGGGTTTTGCGCACTGTTTTTGTAAATTCATATAAAATTGGTCATTGATCCAAAAAAGGTGCATTTTATGCTATTAGATTCCTAAGAGATAGTAGTACGTATTTAATTTAGATGTCAAATCTTAATTTGTTCTCTAAGTATGAGTAAATCGTCAAAACGTTTGAAGGACGGAAGCTGTAGCTTTTTAAAGTTGTTTTCTACTAAAAACTAGGGGTGAGCATTGGTCGGGTCGGGTCAAATCGGGTTTCGGGTTCATCGGGTCGGGTTCATCGGGCTTCAGACTTAGATCTAAGCATAAAGTTTTGTTTATTGAAAACTCCGTATAAAATCACTCATTGGTCTGATTGAGGTGTATAATATATCGATGGAAAGCTCTTTGTGTCTAGAACAACTTTCTAGTTTACAACGAGATCTAATTATGACTTTAAGGGGCTCGAAATAGTGTATTTCCAAAACTGGTCATGTTAAAACGGGTTTTGCGCACTGTTTTTGTAAAATTCATATAAATATGGTCATTGATCCAAAAAAGGTGCATTTTATGCGATTAGATTTCTAAGAGATACTAGTACGTTTTTAATTTAGATGTCAAATCTTAATTTGTTCTCGAAGTATGAGTAAATCGTCAAAACGCTTGGAGGACGGAAGCTGTAACGTTTTAAAGTTGTTTTCTACTAAAAACTAGGGGTGAGCATCGGTCGGGTCGTGCCGAAAAACCCCCAACCCGATCGGGTTTCGGGTGGACAAAACAGGCCCCGAAACCCTTCCTAAGTAAAGTTCGGGTTTCGAACTTCGGGTCTAATCGGGTTTCGGGTTCATCGGGTCGGGTTCATCGGGCTTCGGACTTAGATCTAAGCATAAAGTTCTGTTTGTTGAAAAATCCGTATAAAATCACTCATTGGTCTGATTGAGGTGTATAATATATCGATGGAAAGCTCTTTGTGTCTAGAACAACTTTCTAGTTTACAACGAGATCTAATTGTGACTTTAAGAGGCTCGAAATAGTGTATTTCCAAAACTGGTCATGTTAAAACGGGTTTTGAGCACTGTTTTTGTAAAATTCATATAAAATTGGTCATTGATCCAAAAAAGGTGCATTTTATACGATTAGATTCCTAAGAGATAGTAGTACGTTTTTAATTTAGATGTGAAGTCTTAATTTGTTCTCTAAGTATGAGTAAATCGTCAAAACGTTTGAAGGACGGAAGCTGTAACTTTTCAAAGTTGTTTTCTACTAAAAACTAGGGGTGAACATCGGTCGGGTCGGGCCGAAAAACCTCCAACCCGATCGGGTTTCGGGTGGACAAAACAGGCCCCGAAACCCTTCCTAAGAAAAGTTCGGGTTTCGGACATCGGGTCTAATCGGGTTTCGGGTTCATCGGGTCGGGTTCATCGGGTTTCGGACTTAGATCTAAGCATAAAGTTCTATTTGTTGAAAAATCCGTATAATATCACTCATTGGTCTGATTGAGGTGTATAATATATCGATGGAAATCTCTTTGTGTCTAGAACAACTTTCTAGTTTACAACGAGATCTAATTGTGACTTTAAGGGGCTCGAAATAGTGTATTTCCAAAACTGGTCATGTTAAAACGGGTTTTGCGCACTGTTTTTGTAAAATTCATATAAAATTGGTCA
This sequence comes from Saussurea involucrata, assembly GCA_033807775.1. NCBI lineage: Eukaryota > Viridiplantae > Streptophyta > Magnoliopsida > Asterales > Asteraceae > Saussurea > Saussurea involucrata. The sequence goes on along the minus strand of CM066312.1, from coordinate 2,223,067 downwards.
TTGATCCAAAAAAGGTGCATTTTATGCGATTAGATTTCTAAGAGATAGTAGTACGTTTTTAACTTAGATGTCAAATTTTAATTTATTCTCTAATTATGAGTAAATCGTCAAACCGTTTGAAGGACGGAAGCTGTAACTTTTCAAAGTTGTTTTCTACTAAAAACTAGGGGTGAGCATCGGTCGGGTCGGGCCGAAAAAACCCCTAACCCGATCGGGTTTCGGGTGGATAAAAAAGTCCCCGAAACCCTTCCTAAGTAAAGTTCGGGTTTCGGACTTCGGGTCTAATCGGGTTTCGGGTTCATCGGGTCGGGTTCATCGGGTTTTGGACTTAGATCTAAGCATAAAGTTATGTTTGTTGAAAAATCCGTATAAAATCACTCATTGGTCTGATTGAGGTGTATAATATATCGATGGAAAGATCTTTGTGTCTAGAACAACTTTCTAGTTTACAACGAGATCTAATTGTGACTTTAAGGGGCTCGAAATAGTGTATTTCCAAAACTGATCATGTTAAAACGGGTTTTGCGCACTGTTTTTGTAAAATTCATATAAAATTGGTCATTGATCCAAAAAAGGTGCATTTTATGCGATTAGATTCCTAAGAGATAGTAGTATGTTTTTAATTTAGATGTCAAATCTTAATTTGTTCTCGAAGTATGAGTAAATCGTCAAAATGCTAGAAGGACGGAAGCTGTAACATTTTAAAGTTGTTTTCTACTAAAAACTAGGGGTGAGCATCGGTCGGGTCGGGCCGAAAAACCCCCAACCCGATCGGGTTTCGGGTGGACAAAACAGGCCCCGAAACCTTTCCTAAATAAAGTTCGGGTTTCGAACTTCGGGTCTAATCGGGTTGCGGGTTCATCGGGTCGGGTTCATTGGGCATCGGACTTAGATCTAAGCATAAAGTTCTGTTTGTTGAAAAATCCGTATAAAATCACTCATTGGTCTGATTGTGGTGTATAATATATCGATGGAAAGCTCTTTGTGTCTAGAACAACTTTCTAGTTTACAACGAGATCTAATTGTGACTTTAAGGGGCTCGAAATAGTGTATTTCCAAAACTGGTCATGTTAAAACGGGTTTTGCACACTATTTTTGTAAAATTCATATAAAATTGGACATTGTTCCAAAAAAGGTGCATTTTATACGATTAGATTCCTAAGAGATAGTAGTACGTTTTTAATTTAGATGTCAAATCTTAATTTGTTCTCTAAGTATGAGTAAATCTTCAAATCGTTTGAAGGACGGAAGCTGTAACTTTTCAAAGTTGTTTTCTACTAAAAACTAGGGGTGATCATCGGTCGGGTCGGGCCGAAAAAACCCCAACCCGATCGGGTTTCGGGTGGATAAAAAAGTCCCCGAAACCCTTCCTAAGTAAAGTTCGGGATTCGGACTTCGGGTATAATCGGGTTTCGGGTTCATCGGGTTGGGTTCATCGGGTTTTGGACTTAGATCTAAGCATAAAGTTCTGTTTGTTGAAAAATCCGTATAAAATCACTCATTGGTCTGATTGAGGTGTATAATATATCGATGGAAAGCTCTTTGTGTCTAGAACAACTATCTATTTACAACGAGATCTAATTGTGACTTTAAGGGGCTCGAAATAGTGTATTTCCAAAACTGGTCATGTTAAAACGGGTTTTGCGCACTGTTTTTGTAAAATTCATATAAAATTGGTCATTGATCCAAAAAGGTGCATTTTATGCGATTAGATTCCTAAGAGATAGTAGTACGTTTTTAATTTAGATGTCAAATCATAATTTGTTCTCGAAGTATGAGTAAATCGTCAAATCGTTTGAAGGAGGGAAGCTGTAACTTTTCAAAGTTGTTTTCTATTAAAAACTAGGGGTGTGCATCGGTCGGGTCGGGCCGAAAAAACCCCCAACCCGATCGGGTTTCGGGTGGACAAAAAATTCCCCGAAACCCTTCCTAAGTAAAGTTCGGGTTTCGAACTTCGGGTCTAATCGGGTTTCGGGTTCATCGGGTCGGGTTCATCGGGTTTCGGACTTAGATCTAAGCATAAAGTTTTGGTTGTTGAAAATTCCGTATAAAATCACTCATTGGTCTGATTGAGGTGAATAATATATCGATGGAAATATCTTTGTGACTAGAACAACTTACTAGTTTACAACGAGATCTAATTGTGACTTTAAGGGGCTCGAAATAGTGTATTTCCAAAACTGGTCATGTTAAAACGGGTTTTGCGCACTGTTTTTGTAAAATTCATATAAAATTGGTCATTGATCCAAAAAAGATGCATTTTATGCGATTAGATTCCTAAGAGATAGTAGTACGTTTTTAATTTAGAAGTCGAATCTTAATTTGTTATCTAAGTATGTGTAAATCGTCAAAACGTTTGAAGGACGGAAGCTGTAACTTTTTAAAGTTGTTTTCTACTAAAAACTAGGGGTGAGCATCAGTCGGGTCGGGCCGAATAACCGCCAACCCGATCGGGTTTCGGGTGGACAAAACAGGCCCCGAAACCCTTCCTAAGTAAAGTTCGGGTTTCGAACTTCGGATCTCATCGGGTTTCGGGTTCATCGGGTTTCGGACTTAGATCTAAACATAAAGTTCTATTTGTTGAAAAATCCGTATAAAATCACTCATTGGTCTGATTGAGGTGTATAATATATCGATGAAAAGCTCTTTGTGTCTAGAACAATTTTCTCGTTTACAACAAGATCTAATTGTGACTTTAAAGGGCTCGAAATAATGTATTTCCAAAACTAGTCATGTTAAAACGGGTTTTGCGCACTGTTTTTGTAAAATTCATATAAAATTGGTCATTGATCCAAAAATGGTTCATTTTATGCGATTAGATTCCTAAGAGATAGTAGTACGTTTTTAATTTAGATGTCAAATCTTAATTTGTTCTCTAAGTATGAGTAAATCGTCAAAACGTTTGAAGGACGGAAGCTGTAACTTTTTAAAGTTGTTTTCTACTAAAAACTAGGGGCGATCATCGGTCGGGTCGGGCCGAAAAACCCCCAACCCGATCGGGTTTCGGGCGGAAAAAACAGGCCCCGAAACCCTTCCTATGTAAAGTTCGGGTTTCGGACTTCGGGTCTAATCGGGTTTCGGGTTCATCGGGTCGGGTTCATCGGGTTTCGGACTTAGATCTAAGCCTAAAGTTCTGATTGTTGAAAAATCCGTATAAAATCACTCATTTGTCTGATTGAGGTGTATAATATATCGATGAAAAGCTCTTTGTGTCTAGAACAACTTTCTAGTTTACAACAAAATCTAATTGTGAATTTAAGGGGCTCGAAATAGTGTATTTCCAAAACTGGTCATGTTAAAACGGGTTTGGTGCACTGTTTTTGTAAAACTCATATAAAATTGGTCATTGATCCAAAAAAGGTGCATTTTATGCGATTAGATTCCTAAGAGATAGTAGTACGTTTTTAATTTAGATGTCAAATCTTAATTTGTTCTCTAAGTATGTGTAAATCGTCAAAACGTTTGAAGGACGGAAGCTGTAACTTTTTAAAGTTGTTTTCTACTAAAAACTAGGGGTGAGCATCGGTTGGGTCAGGCCGAAAAACCCTCAACCCGATCGGGTTTCGGGTGGACAAAACAGGCCCCGAAACCTTTCCTAAATAAAGTTCGGGTTTCGAACTTCGGGTCTAATCGGGTTTCGGGTTCATCGGGTCGGGTTCATCGGGCATCGGACATAGATCTAAGCATAAAGTTTTGTTTGTTGACAAATCCGTATAAAATCACTTATTGGTCTGATTGAGGTGTATAATATATCGATGGAAAGCTCTTTGTGTCTAGAACAACTTTCTAGTTTACAACGAGATCTAATTGTGACTTCAAGGGGCTCGAAATAGTGTATTTCCAAAAATGGTCATGTTAAAACGGGTTTTGCGCACTGTTTTTGTAAAATTCATATAAAATTGGTCATTGATCCAAAAAGAGTGCATTTTATACGATTAGATTCCTAAGAGATAGTAGTACGTTTTTAATTTAGATGTCAAATCTTAATTTGTTCTCTAAGTATGAGTAAATCGTCAAATCGTTTGAAGGACGGAAGCTGTAACTTTTCAAAGTTGTTTTCTACTAAAAACTAGGGGTGAGCATCGGTCGGGTCGGGCCGAAAACCCCCCCAATCCGATCGGGTTTCGGGTGGACAAAAAAGTCCCCGAAACCCTTCCTAAGTAAAGTTCGGGTTTCGGACTTCGGGTCTAATCGGGTTTCGGGTTCATCGGGTCGGGTTCATCGGGTTTCGGACTTAGATCTAAGCATAAAGTTTTGTTTGTTGAAAATTCCGTATAAAATCACTCATTGGTCTGATTGAGGTGAATAATATATCGATGGAAATATCTTTGTGTCTAGAACAACTTACTAGTTTACAACGAGATCTAATTGTGACTTTAAGGGGCTCGAAATAGTGTATTTCCAAAACTGATCATGTTAAAACGGGTTTTGCGCACTGTTTTTGTAAAATTCATATAAAATTGGTCATTGATCCAAAAAAGGTACATTTTATGCGATTAGATTCCTAAGAGATAGTAGTACGTTTTTTATTTAGAAGTCAAATCTTAATTTGTTATCTAAGTATGTGTAAATCGTCAAAACGTTTGAAGGACGGAAGCTGTAACTTTTTAAAGTTGTTTTCTACTAAAAACTAGGGGTGAGCATCGGTCGGGTCGGGCCGAATAACCGCCAACCCGATCGGGTTTCGGGTGGACAAAACAGGCCCCGAAACCCTTCCTAAGTAAAGTTCGGGTTTCGAACTTCGGATCTCATCGGGTTTCGGGTTCATCGGGTTTCGGACTTAGATCTAAGCATAAAGTTCTATTTGTTGAAAAATCCGTATAAAATCACTCATTGGTCTGATTGAGGTGTATAATATATCGATGAAAAGCTCTTTGTGTCTAGAACAACTTTCTCGTTTACAACAAGATCTAATTGTGACTTTAAAGGGCTCGAAATAATGTATTTCCAAAACTAGTCATGTTAAAACGGGTTTTGCGCACTGTTTTTGTAAAATTCATATAAAATTGGTCATTGATCCAAAAATGGTTCATTTTATGCGATTAGATTCCTAAGAGATAGTAGTACGTTTTTAATTTAGATGTCAAATCTTAATTTGTTCTCTAAGTATGAGTAAATCGTCAAAACGTTTGAAGGACGGAAGCTGTAACTTTTTAAAGTTGTTTTCTACTAAAAACTAGGGGCGATCATCGGTCGGGACGGGCCGAAAACCCCCCAACCCGATCGGGTTTCGGGCTGAAAAAACAGGCCCCGAAACCCTTCCTATGTAAAGTTCGGGTTTCGGACTTCGAGTCTAATCGGGTTTCGGGTTCATCGGGTCGGGTTCATCGGGTTTCGGACTTAGATCTAAGCCTAAAGTTCTGATTGTTGAATAATCCGTATAAAATCACTCATTTGTCTGATTGAGGTGTATAATATATCGATGAAAAGCTCTTTGTGTCTAGAACAACTTTCTAGTTTACAACAAAATCTAATTGTGAATTTAAGGGGCTTGAAATAGTGTATTTCCAAAACTGGTCATGTTAAAACGGGTTTGGTGCACTGTTTTTGTAAAACTCATATAAAATTGGTCATTGATCCAAAAAAGGTGCATTTTATGCGATTAGATTCCTAAGAGATAGTAGTACGTTTTTAATTTAGATGTCAAATCTTAATTTGTTCTCTAAGTATGTGTAAATCGTCAAAACGTTTGAAGGACGGAAGTTGTAACTTTTTAAAGTTGTTTTCTACTAAAAACTAGGGGTGAGCATCGGTTGGGTCAGGCCGAAAAACCCTCAAACCGATCGGGTTTCGGGTGGACAAAACAGGCCCCGAAACCTTTCCTAAATAAAGTTCGGGTTTCGAACTTCGGGTCTAATCGGGTTTCGGGTTCATCGGGTCGGGTTCATCGGGCATCGGACTTAGATCTAAGCATAAAGTTCTGTTTGTTGAAAAATCCGTATAAAATCACTTATTGGTCTGATTGAGGTGTATAATATATCGATGTAAAGCTCTTTGTGTCTGTTGGTCCCGAAAGGCTTAAACAAGTTTGTAGAAGGGGGGGGGGGGGTTGAATACAAACACACTATTTTTCTTTTCTAAATTGTTTATTGATAAATCATTAACAATTTACAGCTTGTTGCGGAAACAAGATTAAGGATAAACCTAAATCTAAACAAGTTGGAACACTAAGGTTTTCTTGCACTAAGAAAGATAAGGAGATTACTAATAAAATCCTATCTTGAGAGATTTGAACTTGTCCAGAGTTAGCAAGTTACTTCAAATGAAGTGAGTTCATCTCTTTATATACTGCATGCATTTAATGCAATCCAGTATATACTTTACACGTGTCATTTGCGGATTGGTTGCATGTCATTGACCTTTGCTGACAACCTTAGTAGCCGCATGAATGAACAGTGTAGTGTCAGAGTGGTTGTACGATTTCAGATTTTCGGAGGTTCTTTTCTGACATTTCGTACGGTGGCGTGCAAGGGAGGTTAAGACAAAAGTACTTTGTACGGAGGACTTCATGATCAGCTTTCGTTGATTCAGCGATTATCATTTACTTATTCAGCAGATGATAAAGTTCAGCGATAGCTGAAGTCTTGTACTTGATACTTCACGTTGAGTGGACAAATCTGAGTCTTCGCTGATCCGCATCAGTTCATTAGGAGACTTGTCGCTGGTTCTTGAGCTTGATCTTCGACTTCAGCGTAGAACCTTTGTTGACGTGAATCTTGTCTTCAGGGATCATAAGTAAACAACTAACTTATCAGCGATCACCATAAGGACTGAACAGACTCAGCGATATGGTGAACAGTGTTCGCTGAATGTTTAATCTAAAAGTGCGAGAGTTCCTATCAGCAGTACTGTAAGATCTTAGTACTTATCAGCGATAGTGAAACTCTGATACATATTGTTTACTTACAATTTTCACTAAGTATTTAAGATAGGGTCATTATCAAATCACTGAGGGTTTGGATCAACAATCTCCCCCTATTTGATTATGACATAGCAACAGAGAAAATTGCTATTTAATGAAAACATAAGGATAAAAAGAACTTATAAAATATTTGTCCCTTTTACTGTTTTCTGGGATCTTTTCAGTACTGATGGAGTAAAGTACTTTCGCTGAAATCTTTCTTTAAATCTTTGAATCAGGTTACAATATGAATAAGAAAGATTACAAGTACAAGCGAAATAAATTACAAGTACTGAAGGATGACTGATACAATAGAGAAAATGGTGATTGTTGTCAGCCTTCAAAGGGTTCTTCCTTAATGAGAAGTTCATCAAGGGTTGTCTTTTCAGTTGGAATCATCCAGTCAGGAACCTTTTCTCCTTTATTCTTTAGCTTCAGAGCAGCTTCAAAAATCAAGGGTTTTAGGTGTCGTGCCTGAATGTCTTTTCTGAAGTCGCACCAGTAGATGAGATCTTTGAGCTGTTCGATTGGAGTGATTGGAAGCTCAGCGATCCGTTGAAAGCATTTACGTCCGTCGTAGTCAAGAAAGAATATTCCATAAGGATTACTGATGACTTTACCAGGGACGAAAAGTTCACATGGTGGCAAAGAGACATCAAGGGCAGATAGATCAGGATCAGGACCAAGTACTTCAGCGCGAGAGAAACCAATTCCAGTTTCATTTCGTATGACAGGACCTGAGTTTGAATCTTGACGTTTCTTCCTTGGAGAGTCCTTTTTTCTTTTCGGCTTTAGATCAGGAACAGGAGGAATATCCACACAAGAAGATATCAAATCGATCTGTCTGTTTATCAGCTTTTCGAAATGATCCTTGTACTTAGATTTTGACGGTTGGATAGCTAACCTCATCTCCAGCCATTCAGAGAGACCATACCTTTTTACAGTGTCAGCACGAAAGGTTTCAGATGAGTCATCTTCTCTGAACAGTTTGATGTCAACAATAGGTACTCCGACGGAGGTTCTTCCAGAGATGAATACCTTGTTGATCTTCGCTGGACGATATCTGAAGTGGATTTTCTCTTTACACCAGATCAGGGTGGTCTGAGAAACTTCAGCTTTCTTTTCCACGATCTTCTGGGCTTGTTCCCAAAGCTTTCGTTGGATTTGAATGGGAATACGCTTCAGCTTGGGGTCTTTGACAGATTCTTGAGTGAGCTTGATGGCGTATTCTCTGTCTTTATCTTCAGCTTCCTTCCTTTCAGCGATGAGGCGTTCAGCTCTGAGATGATCTTGGTATTCAGCTTTTGAAATTCTGAACTTAGGAGGAACTGAAGGTAGTTGATCGCGCCTTAGGATGATTCGCTGATCCTCGAATCGCTTTATCATTTCTTCTCTCCTCTTTTGATCAACTGAGGAAGGTCTGTTTCTGTGCGAGAGAGGTTGTTCTTCTGGTTCATCAGTCTCAGAGATTAAATCTAAGACTGGGATTATGTCTTCAGCGTTAGCTGGAATTATTGGTGAAGTCGCAACAGATCTTTCAGCGATATCCTCAAACAGGGGAGAGGACTAGCTGAAACGCAGCGATCTTACAAATAAGAACTGGGTAGAAGAACTTGGGTAGAAAAGATAGAAAAAAATGTGGATGTGTATGGTGTTTGTGGAATGGATAACTGATTTTTCATAGATGATCAGGGAAGGAAAAATAAGTTTAGTGTACCTGACAAATCGGCTTTGCAAGTAGGATCGCCAGATTATCATCTTCAGCGATGCCTTTGCCTTTGCTTTTCTCAGCGCCAGAGGCTGAGTGCTTTGTCTTTGTCTTCTCCCCTGAAGGTTCTTTTATTGAAATACCTTTAAGAGCTTTGGTTCGAGGAGCAGGTTTGACAACAAAGAAATCATCGTCATCTTCATCATCATCATCATCGTTCCTTGGAGAGGAGGATGGTTCAGCTTCAGGGATGTCGAAGTCTTCGTCTTCTTCTGCTTCAGATTCCTCAGCATCTTCATCGAGTTGCTCCCCCTCAGATATAGAGGCGAGGTTCTCGGTTCCCTCAGGGTTTTCATCTCCCTGAGGTCCAGTAATCCGATCTTCATTACCCTCTCCCCTGATAGATTCATCATGGGAAAGGTCTTCAGCGCTCTTCTCCTGTTCAGCGCTCTTCTCCCCCTCTTTCTCATGATGGGCGGGGGAGGAATGGGTAGATTCAGCATTGGTGTTGTCTCTGTCTTCTGGGCCAGAGATTTTCACACAACCTTCAAGCTTAGCTATTCTGTCTTCTAGGCCAGAAATAGCAGGCGTAATTTTCTTCAGCTCTTGGCGATCCTCTGCGGTGAATGAGTCCAAAACAGGTGCAGGGGCCGGAGCAGGAGCTGGATTATTTGCCTTGTTCACCAGCGTCTCGATCATTGTCTTGACGGAACCAAGGTCGGTCTTCACTGAGCCCAAGTCGGTCTTGACCACTGACATATCACCTTCGAGTGTACCAACCGATTTCTTCAGCGTTGTAACTTCGCTGGAAATGGTGGAAACTGATGATTTGAGGTTGGTGTAGTCAGTGTAGATGTCGGAGAGCACTTTGGCAAAGTCGGCGAGAGTTTTATCAAGATCTTTGATGTCATCAGAGGAGGCCTTCTTTTCCACCACAGTAGTCAGCTTCGTCAGATTCTCTCCAGCGTTTGTTACAGCTGTAGAGTTATTTGATAGACCGGTGGTGAGATCCGTAAGTTTCATCTCCATAGACTTCAGAGACTGGTTGATGTCTCCCAAAAAAGGACCTGTAACATATAAGTACTTGTGAACAAAGGAAAGCTCAGAAGTTTTAGGTTTAGTTACAGTGTTTAAGGTGGGATCTGTACCTGCAGGAGCGTTGACGAACTCATCAAAGTTTCGAGTCCCTCCATAGTGTTCCATATCTCCCTCAAAAGTTCCGTGAGGAATGGAGATCTCTGCAGGTCCTTTCTTCGTCATTCGCTGAGAAGCTTCAACGGCTTCTTGAATGATGGCATCTCCAGTTTTGACTGGAGGAGTGTCCAAAGAAGTAGAGGGAGGAGCGAAGGATAAGAATTGGGGTTGGGGTTCAAGTTCAGCGTTGGATTCGCTGAGAAGTACTTCATCAGTCTTTTGAGAGACTGACGAAGGTTGGGTAGATTCCAAAGTTCTAACCTCAGCGTTTAGGGACGCTGAAGTAGGTTTAGAAGGGATGGCTTGAATTGGTGTTGCAGAGCGTACCACGGAACTTTCCTTCAGCTCTTCAGAATGAGCTGAGGAGTCTTCAGCATGCAACTGCTGGGGTTGCTCCTTGGTTTTCTTGATCCTTTTGGAATCAAGAGGGGTAAGAGATTGTTTCCTTTTCTTAGAAGGAATGGATTTTGTGGCCGGGGTATCAGCGATGGGTATTGTCGCTGAAGGAGCCACAGAAAGCGGAGAATTAAGAAGAGTGAGAAGAGTAGAGAGACGTACCTCGTTGGCGACAGGCTTGAAGTCGAGAACTTTAGGGCCAATCTGAGAGAGTTTCAGATCACCCTCTTCAGGATAGCTGTCCTTCAGGCCATATTGAAAGATGGCGCTGATGAATCGCGGGTAAGGAACCCATGCTGGTCGGTCAGCGGCAGAATCAACACGTTGAATGAGGTCTTCATAGATGATGGAGGCCCAGTCAATGTTGAGACCTTTCAGCAGTGCGTAACCCATGGCCTGCTGAGGTTGAGCGGCTTGATCAGAAGATCCGGATTTCGCTGTCATGCAGCTGATCAGGTGAGCGAAGATGAAGTTCATCTCGCTGGGCATCTTGGATTTCTTTATCAGCGTCAGCTTCTTCTCAGGTAGCTTGTCTCTTCCAGTCTCCCAGATGTAACCCATCGCATCAAGGAAAGCAATGATTTCTTCCCTGTCAGCGTGCTTCTTGTGGTCAGGAAATGGAATGAAAGGATTTTCTGAGGTAGCGTTAGGGAATTTCAGAGCTTTACGGATTATTGCGGGGGTTATCTTGATGGTGCCATACTCAGTATCGCTGAGTATGCAGTCGATGGTTTTAGATGGATCTTTGGCTGAGGGTAGGTTGGTGTGTCTGGCAGAGTACCAGAATTGGGATAATAGACGCTGACTGGCAGGAGGTGTGATTGTCAGTGTTGTGTATATGGGGCTATTCTTCAAAAATATCACAGCGTCGTCTAGATGGGATACCTGCTTCCGAGGAGGAAACTCGAGAAGCGCTGAAAGGTTGTTTGCCTTTGTCCAGTCTAGTTGATCTAGCTCAAACTTAACCTGAGGAGCTTTGGTGATTTCCAGTTCCTCAGAATCACTGGAGATGGACTCAGCGGTAGCATTCAGCTTTGAAGTTGCCATTTCACTGTATTATCAGTTCAACCAAAGATGTTAACAAATAAGAAATATCTTAATGTGGAAAGAGAATTTCCATTAAGATTTTTCGAATTTTGTCCATTTCATTCAGACAAAAAAAGTCTTAATGAAGATTAGGGTTTTTCTTGTTTTTAAAAAAAACGAATATAACACCTATAAGCCTTGTATTCCAGTTTTTAAAAAAAAATGGATACGAAAGAAGAACAAGTTTAAGATTTTAGATTTAAAACTTGAAGAACAACCATGAAATGGTTGTGTTTATAAAACCATGAAAGAAAATGATTTTATTTTTGAGTTCTTTTGTTTGATCTTGTGTAAAACAATGATAAGATCGAAAACAAGTTATTTGCATTTGATAAAAGATAAGAACATATTGACCTTGAGTTTGATGAAGAAGATGATGAACAGTTCTTGAAGATCGAGAGCACAAAATGCAACAGTGTTCTTTTCTTGCGGAGAAAGATTGATTCGCATAAAAGACAAATATAAACTTTGAGAGAGTTTATATAGGAAGAGAGTAGAGAGAGAAAAACTTGAGCGGGAAAGTTTTTCATCATGACACAGACACGTGTTTGCATTTGATTGGATAGACAACGAAACGTGCAAACGTGTGTCAGAAAAAGAAACGTGCCTGGTGTTATCCGTTGCAATGACGTCACAACTGTCCTTTCACATTCTTTTGTTGTCTCTGAGGTTTTGAAAGAAAAACTCAGGGACTCTTTGGAAAATATGAAGCACTGAATAGAAATATCAGTGAGGATTTTAAGAAATTTCAAAATATTATTCAGCGATGAAAGAATTTGAAATCTTGCATTTTCATGCGTTTTGTCAAAGAAAACATACCTTGATATCAGTTTAACCCAATTTATTCAGAGAGAAGATGATGAAATGGATTGTACTAGTTTATTTTATCCAGAGCCTATACAAGAATGTATAAACGTATCGCTGATTAAATGTGAACCGCTGAAGATTTATCCTTCAAAGTTCAGCATTCCAAGCTCGCTGATGAGAAAGTTGAACCTTGTCTCATCAAGAGGTTTGGTAAACAAATCAGCTAACTGATAATCAGTTGGGATAAAATGAAGTTCTATATCACCATTCATCACATGATCTCTGATAAAATGATATCTGATTTCTATGTGTTTTGTCTTTGAGTGTAGCACTGGATTGTTTGCTATAGCGATGGCACTTGTGCTGTCGCAATAGATTGGAATTTTGGAGAGCTGAAGATCATAGTCTAGTAGTTGATTTCTCATCCACAAGACTTGAGAACAGCAGCTTCCAGCGGCTACATACTCAGCTTCAGCTGTGGAAGTGGACACCGAGTTTTGCTTCTTACTTGTCCAACTTACCAGCTTTCCACCCAGGAGCTGACATCCTCCTGTGGTGCTTTTCCTATCCATTTTGCAACCTGCAAAATCACTGTCTGAATAGGCGGTTAGATCGAATCCTGAATCTTTGGGATACCAAAGACCTAGATTCGCTGTACCCTTAAGATATCGAAAGATTCGCTTTACAGCTTTCATATGAGATATCTTAGGTTCAGCTTGATATCGTGCGCACAGACATGTTGCAAACATAATATCGGGTCGGCTAGCTGTAAGATACAGTAGTGAGCCGATCATCCCACGGTACAGCGTGACATTGACAGGAACACCCTTTGTGTCCTTATCAAGTATCAGCGGTGGTGCCATAGGGGTTTTCATAGCTGAACTTTCAGTTAAGTCGAATTTTTTCAGCATATCTTTAACATACTTTCCCTGATTTATAAAAGTTCCTTTTTCAGTTTGCTTAATCTGAAGACCAAGGAAATATGTTAGTTCACCCATCATACTCATTTTATACTCATCTTTCATTCTATCAGCGAAAGGAGTACAAAGCTCAGGGTTAGTAGAACCAAATATAATGTCATCAACATATATTTGAACTAAAATGATATGACCTTTTATTTTTCTAAAAAACAAAGTTTTGTCAATCTTACCTCTCTCAAATTTTTCAAGATGAAGATAAGTAGAAAGAGTGTCATACCATGCACGAGGAGCTTGCTTCAAGCCATAAAGTGCCTTATCCAGTTTATAAACATAACCTGGACGCTTAGGATCTGAGAATCCTGGAGGTTGTTCCACATAAACTTCTTCATTCAGCTTTCCATTTAGAAACGCTGACTTAACATCCATTTGATGTACAGTGAAGTTTTTGTGTACAGCATATGCTAAGAAAAGACGAATAGATTCAAGTCTTGCTACAGGAGCAAAGGTTTCGTCATAATCTATACCTTCCTCTTGTCTGTATCCCTGAGCAACAAGACGAGCTTTGTTGCGAGTTACAGTACCATGTTCGTCCAACTTGTTTCGATAGACCCACTTAGTGCCTATCACTGTTTTGTCAGTTGGTCTCCGAACAAGTTTCCAAACTTTGTTTCTTTCGAATTCAGTCAGCTCTTCTTGCATAGCGCTGACCCAGTTTGGATCTCTGAGGGCATCATCTATTTTCTTTGGTTCAGTTAGAGAAATAAAGTTAACAAATAAACAAATATTACCTGCACTTCTACGAGTCTGAATACCAGCGTTGGGATCACCAAGAATTTGATCGATTGGGTGATTTACAGTCCATCGCTGAGCCGGAGCATGCGTCGCTGACGCAGTCTGAACTGGAGAAACTGAAGATGAGGCTTCAGCTACTTCTGGATAGTCAGCTAAGAGAGGAATGCTTGCATTTGTCACTTCATTCACTGATTGCTGAGAAATAGATGGAATTTCTGAGACATTTGGATCAACTGCGGGTATAGTATTTATAGGAACAGCTGAGACCCAAGATGTTTCAGCTTCACTATTCTGCATATTGGGAATGATAGTAGGACCATCATTTTCAGTTGTATGAGTATGAGTAGTGGGAACATCTTCTGAATCACCAAGATGAGAAAACATCCATTGATTCAGTTCTTCTGTATCAGCGTTCGGTTTAGAGTTCGCTGAACGGGATTCGTCAAACGTGACGTGAATAGTTTCTTCTACAGTTTGTCTTCTTCGGTTGAAGACTCTGAAGGCTTTGGAAACTGAGGAGTATCCAAGAAAGATTCCATCATCAGCCTTAGGATCAAACTTTCCAAGGGCATCTCTGTTGTTCAGTATGAAACACTGACAACCAAAGATGTGAAGAAAGCTGATTGAAGGCTTTCTCCCATGAAAGAGTTCATAGGCTGTCTTTTTGAATCTTTTGACTATCAGCGACCTGTTTTGCGTAAAACAAGCCGTGTTGACAGCTTTTGCCCAAAACTGAGTAGGCAGGTGAGAATCGCTGAGCATTGAACGTGCAGCTTCAATAATTGTTCTATTTCTTCTTTCAGCGACTCCGTTTTGTTGTGGTGTTCTCACTGACGAAAAGTTATGAGAAATACCCTTGCTCTCAAGGAAGGAATCAAGAGAACTGTTTTTGAATTCAGTTCCATGATCACTCCTTATTGAGCGAACAGTCATATTGTTCAGAGTTTCCATCTTCCGAACAAAGGTGATGAGTTCTTCAGGGGTGTCACTCTTAGAACGGAGAAACATTACCCATGTATAACGAGAGAATTCATCAACTATGACCAGCGTATATTTCTTTCCAGCGATGGATTGTTTGTTAACGGGGCCAAACAAATCCATATGGAGTAGTTGAAGAGGAGATGACACTGAGGAAACTTGCTTGGATTTAAAGCTTGCCTTGGTCTGCTTCCCTTTTTCACACGCTGAACATAAGGATTCTTTGGCGTATGAATGTTGAGGTAGACCAGTGACTAACTCTTTGGATGAAAGAGTATTCAGTGTCTTGAAGTTGAGATGTGAGAGTCTCTTGTGCCATAGCCAGTTGACATCAGAAGATGCCTTTGAGAAGAAACAGGAGTTCTCAGTGGTTGTTGAGTCCATGTTTATAACGTAAACATTTTCCAAACGATAACCGCTGAGAGCTATCTTCTCCTTTTTGTCAGAGACAAAGCAGGATTCCTTGGTGAAAATCACTTTGTTATCCATGTCGCAAAGCTGACTGATGCTCAGAAGATTATGCTTCAGCCCTTCAACATATGCGACTCTTCTGAAGGATGTTGTACCATTTGAAAGTACACCATACCCTCGGGTGTGTCCTTTTCCATTTCCACCGAAAGTTACAGAGGGACCCTTCTCTTCCTTGTATTCAGCGAGCAGGCTTTTCTTTCCAGTCATGTGTCTAGAGCATCCGCTATCGAGATACCAGATACCCTTCTTAACCTGCAATACAAAAGAAGATTAGTTTTGCTTGGGTACCCACTTCACCATGTATACGCGTTTGTCAGTGGAAGTGGTTGGAATGGGTTCAGCAGTCTTCGCAGCATTTGAAGATTCAGCTTTGTCTTTCTTCACTTTGGTCAATTTCTTGACCTCAGCGGTATGAGTCACCTTGACCTGACTTGCAACTGGTTTGGTCTTCTTTGGTGCTATCTTCACCTTAGCTATCTTATCAGCTTTGGTGGTTGTGGGACACTTACTTGCAATATGATCGGTAAGTCCACAGTGATAACATTTCCTATAACTAAAATTAGTTCTAGGACCACTTGTGTGCTGAGCTTTTAATTTGGAATTAGAAGTGCCAGCACCAAGTACACTATTGGTTTTTGAAATAGGACGAACATTCAGTTCTTCAGATTTCTTACCAAGGACATCTACTCTGAGTCTAGGAGTAGGTCGCTGAACTGATCCAGAGGTCTGATTTCTAGAACCAGATGAATGAATCACTAAGGCTTTGGAAGCATTCAGCTTAGGTACTAAAGTACCCTTCTGAGGATTTTGATAAATTACAATTCCTTTACCTTTATCTTTAGAGACAGAGGTAGGTTTTGAATAAACCATTTTCTCCTTACCTTTTGAGGAGGTAGGAGTTTCCTCAGGGATTGGTGTAATCGACGAGGAGTACTGAGATGAAGAAGTGTCAGCTACTGAGGATACGAACGTTCCAAATTTAAGCATTGAACGTTCAGTGGTTGGTATTGGAGTATCATATTTATAACCCAGACCACGTTTATCACTCAGAGGAATCTGAGCCTTAATTATCTCAGTGATCTTTGTTGAAGAATTACACCATCCTTCAACAGTAGCTTGTTCAGCTTTTAATGCAGCGATAGCTTCCGCTCGTTCAATTTTGACTAGCTGATTTAAATGGACTTGATCTTTAAAATCTTCTTCAAATTTAGAAAGCTTTTCTATTTGAAGGTGGCAATTTTTAAGCTTTTCAGCGAGATCAAGATTTTGGTTTTCAACCACAGCTTTGCCGTTCATGGCTTCGTATAAGCTTCTAGTCAGTAGTTCGATTTTACGGAGACTATCAGCTTCATCAATATTTACAATATTGGTAAAGAAGGAAGGTGATACCTGAATGGCAGATGTTGAAGTGGAGGGAATGTCTGAACTTTCTTCCTCTTCTTCAATCTTGGCCATGAGACATTGATTTGCTTCATCATCTTCAGAATCAGATGATGAGGCTTCTTCATCAGAAGCAGCCCAATCATAGTCAGCCATTAGGCCTTTTCCCTTCTTCTTAAAGCTTTTCAGCTTTGCATACTTCTCCTTCAGCTTTAAGTATTTGTCGTCTTTATTCCTTGGAACAAAGGATTTCTTTGTAAAGGTTGAAGGTCTCATGATTTTCTTTGACCTGCACTCGTTAGCGAAATGACCTGTCTTTTCGCAGTTAAAACAAGTAGCAGTAGCCTTATCAACAAAAGCTGATGACTTAGGCTTGTCAGCTATAGAAAGAGTTTTGTTCTTTCTAAACATTTTCTTCTTGGCGAATCTCCTGAACTTTTTAGTTAGGAGAGCCAAGGATTCATCATCTGAAGAATCAGAATCTGATGATCTTTCAGAGTTACTTTCTAACTCAGTGATAGTGACCACGGGTCGCTGAGTAGAAGGTTCCTCTGAGATTAAAGCAACATGGGTGCTTTTGGAATCTTTTACAAGATTCTTCTTAAGATGGCTAGATTGCTCATGATTCAGCAATGTGCCATATAAGGTAGCGAGTGTCATTGATCTTAGATCTTTTGACAGCTTGAGACACATGGAATAATTGTCCCAGCTTTCAGGTAAACATTCTAAAAACTTTGTCAGAACTTCAAAGTTAGAATATTCCTTACCAACCGTTTTAAGATCTATAATTAAGCAGTTAAAACGTTGATGTACTTCAGAGAGAGTTTCATTCTTACCAGAGATGAAACTTTCGTATTGTCTTACCAGGTTGATCTTTCTTGAATCCTGGACTTCAGACGTTCCTTCATACTGAACACATATTGTGTCCCACATGGCCTTCGAGGATTTCAGGTTCATGACGGAATGGTAGACTTCGTCAGGAAGGGCCATGGATAGTATGGATCTGGCTTTTGTATCTATAGCCACTTTCTTCTTGTCTTCATCGGTCCAATGATGGATTTCCTTTGGAATCAGCCTTTCTGGAATAGCAGCTCTAGTTGCAGTGGCTGGAACGGCAGGATCAATCGTTACAGGGATGTGTGGACCGTTTTCAAGATAGTAAGGTATAGTAGGGTCTACACCTTCTAAGAAGAGTGTCATCCTATTTTTCCATAAGTTGAAGTTATCTCTGGAAAATCTAGGGGCTTTTGCAAGAGAACCATTGTCGATATAGTGAGTGTTTGTGTTTGAGTTGGCCATTTTCAGATAATAGCAAGGAAGAGAAAATATCTTAGATTAGATCTTGTTTATGAGATTAAACAAATCTGCTCTGATACCACTTGTTGGTCCCGAAAGGCTTAAACAAGTTTGTAGAAGGGGGGGGGGGTTGAATACAAACACACTATTTTTCTTTTCTAAATTGTTTATTGATAAATCATTAACAATTTACAGCTTGTTGCGGAAACAAGATTAAGGATAAACCTAAATCTAAACAAGTTGGAACACTAAGGTTTTCTTGCACTAAGAAAGATAAGGAGATTACTAATAAAATCCTATCTTGAGAGATTTGAACTTGTCCAGAGTTAGCAAGTTACTTCAAATGAAGTGAGTTCATCTCTTTATATACTGCATGCATTTAATGCAATCCAGTATATACTTTACACGTGTCATTTGCGGATTGGTTGCATGTCATTGACCTTTGATGACAACCTTAGTAGCCGCATGAATGAACAGTGTAGTGTCAGAGTGGTTGTACGATTTCAGATTTTCGGAGGTTCTTTTCTGACATTTCGTACGGTGGCGTGCAAGGGAGGTTAAGACAAAAGTACTTTGTACGGAGGACTTCATGATCAGCTTTCGTTGATTCAGCGATTATCATTTACTTATTCAGCAGATGATAAAGTTCAGCGATAGCTGAAGTCTTGTACTTGATACTTCACGTTGAGTGGACAAATCTGAGTCTTCGCTGATCCGCATCAGTTCATTAGGAGACTTGTCGCTGGTTCTTGAGCTTGATCTTCGACTTCAGCGTAGAACCTTTGTTGACGTGAATCTTGTCTTCAGGGATCATAAGTAAACAACTAACTTATCAGCGATCACCATAAGGACTGAACAGACTCAGCGATATGGTGAACAGTGTTCGCTGAATGTTTAATCTAAAAGTGCGAGAGTTCCTATCAGCAGTACTGTAAGATCTTAGTACTTATCAGCGATAGTGAAACTCTGATACATATTGTTTACTTACAATTTTCACTAAGTATTTAAGATAGGGTCATTATCAAATCACTGAGGGTTTGGATCAACAGTGTCTAGAACAACTTTCTAGTTTACAACGAGATCTAATTGTGACTTCAAGGGGCTCGAAATAGTGTATTTCCAAAACTGGTCATGTTAAAACGGGTTTTGCGCACTGTTTTTGTAAAATTCATATAAAATTGGTCATTGATCCAAAAAGAATGCATTTTATACGTTTAGATTCCTAAGAGATAGTAGTACGTTTTTAATTTAGATGTCAAATCTTAATTTGTTCTCTAAGTATGAGTAAATCGTCAAATCGTTTGAAGGACGGATACTGTAACTTTTCAAAGTTGTTTTCTACTAAAAACTAGGGGTGAGCATCGGTCGGGTCGGGCCGAAAAACCCCCCAACCCGATCGGGTTTCGGGTGGACAAAAAAGTCCCCGAAACCCTTCCTAAGTAAAGTTCGGGTTTCGGACTTCGGGTCTAATCGGGTTTCGGGTTCATCGGGTTTTCGGACTTAGATCTAAGCATAAAGTTCTGTTTGTTGAAAAATCCGTATAAAATCACATTGGTCTGATTGAGGTGTATAATATATCGATGGAAAGCTCTTTGTGTCTAGAACAACTTACTAGTTTACAACGAGATCTAATTGTGACTTTAAGGGCTCGAAATAGTGTATTTCCAAAACTGGTCATGTTAAAACGGGTTTTGCGCACTGTTTTTGTAAAATCCATATAAAATTGGTCATTGATCCAAAAAAGGTGCATTTTATGCGATTAGATTCCTAAGAGATAGTAGTACGTTTTTAATTTAGAAGTCAAATCTTAATTCGTTCTCTAAGTATGTGTAAATCGTCCAAACGTTTGAAGGACGGAAGCTGTAACTTTTTATAGTTGTTTTCTACTAAAAACTAGGGGTGAGCATCGGTCGGGTCGGGCCGAAAAACCGCCAACCCGATCGGGTTTCGGGTGGACAAAACAGGCCCCGAAACCCTTCCTAAGTAAAGTTCGGGTTTCGAACTTCGGATCTCATCGGGTTTCGGGTTCATCGGGTTTCGGGTTCATCGGGTTTCGGACGTAGATCTAAGCATAAAGTTCTATTTGTTGAAAAATCCGTATAAAATCACTCATTGGTCTGATTGTGGTGTATAATATATCGATGAAAAGCTCTTTGTGTCTAGAACAACTTTCTCGTTTACAACAATATCTAATTGTGACTTTAAGGGGCTCGAAATAGTGTATTTCCAAAACTAGTCATGTTAAAACGGGTTTTGCGCACTGTTTTTGTAAAATTCATATAAAATTGGTCATTAATCCAAAAAAGGTGCATTTTATGCGATTAGATTCCTAAGAGATAGTAGTACGTTTTTAATTTAGCTGTCAAATCTTAATTTGTTCTCTAAGTATGAGTAAATCGTCAAAACGTTTGAAGGACGGAAGCTGTAACTTTTTAAAGTTGTTTTCTACTAAAAACTAGGGGCGATCATCGGTCGGGTCGGGCTGAAAACCCCCCAACCCGATCGGGTTTCGGGTGGACAAAACCGGCCCCGAAACCCTTCCTAAGTAAAGTTCGGGTTTCGACCTTCGGGTCTAATCGGGTTTCGGGTTCATCTGGTCGGGTTCATCGGGTTTCGGACTTAGATCTAAGCATAAAGTTTTATTTGTTGAAAAATCCGTATAAAATCACTCATTGGTCTGATTGAGATGTATAATATATCGATGAAAATCTCTTTGTGTCTAGAACAGCTTTCTAGTTTACAACAAGATCTAATTGTGACTTTAAGGGGCTCGAAATAGTGTATTTCCAAAACTGGTCATGTTAAAACGGGTTTTGCGCACTGTTTTTGTAAATTCATATAAAATTGGTCATTGATCCAAAAAAGGTGCATTTTATGCGATTAGATTCCTAAGAGATAGTAGTACGTTATTAATTTAGAAGTCAAATCTTAATTTGTTCTAAAAGTATGAGTAAATCATCGAAACGTTTGAAGGACGGAAGATGTAACTTTTAAAAGTTGTTTTCTACTAAAAACTAGGGGTGATCATCGGTCGGGTCGGGCCGATAAACCCCCAACCCGATCGGGTTTCGGGTGGACAAAACAGGCCCCGAAACCCTTCCTAAGTAAAGTTCGGGTTTCGGACTTCGGGTCTAATCGGGTTTCGGGTTCATCGGGTCGGGTTCATCGGGTTTCGGACTTAGATCTAAGCGTAAAGTTCTATTTGTTGAAAAATCCGTATAAAATCACTCATTGGTCTGATTGAGGTGTATAATATATCGATGAAAAGCTTTTTGTGTCTAGAACAACTTTCTAGTTTACAACGAGATCTAATTGGGAATTTAAGAGGTTCGAAATAGTGTATTTCCAAAACTGGTCATGTTAAAACGGGTTTTGCGCACTGTTTTTGTAAAATTCATATACAATTGGTCATTGATCCAAAAAAGGTGCATTTTATGCGATTAGATTCCTAAGAGATAGTAGTACGTTTTTAATTTAGATGTCAAATCTTAATTTGTTATCTAAGTATGAGTAAATCGTCAAAACGTTTGAAGGACGGAAGCTGTACCTTTTTAAAGTTGTTTTCTACTAAAAACTAGGGGTGAGCATCGGTCGGGTCGGGCCGAAAAACCCCCAACCCGATCGGGTTTCGGATGGACAAAACAGGCCTCGAAACCCTTCCTAAGTAAAGTTCGGGTTTCGAACTTCGGGTCTAAACGGGTTTCGGGTTCATCGGGCCGGGTTCATCGGGTTTCGGATTTAGATCTAAGCATAAAGTTTTGTTTGTTGAAAAATCCGTATAAAATCACTCATTGGTCTGATTTATGTGTATAATATATCGATGGAAAGCTCTTTGTGTCTAGAACAACTTTCTAGTTTACAACAAGATCTAATTGTGACTTTAAGGGCTCGGAATAGTGTATTTCCAAAACTGGTCATGTTAAAATGGGTTTTGCGCACTGTTTTTGTAAAATTCATATAAAATTGGTCATTAATCCAAAAAAGGTGCATTTTATGCGATTAGATTTCTAAGAGATAGTAGTACGTTTTTAATTTAGCTGTCAAATCTTAATTTGTTCTCTAAGTATGAGTAAATCGTCAAAACGTTTGAAGGACGGAAGCTGTAACTTTTTAAAGTTGTTTTCTACTAAAAACTAGGGGTGAGCATCGGTCGGGTCGGGCCGAAAAACCCCCAACCCGATCGGGTTTCGGGTGGACAAAACCGGCCCCGAAACCCTTCCTAAGTAAAGTTCGGGTTTCGAACTTCGGGTCTAATCGGGTTTCGGGTTCATCGGGTCGGGTTCATCGGGTTTCGGACTTAGATCTAAGCATAAAGTTTTATTTGTTGAAAAATCCGTATAAAATCACTCATTGGTCTGATTGAGATGTATAATATATCAATGAAAATCTCTTTGTGTCTAGAACAGCTTTCTAGTTTACAACAAGATCTAATTGTGACTTTAAGGGGCTCGAAATAGTGTATTTCCAAAACTGGTCATGTTAAAACGGGTTTTGCGCACTGTTTTTGTAAATTCATATAAAATTGGTCATTGATCCAAAAAAGGTGCATTTTATGCGATTAGATTCCTAAGAGATAGTAGTACGTTATTAATTTAGAAGTCAAATCTTAATTTGTTCTAAAAGTATGAGTAAATCATCGAAACGTTTGAAGGACGGAAGCTGTAACTTTTCAAAGTTGTTTTCTACTAAAAACTAGGGGTGATCATCGGTCGGGTCGGGCCGATAAACCCCCAACCCGATCGGGTTTCGGGTGGACAAAACAGGCCCC
This sequence comes from Saussurea involucrata, assembly GCA_033807775.1. Lineage (NCBI taxonomy): Eukaryota > Viridiplantae > Streptophyta > Magnoliopsida > Asterales > Asteraceae > Saussurea > Saussurea involucrata. Next base: position 2,200,370 of record CM066312.1, on the reverse strand, counting down.
GAAACCCTTCCTAAGTAAAGTTCGGGTTTCGGACTTCGGGTCTAATCGGGTTTCGGGTTCATCGGGTCGGGTTCATCGGCTTTCGGACTTAGATCTAAGCGTAAAGTTCTATTTGTTGAAAAATCCGTATAAAATCACTCATTGGTCTGATTGAAGTGTATAATATATCGATGAAAAGCTTTTTGTGTCTAGAACAACTTTCTAGTTTACAACGAGATCTAATTGGGAATTTAAGGGGTTCGAAATAGTGTATTTCCAAAACTGGTCATGTTAAAACGGGTTTTGCGCACTGTTTTTGTAAAATTCATATACAATTGGTCATTGATCCAAAAAAGGTGCATTTTATGCGATTAGATTCCTAAGAGATAGTAGTACGTTTTTAATTTAGATGTCAAATCTTAATTTGTTATCTAAGTATGAGTAAATCGTCAAAACGTTTGAAGGACGGAAGCTGTACCTTTTTAAAGTTGTTTTCTACTAAAAACTAGGGGTGAGCATCGGTCGGGTCGGGCCGAAAAACCCCCAACCCGATCGGGTTTCGGATGGACAAAACAGGCCTCGAAACCCTTCCTAAGTAAAGTTCGGGTTTCGAACTTCGGGTCTAAACGGGTTTCGGGTTCATCGGGCCGGGTTCATCGGGTTTCGGATTTAGATCTAAGCATAAAGTTTTGTTTGTTGAAAAATCCGTATAAAATCACTCATTGGTCTGATTGATGTGTATAATATATCGATGGAAAGCTCTTTGTGTCTAGAACAACTTTCTAGTTTACAACAAGATCTAATTGTGACTTTAAGGGCTCGGAATAGTGTATTTCCAAAACTGGTCATGTTAAAATGGTTTTTGCGCACTGTTTTTGTAAAATTCATATAAAATTGGTCATTAATCCAAAAAAGGTGCATTTTATGCGATTAGATTTCTAAGAGATAGTAGTACGTTTTTAATTTAGCTGTCAAATCTTAATTTGTTCTCTAAGTATGATTAAATCGTCAAAACGTTTGAAGGACGGAAGCTGTAACTTTTTAAAGTTGTTTTCTACTAAAAACTAGGGCCGATCATCGGTCGGGTCGGGCCGAAAAACCCCCAACCCGATCGGGTTTCGGGTGGACAAAACCGGCCCCGAAACCCTTCCTAAGTAAAGTTCGGGTTTCGAACTTCGGGTCTAATCGGGTTTCGGGTTCATCGGGTCGGGTTCATCGGGTTTCGGACTTAGATCTAAGCATAAAGTTTTATTTGTTGAAAAATCCGTATAAAATCACTCATTGGTCTGATTTAGATGTATAATATATCGATGAAAATCTCTTTGTGTCTAGAACAGCTTTCTAGTTTACAACAAGATCTAATTGTGACTTTAAGGGGCTCGAAATAGTGTATTTCCAAAACTGGTCATGTTAAAACGGGTTTTGCGCACTGTTTTTGTAAATTCATATAAAATTGGTCATTGATCCAAAAAAGGTGCATTTTATGCGATTAGATTCCTAAGAGATAGTAGTACGTTATTAATTTAGAAGTCAAATCTTAATTTGTTCTAAAAGTATGAGTAAATCATCGAAACGTTTGAAGGACGGAAGCTGTAACTTTTCAAAGTTGTTTTCTACTAAAAACTAGGGGTGATCATCGGTCGGGTCGGGCCGATAAACCCCCAACCCGATCGGGTTTCGGGTGGACAAAACAGGCCCCGAAACCCTTCCTAAGTAAAGTTCGGGTTTCGGACTTCGGGTCTAATCGGGTTTCGGGTTCATCGGGTCGGGTTCATCGGGTTTCGGACTTAGATCTAAGCGTAAAGTTCTATTTGTTGAAAATTCCGTATAAAATCACTCATTGGTCTGATTGAGGTGTATAATATATCGATGAAAAGCTTTTTGTGTCTAGAACAACTTTCTAGTTTACAACGAGATCTAATTGGGAATTTAAGGGGTTCGAAATAGTGTATTTCCAAAACTGGTCATGTTAAAACGGGTTTTGCGCTCTGTTTTTGTAAAATTCATATACAATTGGTCATTGATCCAAAAAAGGTGCATTTTATGCGATTAGATTCCTAAGAGATAGTAGTACGTTTTTAATTTAGATGTCAAATCTTAATTTGTTCTCTAAGTATGAATAAATCGTCAAAACGTTTGAAGGACGGAAGCTGTAACTTTTCAAAGTTGTTTTCTACTAAAAACTAGGGGTGAGCATCGGTCGGGTCGGGCCGAAAACCCCCCAACCCGATCGTGTTTCGGGTGGACAAAACAGGCCCCGAAACCGTTCCTAAGTAAAGTTCGGGTTTCGGACTTCGGGTCTAATTGGGTTTCGGGTTCATCGGGTCGGGTTCATCGGGTTTCGGACTTAGATCTAAGCATAAAGTTCTATTTGTTGAAAAATCCGTATAAAATCACTCATTGGTCTGATTGAGGTGTATAATATATCGATGAAAAACTCTTTGTGTCTAGAACAACTTTCTAGTTTACAACAAGATCTAATTGTGACTTTAAGGGGCTCGAAATAGTGTATTTCCAAAACTAGTCATGTTAAAACTGGTTTGGCGCACTGTTTTTGTAAAATTCATATAAAATTGGTCATTAATCCAAAAAAGGTGCATTTTATGCGATTAGATTTCTAAGAGATAGTAGTACGTTTTTTATTTTTATGTCAAATCTTAACTTGTTCTCTAATTATGAGTAAATCGTCAAAACGTTTGAAGGACGGAAGCTGTAACTTTTTAAAGTTGTTTTCTATTAAAAACTAGGGGTGAGCATCGGTCGGATCGGGTCGGGTCTAATCGGGTTTCGGGTTCATCGGGTCGGGTTCATCGGGTTTCGGACTTAGATCTAAGCATAAAGTTCTGTTTGTTGAAAACTCCGTATAAAATCACTCATTGGTCGGATTGAGGTGTATAATATATCGATGGAAAGCTCTTTGTGTCTAGAACAACCTTCTAGATTACAACGAGATCTAATTGTGACTTTAAGGGGCTCGAAATAGTGTATTTCCAAAACTGGTCATGTTAAATCGGGTATTGCGCACTGTTTTTGTAAAATTCATATAAAATTGGTCATTGATCCAAAAAAGGAGCATTTTATGCGATTAGATTTCTAAGAGATAGTAGTACGTTTTTAATTTAGATGTCAAATCTTAATTTATTCTCGAAATATGAGTAAATCGTCAAAACGCTTGAAGGACGGAAGCTGTAACTTTTTAAAGTTGTTTTCTACTAAAAACTAGGGGTGAGCATCGGTCGGGTCGGGCCAAAAAAACCCCATCACGATCGGGTTTCGGGTGGACAAAACAGGCCCCGAAACCCTTCCTAAGTAAATTTCGGGTTTCGAACTTCGGGTCTAATTGGGTTTCGGGTTCATCGGGTCGGGTTCATCGGGTTTCGGACTTAGATCTAAGCATAAAGTTCTATTTGTTGAAAAATCCGTATAAAATCACTCATTGGTCTGATTGAGGTGTATAATATATCGATGAAAAGCTTTTTGTGTCTAGAATAACTTTCTAGTTTACAACAAGATCTAATTGTGACTTTAAGGGGCTCGAAATAGTGTATTTCTAAAACTGTTCAAGTTAAAACGGGTTTTGCGCACTGTTTTTGTAAAATTCATATAAAATTGGTCATTGATCCAAAAAAGTTGCATTTTATGCGATTAGATTCCTAAGAGATAGTAGTACGTTTTTAATTTAGATGTCAAATCTTAATTTGTTCTCTAAGTATGAATAAATCGTCAAAACGTTTGAAGGACGGAAGCTGTAACTTTTCAAAGTTGTTTTCTACTAAAAAAACTTGGGGTGAGCATCGGTCGGGTCGGGCCGAAAAACCCCCAACCCGATCGGGTTTCGGGTGGACAAAACAGGCCCCGAAACCCTTCCTAAGTAAAGTTCGGGTTTCGGACTTCGGGTCTAATCGGGTTTCGGGTTCATCGGGTCGGGTTCATCGGGTTTCCGACTTAGATCTAAGCATAAAGTTCTATTTGTTGAAAAATCCGTATAAAATCACTCATTGGTCTGATTGAGGTGTATAATATATCGATGAAAAACTCTTTGTGTCTAGAACAACTTTCTAGCTTACAACAAGATCTAATTGTGACTTTAAGGGCTCGAAATAGTGTATTTCCAAAACTGGTCATGTTAAAACGGGTTTGGCGCACTGTTTTTGTAAAATTCATATAAAATTGGTCATTGATCCAAAAAAGGTGCATTTTATACGATTAGATTCCTAAGAGATAGTAGCACGCTTTTAATTTTGATGTCAAATCTTAACTTGTTCTCTAAGTATGAGTAAATTGTCAAAACGTTTGAGGGAAGGAAGCTGTAACTTTTCAAAGTTGTTTTCTACTAAAAACTAGGGGTGAGTATCGGTCGGGTCGGGCCGAAAAAACCCCCAACCCGTTCGGGTTTCGGGTGGACAAAAAAGTCTTCGAAACCCTTCCTAAGTAAAGTTCGGGTTTCGTACTTCGGGTCTAATCGGGTTTCGGGTTCATCGGGTCGGGTTCATCGGGTTTCGGACTTTAGATCTAAGCATAAAGTTATGTTTGTTGAAAAATCCATATAAAATCACTTACTGGTCTGATTGAGGTGTATAATATATCGATGGAAAGATCTTTGTGTCTAAAACAACTTTCTAGTTTACAACGAGATCTAATTGGGAATTTAAGGGGCTCGAAATAGTGTATTTCCAAAACTGGTCATGTTTAAACGGGTTTTGCGCACTGTTTTTGTAAAATTCATATAAAATTGGTCATTGATCCAAAAAAGGTGCATTTTATGCGATTAGATTCCTAAGAGATAGTAGTACGTTTTTAATTTAGATTTCAAATCTTAATTTGTTCTCTAAGCATGAGTAAATCGTCAAAACGTTTGAAGGATGGAAGCTGTAACTTTTTAAAGTTGTTTTCTACTAAAAACTAGGGGTGAGCATCGGTCGGGTCGGGTCTAATCGGGTTTCGGGTTCATCGGGTTTCGGACTTAGATCTAAGCATAAAGTTCTGTTTGTTGAAAACTCCGTATAAAATCACTCATTGGTCTGATTGAGGTGTATAATATATCGATGGAAAGCTCTTTGTGTCTAGAACAACCTTCTAGTTTACAACGAGATCTAATTGTGACTTTAAGGGGCTCGAAATAGTGTATTTCCAAAACTGGTCATGTTAAATCGGGTATTGCGCACTGTTTTTGTAAAATTCATATAAAATTGGGCATTGATCCAAAAAAGGTGCATTTTATGTGATTAGATTCCTAAGAGATAGTAGTACGTTTTTAATTTAGATGTCAAATCTTAATTTGTTCTCAAAGTATGAGTAACTCGTCAAAACGCTTGAAGGACGGAAGCTGTAACTTTTTAAAGTTGTTTTCTACTAAAAACTAGGGGTGAGCATCGGTCGGGTCGGGCCGAAAAACCCCCATCCCGATCGTGTTTCGGGTGGACAAAACAGGCCCCAAAACCCTTCCTAAGTAAAATTCGGGTTTCGAACTTCGGGTCTAATTTGGTTTCGGGTTCATCGGGTCGGGTTCATCGGGTTTCGGACTTAGATCTAAGCATAAAGTTCTATTTGTTGAAAAATCCGTATAAAATCACCCATTGGTCTGATTGAGGTGTATAATATATCGATGAAAAGCTCTTTGTGTCTAGAATAACTTTCTAGTTTACAACAAGATCTAATTGTGACTTTAAGGGGCTTGAAATAGTGTATTTCCAAAACAGGTCAAGTTAAAACAGGTTTTGCGCACTGTTATTGTAAAATTCATATAAAATTGGTCATTGATCCAAATAAGGTGCATTTTATGCGATTAGATTCCTAAGAGATAGTAGTACGTTTTTAATTTAGATGTCAAATCTTAACTTGTTCTCTAAGTATGAGTAAATCGTCAACACGTTTGAAGGACGGAAGCTGTAACTTTTCAAAGTTGTTTTCTATTGAAAACTAGTGGTGAGCATCGGTCGGGTCGGGCCGAAAAAACCCCCAACCCGATCGGGTTTCAGGTGGACAAAACAGGCCCCGAAACCCTTCCTAAGTAAAGTTCGGGTTTCGGACTTCGGGTCTAATCGGGCTTTGGGTTCATTGGGTTTCGGACTTAGATCTAAGCATAAAGTTCTGTTTGTTGAAAAATCCATATAAAATCACTAATTGGTCTGATTGAGGTGTATAATATATCGATGGAAAGCTCTTTGTGTCTAAAACAACTTTCTAGTTTACAACGATATCTAATTGTGACTTTAAGGGGCTCGAAATAGTGTATTTCCAAAACTGGTCATGTTAAAACGGGTTTTGCGCACTGTTTTTGTAAAACTCATATAAAATTGGTCACTGATCCAAAAAAGGTGCATTTTATGCGATTAGATTACTAAGAGATAGTAGTACGTTTTTTAATTTAGATGTCAAATCTTAATTGGTTCTGTAAGTATGAGTAAATCGTCAAAACGTTTGAAGGACGGAAGCTGTAACGTTTTAAAGTTGTTTTCTACTAAAAACTAGGGGTTAGCATCGGTAGGGTCGGGCAGAAAAACCCCCAACCCGATCGGGTTTCGGGTGGACAAAACAGGCTCCGAAACCCTTCCTAAGTAAAGTTCGGGTTTCGGACTTCGGGTCTAATCGGGTTTCGGGTTCATCGGGTCGGGTTCATCGGGTTTCGGACTTAGATCTAAGCATAAAGTTCTGTTTGTTGAAAAATCCGTATAAAATCACTCATTGGTCTGATTGAGGTGTATAATATATCTATGGAAAGCTATTTGTGTCTAGAACAACTCTCTAGTTTATAACGAGATCTAATTGTGACTTTAAGGGGCTCGATATAGTGTATTTCCAAAACTGGTCATGTTAAAACGGGTTTTGTGCACTATTTTTGTAAAATTCATATAAAACTGGTCATTGATCCAAAAAAGGTGCATTTTATGCGATTAGATTCTTAAGAGATAGTCGTACGTTTTTAATTTAGATATCAAATCATAATTTGTTCTCTAAGTATGAGTAAAACGTCAAAACGTTTGAAGGACGGAAGCTGTAACTTTTCAAAGTTGTTTTCTACTAAAAACTAGGGGTGGGCATCGGTCGGGTCGGGCCGAAAAACCCTCAACCCGATCGGGTTTCGGGTGGACAAAACAGGCCCCGAAACTCTTCCTAAGTAAAGTTCGAGTTTCAGACTTAGGGTCTAATCGGGTTTCGGGTTCATCGGGTTTCGGACTTAGATCTAAGCATAAAGTTCTATTTGTTGAAAAATCTGTATAAAATCACTCATTGGTCTGATTGAGGTGTATAATATATCGATGGAAAGCTCTTTGTGTCTAGAACAACTTTCTAGTTTACAACGAGATCTAATTGTCACTTTAAGGGGCTCGAAATAGTGTATTTTCAAACCTGGTCATGTTAAAACGGGTTTTGTGCACTGTTTTTGTAAAATTCATATAAAATTAGCCATTAATCCCAAAAAGGTGCATTTTATGCGATTAGATTTCAAAGAGATAGTAGTACGTTTTTAATTTAGATGTCAAATCTTAATTTGTTCTCTAAGTATGAGTAAATCGTCAAAACGTTTGAAGGACGGAAGGTGTAACTTTTCAAAGTTGTTTTCTATTAAAAACCTAGGGGTGAGCATCGGTCGGGTCGGGCCGAAAAACCACCAACCCGATCGGGTTTCGGGTGGACAAAACATGCCCCGAAACCCTTCCTACGTAAAGTTCGGGTTTCGAACTTCGTGTCTAATCGGGTTTCGGGTTCATCGGGTTTTGGACTTAGATCTAAGCATAAAGTTCTGTTTGTTGAAAAATCCGTATGAAATCACTCATGGGTATGATTGAGGTGTATAATATATCGATGGAAAGCTCTTTGTGTCTAGAACAACTTTCTAGTTTACAACGAGATCTAATTGTGACTTTAAGGGGCTCGAAATAGTGTATTTCCAAACCTGGTCATGTTAAAACGGGATTTGCGCACTGTTTTTGTAAAATTCATATAAAATTGGCCATTGATCCAAAAAATGTTCATTTTATGCGATTAGATTCCTAAGAGATAGTAGTACATTTTTAATTTAGATGTCAAATCTTAATTTGTTATCTAAGTATGAGTAAATCGTCAAAACGTTTGAAGGACGGAAGCTGTAACTTTTCAAAGTTGTTTTCTATTAAAAACTAGGGGTGAGCATCGGTCGGGTCGGGCCGAAAAACCCCCAACCCGATCGGGTTTCGGGTGGACAAAACATGCCCCGAAACCCTTCCTAAGTAAAGTTCGGGTTTCGAACTTCGTGTCTAATTGGGTTTCGGGTTCATCGGGTTTTGGACTTAGATCTAAGCATAGAGTTCTGTTTGTTGAAAAATCCGTATAAAATCACTCATTGGTCAGATTGAGGTGTATAATATATCGATGGAAATCTCTTTGTGTCTAGAACAACTTTCTAGTTTACAACGAGATCTAATTGTGACTTTAAAGGACTCGAAATAGTGTATTTCCAAAACTGGTCATGTTAAAACGGGTTTTGCTCACTGTTTTTGTAAAATTCATATAAAATTGGTCATTGATCCAAAAAGGTGCATTTTATGCGATTAGATACCTAAGAGATATTAGTATGTTTTTAATTTAGATGTCAAATCTTAATTTGTTATCTAAGTAGGAGTAAATCGTCAAAACGTTTGAAAGACGGAAGTTGTAACTTTTCAAAGTTGTTTTCTACTAAAAACTAGGGGTGAGCATCTGTCGGGTCGGGCCGAAAAACCCCCAACCCGATCGGGTTTCGAGTGGACAAAACAGGCCCCGAAACCCTTCCTAAGTAAAGTTTGGGTTTCGGACTTCGGGTCTAATCGGGTTTCGGGTTCATCGGGCCGGCTTCATCGGGTTTCGGACTTAGATCTAAGCATAAAGTTCTGTTTGTTGAAAAATCCGTATAAAATCACTCATTGGTCTGATTGAGGTGTATAATATATCAATGGAAAGCTCTTTGTGTCTAGAATAACTTTCTAGTTTCCAACAAGATCTAATTGTGACTTTAAGGGGCTCGAAATAGTGTATTTCCAAAACTGGTCATGTTAAAACGAGTTTTGCGCACTGTTTTTGTACAATTCATATAAAATTGGTCATTGATCCAAAAAAGGTGCATTTTATGCGATTAGATTCCTAAGAGATACTAGTACGTTTTTAATTTAGATGTCAAATCTTAATTTGTTCTCTAAGAATGAATAAATCGTCAAAACGTTTGAAGGACGGAAGCTGTAACTTTTCAAAGTTGTTTTCTACTAAAAACTAGGGGTGAGCATCGGTCGGGTCGGGCCAAAAAACCCCCAACCCGATCGGGTTTCGGGTGGACAAAACAGGCCCCGAAACCCTTCCTAAGTAAAGTTCGGGTTTCGGACTTCGGGTCTAATCGGGTTTCGGGTTCATCGGGTCGGGTTTATCGGGTTTCGGACTTAGATCTAAGCATAAAGTTCTATTTGTTGAAAAATCCGTATAAAATCACCCATTGGTCTGATTGAGGTGTATAATATATCGATGAAAAACTCTTTGTGTCTAGAACAACTTTCTAGTTTACAACAAGATCTAATTGTGACTTTAAGGGGCTCAAAATAGTGTATTTCTAAAACTGTGATAAATCCCAGATCTCTAGCAATAAGATATGAATGTAGTGAGAGGGAATCTAGAGAGCAGATATGTCATCCATATATTGAGTTACAAAAGGTTTCTAAAGGGATCTAGATTCTCATCTAACTAAGAACTAGACATGCCTATTTATACCCATAACATACAAGGTATAAAGGCACAACTAACTAATACAGTACATTGACTTTTACAGTAAATCTTGAATACAACAATGCTCTAACAATCTCCCCCTTTGGATTCAAGATTTAAAAAAAATGACGGCAGTCTTCAGCTCTTTGTAAAGTCAATCTTCTCAAACAGACACTCTATCAAACCATCTTCAAATAGCTTTATCTCCACTAGTTCACGGTGAACTATATGCTTTGACACTCTTTAAGAACTCAGCTTTGAAGAATCTTCAGACAAACATGAAAAGTCATTGTCTTTTTCTTTGAAAAATCAACCTTCTTCAATACAATCTTCAACAGATTGTCTTCAAGTCTTGAACATGGATTTCATATCTTTATATAGAACCATCAATTCGGAACAAGATAAATCAGAAACGATTAGAGTTTGGATCAGAAAGATGTGAAACCATCCACATTGTTGAACTTTTAGGTGTAAGCGCATTTCGATAACCACTCAGAACTAAGATAACCAAATTCAGCAACATTTGGACTTCACATGATCCTTCTCCCCAATCTTCAGTCTTTGTTCACGAATCTTTGACTTGAAATATCTTTGATTTGAAAATTCTTTGACATGAAATTGAAATTAAACTTTTCTCCCCCTTTTTGCGATGATGGTGAGCATCATAATCATCGAAAACCTTCTTCAATTTCAGTCGCGTCACTGAGTATTACTAACAATCTCCTCCTTAGTGGATAACCTTGCTCCCCCTCAAACTAAGAATTCTGGAGCAATTTATTTTCTCCCCCTGAAAGTATGCATATATTTCAATAACGTACAGTATTTGAAATTGTAGCACAAATTTTAAAACAAATTTACACAAGGAAAATAAAATTCATTGAATTTCATTTTATAACTACAAACATTTGATCATTTGAAAACTTTATAAAAGAAATTCAGCTTAATGAAATTTAACAAATTTTTCAATCAACTGAAATCAAATGCATGTGTTTGGATTCAAGAACAAGTCATCGCATATCAAGTTAAAAATGTTCAGTTTCAACCCCTTTATTAAATCTATTTGGTGTGCTAACATGCGAAATATGATTAGCATCAAGCATATGCAATTCTAAAACATATAAGAATACTTTGCTCTACTCACACTATTTGTCCAAAATCAGAATTTTCACAAATTTACGGGTTTATCGCGACTTTGTATTTTCCCAAGTTTCAAGAGATGTGTGCTCATTGGCATCTTTTCTTTTGTGCTCATTGGCATCTTTTGATTTGTGCACATTGGCATCTTTTGATTTTGTGCTCATTGGCATCTTTTGATCAAAAAGTTTAGTAAGAATAAGATACATCGTTAAACATGACTTTCTATCTGGTTCTATAGCAGGATTTGGGTTAGCAGATCCCAGACCAGTTGGCCTTAGGTGCTAGGTGACGAGCACCCCTTAGAACTTAATTTCCCAAACCAGAAAGGCCACATCGATATATCTTAAACCCATTTGTACCAGTAAAACATGGCTTTCTATCTGGTTCTATTGCAGGATTTGGGTCAGCCGATCCCAGACCAGTTGATCTTAGGGACTAGGTGTCGAGCACCCCTTAGGACTTACTCTCCCAAACCAGAAAGGCCACAGGCACAAACTTTCAAACTAAATGATATTCTATATAAGTTCGAATTTCCATCACAAAATATGAATGATATCTCAATCACTTGGTTCTTAATCATAGTGCTTCCCCCATATTTTCGTTTCCATTCATCATTCTGATAAATAGGCTTTTTGAGCATTATATTCTATATAAGTCCAGATTTACATAACTTTGAGCATTCAGCATAATTTCATTCATGTTTTGCTGACCTTTCGATTTATTTCAGAGGTGAAAGATGAAACAAATATAACTCAGATAAAACAAAAACACTTGTAAAATCATCTTTTAGCACACATTTAATTCATTGAATGAAAATTGAAAATTTTATCTCATTGAATTAAATTTGTAAAGATTCAAGTTTTCAAAGTGGTAGAAACAAAATATAATCCAATGTTACCTTTTACCACGTTCCTTGAAACAGAAAGATGTAACAGTTAAAGATATCACCTGAGAAGTGTGAGTTCTAAACTTATTTGTTTAGAAGTCTTAGTCTTTGAAGTACGGGTTTTGAACTGATATGTTCAAAAGCCAATGACGTTGAAATCCGGGTTCTAAACTGATGTGTTTAGAAACCATCAATATTTATCTCCCCCTTAATGGTACAAATATTTTTCAAAAAATACGCCGCTTCTCTTCTGTTTTCAGACATGTGTGTGGTATGTATCTACAATTCAGTACAACACATGAAGAACCTGCAAAACAGATTAAGCAGATTTTGGTACCCAATGGCATTTGGGTCCTAGTGGGTTAGGTGTAGATTTCTTACAAGGAATACTGTAAGAACCATACCAATAAGAAGTATAATTTTTATGCACAAAATCATTTGATCCACAGTAAGAACAACAGATTTTCTTATGGGCCAACCTAATCAGATGATTTACATAATGAATAGGATTAGGTTTAGCATGAGATTTACCTTTTGGCGTATTGTTCTTCTTTGCATTTGATGTGGATACAGATGATTTTGGCACTTCTTTCTTTGGAACTGTTGTGCCTTTTACTCTCCATTCCATCTTCACCCTCTTGAAGACTGGAACTTCTTCAGGTTTGGAAGTATTAACTTTAGGCACTTTTGTTTTGTTATCTGATTTATCATACAGAGGATTATAGAAGAGATTTGTTGAACGAATCCGACCTTTTGAGAAATCTGTTGATCTATTAAATTGTTTAGAAGAAATGTTTTTAAAACTTGAACTTGAAGCAGTTTTAAAAGAGCATTCAGAATCATTTGAATCAACAAATGGAGTCTGAAAGATAGAATTATGACCGGTATGCTTTGAGACATCAAATTTAAAAATGACGTCTTCAAGTTCTTTGACTTAGTTTATTAAAACATTTTTCTCTTTAGAAATTAGATCAAATTTCTTTTGGAGATCAGATTTGATCAACTGATCCTTCATAATATCAGCTGATAAACCAGATAATCTTTTGGTAAGATTAAGAATCACATCTTCAAAATATTCACGTTCCGATTCAAAATCTTTTTCCAAAAACTTTCTTTTATCAGTAATCTCTTTGAAAATTTCCATATTTTTCTTTTTAAGAGTTTTACTTTCCTTTTCAAAGAGATTTTTCTTTTCCGTGAAATCTTTTCTTTCCTTTTCCAAAAGATTTTCTAATTCAGAGATTTTCATGGAAAGTTCAGAACTTTTAATCTCAAAAAAATTTTGTTCAGTTTCAAATTTAGCTCTTTCTTTTTCGAGCTTGTCTTTTTCTAAAAATAAAACTTTCTCAAAGTCTGAAACTTGTTTTGAAAGTTTTATACATTTCAGCTCAGTCTCTTTCTTTTCTTCAAAAACTTTCTTTTCTTCAAAAGAAAAATTAGACAGTTTTCTCTTTAGATCGGCTTTTTCACTGTCCAAAATTTTCCCTATATCTTTAACTTCTTTTAATTGAGCATGTAACTTTAAGTTCCACTTCACTCTCTTTTCTTCTCTACTCTTCAAATCGGCATTTTCTTTTTGAAGAGTTGTTACTTTCTCTTGAAGATTCTCGATTTGATCGTGCAGACTTGAGTTGTCTTTCTTTGCTTCAAGATCTGCAATATAAACTTCAAGATCAGTTATTCTTTTAGTAAGTTTAGCATTTGAAGAAGAAATGTCTAAAATTTGTCTTTTCAGATCAACATTTTCTTCTTCCAATGCTTTATTTAAAATAGGAGTTGAAGAATTTGAAGCATTATCTTTAACAGGAGTTTCTGATATAGGAGATGTTTCTGATAAAATAACTTGTTGCAAAATTCCATTATTTGCCTTAGCTTTTTCAAGTGGCTTTGGAGGTGTTTTTGTTATTATGACTTGTTGCAACACTTCATTATTTGGTTTAACAGATACATGTGAATTAACAGATGTTTCTGTTATAATGACTTGTTGCAACTTTACATTTGGTTTAACAAAAACTTTTGCAATTGGAGGAATCTCCTTTTTCAGAGTTTGCTTCAAATCTTCACCACTGCTTTTAACAATAACTTGTTGTAAAACCATTTTGAATATTGCTAGAAATTGATCGTTCAGAAGATCAAGCAGACAGTGTATGAAAATACACAAAAAAATTATATAAAATTTTTTCTTGAAAAGCTCTTACAGTGTATGAAATACACTATAGGAAAAATTTCGGGATAAATTTTTTTTCCAAAAAACTCTTTTTTTTTTTAAATCAATGAATTCGAATGTATAAGGGTTCGAATTCAATGAATTCGGATGTATAAGGATTCGAATTCGGATGAATAAGGGTCCGAATTCAATGAATTCGGATGAAGAAGGATTCGAATTCACTCAATTCGAATGAAGAAGGATTCGAATTCACTCAATTCGGATGTAACTGGGTTCGAATTCACTCAATTCGAACTTAACTTGGTTCGAATTCACCCAATTCGGACTTAACTTGGTTCGAATTCACTCAATTCGAATGTACTTAGGTTCGAATTCAACCAATTCGAATCCATAAGGGTTCGAATTCATCCAATTCGAATCCATAAGGGTTCGAATTCATCCAATTCGAATCCACAAGGGTTCGAATTCTCTACAATTCGAATCTAATAGGATTCGAATTCTATGAATTCGAATTCTTCTTGAGTCGAATTCTACACTTATGATGCCAAGAACAATCCGAATTCTCTATGAATGTTCCGAATTCTCTTTGAATGATCCGAATTCACCAAGAATGATCCGAATTCTGCACTTCGAACTTCAAAATCACTTAATCTGCCATAACTTCTTCAATTCTTGATCAATTGTGATGAATCTTATATCAAATTGTTCGTAATTGAAATCCGCACACTTTTTCTGTTGATTGCAATTCACAATTCGATCAATTTGAACAGATTAAGATCAAAACAGTGATCTTGAAGTTTTCGAAAAAAAATTCAAGAATCGATCAGATCTGTCAATTCTGTGCAGATTTTGATGTTAATCCAAGAATTAAAAGTGTTCAGGAAGCAAATCCGAATGCAATGATGCAAAGAATTGATTCAAAAACTCAAAATCTAGAAAAACTCCATGTCTGAATGATAAGACTTCAGATGAACAATGTTTTCTTCTTGGTCCGAATTCTTCAAGAACAGTGTAAAAAATCTTCAATTTGGTCTTCGATCTGCTTGAATCTTCTGTTTAGCTCTGATACCAATTGATAAATCCCAGATCTCTAGCAATAAGATATGAATGTAGTGAGAGGGAATCTAGAGAGCAGATATGTCATCCATATATTGAGTTACAAAAGGTTTCTAAAGGGATCTAGATTCTCATCTAACAAAGAACTAGACATGCCTATTTATACCCATAACATACAAGGTATAAAGGCACAACTAACTAATACAGTACATTGACTTTTACAGTAAATCTTGAATACAACAATGCTCTAACAAACTGGTCATGTTAAAACGGGTTTGGCGCACTGTTTTTGTAAAGTTCATATAAAATTGGTCATTGATCCAAAAAAGGTGCATTTTATGCGATTAGATTCCTAAGAGATAGTAGTACGTTTTTAATTTTGATGTCAAATCTTAACTTGTTCTCTAAGTATGAGTAAATCGTCAAAACGTTTGAAGGACGGAAGCTGTAACTTTTCAAAGTTGTTTTCTACTAAAAACTAGGGGTGAGTATCAGTCGGGTCGGGCCAAAAAAACCGCCAACCCGATCGGGTTTTGGGTGGACAAAAAAGTCCCCGAAACCCTTCCTAAGTAAAGTTCGGGTTTCGGACTTCGGGTCTAATAGGGTTCAGGGTTCATCAGGTCGGGTTCATCGGGTTTCGGACTTAGATCTAAGCATAAAGTTCTGTTTGTTGAAAAATCCATATAAAATCACTTATTGGTCTGATTGAGGTGTATAATATATCGATGGAAAGCTTTTTGTGTCTAAAACAACTTTCTAGTTTACAACCAGATCTAATTGTGAATTTAAGGGGCTCGAAATAGTGTATTTCCAAAACTGGTCACGTTTAAACGGGTTTTGCGCACTGTTTTTGTAAAATTCATTTAAAATTGGTCATTGATCCAAAAAGGTGCATTTTATGCGATTAGATTCCTAAGAGATAGTAGTACGTTTTTAATTTAGATGTCAAATCTTAATTTGTTCTCTAAGCATGAGTAAATCGTCAAAACGTTTGAAGGACGGATGCTGTAACTTTTTAAAGTTGTTTTCTACTAAAAACTAGGGGTGAGCATCGGTCGGGTCGGGTCTAATCGGGTTTCGGGTTCATCGGGTCGGGTTCATCGGGTTTCGGACTTAGATCTAAGCATAAAGTTCTGTTTGTTGAAAACTCCGTATAAAATCACTCATTGGTCTGATTGAGGTGTATAATATATCGATAGAAAGCTCTTTGTGTCTAGGACAACCTTCTAGTTTACAACGAGATCTAATTGTGACTTTAAGGAGCTCGAAATAGTGTATTTCCAAAACTGGTCATGTTAAATCGGGTATTGCGCACTGTTTTTGTAAAATTCATATAAAATTGGTCATTGATCCAAAAAAGGTGCATTTTATGCGATTAGATTTCTAAGAGATAGTAGTACGTTTTTCATTTAGATGTCAAATTTTAATTTGTTCTCGAAGTATGAGTAAATCGTCAAAACGCTTGAAGGACGGAAGCTGTAACTTTTCAATGTTGTTTTCTACTAAAAACTAGGGGTGAGCATCGGTCGGGTCGGGCCGAAACAACCCCCAACCCGATTGGGTTTCGAGTGGACAAAACAGGCCCCGAAACCCTTCCTAAGTAAAGTTCGGGTTTCGGACTTCGGGTCTAATCGGGTTTCGGGTTCATCGGGTTTCGGACTTAGATCTAAGCATAAAGTTCTGTTTGTTGAAAAATACATATAAAATCACTCATTGGTCTGATTGTGGTGTATAATATATCGATGGAAAGCTCTTTGTGTCTAAAACAACTTTCTAGTTTACAATGAGATCTAATTATGACTTTAAGGGTCTCAAAATAGTGTATTTCCAAAACTGGTCATGTTAAAACGGGTTTTGCGCACTGTTTTTGTAACACTCATATAAAAATGGTCACTGATCCAAAAAAGGTGCATTTTATGCGATTAGATTCCTAAGAGATAGTAGTACGTTTTTAATTTAGATGTCAAATCTTAATTTGTTCTCTAAGTATGAGTAAATCGTCAAAACATTTGAAAGACGGAAGCTGCAACTTTTCAAAGTTGTTTTCTACTAAAACTAGTGGTGAGCATCGGTCGGGTCGGGCCGAAAAACCCCCAACCCGATTGGGTTTCGAGTGGACAAAACAGGCCCCGAAACCCTTCCTAAGTAAAGTTCGGGTTTCGGACTTCGGGTCTAATCGGGTTTCAGGTTCATCGGGTCGGGTTCATCGGGTTTCAGACTTAGATCTAAGCATAAAGTTCTGTTTGTTGAAAAATCCATATAAAATCACTCATTGGTCTGATTGAGGCGTATAATATATCGATGGAAAGCTCTTTGTGTCTATAACAACTTTCTAGTTTACAACGAGATCTAATTGTGACTTTAAGGGGCTCGAAATAGTGTATTTCCAAAACTGGTCATGTTAAAACGGGTTTTGCGCACTGTTTTTGTAAAATTCATATAAAATTGGTCACTGATCCAAAAAAGGTTCATTTTATGCGATTATATTCCTAAGAGATAGTAGTACGTTTTTAATTTAGATGTCAAATCTTAATTTGTTCTCTAAGTATGAGTAAATCGTCAAAACGTTTGAAGGACGGAAGCTGTAACGTTTTAAAATAGTTTTCTACTAAAAACTAGGGATGAGCATCGGTCGGGTCGGGCCGAAAAACCCCCAACCCGATCGGGTTTCGGGTGGACAAAACAGTCCCCGAAACCCTTCCTAAGTAATGTTCGGGTTTTGGACTTCGGGTCTAATCGGGTTTCGGGTTCATCAGGTCGGGTTCATTGGGTTTCGGACTTAGATCTAAGCATAAAGTTCTGTTTGTTGAAAAATCCGTATAAAATCACTCATTGGTCTGATTGAGGTGTATAATATATCGATGGAAAGCTCTTTGTGTCTAGAACAACTCTCTAGTTTATAACGAGATCTAATTGTGACTTTAAGGGGCTCGATATAGTGTATTTCCAAAACTGGTCATGTTAAATCGGGTATTGCGCACTGTTTTTGTAAAATTCATATAAAATTGGTCATTGATCCAAAAAGGTGCATTTTATGCGATTAGATTTCTAAGAGATAGTAGTACGTTTTTCATTTAGATGTCAAATTTTAATTAGTTCTCGAAGTATGAGTAAATCGTCAAAACGCTTGAAGGACGGAAGCTGTAACTTTTCAAAGTTGTTTTCTACTAAAAACTAGGGGTGAGGATCGGTCGGGTCGGGCCGAAACAACCCCCAACCCGATTGGGTTTCGAGTGGGCAAAACAGGCCCCGAAACCCTTCCTAAGTAAAGATCGGGTTTCGGACTTCGGGTCTAATCGGGTTTCGGGTTCATCGGGTTTCGGACTTAGATCTAAGCATAAAGTTCTGTTTGTTGAAAAATACATATAAAATCACTCATTGGTCTGATTGAGGTGTATAATATATCGATGGAAAGCTCTTTGTGTCTAAAACAACTTTCTAGTTTACAACGAGATCTAATTATGACTTTAAGGGGCTCAAAATAGTGTATTTCCAAAACTGGTCATGTTAAAACGGGTTTTGCGCACTGTTTTTGTAACACTCATATAAAAATGGTCACTGATCCAAAAAAGGTGCATTTTATGCGATTAGATTCATAAGAGATAGTAGTACGTTTTTAATTTAGATGTCAAATCTTAATTTGTTCTTTAAGTATTTGTAAATCGTCAAAACGTTTGAAAGACGGAAGCTGCAACTTTTCAAAGTTGTTTTATACTAAAACTAGTGGTGAGCTTCGGTCGGGTCGGGCCGAAAAACCCCCAACCCGATTGGGTTTCGAGTGGACAAAACAGGCCCCGAAACCCTTCCTAAGTAAAGTTCGGGTTTCGGACTTCGGGTCTAATCGGATTTCAGGTTCATCGGGTCGGGTTCATCGGGTTTCAGACTTAGATCTAAGCATAAAGTTCTGTTTGTTGAAAAATCCATATAAAATCACTCATTGGTCTGATTGAGGCGTATAATATATCGATGGAAAGCTCTTTGTGTCTATAATAACTTTCTAGTTTACAACGAGATCTAATTGTGACTTTAAGGGGCTCGAAATAGTGTATTTCCAAAACTGGTCATGTTAAAACGGGTTTTGCGCACTGTTTTTGTAAAATTCATATAAAATTGGTCACTGATCCAAAAAAGGTGCATTTTATGCGATTAGATTCCTAAGAGATAGTAGTACGTTTTTAATTTAGATGTCAAATCTTAATTTGTTCTCTAAGTATGAGTAAATCGTCAAAACGTTTGAAGGACGGAAGCTGTAACGTTTTAAAATAGTTTTCTACTAAAAACTAGGGGTGAGCATCGGTCGGGTCGGGCCGAAAAACCCCCAACCCGATCGGGTTTCGGGTGGACAAAACAGTCCCCGAAACGCTTCCTAAGTAAAGTTCGGGTTTTGGACTTCGGGTCTAATCGGGTTTCGGGTTCATCGGGTCGGGTTCATTGGGTTTCGGACTTAGATCTAAGCATAAAGTTCTGTTTGTTGAAAAATCCGTATAAAATCACTCATCGGTCTGATTGAGGTGTATAATATATCGATGGAAAGCTCTTTGTGTCTAGAACAACCCTCTAGTTTATAACGAGATCTAATTGTGACTTTAAGGGGATCGATATAGTGTATTTCCAAAACTGGTCATGTTAAAACGGGTTTTGTACACTATTTTTGTAAAATTCATATAAAATTGGTCATTGATCCAAAAAAGGTGCATTTTATGCGATTAGATTCTTAAGAGATAGTTGTACGTTTTTAATTTAGATATCAAATTAATTTGTTCTCTAAGTATGAGTAAATCGTCAAAACGTTTGAAGGAGGGAAGCTGTAACTTTTCAAAGTTGTTTTCTACTAAAAACTAGGGGTGAGCATCGGTCGGGTCGGGCCGAAAAACCCTCAACCCGATCGGGTTTCGGGTGGACAAAACAGGCCCCGAAACCCTTCCTAAGTAGAGTTTGAGTTTCGGACTTCGGGTCTAATCGGGTTTCGGGTTCATCGGGTTTCGGACTTAGATCTAAGCATAAAGTTCTGTTTGTTGAAAAATCCGTATAAAATAACTCATTGGTCTGATTGAGGTGTATAATATATCGATGGAAAACTCTTTGTGTCTAGAACAACCCTCTAGTTTATAACGAGATCTAATTGTGACTTTAAGGGGCTCGAAATAGTGTATTTCCAAAAATGGTCATGTTAAAACGGGTTTTGTGCACTATTTTTGTAAAATTCATATAAAATTGGTTATTGATCCAAAAAAGGTGCATTTTATGCGATTAGATTCTTAAGAGATAGTAGTACGTTTTTAATTTAGATATCAAATCTTAATTGGTTCTCTAAATATTAGTAAAACGTCAAAACGTTTAAAGGACGGAAGCTGTAACTTTTCAAAGTTGTTTTCTACT
Source organism: Saussurea involucrata (assembly GCA_033807775.1). Taxonomy (NCBI): domain Eukaryota; kingdom Viridiplantae; phylum Streptophyta; class Magnoliopsida; order Asterales; family Asteraceae; genus Saussurea; species Saussurea involucrata. The sequence continues at coordinate 2,180,058 of CM066312.1, read as the reverse complement.
AAAAACTAGGGGAGAGCATCGGTCGGGTCGGGCCGAAAAACCCTCAACCCGATCAGGTTTCGGGTGGACAAAACAGGCCCCGAAACCCCTACCTAAGTAAAGTTCGGGTTTCGGACTTCGGGTCTAATCGGGTTTAGGGTTCATCGGGTCGGGTTCATCGGGTTTCGGACTTAGATCTAAGCATAAAGTTCTGTTTGTTGAAAAATTCGTATAAAATCACTCATTGGTCTGATTGAGGTGTATAATATATCGATGGAAATCTCTTTGTGTCTAGAACAACTTTCTAGTTTACAACGAGATCTAATTGTGACTTTAAGGGGTTCGAAATAGTGTATTTCCAAAACTGGTCATGTTAAAACGAGTTTTGCGCACTGTTTTTGTAAAATTCATATAAAATTGGTCATTGATCCAAAAAGGTGCATTTAAGGCGATTAGATTCCTAAGAAATAGTAGTACGTTTTTAATTTAGATGTCAAATCTTAATTTGTTCTCTAAGTATGAGTAAATCGTCAAATCGTTTGAAGGACGGAAGCTGTAACTTTTCAAAGTTGTTTTCTACTAAAACCTAGGGGTGAGCATCGGTCGGGTCGGGTCGGGCCGAAAACCCCCCAACCCGATCGGGTTTTGGGTGGAAAAAACAGGCCCCGAAACCCTTCCTAAGTAAAGATCGAGTTTCGGACTTCGGGTCTAATCGGTTTTCGGGTTCATCGGGTCGGGTTCATCGGGTTTCGGACTTAGATCTAAGCATAAAGTTTTGTTTGTTAAAAAATCCGTATAAAATCACTCATTGGTCTGATTGAGGTGTCTAATATATCGATGGAAAGCTCTTTGTGTCTAGAACAACTTTCTAGTTTACAACGAGATCTAATTGTGACTTTAAGGGGCTCGAAATAGTGTATTTCCAAACCTGGTCATGTTAAAACGGGTTTTGCGCACTGTTTTTATACAATTCATATAAAATTGGTCATTGATCCAAAAAGATGCATTTTATGCGATTAGATTCCTAAGAGATAGTAGTACGTTTTTAATTTTGATGTCAAATCTTAATTTGTTCTCTAAGTATGAGTAAATCGTCAAAACGTTTGAAAGACGGAAGCTGTAACTTTTCAAAGTTGTTTTCTACTAAAAACTAGGGGTGAGCATCGGTCGGGTCGGGCCGAAAAACCCCCAACCCGATCGGGTTTCGGGTGGACAAAACAGCCCCGAAACCCTTCCTAAGTAAAGTTCGGGTTTCGGACTTCGGGTCTAATCGGGTTTCGGGTTCATCGGGTTTCGGACTTAGATCTAAGCATAAAGTTCTGTTTGTTGAAAAATCTATATAAAATCACTCATTGGTTTGATTGAGGTGTATAATATATCTATGGAAAGCTCTTTGTGTCTAGAACAACTTTCTAGTTTACAACGAGATCTAATTGTAACTTTAAGGGGCTCGAAATAGTGTATTTCCAAACCTGGTCATGTTAAAACGAGTTTTGCGCACTGTTTTTGTACAATTCATATAAAATTGGTCATTGATCCTAAAAAGATGCATTTTATGCGATTAGATTCCTAAGAGATAGTAGTACGTTTTTAATTTAGATGTCAAATCTTAATTTGTTCTCTAAGTATGAGTAAATCGTCAAAACGTTTGAAAGACGGAAGCTGTAACTTTTCAAAGTTGTTTTCTACTAAAAACTAGGGGTGAGCATCGGTCGGGTCGGGCCGAAAAACCCCCAACCCGATCGGGTTTCGGGTGGACAAAACAGGCCCCGAAACCCTTCCTAAGTAATGTTCGGGTTTCGGACTTCGGGTCTAATCGGGTTTCGGACTTTGTTGATCCATACCCTCAGTGATTTGATAATGACCCTCTCTTATATACTTAGTGAAAATTGTAAGTAAACAATATGTATCAGAGTTTCACTATCGTTGATAAGTACTAAGATCTTACAGTACCGCTGATAGGAACTCTCGCTCTTTAAATTAAACATTCAGCGAAACTGTTCACCATAAATGCTGAGTCTGTTCAGTCATTATGATGATCGCTGATAAGTTAGTTGTTTACTTATGATCCCTGAAGACAAGTTTCACGTCAACAAAGGTTCTACGCTGAAGTCGAAGATCAAGCTCAAGAACCAGCGACAAGTCTCCTAATGAACTGATGCGGATCAGCGAAGACTCAGATTTGTCCACTCAACGTGAAGTATCAAGTACAAGACTTCAGCTATCGCTGAACTTCATCAAAGCTGAATAGTAAATGATGATACTCTGAATCAACGAAAGCTGATCATGAAGTCCTCCGTACAAAGTACTTTTGTCTTAACCTCCCTTGCACGACTCCGTACGAAATGTCAGAAAAGAACCTCCGACTATCTGAAATCGTACAACCACTCTGATACTACACTGTTCATCCATGCGGCTACTAAGGTTGTCAACTAAGGTCAATGACATGCAACCAACCAGCTGATGACACGTGTAAAGTGTATACTGACTTGCATTAAATGCATGCAGTATATAAAGAGATGAACCCACTTCTTTTGAAGTAACTTGCTAACTCTAGACAAGTTCAATCTCTTATCTCAAGATAGGTTATTATTAGTAATTTCCTTATCTCTCTTAGTGCAAGAAACCTTAGTGTTCCAACTTATTTAGATTTAGGTTTATCCTTCATCTTGTTTCCGCAACAAGCTGTAAATTGTTAATGATTTATCAATAAACAATTTAGAAAAGTAAAATCTGTGTGTTTGTATTCAACCCCCCCCCCCCCCCCCTTCTACAAACTTGTATAGGCCTTCGGGACCAACAGACTTAGATCTAAGCATAAAGTTCTGTTTGTTGAAAAATCCGTATCAAATCACTCATTGGTCTGATTGAGGTGTATAATATATCTATGGAAAGCTCTTTGTGTCTAAAACAACTTTCTAGTTTACAACGAGATCTAATTGTGACTTTAAGGGGCTCGAAATAGTGTATTTCCAAAACTGGTCATGTTAAAACGGGTTTTGCGCACTGTTTTTGTAAAATTCATATAAAATTGGTCATTGATCCAAAAAAGGTGCATTTTATGCGATTATATTCCTAAGAGATAGTAGTACGTTTTTTAATTTAGATGTCAAATCTTAATTGGTTCTGTAAGTATGAGTAAATCGTCAAAACGTTTGAAGGACGAAAGCTGTAACGTTTTAAAGTTGTTTTCTACTAAAAACTAGGGGTTAGCATCGGTAGGGTCGGGCCGAAAAACCCCCAACCCGATCGGGTTTCGGGTGGACAAAACAGGCTCCGAAACCCTTCCTAAGTAAAGTTCGGGTTTCGGACTTCGGGTCTAATCGGGTTTCGGGTTCATCGGGTCGGGTTCATCGGGTTTCGGACTTAGATCTAAGCATAAAGTTCTGTTTGTTGAAAAATCCGTATAAAATCACTCATTGGTCTGATTGAGGTGTATAATATATCGATGGAAAGCTCTTTGTGTCTAGAACAACTACCTAGTTTACAACGAGATCTAATTGTGACTTTAAGGGGCTCGAAATAGTGTATTTCCAAACCTGGTCATGTTAAAACGGGTTTTGCGCACTGTTTTTGTAAAATCCATATAATATTGGCCATTGATCCAAAAAAGGTGCATTTTATGCGATTAGATTTCTAAGAGATAGTAGTACGTTTTTAATTTATATGTCAAATCTTAATTTGTTCTCTAAGTATTAGTAAATCGTCAAAACGTTTGAAGGACGGAAGCTGTAACTTTTCAAAGATGTTTTCTATTAAAAACTAGGGGTGAGCATCGGTCGGGTCGGGCCGAAAAACCCCCAACCCGATCGGGTTTCGGGTGGACAAAACATGCCCCGAAACCCTTCCTAAGTAAATTTTGGGTTTCGGACTTCGTGTCTAATCGGGTTTCGGGTTCATCGGGTTTTGGACTTAGATCTAAGCATAAAGTTCTGTTTGTTGAAATATCCGTATAAAATCACTCATTGGTCTGATTGAGGTGTATAATATATCGATGGAAATCTCTTTGTGTCTAGAACAACTTTCTAGTTTACAACGAGATCTAATTGTGACTTTACGGGGCTCGAAATAGTGTATTTCCAAACCTGGTCATGTTAAAACGGGTTTTGCGCACCGTTTTTGTAAAATTCATATAAAATTGGTCATTGATCCAAAAAAGGTGCATTTTATGCGATTAGATTCCTAAGAGATAGTAGTACGTTTTTAATTTAGATGTCAAATCTTAATTGGTTCTCTAAGTATGAGTAAATCGTCAAAACGTTTGAAAGACGGAAGCTGTAACTTTTCAAAATTGTTTTCTACTAAAAACTAGGGGTGAGCATCGGTCGGGTCGGGCCGAAAAACCCCCAACCCGATCGGGTTTCGAGTGGACAAAACAGTCCCCGAAACCCTTCCTAAGTAAAGTTCGGGTTTCGGACTTCGGGTCTAATCGGGTTTCGGGTTCATCGGGTTTTGGACTTAGATCTAAGCATAAAGTTCTGTTTGTTGAAAAATCCGTATAAAATCACTCATTGGTCTGATTGAGGTGTATAATATATCGATGGAAATCTCTTTGTGTCTATAACAACTTTCTAGTTTACAACGAGATCTAATTGTGACTTTAAGGGGCTCGAAATAGTGTATTTCCAAAACTGGTCATGTTAAAACGGGTTTTGCGCACTGTTTTTGTAAAATTCATATAAAATTGGTCATTGATCCAAAAAAGGTGCATTTTATGCGATTATATTCCTAAGAGATAGTAGTACGTTTTTAATTTAGATGTCAAATCTTAATTTGTTCTATAAGTATGAGTAAATCATCAAAACGTTTGAAGGACGGAAGCTGTAACTTTTCAAAGTTGTTTTCTACTAAAAACTAGGGGTGAGCATCGGTCGGGTCGGGCCGAAAAACCCTCAACCCGATCGGGTTTCGGGTGGACAAAACAGGCCCCGAAACCTTTCCTAAGTAAAGTTCGGGTTTTGGACTTCGGGTCTAATCGGGTTTCGGGTTCATCAGGTCGGGTTCATCGGGTTTGGGACTTAGATCTAAGCATAAAGTTCCGTTTGTTGAAAAATCCGTATAAAATCACTCATTGGTCTGATTGAGGTGTATAATATATCGATGGAAAGCTATTTATGTCTAGAACAACTTCCTAGTTTACAACGAGATCTAATTGTGGCTTTAAAGGGCTCGAAATAGTGTATTTCCAAACCTGGTCATGTTAAAACGGGTTTTGCGCACTGTTTTTGTAAAATTCATATAAAATTGGCCATTGATCCAAAAAAGGTGCATTTTATGCGATTAGATTCCTAAGAGATAGTAGTACGTTTTTTATTTATATGTCAAATCTTAATTTGTTCTCTAAGTATGAGTAAATCGTCAAAACGTTTGAAGGACGAAAGCTGTAACTTTTCAAAGATGTTTTCTATTAAAAACTAAGGGTGAGCATCGGTCGGGTCGGGCCGAAAAACCCCCAACCCGATCGGGTTTCGGGTGGACAAAACATGCCCCGAAACCCTTCCTAAGTAAATTTTGGGTTTCGGACTTCGTGTCTAATCGGGTTTCGGGTTCATCGGGTTTTGGACTTAGATCTAAGCATAAAGTTCTGCTTGTTGAAAAATCCGTATAAAATCACTCATTGGTCTGATTGAGGTGTATAATATATCGATGGAAAGCTCTTTGTGTCTAGAACAACTTTCTAGTTTACAACGAGATCTAATTGTGACTTTAAGGGGCTCGAAATAGTGTATTTCCAAAATTGGTCATGTTAAAACGGGTTTTGCGCATCGTTTTTGTAAAATTCATATAAAATTGGTCATTGATCCAAAAAGGTGTATTTTATGCGATTAGTTCCCTAAGAGATAGTAGTACGTTTTTAATTTAGATGTCAAATCTTAATTGGTTCTCTAAGTATGAGTAAATCGTCAAAACGTTTGAAAGACGGAAGCTGTAACTTTTCAAAATTGTTTTCTACTAAAAACTAGGGGTGAGCATCGGTCGGGTCGGGCCGAAAAACCCCCAACCCGATCGGGTTTCGAGTGGACAATACAGGCCCCGAAACCCTTCCTAAGTAAAGTTCGGGTTTCGGACTTCGGGTCTAATCGGGTTTCGGGTTCATCGGGTCGGGTTCATCGGGTTTCGGACTTAGTTCTAAGCATAAAGTTCTGTTTGTTGAAAATCCGTATAAAATCACTCATTGGTCTGACTGAGGTGTATAATATATCGATGGAAATCTCTTTGTGTCTAGAACAACTTTCTAGTTTACAACGAGATCTAATTGTGACTTTAAGGGGCTCGAAATAGTGTATTTCCAAAACTGGTCATGTTAAAACGGGTTTTGCGCATCGTTTTTGTAAAATTCATATAAAATTGGTCATTGATCCAAAAAGGTGTATTTTATGCGATTAGATTCCTAAGAGATAGTAGTACGTTTTTAATTTAGATGCCAAATCTTAATTGGTTCTCTAAGTATGAGTAAATCGTCAAAACGTTTGAAAGACGGAAGCTGTAACTTTTCAAAATTGTTTTCTACTAAAAACTAGGGGTGAGCATCGGTCGGGTCGGGCCGAAAAACCCTCAACCCGATCGGGTTTCGGGTGGACAAAACAGGCCCCGAAACCTTTCCTAAGTAAAGTTCGGGTTTTGGACTTCGGGTCTAATCGGGTTTCGGGTTCATCGGGTCGGGTTCATCGGGTTTGGGACTTAGATCTAAGCATAAAGTTCTGTTTGTTGAAAAATCCGTATAAAATCACTCATTGGTCTGATTGAGGTGTATAATATATCGATGGAAAGCTCTTTATGTCTAGAACAACTTCCTAGTTTACAACGATATCTAATTGTGACATTAAAGGGCTCGAAATAGTGTATTTCCAAACCTGGTCATGTTAAAACGGGTTTTGCGCACTGTTTTTGTAAAATTCATATAAAATTGGCCATTGATCCAAAAAAGGTGCATTTTATGCGATTAGATTCCTAAGAGATAGTAGTACGTTTTTTATTTATATGTCAAATCTTAATTTGTTCTCTAAGTATGAGTAAATCGTCAAAACGTTTGAAGGACGGAAGCTGTAACTTTTCAAAGATGTTTTCTATTAAAAACTAAGGGTGAGCATCGGTCGGGTCGGGCCGAAAAACCCCCAACCCGATCGGGTTTCGGGTGGACAAAACATGCCCCGAAACCCTTCCTAAGTAAATTTTTGGTTTCGGACTTCGTGTCTAATCGGGTTTCGGGTTCATCGGGTTTTGGACTTAGATCTAAGCATAAAGTTCTGCTTGTTGAAAAATCCGTATAAAATCACTCATTGGTCTGATTGAGGTGTATAATATATCGATGGAAAGCTCTTTGTGTCTAGAACAACTTTCTAGTTTACAACGAGATCTAATTGTGACTTTAAGGGGCTCGAAATAGTGTATTTCCAAAACTGGTCATGTTAAAACGGGTTTTGCGCATCGTTTTTGTAAAATTCTTATAAAATTGGTCATTGATCCAAAAAGGTGTATTTTATGCGATTAGATTCCTAAGAGATAGTAGTACGTTTTTAATTTAGATGTCAAATCTTAATTGGTTCTCTAAGTATGAGTAAATCGTCAAAACGTTTGAAAGACGGAAGCTGTAACTTTTCAAAATTGTTTTCTACTAAAAACTAGGGGTGAGCATCGGTCGGGTCGGGCCGAAAAACCCCCAACCCGATCGGGTTTCGAGTGGACAATACAGGCCCCGAAACCCTTCCTAAGTAAAGTTCGGGTTTCGGACTTCGGGTCTAATCGGGTTTCGGGTTCATCGGGTCGGGTTCATCGGGTTTCGGACTTAGTTCTAAGCATAAAGTTCTGTTTGTTGAAAATCCGTATAAAATCACTCATTGGTCTGACTGAGGTGTATAATATATCGATGGAAATCTCTTTGTGTCTAGAACAACTTTCTAGTTTACAACGAGATCTAATTGTGACTTTAAGGGGCTCGAAATAGTGTATTTCCAAAACTGGTCATGTTAAACCGGGTTTTGCGCATCGTTTTTGTAAAATTCATATAAAATTGGTCATTGATCCAAAAAGGTGTATTTTATGCGATTAGATTCCTAAGAGATAGTAGTACGTTTTTTATTTAGATGTCAAATCTTAATTGGTTCTCTAAGTATGAGTAAATCGTCAAAACGTTTGAAAGACGGAAGCTGTAACTTTTCAAAATTGTTTTCTACTAAAAACTAGGGGTGAGCATCGGTCGGGCCGGGCCGAAAAATCCCCAACCCGATCGGGTTTCGAGTGGACAATACAGGCCCCGAAACCCTTCCTAAGTAAAGTTCGGGTTTCGGACTTCGGGTCTAATCGGGTTTCGGGTTCATCGGGTCGGGTTCATCGGGTTTCGGACTTAGTTCTAAGCATAAAGTTCTGTTTCTTGAAAATCCGTATAAAATCACTCATTGGTCTGACTGAGGTGTATAATATATCGATGTAAATCTCTTTGTGTCTAGAACAACTTTCTAGTTTACAACGAGATCTAATTGTGACTTTAAGGGGCTCGAAATAGTGTATTTCCAAAACTGGTCATGTTAAAACGAGTTTTGCGCACTGTTTTTGTAAAATTCATATAAAATTGGTCATTGATCCAAAAAAGGTGTATTTTATGCGATTATATTCCTAAGAGATAGTAGTACGTTTTTAATTTTGATGTCAAATCTTAATTTGTTCTATAAGTATGAGTAAATCGTCAAAACGTTTGAAGGACGGAAGCTGTAACTTTTCAAAGTTGTTTTCTACTAAAAACTAGGGGTGAGCATCGGTCGGGTCGGGCCAAAAAACCCTCAACCCGATCGGGTTTCGGGTGGACAAAACAGGCCCCGAAACCTTTCCTAAGTAAAGTTCGGGTTTTGGACTTCGGGTCTAATCGGGTTTCGGGTTCATCGGGTCGGGTTCATCGGGTTTGGGACTTAGATCTAAGCATAAAGTTCTGTTTGTTGAAAAATCCGTATAAAATCACTCATTGGTCTGATTGAGTTGTATAATATATCGATGGAAAGCTCTTTATGTCTAGAACAATTTCCTAGTTTACAACGATATCTAATTGTGACTTTAAAGGGCTCGAAATAGTGTATTTCCAAACCTGGTCATGTTAAAACGGGTTTTGCGCACTGTTTTTGTAAAATTCATATAAAATTGGCCATTGATCCAAAAAAGGTGCATTTTATGCGATTAGATTCCTAAGAGATAGTAGTACGTTTTTTAATTATATGTCAAATCTTAATTTGTTCTCTAAGTATGAGTAAATCGTCAAAACGTTTGAAGGACGGAAGCTGTAACTTTTCAAAGTTGTTTTCTATTAAAAACTAGGGGTGAGCATCGGTCGGGTCGGGCCGAAACACCCCCAACCCGGTCGGGTTTCGGGTGGACAAAACATGCCCCGAAACCCTTCCTAAGTAAATTTTGGGTTTCGGATTTCGTGTCTAATCGGGTTTCGGGTTCATCGGGTTTTAGACTTAGATCTAAGCATAAAGTTCTGTTTGTTGAAAAATCCGTATAAAATCACTCAATGGTCTGATTGAGGTGTATAATATATCGATGGAAAGCTATTTGGGTCTAGAACAACCCTCTAGTTTACAACGAGATCTAATTGTGATTTTAAGGGGCTCGAAATAGTGTATTTCCAAAACTGGTCATGTTAAAACGGGTTTTGCGCACTGTTTTTGTAAAATTCATATAAAATTGGTCATTGATCCAAAAAAGGTGCATTTTATGCGATTAGATTCCTAAGAGATAATAGTACGTTTTTAATTTAGATGTCAAATCTTAATTGGTTCTCTAAGTATGAGTAAATCGTCAAAAAGTTTGAAAGACGAAAGCTGTAACTTTTCAAAATTGTTTTCTACTAAAAACTAGGGGTGAGCATCGGTCGGGTCGGGCCAAAAAACCCCCAACCTGATCGGGTTTCGGGTGGACAAAACAGGCCTCGAAACCCTTCCTAAGGAAAGTTCGGGTTTCGGACTTCGGGTCTAATCGGGTTTCGGGTTCATCGGGTGGGGTTCATCGGGTTTCGGACTTAGATCTTAGCATAAAGTTCTGTTTGTTGAAAAATCCGTATAAAATCACTCATTGGTCTGATTGAGGTGTATAATATATCGATGGAAATCTCTTTGTGTCTAGAACAACTTTCTAGTTTACAACGAGATCTAATTGTGACTTTAAGGGCTCGAAATAGGGTATTTCCAAAACTGGTCATGTTAAAACGGGTTTTGCGCACTGTTTTTGTAAAATTCATATAAAATTGGTCATTGATCCAAAAAGGTGCATTTAAGGCGATTAGATTCCTAAGAAATAGTAGTACGTTTTTAATTTAGATGTCAAATCTTAATTTGTTCTATAAGTATGAGTAAATCGTCAAAACGTTTGAAGGACGGAAGCTGTAACTTTTCAAAGTTGTTTTCTACTAAAACCTAAGGGTGAGCATCGGTCGGGTCGGGTCGGGCCGAAAACCCCCCAACCCGATCGGGTTTCGGGTGGACAAAACAGGCCTCGAAACCCTTCCTAAGTAAAGATCGAGTTTCAGACTTCGGGTCTAATCGGTTTTCGGGTTCATCGGGTTTCAGACTTAGATCTAAGCATAAAGTTTTGTTTGTTAAAAAACCCGTATAAAATCACTCATTGGACTGATTGAGGTGTCTAATATATCGATGGAAAGCTCTTTGTGTCTAGAACAACTTTCTAGTTTACAACGAGATCTAATTGTGACTTTCAGGGACTCGAAATAGTGTATTTCCAAACCTGGTCAAGTTAAAACGGGTTTTGCGCACTGTTTTTGTACAATTCATATAAAATTGGTCATTGATCCAAAAAGATGCATTTTATGCGATTAGATTCCTAAGAGATAGTAGTACGTTTTTAATTTAGATGTCAAATCTTAATTTGTTCTCTAAGTATGAGTAAATTGTCAAAACGTTTGGAGGACGGAAGCTGTAACTTTTCAAAGTTGTTTTCTACTAAAACCTAGGGGTGAGCATCGGTCGGGTCGGGTCGGGGCGAAAACCCCTTAACCCGATCGGGTTTCGGGTGGACAAAACAGGCCTCGAAACCCTTCCTAAGTAAAGATCGAGTTTCGGACTTCGGGTCTAATCGGTTTTCGGGTTCATCGGGTTTCGGACATAGCTCTAAGCATAAAGTTTGGTTTGTTAAAAAATCCGTATAAAATCACTCATTGGTCTGATTGAGGTGTCTAATATATCGATGGAAAGCTCTTTGTGTCTAGAACAACTTTCTAGTTTACAACGAGATCTAATTGTGACTTTAAGGGACTCGAAATAGTGTATTTCCAAACCTGGTCAAGTTAAAACGGGTTTTGCACATTGTTTTTGTACAATTCATATAAAATTGGTCATTGATCCAAAAAAGATGCATTTTATGCGATTAGATTCCTAAGAGATAGTAGTACGGTTTTAATTTAGATGTCAAATCTTAATTTGTTCTATAAGTATGAGTAAATCGTCAAAACGTTTGAAGGACGGAAGCTGTAACTTTTCAAAGTTGTTTTCTACTAAAAACTAGGGGTGAGCATCGGTCGGCTCGGGCCAAAAAACCACCAACCCGATCGGGTTTCGGGTGGACAAAACAGGCCCCGAAACCCTTCCTAAGTAAAGTTCGGGTTTCGGACTTCGGGTCTAATCGGGTTTCGTGTTCATCGGGTTTCGGACTTAGATCTAAGCATAAAGTTCTGTTTGTTGAAAAATCCGAATAAAATCACTCATTGGTCTGATTAAGGTGTACAATATATCGATGGAAAGCTCTTTGTGTCTAGAACAACTTTCTAGTTTACAACGAGGTCTAATTGTGACGTTAAGGGGCTCGAAATAGTGTATTTCGAAAACTGGTCATGTTAAAACGGGATTTGCGCACTGTTTTTGTAAAATTCATATAAAATTGGTCATTGATCCAAAAAAGGTGCATTTTATGCGATTATATTCCTAAGAGATAGTAGTACGTTTTTAATTTAGATGTCAAATCTTAATTTGTTCTCTAAGTATGAGTAAATAGTCAAAACGTTTGAAGGACGGAAGCTGTAACTTTTCAAAGTTGTTTTCTACTAAAAACTAGGGGTGAGCATCGGTCGGGTCGGGCCGAAAAATCCTCAACCCGATCGGGTTTCGGGTGGACAAAAAACAGTCCCCGAAACCCTTCCTAAGTAAAGTTCGGGTTTTGGATTTCGTGTCTAATCGGGTTTCGGGTTCATCGGGTTTTAGACTTAGATCTAAGCATAAAGTTCTGTTTGTTGAAAAATCCGTATAAAATCACTCATTGGTCTGATTGAGGTGTATAATATATCGATGGAAAGCTCTTTGGGTCTAGAACAACCCTCTAGTTTACAACGAGATCTAATTGTGATTTTAAGGGGCTCGAAATAGTGTATTTCCAAAACTGGTCATGTTAAAACGGGTTTTGCGCACTGTTTTTGTAAAATTCATATAAAATTGGTCATTGATCTAAAAAAGGTGCATTTTATGCGATTAGATTCCTAAGAGATAGTAGTACGTTTTTAATTTAGATGTCAAATCTTAATTGGTTCTCTAAGTATGAGTAAATCGTCAAAACGTTTGAAAGACGAAAGCTGTAACTTTTCAAAATTGTTTTCTACTAAAAACTAGGGGTGAGCATCGGTCGGGTCGGGCCGAAAAACCCCCAACCTGATCGCGTTTCGGGTGGACAAAACAGGCCTCGAAACCCTTCCTAAGTAAAGTTCGGGTTTCGGACTTCGGGTCTAATCGGGTTTCGGGTTCATCGGGTGGGGTTCATCGGGTTTCGGACTTAGATCTAAGCATAAAGTTCTGTTTGTTGAAAAATCCGTATAAAATCACTCATTGGTCTGATTGAGGTGTATAATATATCGATGGAAATCTCTTTGTGTCTGGAACAACTTTCTAGTTTACAACGAGATCTAATTGTGACTTTAAGGGCTCGAAAGAGGGTATTTGCAAAACTGGTCATGTTAAAACGGGTTTTGCGCACTGTTTTTGTAAAATTCATATAAAATTGGTCATTGATCCAAAAAGGTGCATTTAAGGCGATTAGATTCCTAAGAAATAGTAGTACGTTTTTAATTTAGATGTCAAATCTTAATTTGTTCTATAAGTATGAGTAAATCGTCAAAACGTTTGAAGGACGGAAGCTGTAACTTTTCAAAGTTGTTTTCTACTAAAACCTAAGGGTGAGCATCGGTCGGGTCGGGTCGGGCCGAAAACCCCCCAACCCGATCGGGTTTCGGGTGGACAAAACAGGCCTCGAAACCCTTCCTAAGTAAAGATCGAGTTTCAGACTTCGGGTCTAATCGGTTTTCGGGTTCATCGGGTTTCAGACTTAGATCTAAGCATAAAGTTTTGTTTGTTAAAAAACCCGTATAAAATCACTCATTGGACTGATTGAGGTGTCTAATATATCGATGGAAAGATCTTTGTGTCTAGAACAACTTTCTAGTTTACAACGAGATCTAATTGTGACTTTCAGGGACTCGAAATAGTGTATTTCCAAACCTGGTCAAGTTAAAACGGGTTTTGCGCACTGTTTTTGTACAATTCATATAAAATTGGTCATTGATCCAAAAAGATGCATTTTATGCGATTAGATTCCTAAGAGATAGTAGTACGTTTTTAATTTAGATGTCAAATCTTAATTTGTTCTCTAAGTATGAGTAAATTGTCAAAACGTTTGAAGGACGGAAGCTGTAACTTTTCAAAGTTGTTTTCTACTAAAACCTAGGGGTGAGCATCGGTCGGGTCGGGTCGGGGCGAAAACCCCTTAACCCGATCGGGTTTCGGGTGGACAAAACAGGCCTCGAAACCCTTCCTAAGTAAAGATCGAGTTTCGGACTTCGGGTCTAATCGGTTTTCGGGTTCATCGGGTTTCGGACATAGATCTAAGCATAAAGTTTGGTTTGTTAAAAAATCCGTATAAAATCACTCATTGGTCTGATTGAGGTGTCTAATATATCGATGGAAAGCTCTTTGTGTCTAGAACAACTTTCTAGTTTACAACGAGATCTAATTGTGACTTTAAGGGACTCGAAATAGTGTATTTCCAAACCTGGTCAAGTTAAAACGGGTTTTGCGCACTGTTTTTGTACAATTCATATAAAATTGGTCATTGATCCAAAAAAGATGCATTTTATGCGATTAGATTCCTAAGAGATAGTAGTACGTTTTTAATTTAGATGTCAAATCTTAATTTGTTCTCTAAGTATGAGTAAATCGTCAAAACGTTTGAAGGACGGAAGCTGTAACTTTTCAAAGTTGTTTTCTACTAAAAACTAGGGGTGAGCATCGGTCGGCTCGGGCAGAAAAACCACCAACCCGATCGGGTTTCGGGTGGACAAAACAGGCCCCGAAACCCTTCCTAAGTAAAGTTCGGGTTTCGGACTTCGGGTCTAATCGGGTTTCGGGTTCATCGGGTTTCGGACTTAGATCTAAGCATAAAGTTCTGTTTGTTGAAAAATCCGTATAAAATCACTCATTGGTCTGATTGAGGTGTACAATATATCGATGGAAAGCTCTTTGTGTCTAGAACAACTTTCTAGTTTACAACGAGATCTAATTGTGACTTTAAGGGGCTCGAAATAGTGTATTTCCAAAACTGGTCATGTTAAAACGGGATTTGCGCACTGTTTTTGTAAAATTCATATAAAATTGGTCATTGATCCAAAAAGGTGCATTTTATGCGATTATATTCCTAAGAGATAGTAGTACGTTTTTAATTTAGATGTCAAATCTTAATTTGTTCTCTAAGTATGAGTAAATAGTCAAAACGTTTGAAGGACTGAAGCTGTAACTTTTCAAAGTTGTTTTCTACTAAAAACTAGGGGTGAGCATCGGTCGGGTCGGGCCGAAAAATCCTCAACCCGATCGGTTTCGGGTGGACAAAAAACAGTCCCCGAAACCCTTCCTAAGTAAAGTTCGGGTTTTGGACTTCGGGTCTAATCGGGTTTCGGGTTCATCGGGTCGGGTTCATCGGGTTTCGGACTTAGATCTAAGCATAAAGTTCTGTTTGTTGAAAATTCCGTATAAAATCACTCATTGGTCTGATTGAGGTGTATAATATATCGATGGAAATCTCATTGTGTCTAGAACAACTTTCTAGTTTACCACGAGATCTAATTGTGACTTTAAGGGGCTCGAAATAGTGTATTTCCAAAACTGGTCATTTTAAAATGGGTTTTGCGCACTGTGTTTGTAAAATTCATATAAAATTGGTCATTGATCCAAAAAGGTACATTTTATGCGATTAGATTCCTAAGAGACAGTAGTACGTTTTTAATTTAGATGTCAAATCTTAATTTGTTCTCTAAGTATGAGTAAATTGTCAAAACGTTTGAAAGACGGAAGCTGTAACTTTTCAAAGTTGTTTTCTACTAAAAACTAGGGGTGAGCATCGATCGGGTCGGGCCGAAAAACCCCCAACCCGATCGGGTTTCGAGTGGACAAAACAGGCCCCGAAACCCTTCCTAAGTAAAGTTCGGGTTTCGGACTTCGGGTCTAATCGGGTTTCGGGTTCATCGGGTTTCGGACTTAGATCTAAGCATAAAGTTCTGTTTGTTGAAAAATCCGTATAAAATCTATCATTGGTCGGATTGTGGTGTATAATATATCGATTGAAAGCTCTTTGTGTCTAGAACAACTTTCTAGTTTACAACGAGATCTAATTGTGACTTTAAGGGGCTCGAAATAGTGTATTTCCAAAACTGGTCATGTTAAAACGAGTTTTGCGCACTGTGTTTGTAAAATTCATATAAAATTGGTCATTGATCAAAAAAATGTGCATTTTAGGCGATTAGATTCCTAAGAAATAGTAGTACGTTTTTAATTCAGATGTCAAATCTTAATTTGTTTTCTAAGTAAAAGTAAATCGTCAAAAGGTTTGAAGGACGGAAGCTGTAACTTTTCAAAGTTGTTTTCTACTAAAAACTAGGGGTGAGCATCGGTCGGGTCGGGCCGAAAAACCCCCAACCCGATCGGGTTTTGGGTGGATAAAACAGGCCCTGAAACCCTTCCTAAGTAAATTTCGGGTTTCGGACTTCGGGTTTCATCGGGTCGGGTTCATCGGGTTTCGGACTTAGATCTAAGCATAAAGTTCTGTTTATTGAAAAATCCGTATAAAATCACTCATTTGTCTGATTGAGGTGTATAATATATCGATGGAAAACTCTTTGTGTCTAGAACAACTTTCTAGTTTACAACGAGATCTAATTGTGACTTTATGGGGCTCGAAATAGTGTATTTCCAATACTGGTCATGTTAAAACGGGTTTTGCGCACTGTTTTTGTAAAATTCATATAAAATTTGTCACTGATCCAAAAGAGGTGCATTTTATGCGATTAGATTCCTAAGAGATAGTAGTACGTTTTTAATTTAGATGTCAAATCTTAATTTGTTCTCTAAGTATGAGTAAATCGTCAAAACGTTTGAAGGACGGAAGCTGTAACTTTTCAAAGTTGTTTTCTACAAAAAACTAGGGGTGAGCATCGGTCGGGTCGGGCCGAAAAACCCCCAACCCGATCGGGTTTCGAGTGGACAAAACAGGCCCCAAAACCCTTCCTAAGTAAAGTTCGGGTTTCGGACTTCGGGTCTAATCGGGTTTTGGGTTCATCGGGTCGGGTTCATCGGGTTTCGGACTTAGATCTAAGCATAAAGTTCTGTTTGTTGAAAAATCCGTATAAAATCACTCATTTGTCTGATTGAGGTGTATAATATATAGATGGAAAGCACTTTGTGTCTAGAACAATTCTCTAGTTTACAACGAGATCTAATTGTGACTTTAAGGGGCTCGAAATAGTGTATTTCCAAAACTGGTCAAGCTAAAACGGATTTTGCGCACTGTTTTTGTAAACTTCTTATAAAATTGGTCATTGATCCAAAAAATGTGCATTTTATGCGATTAGATTCCTAAGAAATTGTAGTACGTTTTTAATTTAGATGTCAAATCTTAATTTGTTCTCTAAGTATGAGTAAATCGTCAAAACGTTTGAAGGACGGAAGCTGTAACTTTTCAAAGTTGTTTTCTACTAAAAACTAGGGGTGAGCATCGGTCGGGTCGGGCCGAAAACCCCCTACCCGATCGGGTTTCGGGTGGACAAAACAGGCCCCGAAACCCTTCCTAAGTAAAGTTCGGGTTTTGGAATTCGGGTCTAATCAGGTTTCGGGTTCATCGGGTTTCGGACTTAGATCTAAGCATAAATTTATGTTAGTTGAAAAATCCGTATAAAATCACTCATTGGTCTGATTGAGGTCTATAATATATCGATGGAAAGCTCTTTGTGTCTAGAACAACTTTCTAGTTTACAACGAGATCTAATTGTGACTTTAAGGGGCTCGAAATAGTGTATTTCCAAAACTGGTCTTGTTAAAACGGGTTTTGGGCACTGTTTTTGTAAAATTCATATAAAATTGGTCATTGATCCAAAAAGGTGCATTTTATGTGATTATATTCCTAAGAGATAGTAGTACGTTTTTAATTTAGATGTCAAATCTTAATTTGTTCTCTAAGTATGAGTAAATCGTCAAAACGTTTGAAGGACGGAAGCTGTAACTTTTCAAAGTTGTTTTCTACTAAAAACTAGGGGTGAGCATCGGTCGGGTCGGGCCGAAAAACCCTCAACCCGATCGGGTTTCGGGTGGACAAAAAACAGTCCCCGAAACCCTTCCTAAGTTAAGTTCGGGTTTTGGACTTCGGGTCTAATCGGGTTTCGGGTTCATCGGGTTTCGGACTTAGATCTAAGCATAAAGTTTGGTTTGTTAAAAAATCCGTATAAAATCACTCATTGGTCTGATTGAGGTGTCTAATATATCGATGGAAAGCTCTTTGTGTCTAGAACAACTTTCTAGTTTACAACGAGATCTAATTGTGACTTTAAGGGACTCGAAATAGTGTATTTCAAAACCTGGTCAAGTTAAACCGGGTTTTGCGCCCTGTTTTTGTCCAATTCATATAAAATTGGTCATTGATCCAAAAAAGATGCATTTTATGCGATTAGATTCCTAAGAGATAGTAGTACGTTTTTAATTTAGATGTCAAATCTTAATTTTTTCTCTAAGTATGAGTAAATCGTCAAAACGTTTGAAGGACGGAAGCTGTAACTTTTCAAAGTTGTTTTCTACTAAAAACTAGGGGTGAGCATCGGTCGGCTCGGGCCGAAAAACCCCCAACCCGATCGGGTTTCGGGTGGACAAAACAGGCCCCGAAACCCTTCCTAAGTAAAGTTCGGGTTTCGGACTTCGGGTCTAATCGGGTTTCGGGTTCATCGGGTTTCGGACTTAGATCTAAGCATAAAGTTCCGTTTGTTGAAAAATCCGTATAAAATCACTCATTGGTCTGATTGAGGTGTATAATATATCGATGGAAAGCTCTTTATGTATAGAACAACTTTTTAGTTTACAACGAGATCTAATTGTGACTTTAAGGAGCTCGAAATAGTGTTTTTCCAAAACTGGTCATGTTAAAACGGGTTTTGCGCACTGTTTTTGTAAAATTCATATAAAATTGGTCATTGATCCAAAAGAGGTGCATTTTATGCGATTAGATTCCTAAGAGATAGTAGTACGTTTTTAATTTAGATGTCAAATCTTAATTTGTTCTCTAAGTATGAGTAAATCGTCAAAACGTTTGAAGGACGGAAGCTGTAACTTTTCAAAGTTGTTTTCTACAAAAAACTAGGGGTGAGCATCGGTCGGGTCGGGCCGAAAAACCCCCAACCCGATCGGGTTTCGAGTGGACAAAACAGGCCCCAAAACCCTTCCTAAGTAAAGTTCGGGTTTCGGACTTCGGGTCTAATCGGGTTTTGGGTTCATCGGGTTTCGGACTTAGATCTAAGCATAAAGTTCTGTTTGTTGAAAAATCCGTATAAAATCACTCATTTGTCTGATTGAGGTGTATAATATATAGATGGAAAGCACTTTGTGTCTAGAACAATTCTCTAGTTTACAACGAGATCTAATTGTGACTTTAAGGGGCTCGAAATAGTGTATTTACAAAACTGGTCAAGCTAAAACGGATTTTGCGCACTGTTTTTGTAAACTTCTTATAAAATTGGTCATTGATCCAAAAAAGGTGCATTTTATGCGATTAGATTCCTAAGAAATTGTAGTACGTTTTTAATTTAGATGTCAAATCTTAATTTGTTCTCTAAGTATGAGTAAATCGTCAAAACGTTTGAAGGACGGAAGCTGTAACTTTTCAAAGTTGTTTTCTACTAAAAACTAGGGGTGAGCATCGGTCGGGTCGGGCCGAAAACCCCCTACCCGATCGGGTTTCGGGTGGACAAAACAGGCCCCGAAACCCTTCCTAAGTAAAGTCCGGGTTTTGGACTTCGGGTCTAATCAGGTTTCGGGTTCATCGGGTTTCGGACTTAGATCTAATCATAAAGTTCTGTTTGTTGAAAAATCCGTATAAAATCACTCATTGGTCTGATTGAGGTGTATAATATATCGATGGAAATCTATTTGTGTCTAGAACAACTTTCTAGTTTACAACGAGATCTAATTGTGACTTTAAGGGGCTCGAAATAGTGTATTTCCAAAACTGGTCATGTTAAAACGGGTTTTGCGCACTGTTTTTGTAAAATTCATATAAAATTGGTCATTGATCCAAAAAATGTGCATTTAAGGCGATTAGATTCCTAAGAGACAGTAGTACGTTTTTAATTTAGAAGTCAAATCTTAATTTGTTCTCTAAGTATGAGTAAATTGTCAAAACGTTTCAAAGACGGAAGCTGTAACTTTTCAAAGTTGTTTCTACTAAAAACTAGGGGTGAGCATCGGTCGGGTCACGTCGGGCCAAAAACCCCCCAATCCGATCGGGTTTCGGGTGGACAAAACAGGCCTCGAAACCCTTCCAAAGTTAAGATCGAGTTTCGGACTTCGGGTCTAATCGGTTTTCAGGTTCATCGGGTCGGGTTCATCGGGTTTCGGACTTAGATCTAAGCATAAAGTTTGGTTTGTTAAAAAATCCGTATAAAATCACTCATTGGTCTGATTGAGGTGTCTAATATATCGATGGAAAGCTCTTTGTGTCTAGAACAAATTTCTAGTTTACAACGAGATCTAATTGTGACTTTAAGGGACTCGAAATAGTGTATTTCAAAACCTGGTCAAGTTAAACCGGGTTTTGCGCACTGTTTTTGTCCAATTCATATAAAATTGGTCATTGATCCAAAAAAGATGCATTTTATGCGATTAGATTCCTAAGAGATAGTAGTACGTTTTTAATTTAGATGTCAAATCTTAATTTTTTCTCTAAGTATGAGTAAATCGTCAAAACGTTTGAAGGACGGAAGCTGTAACTTTTCAAAGTTGTTTTCTACTAAAAACTAGGGGTGAGCATCGGTCGGGTCGGGCCGAAAAACCCCCAACCCGATCGGGTTTCGGGTGGACAAAACAGGCCCCGAAACCCTTCCTAAGTAAAGTTCGGGTTTCGGACTTCGGGTCTAATCGGGTTTCGGGTTTCGGGTTCATCGGGTTTCGGACTTAGATCTAAGCATAAAGTTCCGTTTGTTGAAAAATCCGTATAAAATCACTCATTGGTCTGATTGAGGTGTATAATATATCGATGGAAAGCTCTTTATGTATAGAACAACTTTTTAGTTTACAACGAGATCTAATTGTGACTTTAAGGAGCTCGAAATAGTGTTTTTCCAAAACTGGTCATGTTAAAACGGGTTTTGCGCACTGTTTTTGTAAAATTCATATAAAATTGGTCATTGATCCAAAAAAGGTGCATTTTATGCGATTATATTCCTAAGAGATAGTAGTACGTTTTTAATTTAGATGTCAAATCTTAATTTGTTCTCTAAGTGTGAGTAAATCGTCAAAACGTTTGAAGGACGGAAGCTGTAACTTTTCAAAGTTGTTTTCTACTAAAAACTAGGGGTGAGCATCGGTCGGGTCGGGCCGAAAAACCCTCAACCCGATCGGGTTTCGGGTGGACAAAAAACAGTCCCCGAAACCCTTCCTAAGTAAAGTTCGGGTTTTGGACTTCGGGTCTAATCGGGTTTCGGGTTCATCGGGTCGGGTTCATCGGGTTTCGGACTTAGATCTAAGCATAAAGTTCTGTTTGTTGAAAAATCCGTATAAAATCACTCATTGGTCTGATTGAGGTGTATAATATATCGATGGAAATCTCTTTGTGTCTAGAACAACTTTCTAGTTTACAACGAGAACTAATTGTGACTTTAAGGGGCTCGAAATAGTGTATTTCCAAAACTGGTCATGTTAAAACGGGTTTTGCGCACTGTTTTTGTAAAATTCATATAAAATTGGTCATTGATCCAAAAAGGTGCATTTAAGGCGATTAGATTCCTAAGATATAGTAGTACGTTTTTAATTTAGATGTCAAATCTTAATTTGTTCTCTAAGTATGAGTAAATCGTCAAAACGTTTGAAGGACGGAAGCTGTAACTTTTAAAAGTTGTTTTCTACTAAAAACTAGGGGTGAGCATCGGTCGGGTCGGGCCGAAAACCCCCCAACCGATCGGGTTTCGGGTGGACAAAACAGGCCCCGAAAGCCTTCCTAAGTAAAGTTCGGGTTTCGGACTTCGGGTCTAATCGGGTTTCGGGTTCATCGGGTCGGGTTCATCGGGTTTCGGACTTAGATCTAAGCATAAAGTTCTATTTGTTGAAAAATCCGTATAAAATCACTCATTGGTCTGATTGAGGTGTATAATATATAG
The DNA here is from genome assembly GCA_033807775.1 of Saussurea involucrata. NCBI lineage: Eukaryota > Viridiplantae > Streptophyta > Magnoliopsida > Asterales > Asteraceae > Saussurea > Saussurea involucrata. Next base: position 2,158,415 of record CM066312.1, on the reverse strand, counting down.
ATGAAAAGCTCTTTGTGTCCAGAACAACTTTCTAGTTTACAACAAGATCTAATTGTGACTTTAAGGGGCTCGAAATAGTGTATTTCCAAAACTGGTCATGTTAAAACGAGTTTTGCGAACTGTTTTTGTAAAATTCATATAAAATTGGTCATTGATCCAAAAAAGGAGCATTTTATGCGATTAGATTCCTAAGAGATAGTAGTACGTTTTTAATTTTGATGTCAATTCTTAATTTGTTCTCTAAGTATGAGTAAATCGTCAAAACCTTTGTAGGACGGAAGCTGTAACTTTTTAAAGTTGTTTTCTACTAAAAACTAGGGGTGAGCATCGGTCGGGTCGGGCCGAAAACCCCCCAACCCGATCGGGTTTCGGGTGGACAAAACAGGCTTCGAAACCCTTCCTAAGTAAAGTTCGGGTTTTGAACTTCGGGTCTAATCGGGTTTCGGGTTCATCGGGTCGGGTTGATCGGGTTTCGGACTTAGATCTAAGCATAAAGTTCTGTTTGTTGAAAAATCCGTATAAAATCACTCATTGGTCTGATTGAGGTGTCTAATATATCGATGGAAAGCTCTTTGTGTCTAGAACAACTTTCTAGTTTACAACGAGATCTAATTGTGACTTTAGGGGACTCGAAATAATGTATTTCCAAACCTGGTCAAGTTAAAACGGGTTTTGCGCACTGTTTTTGTACAATTCATATAAAATTTGTCATTGATCCAAAAAAGATGCATTTTATGCGATTAGATTCCTAAGAGATAATAGTACGTTTTTAATTTAGATGTCAAATCTTAATTTTTTCTCTAAGTATGAGTAAATCGTCAAAACGTTTGAAGGACGGAAGCTGTAACTTTTCAAAGTTGTTTTCTACTAAAAACTAGGGGTGAGCATCGGTCGGCTCGGGCCGAAAAACCCCCAACCCGATCGCGTTTCGATTGGACAAAACAGGCCCCGAAACCCTTCCTAAGTAAAGTTCGGGTTTCGGACTTCGGGTCTAATCGGGTTTCGGGTTCATCGGGTTTCAGACATAGATCTAAGCATAAAGTTCCGTTTGTTGAAAAATCCGTATAAAATCACTCATTGGTCTGATTGAGTCGTATAATATATCGATGGAAAGCTCTTTGTGTCTAGAACAACTTTTTAGTTTACAACGAGATCTAATTGATTTTAAGGAGCTCGAAAAAGTGTATTTCCAAAACTGGTCATGTTAAAACGGGTTTTGCGCACTGTTTTTGTAAAATTCATATAAAATTGATCATTGATCCAAAAAAGGTGCATTTTATGCGATTATATTCCTAAGAGATAGTAGTACGTTTTTAATTTAGATGTCAAATCTTAATTTGTTCTCTAAGTATGAGTAAATCGTCAAAACGTTTGAAGGACGGAAGCTGTAACTTTTCAAAGTTGTTTTCTACTAAAAACTAGGGGTGAGCATCGATCGGGTCGGGCCGAAAAACCCTCAACCCGATCGGGTTTCGGGTGGACAAAAAACAGTCCCCGAAACCCTTCCTAAGTAAAGTTCGGGTTTTGGACTTCGGGTCTAATCGGGTTTCGGGTTCATCGGGTCGGGTTCATCGGGTTTCGGACTTAGATCTAAGCATAAAGTTCTGTTTGTTGAAAAATCCGTATAAAATCACTCATTGGTCTGATTGAGGTGTATAATATATCGATGGAAATCTCTTTGTGTCTAGAACAACTTTCTAGTTTACAACGAGATCTAATTGTGACTTTAAGGGGCTCGAAATACTGTATTTCCAAAACTGGTCATGTTAAAACGGGTTTTGCGCACTGTTTTTGGAAAATTCATATAAAATTTGTCATTGATCCAAAAAAGGTGCATTTAATGCGATTATATTCCTAAGAGATAGTAGTACGTTTTTAATTTAGATGTCAAATTTTAATTTGTTCTCTAAGTATGAGTAAATCGTCAAAACGTTTGAAGGACGGAAGCTGTAACTTTTCAAAGTTGTTTTCTACTAAAAACTAGGGGTGAGCATCGGTCGGGTCGGGCCAAAAAACCCCCAACCCGATCGGGTTTCGAGTGGACAAAACAGGCCCCGAAACCCTTCCTAAGTAAAGTTCGGGTTCCAGACTTCGGGTCTAATCGGGTTTCGGGTTCATCGGGTTTCGGACTTAGATCTAAGCATAAAGTTCTGTTTGTTGAAAAATCCGTATAAAATCTCTCATTGGTCTGATTGAGGTGTATAATATATCGATGGAAAGCTCTTTGGGTCTAGAACAACTTTCTAGTTTACAACGAGATCTAATTGTGACTTTAAGGGGCTCGAAATAGTGTATTTCCAAAACTGGTCATGTTAAAACGGGTTTTGCGCACTGTTTTTGTAAAATTCATATAAAATTGGTCATAGATCCAAAAATGATGCATTTTAGGCGATTAGATTCCTAAGAAATAGTAGTACGTTTTTAATTTATATGTCAAATCCTAATTTATTCTCTAAGTATAAGTAAATTGTCAAAAGGTTTGAAGGACGGAAGCTGTAACTTTTCAAAGTTGTTTTCTACTAAAAACTAGGGGTGAGCATCGGTCGGGTCGGGCCGAAAAAACCCCCAACCCGGTCGAGTTTCGGGTGGATAAAACAGGCCCCGAAACCCTTCCTAAGTAAATTTCGGGTTTCGGACTTCGGGTTTCATCGGGTCGGGTTCATCGGGTTTCGGACTTTGATCTAAGCATAAAGTTCTGTTTATTGAAAAATCCGTATAAAATCACTCATTTGTCTGATTGAGGTGTATAATATATCGATGGAAAACTCTTTGTGTCTAAAACAACTTTCTAGTTTGCAACGAGATCTAATTGTGACTTTAAGGAGCTCGAAATAGTGTATTTCCAAAACTGGTCATGTTAAAACGGGTTTTGCGCACTGTTTTTGTAAAATCCATATAAAATTGGTCATTGATCCAAAAAAGGTGCATTTTATGCGATTATATTCCTAAGAGATAGTAGTACGTTTTTAATTTAGATGTCAAATCTTAATTTGTTCTCTAAGTATGAGTAAATCATCAAAACGTTTGAAGGACGGAAGCTGTAACTTTTCAAAGTTGTTTTCTACTAAAAACTAGGGGTGAGCATCGGTCGGCTCGGGCCGAAAAACCCCCAACCCGATCGGGTTTCGGGTGGACAAAACAGGCCCCGAAACCCTTCCTAAGTAAAGTTCGGGTTTCGGACTTCGGGTCTAATCGGGTTTCGGGTTCATCGGGTTTCGGACTTAGATCTAAGCATAAAGTTCCGTTTGTTGAAAAATCCGTATAAAATCACTCATTGGTCTGATTGAGGTGTATAATATATCGATGGAAAGCTCTTTATGTATAGAACAACTTTTTAGTTTACAACGAGATCTAATTGTGACTTTAAGGAGCTCGAAATAATGTATTTCCAAAACTGGTCATGTTAAAACGGGATTTGCGCACTGTTTTTGTAAAATTCATATAAAATTGGTCATTGATCCAAAAAAGGTGCATTTAATGCGATTATATTCCTAAGAGATAGTAGTACGTTTTTAATTTAGATGTCAAATCTTAATTTGTTCTCTAAGTATGAGTAAATCGTCAAAACGTTTGAAGGACGGAAGCTGTAACTTTTCAAAGTTGTTTTCTACTAAAAACTAGGGGTGAGCATCGGTCGGGTCGGGCCGAAAAACCCTCAACCCGATCGGGTTTCGGGTGGACAAAAAACAGTCCCCGAAACCCTTCCTAAGTAAAGTTCGGGTTTTGGACTTCGGGTCTAATCGGGTTTCGGGTTCATCGGGTCGGGTTCATCGGGTTTCGGACTTAGATCTAAGCATAAAGTTCTGTTTGTTGAAAAATCCGTATAAAATCACTCATTGGTCTGATTGAGGTGTATAATATATCGATGGAAATCTCTTTGTGTCTAGAACAACTTTCTAGTTTACAACGAGAACTAATTGTGACTTTAAGGGGCTCGAAATAGTGTATTTCCAAAACTGGTCATGTTAAAACGGGTTTTGCGCACTGTTTTTGTAAAATTCATATAAAATTGGTCATTGATCCAAAAAGGTGCATTTAAGGCGATTAGATTCCTAAGATATAGTAGTACGTTTTTAATTTAGATGTCAAATCTTAATTTGTTCTCTAAGTATGAGTAAATCGTCAAAACGTTTGAAGGACGGAAGCTGTAACTTTTCAAAGTTGTTTTCTACTAAAAACTAGGGGTGAGCATCGGTCGGGTCAGGTCGGGCCGAAAACCCCCCAACCCGATCGGGTTTCGGGTGGACAAAACATGCCTCGAAACCCTTCCTAAGTTAAGATCGAGTTTCGGACTTCGGGTCTAATCGGGTTTCGGGTTCATCGGGTTTCGGACTTAGATCTAAGCATAAAGTTTGGTTTGTTAAAAAATCCGTATAAAATCACTCATTGGTCTGATTGAGGTGTCTAATATATCGATGGAAAGCTCTTTGGGTCTAGAACAACTTTCTAGTTTACAACGAGATCTAATTGTGACTTTAAGGGGCTCGAAATAGTGTATTTCCAAAACTGGTCATGTTAAAACGGGTTTTGCGCACTGTTTTTGTAAAATCCATATAAAATTGGTCATTGATCCAAAAAAGGTGCATTTTATGCGATTATATTCCTAAGAGATAGTAGTACGTTTTTAATTTAGATGTCAAATCTTAATTTGTTCTCTAAGTATGAGTAAATCTTCAAAACGTTTGAAGGACGGAAGCTGTAACTTTTCAAAGTTGTTTTCTACTAAAAACTAGGGGTGAGCATCGGTCGGGTCGGGCCGAAAAACCCTCAACCCGATCGGGTTTCGGGTGGACAAAAAACAGTCCCCAAAACCCTTCCTATGTAAAGTTCGGGTTTTGGACTTCGGGTCTAATCGGGTTTCGGGTTCATCGGGCTGGGTTCATCGGGTTTCGGACTTAGATCTAAGCATAAAGTTCTGTTTGTTGAAAAATCCGTATAAAATCACTCATTGGTCTGATTGAGGTGTATAATATATCGATGGAAATCTCTTTGTGTCTAGAACAGCTTTCTAGTTTACAACGAGATCTAATTGTGACTTTAAGGGGCTCGAAATAGTGTATTTCCAAAACTGGTCATGTTAAACCGGGTTTTGCGCATTGTTTTTGTAAAATTCATATAAAATTGGGCATTGATCCAAAAAAGGTGCATTTAATGCGATTATATTCCTAAGAGATAGTAGTACGTTTTTAATTTAGATGTCAAATCTTAATTTGTTCTCTAAGTATGAGTAAATCGTCAAAACGTTTGAAGGACGGAAGCTGTAACTTTTCAAAGTTGTTTTCTACAAAAAACTAGGGGTGAGCATCGGTCGGGTCGGGCCGAAAACCCCCCAACCCGATCGGGTTTCGGGTGGACAAAACAAGCCCCGAAAACCTTCCTTAGTAAAGTTTGGGTTTCGGACTTCGGGTCTAATCGGGTTTCGGGTTCATCGGGTCGGGTTCATCGGGTTTCGGACTTAGATCTAAGCATAAAGTTCTGTTTGTTGAAAAATCCGTATAAAATCACTCATTGGTCTCTTTGAGGTGTATAATATATCGATGGAAAGCTCTTTGTGTATAGAACAACTTTCTAGTTTACAATGAGATCTAATTGTGACTTTAAGGGGCTCGAAATAGTGTATTTCCAAAACTGGTCATGTTAAAACGGGTTATGCGCATTGTGTTTGTAAAATTCATATGAAATTGGTCATTGATCCAAAAAAGGTGCATTTTATGCGATTAGATTCCTAAGAGACAGTAGTACGTTTTTAATTTAGATGTCAAATCTTAATTTGTTCTCTAAGTATGAGTAAATTGTCAAAACGTTTGAAAGACGGAAGCTGTAACTTTTCAAAGTTGTTTTCTACTAAAAACTAGGGGTGAGCATCGGTCGGGTCGGGCCGAAAACCCCCCAACCCGATCGGGTTTCGAGTGGACAAAACAGGCCCCGAAACCCTTCCTAAGTAAAGTTCGGACTTCAGGTCTAATCGGGTTACGGGTTCATCGGGTTTCGGACTTAGATCTAAGCATAAAGTTCTGTTTGTTGAAAAATCCGTATAAAATATCTCATTGGTCTGATTGAGGTGTATAATACATCGATGGAAATCTCTTTGTGTGTAGAACAACTTTCTAGTTTACAACGAGATCTAATTGTGACTTTAAGGGGCTCGAAATAGTGTATTTCCAATACTGGTCATGTTAAAACGGGTTTTGCGCACTGTTTTTGTAAAATTCATATAAAATTGGTCATTGATCCAAAAAAGGTGCATTTTAGGCGATTAGATTCCTAAGAAATAGTAGTACGTTTTTAATTTAGATGTCAAATCTTAATTTGTTCTCTAAGTATAAGTAAATCGTCAAAAGGTTTGAAGGGCGGAAGTTGTAACTTTTCAGAGTTGTTTTCAACTAAAAACTAGGGGTGAGCATCGGTCGGGTCGGGCCGAAAAACCCCCAACCCGATCGGGTTTCGGGTGGATAAAACAGGCCCCGAAACCCTTCCTAAGTAAATTTCGGGTTTCGGACTTCGGGTTTCATCGGGTCGGGTTCATCGGGTTTCGGACTTAGATCTAAACATAAAGTTCTGTTTGTTGAAAAATCCGTATAAAATCACTCATTTGTCTGATTGAGGTGTATAATATATCGATGGAAAGCTCTTTGTGTCTAGAACCACTTTCTAGTTTACAACGAGATCTAATTGTCACTTTAAGGGGCTCGAAATAGTGTATTTCCAAAACTGGTCATGTTAAAACGGGTTTTGCGCACTGTTTTTGTAAAATCCATATAAAATTGGTCATTGATCCAAAAAAGGTGCATTTTATGCGATTATATTCCTAAGAGATAGTAGTACGTTTTTAATTTGGATGTCAAATCTTAATTTGTTCTCTAAGTATGAGTAAATCATCAAAACGTTTGAAGGACGGAAGCTGTAACTTTTCAAAGTTGTTTTCTACTAAAAACTAGGGGTGAGCATCGGTCGGCTCGGGCCGAAAAACCCCCAACCCGATCGGGTTTCGGGTGGACAAAACAGGCCCCGAAACCCTTCCTAAGTAAAGTTCGGGTTTCGGACTTCGGGTCTAATCGGGTTTCGGGTTCATCGGGTTTCGGACTTAGATCTAAGCATAAAGTTCCGTTTGTTGAAAAATCCGTATAAAATCACTCATTGGTCTGATTGAGGTGTATAATATATCGATGGAAAGCTCTTTATGTATAGAACAACTTTTTAGTTTACAACGAGATCTAATTGTGACTTTAAGGAGCTCGAAATAGTGTTTTTCCAAAACTGGTCATGTTAAAACGGGTTTTGCGCACTGTTTTTGTAAAATTCATATAAAATTGGTCATTGATCCAAAAAGGTTCATTTTATGCGATTATATTCCTAAGAGATAGTAGTACGTTTTTAATTTAGATGTCAAATCTTAATTTGTTCTCTAAGTATGAGTAAATCGTCAAAACGTTTGAAGGACGGAAGCTGTAACTTTTCAAAGTTGTTTTCTACTAAAAACTAGGGGTGAGCATCGGTCGGGTCGGGCCGAAAAACCCTCAACCCGATCGGGTTTCGGGTGGACAAAAAACAGTCCCCGAAACCCTTCCTAAGTAAAGTTCGGGTTTTGGACTTCGGGTCTAATCGGGTTTCGGGTTCATCGGGTCGGGTTCATCGGGTTTCGGACTTAGATCTAAGCATAAAGTTCTGTTTGTTGAAAAATCCGTATAAAATCACTCATTGGTCTGATTGAGGTGTATAATATATCGATGGAAATCTCTTTGTGTCTAGAACAACTTTCTAGTTTACAACGAGAACTAATTGTGACTTTAAGGGGCTCGAAATAGTGTATTTCCAAAACTGGTCATGTTAAAACGGGTTTTGCGCACTGTTTTTGTAAAATTCATATAAAATTGGTCATTGATCCAAAAAGGTGCATTTAAGGCGATTAGATTCCTAAGATATAGTAGTACGTTTTTAATTTAGATGTCAAATCTTAATTTGTTCTCTAAGTATGAGTAAATCGTCAAAACGTTTGAAGGACGGAAGCTGTAACTTTTCAAAGTTGTTTTCTACTAAAAACTAGGGGTGAGCATCGGTCGGGTCAGGTCGGGCCGAAAACCCCCCAACCCGATCGGGTTTCGGGTGGACAAAACATGCCTCGAAACCCTTCCTAAGTTAAGATCGAGTTTCGGACTTCGGGTCTAATCGGGTTTCGGGTTCATCGGGTTTCGGACTTAGATCTAAGCATAAAGTTTGGTTTGTTAAAAAATCCGTATAAAATCACTCATTGGTCTGATTGAGGTGTCTAATATATCGATGGAAAGCTCTTTGGGTCTAGAACAACTTTCTAGTTTACAACGAGATCTAATTGTGACTTTAAGGGGCTCGAAATAGTGTATTTCCAAAACTGGTCATGTTAAAACGGGTTTTGCGCACTGTTTTTGTAAAATCCATATAAAATTGGTCATTGATCCAAAAAAGGTGCATTTTATGCGATTATATTCCTAAGAGATAGTAGTACGTTTTTAATTTAGATGTCAAATCTTAATTTGTTCTCTAAGTATGAGTAAATCTTCAAAACGTTTGAAGGACGGAAGCTGTAACTTTTCAAAGTTGTTTTCTACTAAAAACTAGGGGTGAGCATTGGTCGGGTCGGGCCGAAAAACCCTCAACCCGATCGGGTTTCGGGTGGACAAAAAACAGTCCCCAAAACCCTTCCTATGTAAAGTTCGGGTTTTGGACTTCGGGTCTAATCGGGTTTCGGGTTCATCGGGCCGGGTTCATCGGGTTTCGGACTTAGATCTAAGCATAAAGTTCTGTTTGTTGAAAAATCCGTATAAAATCACTCATTGGTCTGATTGAGGTGTATAATATATCGATGGAAATCTCTTTGTGTCTAGAACAGCTTTCTAGTTTACAACGAGATCTAATTGTGACTTTAAGGGGCTCGAAATAGTGTATTTCCAAAACTGGTCATGTTAAACCGGGTTTTGCGCATTGTTTTTGTAAAATTCATATAAAATTGGGCATTGATCCAAAAAAGGTGCATTTAATGCGATTATATTCCTAAGAGATAGTAGTACGTTTTTAATTTAGATGTCAAATCTTAATTTGTTCTCTAAGTATGAGTAAATCGTCAAAACGTTTGAAGGACGGAAGCTGTAACTTTTCAAAGTTGTTTTCTACAAAAAACTAGGGGTGAGCATCGGTCGGGTCGGGCCGAAAACCCCCCAACCCGATCGGGTTTCGGGTGGACAAAACAAGCCCCGAAAACCTTCCTTAGTAAAGTTTGGGTTTCGGACTTCGGGTCTAATCGGGTTTCGGGTTCATCGGGTCGGGTTCATCGGGTTTCGGACTTAGATCTAAGCATAAAGTTCTGTTTGTTGAAAAATCCGTATAAAATCACTCATTGGTCTCTTTGAGGTGTATAATATATCGATGGAAAGCTCTTTGTGTATAGAACAACTTTCTAGTTTACAATGAGATCTAATTGTGACTTTAAGGGGCTCGAAATAGTGTATTTCCAAAACTGGTCATGTTAAAACGGGTTATGCGCATTGTGTTTGTAAAATTCATATGAAATTGGTCATTGATCCAAAAAAGGTGCATTTTATGCGATTAGATTCCTAAGAGACAGTAGTACGTTTTTAATTTAGATGTCAAATCTTAATTTGTTCTCTAAGTATGAGTAAATTTTCAAAACGTTTGAAAGACGGAAGCTGTAACTTTTCAAAGTTGTTTTCTACTAAAAACTAGGGGTGAGCATCGGTCGGGTCGGGCCGAAAACCCCCCAACCCGATCGGGTTTCGAGTGGACAAAACAGGCCCCGAAACCCTTCCTAAGTAAAGTTCGGACTTCAGGTCTAATCGGGTTTCGGGTTCATCGGGTTTCGGACTTAGATCTAAGCATAAAGTTCTGTTTGTTGAAAAATCCGTATAAAATATCTCATTGGTCTGATTGAGGTGTATAATACATCGATGGAAATCTCTTTGTGTGTAGAACAACTTTCTAGTTTACAACGAGATCTAATTGTGACTTTAAGGGGCTCGAAATAGTGTATTTCCAATACTGGTCATGTTAAAACGGGTTTTGCGCACTGTTTTTGTAAAATTCATATAAAATTGGTCATTGATCCAAAAAAGGTGCATTTTAGGCGATTAGATTCCTAAGAAATAGTAGTACGTTTTTAATTTAGATGTCAAATCTTAATTTGTTCTCTAAGTATAAGTAAATCGTCAAAAGGTTTGAAGGGCGGAAGTTGTAACTTTTCAGAGTTGTTTTCAACTAAAAACTAGGGGTGAGCATCGGTCGGGTCGGGCCGAAAAACCCCCAACCCGATCGGGTTTCGGGTGGATAAAACAGGCCCCGAAACGCTTCCTAAGTAAATTTTGGGTTTCGGACTTCGGGTTTCATCGGGTCGGGTTCATCGGGTTTCGGACTTAGATCTAAGCATAAAGTTCTGTTTGTTGAAAAATCCGTATAAAATCACTCATTTGTCTGATTGAGGTGTATAATATATCGATGGAAAGCTCTTTGTGTCTAGAACCACTTTCTAGTTTACAACGAGATCTAATTGTCACTTTAAGGGGCTCGAAATACTGTATTTCCGATACTGGTCATGTTAAAACGGGATTTGCGCACTGTTTTTGTAAAATTCATATAAAATTGGTCATTGATCCAAAAAAGGTGCATTTTATGCGATTAGATTCCTAAGAGATAGTAGTACGTTTTTAATTTATATGTCAAATCTTAATTTGTTCTCTAAGTATGAGTAAATCGTCAAAACGTTTGTAGGACGGAAGTTGTAACTTTTCAAAGTTGTTTTCTACAAAAAACTAGGGGTGAGCATCGGTCGGGTCGGGCCGAAAAACCCCCAACCCGATCGGGTTTCGAGTGGACAAAACAGGCCCCAAAACCCTTCCTAAGTAAAGTTCGGGTTTCGGACTTCGGGTCTAATCGGGTTTCGGGTTCATCGGGTCGGGTTTATCGGGTTTCGGAATTAGATCTAAGCATAAAGTTCTGTTTGTTGAAAAATCCGTATAAAATCACTCATTGGTCTGATTGAGGTGTATAATATATCGATGGAAAGATCTTTGTGTCTAGAACAATTTCCTAGTTTACTACGAGATCTAATTGTGACTTTAAGGAGCTCGAAATAGTGTATTTCCAAAACTGGTCAAGTTAAAATGGGTTTTGCGCACTGTTTTTGTAAACTTCTTATAAAATTGGTCATTGATCCAAAAAAGTGCATTTTATGCGATTAGATTCCTAAGAAATAGTAGTAAGTTTTTAATTTAGATGTCAAATCTTAATTTGTTCTCTAAGTATGAATAAATCGTCAAAACGTTTGAAGGACGGAAGCTGTAACTTTTCAAAGTTGTTTTCTACTAAAAACTAGGGGTGAGCATCGGTCGGGTCGGGCCGAAAAACCCCCAACCCTATCGGGTTTCGGGTGGACAAAACAGGCCCCGAAACCCTCCATAAGTAAAGTTCGGGTTTCGAACATCGGGTCTAATCGGGTTTCGGGTTCATCGGGTTTCGGACTTAGATCTAAGCATAAAGTTCTGTTTGTTGAAAAATCCGTATAAAATCACTCATTGGTCTGATTGAGGTGTATAATATATCGATGGAAAGCTCTTTGTGTCTAGAACAACTTTCAAGTTTACAACGAGATCTAATTGTGACTTTAAGGGGCTCGAAATAGTGTATTTCTAAAACTGGTCATGTTAAAATGGGTTTTGCGCACTATTTTTTTAAAATTCATATAAATTTGGTCATTGATCCCAAAAAAGTGCATTTTATACGATTAGATTCCTAAAAGATAGTAGTACGTTTTTAATTTTGATGTCAAATCTTAATTTGTTCTCTAAGTATGAGTAAATCGTCAAAACATTTGAAGGACGGAAGATGTAACTTTTTAAAGTTGTTTTCTACTAAAAACTAGGGGTGAGCATCGGTCGGGTCGGGCCGAAAAACCCCCAACCCGATCGGGTTTCGGGTGGACAAAACAGGCCCCGAAAACCTTCCTAAGTAAGGTTCGGGTTTCGGACTTCGGGTCTAATCGGGTTTCGGGTTCATCGGGTCGGGTTCATCGGGTTTCAGACATAGATCTAAGCATAAAGTTGTGTTTGTTGAAAAATCCGTATAAAATCACTCATTGGTCTGATTGAGGTGTATAATATATCGATGGAAAGCTCTTTGTGTCTAGAACAACCTTCTAGTTTACAATGAGATCGAATTGTGACTTTAAGGGGCTCGAAATAGTGTAATTCCAAAATTGGTCATGTTAAAACGGGTTATGCGCACTGTGTTTGTATAATTCATATAAAATTGGTCATTGATCAAAAAAAGATGCATTTTATGCGATTAGATTCCTAAGAGACAGTAGTACGTTTTTAATTTAGATGTCAAATCTTAATTTATTCTCTAAGTATGAGTAAATTGTCAAAACGTTTGCAAGACGGAAGCTGTAACTTTTCAAAGTTGTTTTCTACTAAAAACTAGGGGTGAGCATCTGTCGGGTCGGGCCGAAAAAACCCCAACCCGATCGGGTTTCGAGTGGACAAAACAGGCCCCGAAACCCTTCCTAAGTAAAGTTCGGGTTTCGGACTTCGGGCCTAATCGGGTTTCGGGTTCATCGGGTTTTGGACTTAGATCTAAGCATAAAGTTATGTTTGTTGAAAAATCCATATAAAATCTCTCATTGGTCTGATTGAAGTGTATAATATATCGATGGAAAGCTCTTTGTGTCTAGAACAACTTTCTAATTTACAACGAGATCTAATTGTGACTTTAAGGGGCTCGAAATAGTGTATTTCCAAAACTGGTCATGTTAAAACGGGTTATGCGCACTGTGTTTGTAAAATTCATATAAAATTGGTCATTGATCCAAAAAATGTGCATTTTAGGCGATTAGATTCCTAAGAAATAGTAGTACGTTTTTAATTTAGATGTCAAATTTTAATTTGTTCTCTAAGTATAAGTAAATCGTCAAAAGGTTTGAAGGACGGAAGCTGTAACTTTTCAAAGTTGTTTTCTACTAAAAACTAGGGGTGAGCATCGGTCGGGTCGGGCCGGAAAACCCCCAACCCGATCGGGTTTCGGGTGGACAAAACAGGCCCCGAAACCCTTCATAAGTAAAGTTCGGGTTTTGGACTTCGGGCCTAATCGCGTTTCGTGTTCATCGGGTTTCGGACTTAGATCTAAGCATAAAGTTCTGTTTGTTGAAAAATCCGTATAAAATCACTCATTGGTCTGATTGAGGTGTATAATATATCGATGGAAAGCTCTTTGTGTCTAGAACAACTTTCAAGTTTACAACGAGATCTAATTGTGACTTTAAGGGGCTCGAAATAGTGTATTTCTAAAACGGGTCATGTTAAAATGGGTTTTGCGCACTATTTTTTTAAAATTCATATAAATTTGGTCATTGATCCCAAAAAAGTGCATTTTATGCGATTAGATTCCTAAGAGATAGTAGTACGTTTTTAATTTTGATGTCAAATCTTAATTTGTTCTCTAAGTATGAGTAAATCGTCAAAACATTTGAAGGACGGAAGATGTAACTTTTTAAAGTTGTTTTCTACTAAAAACTAGGGGTGAGCATCGGTCGGGTCGGGCCGAAAAACCCCCAACCCGATCGGGTTTCGGGTGGACAAAACAGGCCCCGAAAACCTTCCTAAGTAAGGTTCGGGTTTCGGACTTCGGGTCTAATCGGGTTTCGGGTTCATCGGGTCGGGTTCATCGGGTTTCAGACATAGATCTAAGCATAAAGTTGTGCTTGTTGAAAAATCCGTATAAAATCACTCATTGGTCTGATTGAGGTGTATAATATATCGATGGAAAGCTCTTTGTATCTAGAACAACCTTCTAGTTTACAATGAGATCGAATTGTGACTTTAAGGGGCTCGAAATAGTGTATTTCCAAAATTGGTCATGTTAAAACGGGTTATGCGCACTGTGTTTGTATAATTCATATAAAATTGGTCATTGATCAAAAAAGGTGCATTTTATGCGATTAGATTCCTAAGAGACAGTAGTACGTTTTTAATTTAGATGTCAAATCTTAATTTATTCTCTAAGTATGAGTAAATTGTCAAAACGTTTGCAAGACGGAAGATGTAACTTTTCAAAGTTGTTTTCTACTAAAAACTAGGGGTGAGCATCTGTCGGGTCGGGCCGAAAAAACCCCAACCCGATCGGGTTTCGAGTGGACAAAACAGGCCCCGAAACCCTTCCTATGTAAAGTTCGGGTTTCGGACTTCGGGCCTAATCGGCTTTCGGGTTCATCGGGTTTCGGACTTAGATCTAAGCATAAAGTTATGTTTGTTGAAAAATCCATATAAAATCTCTCATTGGTCTGATTGAGGTGTATAATATATCGATGGAAAGCTCTTTGTGTCTAGAACAACTTTCTAGTTTACAACGAGATCTAATTGTGACTTTAAGGGGCTCGAAATAGTGTATTTCCAAAACTGGTCATGTTAAAACGGGTTTTGCGCACTGTTTTTGTAAAACTCATATAAAATTGGTCATTGATCCAAAAAAGGTGCATTTTAGGCGATTAGATTCCTAAGAAATAGTAGTACGTTTTTAAATTAGATGTCAAATTTTAATTTGTTCTCTAAGTATAAGTAAATCGTCAAAAGGTTTGAAGGACGGAAGCTGTAACTTTTGAAAGTTGTTTTCTACTAAAAACTAGGGGTGAGCATCAGTCGGGTCGGGCCGGAAAACCCCCAACCCGATCGGGTTTCGTGTGGACAAAACAGGCCCCGAAACCCTTCATATGTAAAGTTCGGGTTTTGGACTTCGGGCCTAATCGCGTTTCGTGTTCATCGGGTTTCGGACTTAGATCTAAGCATAAAGTTCTATTTGTTGAAAAATCCGTATAAAATCACTCATTTGTCTGATTGAGGTGTATAATATATCGATGGAAATCTCTTTGTGTCTAGAACAACTTTCTAGTTTAAAACGAGATCTAATTGTGACTTTAAGGGGCTCGAAATAATGTATTTCCAAAACTGGTCATGTTAAAACGGCTTTTGCGCACTGTTTTTGTAAAATTCATATAAAATTGGTCATTTATCCAAAAAAGGTGCATTTTATGCGATTAGATTCCTAAGAGATAGTAGTACGTTTTTAATTTAGATGTCAAATCTTAATTTGTTCTCTAAGTATGAGTAAATCGTGAAAACGTTTGAAGGACGGAAGCTGTAACTTTTCAAAGTTGTTTTCTACAAAAAACTAGGGGTGAGCATCGGTCGGGTCGGGCCGAAAAACCCCCAACCCGATCGGGTTTCGAGTGGACAAAACAGGCCCCAAAACCCTTCCTAAGTAAAGTTCGGGTTTCGGACTTCGGGTCTAATCGGGTTTCGGGTTCATCGGGTCGGGTTCATCGGGTTTCGGACTTAGATCTAAGCATAAAGTTCTGTTTGTTGAAAAATCCGTATAAAATCACTCATTGGTCTGATTGAGGTGTATAATATATCGATGGAAAGCTCTTTGTGTCTAGAACAATTACCTAGTTTACTACGAGATCCAATTGTGACTTTAAGGGGCTCAAAATAGTGTATTTCCAAAACTGGTCAAGTTAAAATGGGTTTTGCGCACTGTTTTTGTAAACTTCTTATAAAATTGGTCACTGATCCAAAAAAGGTGCATTTTATGCGATTAGATTCCTAAGAAACAGTAGTACGTTTTTAATTTCGATATCAAATCTTAATTTGTTCTCTAAGTATGAGTAAATCGTCAAAACATTTGAAGGACGGAAGCTGTAACTTTTCAAAGTTGTTTTCTACTAAAAACTAGGGGTGAGCATCGGCGGGTCGGGCCGAAAAACCCCCAACCCGATCGGGTTTCGGGTGGACAAAACAGGACCCGAAACCCTTCCTAAGTAAAGTTCGGGTTTCGAACATCGGGTCTAATCGGGTTTCGGGTTCATCGGGTTTCGGACTTAGATCTAAGCATAAAGTTCTGTTTGTTGAAAAATCCGTATAAAATCACTCATTGGTCTGATTGAGGTGTATAATATATCGATGAAAAGCTCTTTGTGTCTAGAACAACTTTCAAGTTTACAACGAGATCTAATTATGACTTTAAGGGGCTCGAAATAGTGTATTTCTAAAACTGGTCATGTTAAAATGGGTTTTGCGCACTATTTTTTTAAAATTCATATAAATTTGGTCATTGATCCCAAAAAAGTGCATTTTATGCGATTAGATTCCTAAGAGATAGTAGTACGTTTTTAATTTAGATGTCAAATCTTAATTTGTTCTCTAAGTATGAGTAAATCGTCAAAACATTTGAAGGACGGAAGCTGTAACTTTTTAAAGTTGTTTTCTACTAAAAACTAGGGGTGAGCATAGGTCGGGTCGGGCCGAAAAACCCCCAACCCGATCGGGTTTCGGGTGGACAAAACAGGACCCGAAAACCTTCCTAAGTAAAGTTCGGGTTTCGGACTTCGGGTCTAATCGGGTTTCGGGTTCATCGGGTCGGTTTCATCGGGTTTCGGACATAGATCTAAGCATAAAATGTGTTTGTTGAAAAATCCGTATAAAATCACTCATTGGTCTGATTGAGGTGTATAATATATCGATGGAAAGCTCTTTGTGTCTAGAACAACCTTCTAGTTTACAATGAGATCGAATTGTGACTTTAAGGGGCTCGAAATAGTGTATTTCCAAAACTGGTCATGTTAAAACGGGTTATGCGCACTGTGTTTGTAAAATTCATATAAAATTGGTCATTCATCCAAAAAGGTGCATTTTATGCGATTAGATTTCTAAGAGACAGTAGTACGTTTTTAATTTAGATGTCAAATCTTAATTTATTCTCTAAGTATGAGTAAATTGTCAAAACGTTTGCAAGACGGAAGCTGTAACTTTTCAAAGTTGTTTTCTACTAAAAACTAGGGGTGAGCATCTGTCGGGTCGGGCCGAAAAAACCCCAACCCGATCGGGTTTCGAGTGGACAAAACAGGCCCCGAAACCCTTCCTAAGTAAAGTTCGGGTTTCGGACTTCGGGTTCATCGGGTTTCGGACTTAGATCTAAGCATAAAGTTATGTTTGTTGAAAAATCCGTATAAAATCTCTCATTGGTCTGATTGAGGTGTATAATATATCGATGGAAAGCTCTTTGTGTCTAGAACAACTTTCTAGTTTACAATGAGATCTAATTGTGACTTTAAGGGGCTCGAAATAGTGTATTTCCAAAACTGGTCATGTTAAAACGGGTTATACGTACTGTGTTTGTAAAATTCATATAAAATTGGTCATTGATCCAAAAAAGGTGCATTTTATGCGATTAGATTCTTAAGAGACAGTAGTACGTTTTTAATTTAGATGTCAAATCTTAATTTGTTCTCTAAGTATGAGTAAATTGTCAAAACGTTTGAAAGACGGAAGCTGTAACTTTTCAAAATTGTTTTCTACTAAAAACTAGGGGTGAGCATCGGTCGGGTAGGGCCGAAAAACACCCAACCCGATCGGGTTTCGAGTGGACAAAACATGCCCCGAAACCCTTCCTAAGTAAATTTCGGGTTTCGGACTTCGGGCCTAATCGGGTTTCAGGTTCATCGGGTTTCGGACTTAGATCTAAGCATAAAGTTCTGTTTGTTGAAAAATCCGTATAAAATATCTCATTGGTCTGATTTAGGTGTATAATATATCGATGGAAAGCTCTTTGTGTCTAGAACAACTTTCTAGTTTACAACGAGATCTAATTGTGACTTTAAGGGGCTCGAAATAGTGTATTTCCAAAACTGGTCATGTTAAAACGGGTTTTGCGCACTGTTTTTGTAAAACTCATATAAAATTGGTCATTGATCCAAAAAGGTGCATTTTAGGCGATTAGATTCCTAAGAAATAGTAGTACGTTTTTAATTTAGATGTAAAATCTTAATTTGTTCTCTAAGTATAAGTAAATCGTCAAAAGGTTTGAAGCACGGAAGCTGTAACTTTTCAAAGTTGTTTTCTACTAAAAACTAGGGGTGAGCATCGGTCGGGTCGGGCCGGAAAACCCCCAACCTGATCGGGTTTCGGGTGGACAAAACATGCCCCGAAACCCTTCATAAATAAAGTTCGGGTTTTGGACTTCGGGCCTAATCGGGTTTCGTGTTCATCGGGTTTCGGACTTAGATCTAAGCATAAAGTTCTATTTGTTGAAAAATCCGTATAAAATCACTCATTTGTCTGATTGAGGTGTATAATATATCGATGGAAAGCTCTTTGTGTCTAGAACAACTTTCTAGTTTAAAACGAGATCTAATTATGACTTTAAGGGGCTCGAAATAATGTATTTCCAAAACTGGTCATGTTAAAACGGCTTTTGCGCACTGTTTTTGTAAAATTCATATAAAATTGGTCATTTATCAAAAAAAGGTGCATTTTATGCGATTAGATTCCTAAGAGATAGTAGTACGTTTTTAATTTAGATGTCAAATCTTAATTTGTTCTCTAAGTATGAGTAAATCATCAAAACGTTTGAAGGACGGAAGCTATAACATTTCAAAGTTGTTTTCTACTAAAAACTAGGGATGAGCATCGGTCGGGTCGGGCCAAAAACCGCCTAACCCGATCGGGTTTCGGGTGGATAAAACAGGCCCCGAAACCCTTCCTAAGTAAATTTCGGGTTTCGGACTTCGTGTTTCATCGGGTCGGGTTCATCGGGTTTCGGACTTAGATCTAAGCAAAAAGTTCTGTTTGTTGAAAAATCCGTATAAAATCACTCATTTGTCTGATTGAGGTGTATAATATATCGATGGAAAGCTCTTTGTGTCTAGAACAACTTCCTAGTTTACAACGAGATCTAATTGTGACTTTAAGTGGCTCGAAATAGTGTATTTCCAAAACTGGTCAAGTTAAAACGGGTTTTGCGCACTGTTTTTGTAAACTTCTTATAAAATTGGTCATTGATCCAAAAAGGGGCATTTTATGCGATTAGATTCCTAAGAAATAGTAGTACGTTTTTAATTTAGATGTCAAATCTTAATTTGTTCTCTAAGTATGAGTAAATCGTCATAACATTTGAAGGACGAAAGCTATAACTTTTCAAAGTTGTTTTCTACTAAAAACTAGGGGTGAGCATCGGTTGGGTCGGGCCAAAAAACCCCCAACCCGATCGGGTTTCAGGTGGACAAAACAGGCCCCGAAAACCTTCCTAAGTAAAGTTCGGGTTTTGGACTTCGGGTCTAATCGGGTTTCGGGTTCATCGGGTTTCGGACTTAGATCTAAGCATAAAGTTCTGTTTGTTGAAAAATCCGTATAAAATCACTCATTGGTCTGATTGAGGTGTATAATATATCGATGGAAAGCTCTTTGTGTCTAGAACAACTTCCTAGTTTACAATGAGATCTAATTGTGACTTTAAGGGGCTCGAAATAGTGTATTTCCAAAACTGGTCATGATAAAACGGGTTATGCGCATTGTGTTTGTAAAATTCATATAAAATTGGTCATTGATCCAAAAAAGGTGCATTTTATGCGATTAGATTCCAAAGAGATAGTAGTACGTTTTTAATTTAGATGTCAAATCTTAATTTGTTCTCTAAGTATGAGTAAATTGTCAAAACGTTTGAAAGACGGAAGTTGTAACTTTTCAAAGTTGTTTTCTATTAAAAACTAGGGGTGAGCATCGGTAGGGTCGGGCCGAAAAACCCCCAACCCGATCGGGTTTCGAGTGGACAAAACAGGCCCCAAAACCCTTCCTAAGTAAAGTTCGGGTTTCGGACTTCGGGCCTAATCGGGTTTCGGGTTCATCGGGTTTCGGACTTAGATCTAAGCATAAAGTTCTGTTTGTTGAAAAATCCGTATAAAATCTCTCACTGGTCTGATTGAGGTGTATAATATATCGATGGAAAGCTCTTTGTGTCTAGAACAACGTTCTAGTTTACAACGAGATCTCATTGTGATTTTAAGGGGCTCGAAATAGTGTATTTCCAAAACTGGTCATGTTAAAACAGGTTTTGCGCACTGTTTTTGTAAAATTCATATAAAATTGGTCATTGATCCAAAAAAGGTACATTTTATGCGATTAAATTCCTAAGAGATAGTAGTACGTTTTTAATTTAGATGTCAAATCTTAATTTGTTCTCTAAGTATGAGTAAATCGTCAAAACGTTTGAAGGGCGGGAGCTGTAACTTTTCAAAGTTGTTTTCTACAAAAAACTAGGGGTGAGCATCGGTCGGGTCGGGCCGAAAAACCCCCAACCCGATCGGGTTTCGAGTGGACAAAACAGGCCCCAAAACCCTACCTAAGTAAGGTTCGGGTTTCGGACTTCGGGTCTAATCGGTTTTCGGGTTCATCGGGTCGGGTACATCGGGTTTCGGACTTAGATCTAAGCATAAAGTTCTGTTTGTTGAAAAATCCGTATAATATCACTCATTGGTCTGATTGAGGTGTATAATATATCGATGGAAAACTCTTTGTGTCTAGAACAATTTTCTAGTTTACAACGAGATCTAATTGTGTCTTTAAGTGGCTCGAAATAGTGTATTTCCAAAACTGGTCAAGTTAAAACGGGTTTTGCGCACTGTTTTTATAAACTTCTTATAAAATTGGTCATTGATCCAAAAAAGGTGCATTTTATGCGATTAGATTCCTAAGAAATAGTAGTACGTTTTTAATTTAGATGTCAAATCTTAATTTGTTCTCTAAGTATGAGTAAATCGTCAAAACGTTTGAAAGACGAAAGCTATAACTTTTCAAAGTTGTTTTCTACTAAAAACTAGGGGTGAGCATCGGTCGGGTCGGGCCGAAAAACCCCCAACCCGATCGGGTTTAGAGTGGACAAAAAAGGCCCCGAAACCCTTCTTAAGTAAAGTTCGGGTTTCGGACTTCGGGCCTAATCGGGTTTCGGGTTCATCGGGTTTTGGACTTAGATCTAAGCATAAAGTTCTGTTTGTTGAAAAATCCGTATAAAATCTCTCATTGGTCTGATTGAGGTGTATAATATATCGATGGAAAGTTCTTTGTGTCTAGAACAACTTTCAGGTTTACAACGAGATCTAATTTTGACTTTAAGGGGCTCGAAATAGTGTATTTCCAAAACTGGTCATGTTAAAACGGGTTTTGCGCACTATTTTTGTAAAATTCATATAAAATTGGTCATTGATCCAAAAAAGGTGCATTTTAGGCGATTAGATTCCTAAGAAATAGTAGTACGTTTTTAATTTAGATGTCAAATCTTAATTTGTTCTCTAAGTATAAGTAAATCGTCAAAAGGTTTGAAGGACGGAAGCTGTAACTTTTCTAAGTTGTTTTCTACTAAAAACTAGGGATGAGCATCGGTCGGGTCGGGCCGAAAACCCCCTAACCCGATCGGGTTTCGGGTGGATAAAACAGGCCCCGAAACCATTCCTAAGTAAATTTCGGGTTTCGGACTTCGGGTTTCATCGGGTCGGGTTCATCGGGTTTCGGACTTAGATCTAAGCATAAAGTTCTGTTTGTTGAAAAATCCGTATAAAATCACTCATTTGTCTGATTGAGGTGTATAATATATCGATGGAAAGCTCTTTGTGTCTAGAACAACTTCCTAGTTTAAAACTGATAAATCCCAAATCTCTAGCAATAAGATATGAATGTAGTGAGAGAGAATCTAGAGAGCAAATATGTCATCCATGTATTGAGCTCAAAGGATTACAAAAGGTTTCTAAAAGATTACCAAAGCTTTTGAAGTGTTACTTACAAATGAACTAGACAAGCCTATTTATACCCATGACATACAAGGTATAAAGGCATTCACAATACTGTATAGACTCATACAGTACATTGACTTTACAGTAAATCTTGAATACAACAATGCTCTAACAATCTCCCCCTTTGGATTCAAGATTAAAAAATTTGACAGCAGTCTTCAGCTCTTTGTAAAGTCAATCTTCTCAAACAGATACTCTATCAAACCATCTTCAAATAGCTTTATCTCCACTAGTTCACGGCGAACTATATGCTTTGACACTCTTTAAGAACTCAGCTTGAAGAATCTTCAGACAAACATGAAAGTCATTGTCTTTTTCTTTGAAAAGTCAATCTTCTTCAATAAAATCTTCAACAGATTGTCTTCAAGTCTTGAACATGAAATTCCGATCTTTGTATAAAACCATCAATTCGGAACAAGATAAATCAGAAACGATTAGAGTTTGGATCAGAAAGATGTGAAACCATCCACATTGTTGAACTTTTAGGTGTAAGCGCATTCCGATAACCACTCAGAACTAAGATAACCAAATTCAGCAACATTTGGACTTCACATGATCCTTCTCCCCAATCTTCAGTCTTTGTTCACGAATCTTTGACTTGAAATATCTTTGATTTGAAAGCTCTTTGACATGAAATTGAAATTAAACTTTTCTCCCCCTTTTTCGATGATGGTGAGCATCATAATCATCGAAAACCATTTTCAATTTCAGTTGTGTCTTTGAGTATTGCTAACAATCTCCTCCTTACAGAATAACCTTGCTCCCCCTCAAAATAAGAATTCTGGAGCAATTTATTTTCTCCCCCTGAAAGTATGCATATATTTCAATAACGTACAGTATTTGAAATTGTAGCACAAATTTTAAAACAAATTTACACAAGGAAAATAAAATTCATTGAACTTCATTTTATAACTACTAACATTTGATCATTTGAAAGCTTTACAAAAGAAATTCAACTTAATGAAATTTAACAGATTTTTCAATCAAATGAAATCAAATGCATGTGTTTGGATTCAAGAACAAGTCATCATTGTATATCAAGTTAAAAAATGTTCAGTTTCAACCCCTTTATTAAATCTATTTGGTGTGCTAACATGCGAAATATGATTAGCATCAAGCATATGCAATTCTAAAACATATAAGAATACTTTGCTCTACTCACACTATTTGTCCAAAATCAGAATTTTCACAAATTTACGGGTTTATCGCGACTTTGTATTTTCCCCAAGTTTCAAGAGATGTGTACACATTGGCATCTTTTCTTTTGTGCCCATTGGCATCCTTTGATTTTGTGCACATTGGCATCTTTTGATTTTGTGCTCATTGGCATCTTTTGATTCTGTGCTCATTGGCATACTTTGATTTTGTGCTCATTGGCATCTTTTGATCAAAAAGTTTAGTAAGAATAAGATACACCGTTAAACATGACTTTCTATCTGGTTCTATAGCAGGATTTTGGTTAGCAGATCCCAGACCAGTTGGCCTTAGGTGCTAGGTGACGAGCACCCCTTAGAACTTAATTTCCCAAACCAGAAAGGCCACATCGATATATCTTAAACCCATTTGTACCAGTAGAACATGGCTTTCTATCTGGTTCTATTGCAGGATTTGGGTCAGCCGATCCCAGACCAGTTGATCTTAGGGACTAGGTGCCGAGCACCCCTTAGGACTTACTCTCCCAAACCAGAAAGGCCACAGGCACAAATTCTCAAACTAAATGATTTGATTTAAAAACATAATGCATCTCAATCACTTGATTCTAAAACATAGTGCTTCTCCCATATTTTCATTTCCATTCATCATTCTGACAAATAGGCTATTTGAGCATTGTATTCTATATATATCCAGATTCACATAACTTTGAGCATTCAGCATAATTTCATTCATGTTTTGCTGACCTTTCGATTTATTTCAGAGGTGAAAGTTGAAGCAAATCTAACTCAGATAATACAAGAATACTTGTAAAGTCATCTTTTAGCACACATTTAATTCATTGAATGAAAATTGAAAATTTCATCTTATTGAATTAAATTTGTAAAGTTTCAAGTTTTCAAATCAGTAGAAACAAATATAATCCAATGTTACCTTTTACCACGTTCCTTGAAACAGAAAGATGTAACAGTTAAGGATATCACCTGAGAAGTGTGAGTTCTAAACTGGTTTGTTTAGAAGTCTTAGTCTTTGAAGTACGGGTCCTGAACTGAATTGTTCAGAAGCCAATGACGTTGAAATCCGGGTTCTAAACTGATGTGTTTAGAAACCATTGTCGTTGAATCACGGGTTTTGAACTGATATGTTCAAAAGCCATTTACATTTAAGCACGGGTCCTGAATTGATGTATTCAGAAACCATTCATGATTTGTCACCCCCTTAATGGTACAAATATTCTTCATAGAAATACGCCGCTTCTCTTCTGTTTTCAGTCATGTGTGTGGTATGTATCTACAAATCAGTACAACACATGATGTACCTACAAAACAGTTTAAGCAGATTTTGGTACCCAATGGCATTTGGGTCCTAGTGGGTTAGGTGTAGATTTCTTACAAGGAATACTGTAAGAACCATACCAATAAGAAGTATAATCTTTATGCACAAAGTCATTTGATCCACAGTAAGAACAACAGATTTTCTTATGTGCCAACCTAATCAGATGATTTACATAATGAATAGGATTAGGTTTAGCATAAGATTTACCTTTTGGCGTATTGTTCTTCTTTGCATTTGATGTGGATACAGATGATTTTGGCACATCTTTCTTTGGAACTGTTGTGCCTTTTACTCTCCATTCCATCTTCACCCTCTTGAAGACTGGAACTTCTTCAGGTTTGGAAGTATTAACTTTAGGCACTTTTGTTTTGTTATCTGATTTATCATACAGAGGATTATAGAAGAGATTTGTTGAACGAATCCGACCTTTTGAGAAATCTGTTGATCTATTAAATTGTTTAGAAGAAATGTTTTTAAAACTTGAACTTGAAGCAGTTTTAAAAGAACATTCAGAATCATTTGAATCAACAAATGGAGTCTGAAAGATAGAATTATGACTGGCCTGCTTTGAGACATCAAATTTAAAAATGACGTCTTCAAGTTCTTTGACTTTGTTTATTAAAACATTTTTCTCTTTAGAAATTAGATCAAATTTCTTTTGGAGATCAGATTTGATCAACTGATCCTTCATAATATCAGCTGATAAACCAGATAATCTTTTGGTAAGATTAAGAATCACATCTTCAAAATATACACGTTCCGATTCAAAATCTTTTTCCAAAAACCTTCTTTTTTCAGTAATCTCTTTGAAAATTTCCATATTTTTCTTTTTAAGGGTTTTACTTTCCTTTTCAAAGAGATTTTTCTTTTCCGTGAAATCTTTTCTTTCCTTTTCCAAAAGATTTTCTAATTCAGAGATTTTTATGGAAAGTTCAGAACTTTTAATCTCAAAAAAATTTCGTTCAGTTTCAAATTTAGCTCTTTCTTTTTCGAGCTTGTCTTTTTCTAAAAATAAAACTTTCTCAAAGTCAGAAACTTGTTTTGAAAGTTTTATACAATTAAGTTCAATTATTTCCTTTTCTTTAAGAATCTTCTCTCTCCTGTCTTCAATGCTCTTCAGATCAGCATTTTCCTTTTTAAGAGTTGTTACTTTCTCTTGAAGTTTCTCGATTTGATCGTGCAGACTTGAGTTGTCTTTGTCTTTCTTTGTTTCAAGACCTGCAATATAAACTTCAAGATCAGTTATTCTTTTAGTAAGTTTAGCATTTGAAGAAGAAATGTCTAAAATTTGTCTTTTCAGATTAACATTTTCTTCTTCCAATGCTTTATTTAAAATAGGAGTTGAAGAATTTGAAGCATTATCTTTAACAGGAGTTTCTGATATAGGAGATGTTTCTGATAAAATAACTTGTTGCAAAATTCCATTATTTGCCTTAGCTTTTTCAAGTGGCTTTGGAGGTGTTTTTGTTATTATGACTTGTTGCAACACTTCATTATTTGGTTTAACAGATACATGTGAATTAACAGATGTTTCTGTTATAATGACTTGTTGCAACTTTACATTTGGTTTAACAAAAACTTTTGCAATTGGAGGAATCTCCTTTTTCAGAGTTTGCTTCAAATCTTCACCATTGCTTTTAACAATAACTTGTTGTAAAACCATTTTGAATATTGCTAGAAATTGATCGTTCAGAAGATCAAGCAGACAGTGTATGAAAATACACAAAAAAATATATAAAAATTTTTCTTGAAAAGCTCTTACAGTGTATGAAATACACTATAGAAAAAATTTCGGGATAAAAAATTTTCTCAAAAAACTCGGATGAATAAGGATTTTTTTATTTTTTTTTAATTCACAAGAATTCGGATGAATAAGGATTTTAAAGAAAAAAAAAATCGGACTTAACTTGGTTCGAATTCAATGAATTCGGATGCTTAAGGGTTCGAATTCTATGAATTCGGATGCTTAAGGGTTCGAATTCAACACTTGGAAAATTTAATCAACTCAATTCGAATCTAACACAGTTCGAATTCTCCTCAATTCGAATCTAACACGGTTCGAATTCTCCTCAATTCGAATCTAGCTGGGTTCGAATTCAATCAATTCGAATCCTTCTTGAGTCGAATTCTACACTTGTATTTCCAAGAACACTCCGAATTCTTCTTTGAATGATCCGAATTCACCAAGAATGATCCGAATTCACCAAGAATGATCCGAATTCTGCACTTCGAACACGAAAATCACTAAATCAGCCATAACTTTTTCAATTCTTGATCAATTGTTATGAAATTTGCACAGATTTGTTCGAAATTTGATTCCACACACTTTCTTAGTTAATCACAAATCCTAATTCGATCAATTTAATCGAATTTTGATCCAAAAATAGTAGAAAAAGTTTTCGAACAAAAATGATATAAAATGATCAGATCTGCAAATTCTGTGCAGATTTTGGTGTTGATCCAAGAATTAAAGATGTTCAGGAATCAAATCCGAGTGCAATGATGTCAAGAATCAATCCAAAAGATCAAAAATTAAAGAAAAGATGAAATCTGGATGAATAGTAAATGAAGAAGGGTCAGAATTCTTGATGAACAGTGATGAACACCCAATCCAAATTCTTCAGCTTTAGTGTAAAAAATCTTCAATTTGGTCTTCGATCTGCTTGAATCTTCTGTTTGGCTCTGATACCAATTGATAAATCCCAAATCTCTAGCAATAAGATATGAATGTAGTGAGAGAGAATCTAGAGAGCAAATATGTCATCCATGTATTGAGCTCAAAGGATTACAAAAGGTTTCTAAAAGATTACCAAAGCTTTTGAAGTGTTACTTACAAATGAACTAGACAAGCCTATTTATACCCATGACATACAAGGTATAAAGGCATTCACAATACTGTATAGACTAATACAGTACATTGACTTTACAGTAAATCTTGAATACAACAATGCTCTAACAAAAACGAGATCTAATTGTGACTTTAAGGGGCTCGAAATAGTGTATTTCCAAAACTGGTCAAGTTAAAACGGGTTTTGCGCACTGTTTTTGTAAACTTCTTATAAAATTGGTCATTGATCCAAAAAGGTGCATTTTATGCGATTAGATTCCTAAGAAATAGTAGTACGTTTTTAATTTAGATGTCAAATCTTAATTTGTTCTCTAAGTATAAGTAAATCGTCAAAACGTTTGAAGGACGGAAGCTGTAACTTTTCAAACTTGCTTTCTACTAAAAACTAGGGGTGAGCATCGGTCGGGTCGGGCCGAAAACCCCCCAACCCGATCGGGTTTTGGGTGGACAAAACAGACCCCGAAACCCTTCCTAAGTAAAGTTCGGGTTTCGAACATCGGGTCTAATCGGGTTTCGGGTTCATCGGGTTTCGGACTTAGATCTAAGCATAAAGTTCTGTTTGTTGAAAAATCCGTATAAAATCACTCATTGGTCTGATTGAGGTGTATAATATATCGATGGAAAGCTCTTTGTGTCTAGAACAATTTTCTAGTTTACAACGAGATCTAATTGTGACTTTAAGGGGCTCGAAATAGTGTATTTCCAAAACTGGTCAAGTTAAAACGGGTTTTGCGCACTGTTTTTATAAACTTCTTATAAAATTGGTCATTGATCCAAAAAAGGTGCATTTTATGCGATTAGATTCCTAAGAAATGGTAGTACGTTTTTAATTTAGATGTCAAATCTTAATTTGTTCTCTAAGTATGAGTAAATCGTCAAAACGTTTGAAGGACGGAAGCTGTAACTTTTCAAAGTTGTTTTCTACTAAAAACTAGGGGTGAGCATCGGTCGGGTCGGGCCGAAAAACCCCCAACCCGATCGGGTTTCGGGTGGACAAAACAGGCCCCGAAACCCTTCCTAAGTAAAGTTCGGGTTTTGGACTTCGGGTCTAATCGGGTTTCGGGTTCATCGGGTTTCAGACTTAGATCTAAGCATAAAGTTCTGTTTGTTGAAAAATCCGTATAAAATCACTCATTTGTCTGATTGAGGTGTATAATATATCGATGGAAAGCTCTTTGTGTCTAGAACAACTTTCTAGTTTACAATGAGATCTAATTGTGACTTTAAGGGGCTCGAAATAGTGTATTTCCAAAACTGGTCATGTTAAAACGGGTTTTGCGCACTGTTTTTGTAAAATTCATATAAAATTGGTCATTGATCCAAAAAAGGTACATTTTATGCGATTAAATTCCTAAGAGATAGTAGTACGTTTTTAATTTAGATGTCAAATCTTAATTTGTTCTCTAAGTATGAGTAAATCGTCAAAACGTTTGAAGGACGGGAGCTGTAACTTTTCAAAGTTGTTTTCTACAAAAAACTAGGGGTGAGCATCGGTCGGGTCGGGCCGAAAAACCCCCAACCCGATCGGGTTTCGAGTGGACAAAACAGGCCCCAAAACCCTACCTAAGTAAGGTTCGGGTTTCGGACTTCGGGTCTAATCGGTTTTCGGGTTCATCGGGTCGGGTTCATCGGGTTTCGGACTTAGATCTAAGCATAAAGTTCTGTTTGTTGAAAAATCCGTATAAAATCACTCATTGGTCTGATTGAGGTGTATAATATATCGATGGAAAACTCTTTGTGTCTAGAACAATTTTCTAGTTTACAACGAGATCTAATTGTGTCTTTAAGTGGCTCGAAATAGTGTATTTCCAAAACTGGTCAAGTTAAAACGGGTTTTGCGCACTGTTTTTATAAACTTCTTATAAAATTGGTCATTGATCCAAAAAAGGTGCATTTTATGCGATTAGATTCCTAAGAAATAGTAGTACGTTTTTAATTTAGATGTCAAATCTTAATTTGTTCTCTAAGTATGAGTAAATCGTCAAAACGTTTGAAAGACGAAAGCTATAACTTTTCAAAGTTGTTTTCTACTAAAAACTCGGGGTGAGCATCGGTCGGGTCGGGCCGAAAAACCCCCAACCCGATCGGGTTTAGAGTGGACAAAAAAGGCCCCGAAACCCTTCCTAAGTAAAGTTCGGGTTTCGGACTTCGGGCCTAATCGGGTTTCGGGTTCATCGGGTTTTGGACTTAGATCTAAGCATAAAGTTCTGTTTGTTGAAAAATCCGTATAAAATCTCTCATTGGTCTGATTGAGGTGTATAATATATCGATGGAAAGTTCTTTGTGTCTAGAACAACTTTCAGGTTTACAACGAGATCTAATTGTGACTTTAAGGGGCTCGAAATAGTGTATTTCAAAAACTGGTCATGTTAAAACGGGTTTTGCGCACTATTTTTGTAAAATTCATATAAAATTGGTCATTGATCCAAAAAAGGTGCATTTTAGGCGATTAGATTCCTAAGAAATAGTAGTACGTTTTTAATTTAGATGTCAAATCTTAATTTGTTCTCTAAGTATAAGTAAATCGTCAAAAGGTTTGAAGGACGGAAGCTGTAACTTTTCTAAGTTGTTTTCTACTAAAAACTAGGGATGAGCATCGGTCGGGTCGGGCCGAAAACCCCCTAACCCGATCGGGTTTCGGGTGGATAAAACAGGCCCCGAAACCATTCCTAAGTAAATTTCGGGTTTCGGACTTCGGGTTTCATCGGGTCGGGTTCATCGGGTTTCGGACTTAGATCTAAGCATAGAGTTCTGTTTGTTGAAAAATCCGTATAAAATCACTCATTTGTCTGATTGAGGTGTATAATATATCGATGGAAAGCTATTTGTGTCTAGAACAACTTCCTAGTTTACAACGAGATCTAATTGTGACTTTAAGGGGCTCGAAATAGTGTATTTCCAAAACTGGTCAAGTTAAAACGGGTTTTGCGCACTGTTTTTGTAAACTTCTTATAAAATTGGTCATTGATCCAAAAAGGTGCATTTTATGCGATTAGATTCCTAAGAAATAGTAGTACGTTTTTAATTTAGATGTCAAATCTTAATTTGTTCTCTAAGTATAAGTAAATCGTCAAAACGTTTGAAGGACGGAAGCTGTAACTTTTCAAACTTGTTTTCTACTAAAAACTAGGGGTGAGCATCGGTCGGGTCGGGCCGAAAACCCCCCAACCCGATCGGGTTTTGGGTGGACAAAACAGGCCCCGAAACCCTTCCTAAGTAAAGTTCGGGTTTCGAACATCGGGTCTAATCGGGTTTCGGGTTCATCGGGTTTCGGACTTAGATCTAAGCATAAAGTTCTGTTTGTTGAAAAATCCGTATAAAATCACTCATTGGTCTGATTGAGGTGTATAATATATCGATGGAAAGCTCTTTGTGTCTAGAACAATTTTCTAGTTTACAACGAGATCTAATTGTGACTTTAAGGGGCTCGAAATAGTGTATTTCCAAAACTGGTCAAGTTAAAACGGGTTTTGCGCACTGTTTTTATAAACTTTTTATAAAATTGGTCATTGATCCAAAAAAGGTGCATTTTATGCGATTAGATTCCTAAGAAATGGTAGTACGTTTTTAATTTAGATGTCAAATCTTAATTTGTTCTCTAAGTATGAGTAAATCGTCAAAACGTTTGAAGGACGGAAGCTGTAACTTTTCAAAGTTGTTTTCTACTAAAAACTAGGGGTGAGCATCGGTCGGGTTGGGCCGAAAAACCCCCAACCCGATCTGGTTTCGGGTGGACAAAACAGGCCCCGAAACCCTTCCTAAGTAAAGTTCGGGTTTCGAACATCGGGTCTAATCGGGTTTCGGGTTCATCGGGTTTCGGACTTAGATCTAAGCATAAAGTTATGTTTGTTGAAAAATCCGTATAAAATCACTCATTGGTCTGATTGAGGTGTATAATATATCGATGGAAAGCTCTTTGTGTCTAGAACAACTTTCTAGTTTACAATGAGATCTAATTGTGAATTTAAGGGGCTATAAATAGTGTATTTCCAAAACTGGTCATGTTAAAATGGGTTTTGCGCACTATTTTTGTAAAATTCATATAAAATTGGTCATTGATCCCAAAAAAGTGCATTTTATGCGATTAGATTCCAAAGAGATAGTAGTACATTTTTAATTTAGATGTCAAATCTTAATTTGTTCTCTAAGTATGAGTAAATCGTCAAAACATTTGAAGGACAGAAGCTGTAACTTTTTAAAGTTGTTTTCTACTAAAAACTAGGGGTGAGCATCGGTCGGGTCGGGCCGAAAAACCCCCAACCCGATCGGGTTTCGAGTGGACAAAACAGGCCCCGAAAACTTTCCTAAGTAAAGTTTGGGTTTCGGACTTCGGGTCTAATAGGGTTTCGGGTTCATCGGGTTTCGGACTTAGATCTAAGCATAAAGTTCCGTTTGTTGAAAATCCGTATAAAATCACTCATTGGTCTGATTGAGGTGTATAATATATCGATGGAAAGCTCTTTGTGTCTAGAACAACTTTCTAGTTTACAATGAGATCTAATTGTGACTTTAAGGGGCTCGAAATAGTGTATTTCCAAAACTGGTCATGTTAAAACGGGTTATGCGCACTGTGTTTGTAAAATTCATATAAAATTGGTCATTGATCCAAAAAAGGTGCATTTTATGCGATTAGATTCCTAAGAGACAGTAGTACGTTTTTAATTCAGATGTCAAATCTTAATTTGTTCTCTAAGTATGAGTAAATTGTCAAAACGTTTGAAAGACGGAAGTTGTAACTTTTCAAAGTTGTTTTCTACTAAAAACTAGGGGTGAGCATCGGTCGGGTCGGGCCGAAAAACCCCCAACCCGATCGAGTTTAGAGTGGACAAAACAGGCCCCGAAACCCTTCCTAAGTAAAGTTCGGGTTTCGGACATCGGGCCTCATCGGGTTTGGGGTTCATCGGGTCGGGTTCATCAGGTTTCAGACTTAGATCTAAGCATAAAGTTCTGTTTGTTGAAAAATCCGTATAAAATCTCTCATTGGTCTGATTGAGGTGTATAATATATCGATGGAAAGCTCTTTGTGTCTAGAACAACTTTCAGGTTTACAACGAGATCTAATTGTGACTTTAAGGGGCTCGAAATAGTGTATTTCCAAAACTGGTCATGTTAAAACGGGTTTTGCGCACTGTTTTTGTAAAATTCATATAAAATTGGTCATTGATCCAAAAAAGGTGCATTTTAGGCGATTAGATTCCTAAGAAATAGTAGTACGTTTTTAATTTAGATGTCAAATTTTAATTTGGTCTCTAAGTATAAGTAAATCGTCAAAAGGTTTGAAGGACGGAAGCTGTAACTTTTCTAAGTTGTTTTCTACTAAAAACTAGGGATGGGCATCGGTCGGGTCGGGCCGAAAACCCCCTAACCCGATCGGGTTTCGGGTGGATAAAACAGGCCCCGAAACCCTTCCTAAGTAAATTTCGGGTTTCGAACTTCGGGTTTCATCGGGTCGGGTTCATCGGGTTTCGGACTTAGATCTAAGCATAAAGTTCTGTTTGTTGAAAAATCCGTATAAAATCACTCATTTGTGTGATTGAGGTGTATAATATACCGATGGAAAGCTCGTTGTGTCTAGAACAACTTCCTAGTTTACAACGAGATCTAATTGTGACTTTAAGGGGCTCGAAATAGTGTATTTCCAAAACTGGTCAAGTTAAAACGGGTTTTGCGCACTGTTTTTGTAAACTTCTTATAAAATTGGCCATTGATCCAAAAAGGTGCATTTTATGCGATTAGATTCCTAAGAAATAGTAGTACATTTTTAATTTAGATGTCAAATCTTAATTTGTTCTCTAAGTATAAGTAAATCGTCAAAACGTTTGAAGGACGGAAGCTGTAACTTTTCAAACTTGTTTTCTACTAAAAACTAGGGGTGAGCATCGGTCGGATCGGGCCGAAAAACCCCCAACCCGATCGGGTTTTGGGTGGACAAAACAGGCCCCGAAACCCTTCCTAAGTAAAGTTCGGGTTTCGAACATCGGGTCTAATCGGGTTTCGGGTTCATCGGGTTTCGGACTTAGATCTAAGCATAAAGTTCTGTTGGTTGAAAAATCCGTATAAAATCACTCATTGGTCTGATTGAGGTGTATAATATATCGATGGAAAGCTCTTTGTGTATAGAACAACTTTCTAGTATACAACGAGATCTAATTGTGACTTTAAGGGGCTCGAAATAGTGTATTTCCAAAATTGGTCATGTTAATACGGTTTTTGCGCACTATTTTTGTAAAATTCATATAAAATTGGTCATTGATCCCAAAAAAGTGCATTTTATGCGATTAGATTCCTAAGAGATAGTAGTATGTTTTTAATTTAGATGTCAAATCTAAATTTGTTCTCTAAGTATGAGTAAATCGTCAAAACATTTGAAGGACGGAAGCTGTAACTTTTTAAAGTTGTTTTCTACTAAAAACTAGGGGTGAGCATCGGTCGGGTCGGGCCGAAAAACCCCCAACCCGATCGGGTTTCGGGTGGACAAAACAGGCCCTGAAACCCTTCCTAAGTAAAGTTCGGGTTTCGGACTTCGGGTCTAATTGGGTTTCGGGTTCATCGGGTTTCGGACTTAGATCTCAGCATAAAGTTCTTTTTGTTGAAAAATCCGTATAAAATCACTCATTGGTCTGATTGAGGTTTATAATATATCGATGGAAATCTCTTTGGGTCTAGAACAACTTTCTAGTTTACAATGAGATCTAATTGTGACTTTAAGGGGCTCGAAATAGTGTATTTCCAAAACTGGTCATGTTAAAACGGGTTATGCGCACTGTGTTTGTAAAATTCATATAAAATTGGTCATTGATCCAAAAAAGGTGCATTTTATGCGATTAGATTCCTAAGAGACAGTAGTACGTTTTTAATTTAGATGTCAAATCTTAATTTGTTCTCTAAGTATGAGTAAATTGTCAAAACGTTTGAAAGACGGAAGCTGTAACTTTTCAAAGTTGTTTTCTACTAAAAACTAGGGGTGAGCATCGGTCGGGTCGGGCCGAAAAACCCCCAACCCGATCGGGTTTAGAGTGGACAAAACAGGCCCCGAAACCCTTCCTAAGTAAAGGTCGGGTTTCGGACATCGGGCCTAATCGGGTTTCGGGTTCATCGGGTCGGGTTCATCGGGTTTCAGACTTAGATCTAAGCATAAAGTTCTGTTTGTTGAAAAATCCGTATAAAATCTCTCATTGGTCTGATTGAGGTGTATAATATATCGATGGAAAGCTCTTTGTGTCTTGAACAACTTTCAGGTTTACAACGAGATCTAATTGTGACTTTAAGGGGCTCGAAATAGTGTATTTCCAAAACTGGTCATGTTAAAACGGGTTTTGCGCACTGTTTTTGTAAAATTCATATAAAAATGGTCATTGATCCAAAAAAGGTGCATTTTAGGTGATTAGATTCCTAAGAAATGGTAGTACGTTTTTAATTTAGATGTCAAATCTTAATTTGTTCTCTAAGTATGAGTAAATCGTCAAAAGGTTTGAAGGACGGAAGCTGTAACTTTTCTAAGTTGTTTTCTACTAAAAACTAGGGATGAGCATCGGTCGGGTCGGGCCGAAAACCCCCTAACCCGATCGGGTTTCGGGTGGATAAAACAGGCCCCGAAACCCTTCCTAAGTAAATTTCGGGTTTCGGACTTAGATCTAAGCATAAAGTTCTGTTTGTTGAAAAATCCGTATAAAATCACTCATTTGTCTGATTGAGGTGTATAATATACCGATGGAAAGCTCTTTGTGTCTAGAACAACTTCCTAGTTTACAACGAGATCTAATTGTGACTTTAAGGGGCTCGAAATAGTGTATTTCCAAAACTGGTCAAGTTAAAACGGGTTTTGCGCACTGTTTTTGTAAACTTCTTATAAAATTGGTCATTGATCCAAAAAGGTGCATTTTATGCGATTAGATTCCTATGAAATAGTAGTACGTTTTTAATTTAGATGTCAAATCTTAATTTGTTCTCTAAGTATAAGTAAATCGTCAAAACGTTTGAAGGACGGAAGCTGTAACTTTTCAAACTTGTTTTCTACTAAAAACTAGGGGTGAGCATCGGTCGGGTCGGGCCGAAAAACCCCCAACCCGATCGGGTTTAGAGTGGACAAAACAGGCCCCGAAACCCTTCCTAAGTAAAGGTCGGGTTTCGGACATCGGGCCTAATCGGGTTTCGGGTTCATCGGGTCGGGTTCATCGGGTTTCAGACTTAGATCTAAGCATAAAGTTCTGTTTGTTGAAAAATCCGTATAAAATCTCTCATTGGTCTGATTGAGGTGTATAATATATCGATGGAAAGCTCTTTGTGTCTTGAACAACTTTCAGGTTTACAACGAGATCTAATTGTGACTTTAAGGGGCTCGAAATAGTGTATTTCCAAAACTGGTCATGTTAAAACGGGTTTTGCGCACTGTTTTTGTAAAATTCATATAAAATTGGTCATTGATCCAAAAAAGGTGCATTTTAGGTGATTAGATTCCTAAGAAATGGTAGTACGTTTTTAATTTAGATGTCAAATCTTAATTTGTTCTCTAAGTATGAGTAAATCGTCAAAAGGTTTGAAGGACGGAAGCTGTAACTTTTCTAAGTTGTTTTCTACTAAAAACTAGGGATGAGCATCGGTCGGGTCGGGCCGAAAACCCCCTAACCCGATCGGGTTTCGGGTGGATAAAACAGGCCCCGAAACCCTTCCTAAGTAAATTTCGGGTTTCGGACTTAGATCTAAGCATAAAGTTCTGTTTGTTGAAAAATCCGTATAAAATCACTCATTTGTCTGATTGAGGTGTATAATATACCGATGGAAAGCTCTTTGTGTCTAGAACAACTTCCTAGTTTACAACGAGATCTAATTGCGACTTTAAGGGGCTCGAAATAGTGTATTTCCAAAACTGGTCAAGTTAAAACGGGTTTTGCGCACTGTTTTTGTAAACTTCTTATAAAATTGGTCATTGATCCAAAAAGGTGCATTTTATGCGATTAGATTCCTATGAAATAGTAGTACGTTTTTAATTTAGATGTCAAATCTTAATTTGTTCTCTAAGTATAAGTAAATCGTCAAAACGTTTGAAGGACGGAAGCTGTAACTTTTCAAACTTGTTTTCTACTAAAAACTAGGGGTGAGCATCGGTCGGGTCGGGCCGAAAAGCCCCCAACCCGATCGGGTTTTGGGTGGACAAAACAGGCCCCGAAACCCTTCCTAAGTAAAGTTCGGGTTTCGAACATCGGGTCTAATCGGGTTTCGGGTTCATCGGGTTTCGGACTTAGATCTAAGCATAAAGTTCTGTTGGTTGAAAAATCCGTATAAAATCACTCATTGGTCTGATTGAGGTGTATAATATATCGATGGAAAGCTCTTTGTGTCTAGAACAACTTTCTAGTTTACAACGAGATCTAATTGTGACTTTAAAGGGCTCGAAATAGTGTATTTCCAAAACTGGTCATGTTAATACGGGTTTTGCGCACTATTTTTGTAAAATTCATATAAAATTGGTCATTGATCCCAAAAAAGTGTATTTTATGCGATTAGATTCCTAAGAGATAGTAGTATGTTTTTAATTTAGATGTCAAATCTAAATTTGTTCTCTAAGTATGAGTAAATCGTCAAAACATTTGAAGGACGGAAGCTGTAACTTTTTAAAGTTGTTTTCTACTAAAAACTAGGGGTGAGCATCGGTCGGGTCGGGCCGAAAAACCCCCAACCCGATCGGGTTTCGGGTGGACAAAACAGGCCCTGAAACCCTTCCTAAGTAAAGTTCGGGTTTCGGACTTCGGGTCTAATTGGGTTTCGGGTTCATCGGGTTTCGGACTTAGATCTCAGCATAAAGTTCTTTTTGTTGAAAAATCCGTATAAAATCACTCATTGGTCTGATTGAGGTTTATAATATATCGATGGAAATCTCTTTGGGTCTAGAACAACTTTCTAGTTTACAATGAGATCTAATTGTGACTTTAAGGGGCTCGAAATAGTGTATTTCCAAAACTGGTCATGTTAAAACGGGTTATGCGCACTGTGTTTGTAAAATTCATATAAAATTGGTCATTGATCCAAAAAAGGTGCATTTTATGCGATTAGATTCCTAAGAGACAGTAGTACGTTTTTAATTTAGATGTCAAATCTTAATTTGTTCTCTAAGTATGAGTAAATTGTCAAAACGTTTGAAAGACGGAGCTGTAACTTTTCAAAGTTGTTTTCTACTAAAAACTAGGGGTGAGCATCGGTCGGGTCGGGCCGAAAAACCCCCAACCCGATCAAGTTTAGAGTGGACAAAACAGGCCCCGAAACCCTTCCTAAGTAAAGGTCGGGTTTCGGACATCGGGCCTAATCGGGTTTCGGGTTCATCGGGTCGGGTTCATCGGGT
This sequence comes from Saussurea involucrata, assembly GCA_033807775.1. NCBI lineage: Eukaryota > Viridiplantae > Streptophyta > Magnoliopsida > Asterales > Asteraceae > Saussurea > Saussurea involucrata. The sequence continues at coordinate 2,121,092 of CM066312.1, read as the reverse complement.
TTCAGACTTAGATCTAAGCATAAAGTTCTGTTTGTTGAAAAATCCGTATAAAATCTCTCATTGGTCTGATTGAGGTGTATAATATATCGATGGAAAGCTCTTTGTGTCTTGAACAACTTTCAGGTTTACAACGAGATCTAATTGTGACTTTAAGGGGCTCGAAATAGTGTATTTCCAAAACTGGTCATGTTAAAACGGGTTTTGCGCACTGTTTTTGTAAAATTCATATAAAAATGGTCATTGATCCAAAAAAGGTGCATTTTAGGTGATTAGATTCCTAAGAAATGGTAGTACGTTTTTAATTTAGATGTCAAATCTTAATTTGTTCTCTAAGTATGAGTAAATCGTCAAAAGGTTTGAAGGACGGAAGCTGTAACTTTTCTAAGTTGTTTTCTACTAAAAACTAGGGATGAGCATCGGTCGGGTCGGGCCGAAAACCCCCTAACCCGATCGGGTTTCGGGTGGATAAAACAGGCCCCGAAACCCTTCCTAAGTAAATTTCGGGTTTCGGACTTAGATCTAAGCATAAAGTTCTGTTTGTTGAAAAATCCGTATAAAATCACTCATTTGTCTGATTGAGGTGTATAATATACCGATGGAAAGCTCTTTGTGTCTAGAACAACTTCCTAGTTTACAACGAGATCTAATTGTGACTTTAAGGGGCTCGAAATAGTGTATTTCCAAAACTGGTCAAGTTAAAACGGGTTTTGCGCACTGTTTTTGTAAACTTCTTATAAAATTGGTCATTGATCCAAAAAGGTGCATTTTATGCGATTAGATTCCTATGAAATAGTAGTACGTTTTTAATTTAGATGTCAAATCTTAATTTGTTCTCTAAGTATAAGTAAATCGTCAAAACGTTTGAAGGACGGAAGCTGTAACTTTTCAAACTTGTTTTCTACTAAAAACTAGGGGTGAGCATCGGTCGGGTCGGGCCGAAAAACCCCCAACCCGATCGGGTTTAGAGTGGACAAAACAGGCCCCGAAACCCTTCCTAAGTAAAGGTCGGGTTTCGGACATCGGGCCTAATCGGGTTTCGGGTTCATCGGGTCGGGTTCATCGGGTTTCAGACTTAGATCTAAGCATAAAGTTCTGTTTGTTGAAAAATCCGTATAAAATCTCTCATTGGTCTGATTGAGGTGTATAATATATCGATGGAAAGCTCTTTGTGTCTTGAACAACTTTCAGGTTTACAACGAGATCTAATTGTGACTTTAAGGGGCTCGAAATAGTGTATTTCCAAAACTGGTCATGTTAAAACGGGTTTTGCGCACTGTTTTTGTAAAATTCATATAAAATTGGTCATTGATCCAAAAAAGGTGCATTTTAGGTGATTAGATTCCTAAGAAATGGTAGTACGTTTTTAATTTAGATGTCAAATCTTAATTTGTTCTCTAAGTATGAGTAAATCGTCAAAAGGTTTGAAGGACGGAAGCTGTAACTTTTCTAAGTTGTTTTCTACTAAAAACTAGGGATGAGCATCGGTCGGGTCGGGCCGAAAACCCCCTAACCCGATCGGGTTTCGGGTGGATAAAACAGGCCCCGAAACCCTTCCTAAGTAAATTTCGGGTTTCGGACTTAGATCTAAGCATAAAGTTCTGTTTGTTGAAAAATCCGTATAAAATCACTCATTTGTCTGATTGAGGTGTATAATATACCGATGGAAAGCTCTTTGTGTCTAGAACAACTTCCTAGTTTACAACGAGATCTAATTGCGACTTTAAGGGGCTCGAAATAGTGTATTTCCAAAACTGGTCAAGTTAAAACGGGTTTTGCGCACTGTTTTTGTAAACTTCTTATAAAATTGGTCATTGATCCAAAAAGGTGCATTTTATGCGATTAGATTCCTATGAAATAGTAGTACGTTTTTAATTTAGATGTCAAATCTTAATTTGTTCTCTAAGTATAAGTAAATCGTCAAAACGTTTGAAGGACGGAAGCTGTAACTTTTCAAACTTGTTTTCTACTAAAAACTAGGGGTGAGCATCGGTCGGGTCGGGCCGAAAAGCCCCCAACCCGATCGGGTTTTGGGTGGACAAAACAGGCCCCGAAACCCTTCCTAAGTAAAGTTCGGGTTTCGAACATCGGGTCTAATCGGGTTTCGGGTTCATCGGGTTTCGGACTTAGATCTAAGCATAAAGTTCTGTTGGTTGAAAAATCCGTATAAAATCACTCATTGGTCTGATTGAGGTGTATAATATATCGATGGAAAGCTCTTTGTGTCTAGAACAACTTTCTAGTATACAACGAGATCTAATTGTGAATTTAAGGGGCTATAAATAGTGTATTTCCAAATCTGGTCATGTTAAAATGGGTTTTGCGCACTATTTTTGTAAAATTCATATAAAATTGGTCATTGATCCCAAAAAAGTGCATTTTATGCGATTAGATTCCAAAGAGATAGTAATACATTTTTAATTTAGATGTCAAATCTTAATTTGTTCTCTAAGTATGAGTAAATCGTCAAAACATTTGAAGGACAGAAGCTGTAACTTTTTAAAGTTGTTTTCTACTAAAAATTAGGGGTGAGCATCGGTCGGGTCAGGCCGAAAAATCCCCAACCCGATCGGGTTTAGAGTGAACAAAACAGGCCCCGAAACCCTTCCTAAGTAAAGTTCGGGTTTCGGACATCGGGCCTAATCGGGTTTCGGGTTCATCGGGTTTCAGACTTAGATCTAAGCATAAAGTTCTGTTTGTTGAAAAATCCGTATAAAATCTCTCATTGGTCTGATTGAGGTGTATAATATATCGATGGAAAGCTCTTTGTGTCTAGAACAACTTTCTAGTTTACAATGAGATCTAATTATGACTTTAAGGGGCTCGAAATAGTGTATTTCCAAAACTGGTCATGTTAAAACGGGTTATGCGCACTGTGTTTGTAAAATTCATATAAAATTGGTAATTGATCCAAAAAATGTGCATTTTATGCGATTAGATTCCTAAGAGACAGTAGTACGTTTTTAATTTAGATGTCAAATCTGAATTTGTTCTCTAAGTATGAGTAAATTGTCAAAACGTTTGAAAGACGGAAGCTGTAACTTTTCAAAGTTGTTTTCTACTAAAAACTAGGGGTGAGCATCAGTCGGGTCGGGCCGAAAAACCCCCAACCCGATCGGGTTTAGAGTGGACAAAACAGGCCCCGAAACCCTTCCTAAGTAAAGTTCGGGTTTCGGACATCGGGCCTAATCGGGTTTCGGGTTCATCGGGTCGGGTTCATCGGGTTTCAGACTTAGATCTAAGCATAAAGTTCTGTTTGTTGAAAAATCCGTATAAAATCTCTCATTGGTCTGATTGAGGTGTATAATATATCGATGGAAAGCACTTTGTGTCTAGAACAACTTTCAGGTTTACAACGAGATCTAATTGTGACTTTAAGGGGCTCGAAATAGTGTATTTCCAAAACTGGTCATGTTAAAACGGGTTTTGCGCACTGTTTTTGTAAAATTCATATAAAATTGGTCATTGATCCAAAAAAGGTGCATTTTAGGCGATTAGATTCCTAAGAAATAGTAGTACGTTTTTAATTTAGATGTCAAATCTTAATTTGGTCTCTAAGTATAAGTAAATCGTCAAAAGGTTTGAAGGACGGAAGCTGTAACTTTTCTAAGTTGTTTTCTACTAAAAACTAGGGATGAGCATCGGTCCGGTCGGGCCGAAAACCCCCTAACCCGATCGGGTTTCGGGTGGATAAAACAGGCCCCGAAACCCTTCCTAAGTAAATTTCGGGTTTCGGACTTAGATCTAAGCATAAAGTTCTGTTTGTTGAAAAATCCGTATAAAATCACTCATTTGTCTGATTGAGGTGTATAATATACCGATGGAAAGCTCTTTGTGTCTAGAACAACTTCCTAGTTTACAACGAGATCTAATTGTGAATTTAAGGGGCTCGAAATAGTGTATTTCCAAAACTGGTCAAGTTAAATCGGGTTTTGCGCACTGTTTTTGTAAACTTCTTATAAAATTGGTCATTGATCCAAAAAGGTGCATTTTATGCGATTAGATTCCTAAGAAATAGTAGTACGTTTTTAATTTAGATGTCAAATCTTAATTTGTTCTCTAAGTATAAGTAAATCGTCAAAACGTTTGAAGGACGGAAGCTGTAACTTTTCAAACTTGTTTTCTACTAAAAACTAGGGGTGAGCATCGGTCGGGTCGGGCCGAAAAACCCCCAACCCGATCGGGTTTTGGGTGGACAAAACAGGCCCCGAAACCCTTCCTAAGTAAAGTTTGGGTTTCGAACATCGGGTCTAATCGAGTTTCGGGTTCATCGGGTTTCGGACTTAGATCTAAGCATAAAGTTCTGTTGGTTGAAAAATCCGTATAAAATCACTCATTGGTCTGATTGAGGTGTATAATATATCGATGGAAAGCTCTTTGTGTCTAGAACAACTTTCTAGTATACAACGAGATCTAATTGTGACTTTAAGGGGCTTGAAATAGTGTATTTCCAAAACTGGTCATGTTAATACGGGTTTTGCGCACTATTTTTGTAAAATTCATATAAAATTGGTCATTGATCCCAAAAAAGTGTATTTTATGCGATTAGATTCCTAAGAGATAGTAGTATGTTTTTAATTTAGATGTCAAATCTAAATTTGTTCTCTAAGTATGAGTAAATCGTCAAAACATTTGAAGGACGGAAGCTGTAACTTTTTAAAGTTGTTTTCTACTAAAAACTAGGGGTGAGCATCGGTCGGGTCGGGCCGAAAACCCCCCAACCCGATCGGGTTTCGGGTGGACAAAACAGGCCCCGAAAACTTTCCTAAGTAAAGTTTGGGTTTCGGACTTCGGGTCTAATAGGGTTTCGGGTTCATCGGGTCGGGTTCATCGGGTTTCGGACTTAGATCTAAGCATAAAGTTCCGTTTGTTGAAAATCCGTATAAAATCACTCATTGGTCTGATTGAGGTGTATAATATATCGATGGAAAGCTCTTTGTGTCTAGAACAACTTTCAGGTTTACAACGAGATCTAATTGTGACTTTAAGGGGCTCGAAATAGTGTATTTCCAAAACTGGTCATGTTAAAACGGGTTTTGCGCACTGTTTTTGTAAAATTCATATAAAATTGGTCATTGATCCAAAAAAGGTGCATTTTAGGCGATTAGATTCCTAAGAGACAGTAGTACGTTTTTAATTTAGATGTCAAATCTTAATTTGTTCTCTAAGTATGAGTAAATTGTCAAAACGTTTGAAAGACGGAAGCTGCAACTTTTCAAAGTTGTTTTCTACTAAAAACTAGGGGTGAGCATCGGTCGGGTCGGGCCGAAAAACCCCCAACCCGATCGGGTTTAGAGTGGACAAAACAGGCCCCGAAACCCTTCCTAAGTAAAGTTCGGGTTTCGGACATCGGGCCTAATCGGGTTTCGGGTTCATCGGGTCGGGTTCATCGGGTTTCAGACTTAGATCTAAGCATAAAGTTCTGTTTGTTGAAAAATCCGTATAAAATCTCTCATTGGTCTGATTGAGGTGTATAATATATCGATGGAAAGCTCTTTGTGTCTAGAACAACTTTCAGGTTTACAACGAGATCTAATTGTGACTTTAAGGGGCTCGAAATAGTGTATTTCCAAAACTGGTCATGTTAAAACGGGTTTTGCGCACTGTTTTTGTAAAATTCATATAAAATTGGTCATTGATCCAAAAAAGGTGCATTTTAGGCGATTAGATTCCTAAGAAATAGTAGTACGTTTTTAATTTAGATGTCAAATCTTAATTTGGTCTCTAAGTATAAGTAAATCGTCAAAAGGTTTGAAGGACGGAAGGTGTAACTTTTCTAAGTTGTTTTCTACTAAAAACTAGGGATGAGCATCGGTCGGGTCGGGCCGAAAACCCCCTAACCCGATCGGGTTTCGGGTGGATAAAACAGGCCCCGAAACCCTTCCTAAGTAAATTTCGGGTTTCGAACTTCGGGTTTCATCGGGTCGGGTTCATCGGGTTTCAGACTTAGATCTAAGCATAAAGTTCTGTTTGTTGAAAAATCCGTATAAAATCACTCATTTGTCTGATTGAGGTGTATAATATACCGATGGAAAGCTCTTTGTGTCTAGAAAAACTTCCTAGTTTACAACGAGATCTAATTGTGACTTTAAGGGGCTCGAAATAGTGTATTTCCAAAACTGGTCAAGTTAAAACGGGTTTTGCGCACTGTTTTTGTAAACTTCTTATAAAATTGGTCATTGATCCAAAAAGGTGCATTTTATGCGATTAGATTCCTAAGAAATAGTAGTACGTTTTTAATTTAGATGTCAAATCTTAATTTGTTCTCTAAGTATAAGTAAATCGTCAAAACGTTTGAAGGACGGAAGCTGTAACTTTTCAAACTTGTTTTCTACTAAAAACTAGGGGTGAGCATCGGTCGGGTCGGGCCGAAAAACCCCCAACCCGATCGGGTTTTGGGTGGACAAAACAGGCCCCGAAACCCTTCCTAAGTAAAGATCGGGTTTCGAACATCGGGTCTAATCGGGTTTCGGGTTCATCGGGTTTCGGACTTAGATCTAAGCATAAAGTTCTGTTGGTTGAAAAATCCGTCTAAAATCACTCATTGGTCTGATTGAGGTGTATAATATATCGATGGAAAGCTCTTTGTGTCTAGAACAACTTTCTAGTATACAACGAGATCTAATTGTGACTTTAAGGGGCTCGAAATAGTGTATTTCCAAAACTGGTCATGTTAATACGGGTTTTGCGCACTATTTTTGTAAAATTCATATAAAATTGGTCATTGATCCCAAAAAAGTGCATTTTATGCGATTAGATTACTAAGAGATAGTAGTATGTTTTTAATTTAGATGTCAAATCTAAATTTGTTCTCTAAGTATGAGTAAATCGTCAAAACATTTGAAGGACGGAAGCTGTAACTTTTTAAAGTTGTTTTCTACTAAAAACTAGGGGTGAGCATCGGTCGGGTCGGGCCGAAAAACCCCCAACCCGATCGGGTTTAGAGTGGACAAAACAGGCCCCGAAACCCTTCCTAAGTAAAGTTCGGGTTTCGGACATCGGGCCTAATCGGGTTTCGGGTTCATCGGGTCGGGTTCATCGGGTTTCAGACTTAGATCTAAGCATAAAGTTCCGTTTGTTGAAAATCCGTATAAAATCACTCATTGGTCTGATTGAGGTGTATAATATATCGATGGAAAGCTCTTTGTGTCTAGAACAACTTTCTAGTATACAACGAGATCTAATTGTGACTTTAAGGGGCTCGAAATAGTGTATTTCCAAAACTGGTCATGTTAATACGGGTTTTGCGCACTATTTTTGTAAAATTCATATAAAATTGGTCATTGATCCCAAAAACGTGTATTTTATGCGATTAGATTCCTAAGAGATAGTAGTATGTTTTTAATTTAGATGTCAAATCTAAATTTGTTCTCTAAGTATGAGTAAATCGTCAAAACATTTGAAGGACGGAAGCTGTAACTTTTTAAAGTTGTTTTCTACTAAAAACTAGGGGTGAGCATCGGTCGGGCCGGGCCGAAAAACCCCCAACCCGATCGGGTTTCGGGTGGACAAAACAGGCCCCGAAAACTTTCCTAAGTAAAGTTTGGGTTTCGGACTTCGGGTCTAATAGGGTTTCGGGTTCATCGGGTCGGGTTCATCGGGTTTCGGACTTAGATCTAAGCATAAAGTTCCGTTTGTTGAAAATCCGTATAAAATCACTCATTGGTCTGATTGTGGTGTATAATATATCGATGGAAAGCTCTTTGTGTCTAGAACAACTTTCAGGTTTACAACGAGATCTAATTGTGACTTTAAGGGGCTCGAAATAGTGTATTTCCAAAACTGGTCATGTTAAAACGGGTTTTGCGCACTGTTTTTGTAAAATTCATATAAAATTGGTCATTGATCCAAAAAAGGTGCATTTTAGGCGATTAGATTCCTAAGAGACAGTAGTACGTTTTTAATTTAGATGTCAAATCTTAATTTGTTCTCTAAGTATGAGTAAATTGTCAAAACGTTTGAAAGACGGAAGCTGCAACTTTTCAAAGTTGTTTTCTACTAAAAACTAGGGGTGAGCATCGGTCGGGTCGGGCCGAAAAACCCCCAACCCGATCGGGTTTAGAGTGGACAAAACAGGCCCCGAAACCCTTCCTAAGTAAAGTTCGGGTTTCGGACATCGGGCCTAATCGGGTTTCGGGTTCATCGGGTCGGGTTCATCGGGTTTCAGACTTAGATCTAAGCATAAAGTTCTGTTTGTTGAAAAATCCGTATAAAATCTCTCATTGGTCTGATTGAGGTGTATAATATATCGATGGAAAGCTCTTTGTGTCTAGAACAACTTTCAGGTTTACAACGAGATCTAATTGTGACTTTAAGGGGCTCGAAATAGTGTATTTCCAAAACTGGTCATGTTAAAACGGGTTTTGCGCACTGTTTTTGTAAAATTCATATAAAATTGGTCATTGATCCAAAAAAGGTGCATTTTAGGCGATTAGATTCCTAAGAAATAGTAGTACGTTTTTAATTTAGATGTCAAATCTTAATTTGGTCTCTAAGTATAAGTAAATCGTCAAAAGGTTTGAAGGACGGAAGGTGTAACTTTTCTAAGTTGTTTTCTACTAAAAACTAGGGATGAGCATCGGTCGGGTCGGGCCGAAAACCCCCTAACCCGATCGGGTTTCGGGTGGATAAAACAGGCCCCGAAACCCTTCCTAAGTAAATTTCGGGTTTCGAACTTCGGGTTTCATCGGGTCGGGTTCATCGGGTTTCAGACTTAGATCTAAGCATAAAGTTCTGTTTGTTGAAAAATCCGTATAAAATCACTCATTTGTCTGATTGAGGTGTATAATATACCGATGGAAAGCTCTTTGTGTCTAGAAAAACTTCCTAGTTTACAACGAGATCTAATTGTGACTTTAAGGGGCTCGAAATAGTGTATTTCCAAAACTGGTCAAGTTAAAACGGGTTTTGCGCACTGTTTTTGTAAACTTCTTATAAAATTGGTCATTGATCCAAAAAGGTGCATTTTATGCGATTAGATTCCTAAGAAATAGTAGTACGTTTTTAATTTAGATGTCAAATCTTAATTTGTTCTCTAAGTATAAGTAAATCGTCAAAACGTTTGAAGGACGGAAGCTGTAACTTTTCAAACTTGTTTTCTACTAAAAACTAGGGGTGAGCATCGGTCGGGTCGGGCCGAAAAACCCCCAACCCGATCGGGTTTTGGGTGGACAAAACAGGCCCCGAAACCCTTCCTAAGTAAAGATCGGGTTTCGAACATCGGGTCTAATCGGGTTTCGGGTTCATCGGGTTTCGGACTTAGATCTAAGCATAAAGTTCTGTTGGTTGAAAAATCCGTCTAAAATCACTCATTGGTCTGATTGAGGTGTATAATATATCGATGGAAAGCTCTTTGTGTCTAGAACAACTTTCTAGTATACAACGAGATCTAATTGTGACTTTAAGGGGCTCGAAATAGTGTATTTCCAAAACTGGTCATGTTAATACGGGTTTTGCGCACTATTTTTGTAAAATTCATATAAAATTGGTCATTGATCCCAAAAAAGTGCATTTTATGCGATTAGATTACTAAGAGATAGTAGTATGTTTTTAATTTAGATGTCAAATCTAAATTTGTTCTCTAAGTATGAGTAAATCGTCAAAACATTTGAAGGACGGAAGCTGTAACTTTTTAAAGTTGTTTTCTACTAAAAACTAGGGGTGAGCATCGGTCGGGTCGGGCCGAAAAACCCCCAACCCGATCGGGTTTAGAGTGGACAAAACAGGCCCCGAAACCCTTCCTAAGTAAAGTTCGGGTTTCGGACATCGGGCCTAATCGGGTTTCGGGTTCATCGGGTCGGGTTCATCGGGTTTCAGACTTAGATCTAAGCATAAAGTTCTGTTTGTTGAAAAATCCGTATAAAATCTCTCATTGGTCTGATTGAGGGGTATAATATATCGATGGAAAGCTCTTTGTGTCTAGAACAACTTTCAGGTTTACAACGAGATCTAATTGTGATTTTAAGGGGCTCGAAATAGTGTATTTCCAAAACTGGTCATGTTAAAACGGGTTTTGCGCACTGTTTTTGTAAAATTCATATAAAATTGGTCATTGATCCAAAAAAGGTGCATTTTAGGCGATTAGATTCCTAAGAAATAGTAGTATGTTTTTAATTTAGATGTCAAATCTTAATTTGGTCTCTAAGTATAAGTAAATCGTCAAAAGGTTTGAAGGACGGAAGCTGTAACTTTTCTAAGTTGTTTTCTACTAAAAACTAGGGATGAGCATCGGTCGGGTCGGGCCGAAAACCCCCTAACCCGATCGGGTTTCGGGTGGATAAAACAGGCCCCGAAACCCTTCCTAAGTAAATTTCGGGTTTCGGACTTCGGGTTTCATCGGGTCGGGTTCATCGGGTTTCGGACTTAGATCTAAGCATAAAGTTCTGTTTGTTGAAAAATCCGTATAAAATCACTCATTTGTCTGATTGAGGTGTATAATATACCGATGGAAAGCTCTTTGTGTCTAGAACAACTTCCTAGTTTACAACGAGATCTAATTGTGACTTTAAGGGGCTCGAAATAGTGTATTTCCAAAACTGGTCAAGTTAAAACGGGTTTTGCGCACTGTTTTTGTAAACTTCTTATAAAATTGGTCATTGATCCAAAAAGGTGCATTTTATGCGATTAGATTCTTAAGAAATAGTAGAACATTTTTAATTTAGATGTCAAATCTTAATTTGTTCTCTAAGTATAAGTAAATCGTCAAAACGTTTGAAGGACGGAAGCTGTAACTTTTCAAACTTGTTTTCTACTAAAAACTAGGGGTGAGCATCGGTCGGGTCGGGCCGAAAAACCCCCAACCCGATCGGGTTTTGGGTGGACAAAACAGGCCCCGAAACCCTTCCTAAGTAAAGTTCGGGTTTCGAACATCGGGTCTAATCAGGTTTCGGGTTCATCGGGTTTCAGACTTAGATCTAAGCATAAAGTTCTGTTGGTTGAAAAATCCGTATAAAATCACTCATTGGTCTGATTGAGGTGTATAATATATCGATGGAAAGCTCTTTGTGTCTAGAACAACTTTCTAGTATACAACGAGATCTAATTGTGACTTTAAGGGGCTCGAAATAGTGTATTTCCAAAACTGGTCATGTTAATACGGGTTTTGCGCACTATTTTTGTAAAATTCATATAAAATTGGTCATTGATCCCAAAAAAGTGCATTTTATGCGATTAGATTCCTAAGAGATAGTAGTATGTTTTTAATTTAGATGTCAAATCTAAATTTGTTCTCTAAGTATGAGTAAATCGTCAAAACATTTGAAGGACGAAAGCTGTAACTTTTTAAAGTTGTTTTCTACTAAAAACTAGGGGTGAGCATCGGTCGGGTCGGGCCGAAAAACCCCCAACCCGATCGGGTTTCGGGTGGACAAAACAGGCCCCGAAAACTTTCCTAAGTAAAGTTTGGGTTTCGGACTTCGGGTCTAATAGGGTTTCGGGTTCATCGGGTCGGGTTCATCGGGTTTCGGACTTAGATCTAAGCATAAAGTTCCGTTTGTTGAAAATCCGTATAAAATCACTCATTGGTCTGATTGAGGTGTATAATATATCGATGGAAAGCTCTTTGTGTCTAGAACAACTTTCAGGTTTACAACGAGATCTAATTGTGACTTTAAGGGGCTCGAAATAGTGTATTTCCAAAACTGGTCATGTTAAAACGGGTTTTGCGCACTGTTTTTGTAAAATTCATATAAAATTGGTCATTGATCCAAAAACGGTGCATTTTATGCGATTAGATTCCTAAGAGATAGTAGTACGTTTTTTATTTAGATGTCAAATCTTAATTTGTTCTCTAAGTATGAGTAAATCGTCAAAATGTTTGAAGGACGGAAGCTGTAACTTTTTAAAGTTGTTTTCTACTAAAAAACTAGGGGTGAGCATCGGTCGGGTCGGGCCGAAACCCCCCCCCCCCCAACCCGATCGGGTTTCGGATGGACAAAACAGGCCCCGAAACCCTTCCTAAGTAAAGTTCGGGTTTCGGACTTCGGGTCTAATCGGGTTTCGGGTTCATCGGATTTTGGACTTAGATCTAAGCATAAAGTTCTGGTTGTTGAAAAATCCGTATAAAATCACTCGTTGGTCTGATTGAGGTGTATAATATATCTATGGAAAACTCTTTGTGTCTAGAACAACTTTTTAGTTTACAACGAGATCTAATTGTGACTCTAAGGGGCTCGAAATAGTGTATTTCCAAAACTGGTCAAGTTAAAACGGGTTTTGCGCACTGTTTTTATAAACTTCTTATAAAATTGGTCATTGATCCAAAAAAGGTGCATTTTATGCGATTAGATTCCTAAGAAATGGTAGTACGTTTTTAATTTAGATGTCAAATCTTAATTTTTTCTCTAAGTATGAGTAAATCGTCAAAACGTTTGAAGGACGGAAGCTGTAACTTTTCAAAGTTGTTTTCTACTAAAAACTAGGGGTGAGCATCGGTCGGGTCGGGCCGAAAAACCCCCAACCCGATCGGGTTTCGGGTGGACAAAACAGGCTCCGAAACCCTTCCTAAGTAAAGTTCGGGTTTCGAACATCGGGTCAAATCGGGTTTCGGGTTCATCGGGTTTCGGACTTAGATCTAAGCATAAAGTTCTGTTTGTTGAAAAATCCGTATAAAATCACTCATTGGTCTGATTGAGGTGTATAATATATCGATGGAAAGCTCTTTGTGTCTAGAACAACTTTCTAGTTTACAATGAGATCTAATTGTGAATTTAAGGGGCTATAAATAGTGTATTTCCAAATCTGGTCATGTTAAAATGGGTTTTGCGCACTATTTTTGTAAAATTCATATAAAATTGGTCATTGATCCCAAAAATGTGCATTTTATGCGATTAGATTCCAAAGAGATAGTAATACATTTTTAATTTAGATGTCAAATCTTAATTTGTTCTCTAAGTATGAGTAAATCGTCAAAACATTTGAAGGACAGAAGCTGTAACTTTTTAAAGTTGTTTTCTACTAAAAACTAGGGGTGAGCATCGGTCGGGTCGGGCCGAAAAACCCCCAACCCGATCGGGTTTCGGGTGGACAAAACAGGCCCCGAAAACTTTCCTAAGTAAAGTTTGGGTTCCAGACTTCGGGTCTAATAGGGTTTCGGGTTCATCGGGTCGGGTTCATCGGGTTTCGGACTTAGATCTAAGCATAAAGTTCCGTTTGTTGAAAATCCGTATAAAATCACTCATTGGTCTGATTGAGGTGTATAATATATCGATGGAAAGCTCTTTGTGTCTAGAACAACTTTCTAGTTTACAATGAGATCTAATTGTGACTTTAAGGGGCTCGAAATAGTGTATTTCCAAAACTGGTCATGTTAAAACGGGTTATGCGCACTGTCTTTGTAAAATTCATATAAAATTGGTCATTGATCCAAAAAAGGTGCATTTTATGCGATTAGATTCCTAAGAGACAGTAGTACGTTTTTAATTTAGATGTCAAATCTTAATTTGTTCTCTAAGTATGAGTAAATTGTCAAAACGTTTGAAAGACGGAATCTGTAACTTTTCAAAGTTGTTTTCTACTAAAAACTAGGGGTGAGCATCGGTCGGGTCGGGCCGAAAAACCCCCAACCCGATCGGGTTTAGAGTGGACAAAACAAGCCCCTAAACCCTTCCTAAGTAAAGTTCGGGTTTCGTGTTGGGAACTGAAGATATGCTAAGTATGGTTAGTACTGCTAAGTCTACATTACTACTGCCAGTTCTTCGTTACTACTGCTGGGCAAGATTACTACTGCTAGACGAAGTTAGTACTGCTAGACCAAGTTACTACTGCTAGACGAAGTTAGTGCTGCTAGACCAAATTACTACTGCTAGACATGGTTAGTACTGCTGAACTGAGTTACTACTGCTTGAAGACTGTGAAGGTTAATACTGTTGAAGGTCGTTAATGCTGCTGAGCCAAATCATCATTAATGCTGCTGAGCCAAATCATTGTTAATACTGCTGACTTGATAAGTTTGGTATGCGATGCTTTTGGAGACAAATAAGGAATTGATCAAGATATGTTTAACGAAGATTCAGAAGATCAATTTACTTTTGATAGTTATCTTGTAATTACTTTTGTATAAATAGTATTGATAGATAGCTATTAAGATAGACGAAAAATATACGAGTGAAATAGAATTTGATATTCATTCAAGAGTGAATTAACCTCAAGATCATAGATCCTATTTCTAGAGAAGTAGAAATCGTCTTGTTGAGCCTGTTCAACAAGATTGAGGTTTGGTGTAAAACTTGTGAGTAATACAGCTTGATATATACAGTGTATTGAATTTCTATTGATTGTTCTTTAATTGATTTAGAGTTCTATTCCGCAAGATTCTCTAAATTCTGTTTCTAAGAAGTTTAATTCTTGTTAAGAATCGATCCTGACAAGTGGTATCAGAGCATTGGTATCTTAGAAGCTATGGACAATTCAATGGATACTCACAGTACTCTTGTTTCAAAAGTTCCCATGCTCAAACCCAATAAATTGGACATGTGGAAACTGAGAATCAAGCAGTACATTCTTCTTACTAATTATGCAATATGGGACATCATAGAAAATGGCCCATGTAATGAAGGAAAGATTGGAGAAGATGGTGAAGGCTTTGACCAGTCCAAGGTTGAGTGTTATAAGTGTCACAAGATGGGACACTTTGCCAGAGAATGCAGAAGTGGAGGATCACAACAACAGGCTCCAAATGGAAACCAAAACAGAAGCTCCTCTCAAGCCCTTGTTTCTCAACAAGGAATGGGATTTGATTGGAGTGATCAAGCTGAGGAAGCCTGTCAGAATCAAGCTCTTATGGAAGAAGTATCTGATATTCCCACTGAGGTACAATCTAAACTCTGTTCTCAAGCTTGCATTGATGCTGTTAAAAGATATAGGGATCACAATCAGGGTATGTGTGATGACCTTAAGAGGCTAGAGAAAGATGTGAAAGATTATGTTAGGATTGTAGAAAGGTTTGAGGAACAGATTAGAGCTTTTCAAGCTAATGAACTTCAACACCACTATGATACTAACTATTGGAAGTGGGAAAAGAATGAGTATGAGATTAAGCTGAAAGTGTCTGGGGAGGAGAATGAGAAATTAAAAGAAGAGCTTAAGAAGGTTAAACTTGATGTTGAAAAGTTTACCTGTGCTTCTAAAACCATGGATACCATCATTAAGGCTCAAATCCATGACAAGATGAAAGTAGGGATAGGGTACAATGCCACACCTCCACCCTACAATAACAACTACATACCTCCTAAGTCTGATTTGTTAGAGACCAAGGATAGGAAGGATCCTGAATTAAAGATTAATATAGATCCTTGTGAAGAAACAGTAGTTGTTGAGAATGAGACTGACAAAGTAGACTCTGATGAGGAATCTGAGAGTCCATGTGGAAAGAACAATGAGATCAAAAGGACTGAAAAGGAAAAGGGAGTCCATTACAAACAGACCACAGTTGTGGCTCCCAATACCTGTAAACATTGTTCTTGTAAGAAATCTCAAGAGATCAAGCCCCAAAAACATGATAATCAGAGGGGAAATCAAAGGAACTGGAATAACCAGTGGGCTATGAGACAAGGAGTTGATCTGAACAGAATCAACAGGCCAAAACCTTGTTTCATCTGTGGTAAGCTAAATCACTTAGCCAAACACTGTTATTTCAATCCAGTTAACCAAAGGTTTAATGCTCAAAGATATTTTCAAAAACCTGGTGGTTACAGAAAGAGTGGGGGAAATAAAAAGTCTGTGAGGAAAGTTGTGGCAAAGAAACAAGTTAAAACCATAAGCCACATGAAAAAGGCAGAAACAGAAAGTGTTAGAGTATGGATGCCTAAAAGTACTAATGATAATACTGACAACTCAGTTAGTACTGCTAACAATGTTAGTACTGCAGGAAGCAATAATGTTACTAGCAGTGTTAGTACTGCTAACACAGTTAGTACTTCTTCAACAATTAATACTGCTTCTAGTGTTAGTACTGCTAAGTTAGTTAATACTGCTGAGAAGGCTAGTACTTCTGGAAGCAATGTTAGTGCTGCTAAAGTTAGCACTTCTACATCAGTTAGTACTGCTTCTAGACCTATCATCAAAACAAAGTACTCAAGCACTGATGTTCCTCACTTTGACAAGCTCATCAAAACAGAATGTAAGTATTTTGATGATCAAGGGAGACCCAAGACCACTATGGCTTGGGTCCCTAACAAAAACTAATTGATTTATCAGATGTGCAGGGCAATCAACAGCTTATGGGGAGAAGCATTTGGCATGTTGACAGTGGTTGCTCTAGGCACATGACAGGTAACATGGCCTGCCTTCAATATTTCAAATGAATTGATGGAGGACATGTTACTTTTGAAAATAATCCTGCAGAAGGTAAGAGAAGTGGTAAAAGTGATGTGTAAGATGACATTTGAGGATTTGACAAGTGATGCATAGTGCAGAGTTACTACTGCATGTGTTCTAGTAGTTAATACTGCTTGTGCAGTTAATACTGCTTGTGTAGTTAATACTGCTCAGTAGTTAATACTGCTAGTGCACAGTTAATACTGCTCAGTAGTTAATACTGCTAGTGCAGTTAATACTGCTAGGTAGTTAATACTGCTAGGTAGTTAATACTGCTTGGTAGTTAATACTGCTTGGTAGTTAATACTGCTCGGTAGTTAATACTGCTAGGTAGTTAATACTGCTTGGCAGTTAATACTGCTGTGTAGTTAATACTGCCTTGCAGTTAATACTGCTCAGTAGTTAATACTGCTCAGTAGTTAATACTGCTAGTGCAGTTAATACTGCTAGGGAGTTAATACTGCTAGGTAGTTAATACTGCTTGGTAGTTAATACTGCTTGGTAGTTAATACTGCTCGGTAGTTAATACTGCTAGGTAGTTAATACTGCTTGGCAGTTAATACTGCTGTGTAGTTAATACTGCCTTGCAGTTAATACTGCTCAGTAGTTAATACTGCTCAGTAGTTAATACTGCTTATGTCGTTAATACTGCTTTTGATAATCTAGGGCATATAAATACCCCTGTTTGCCCGCCAAAGTTCATAACGACTCTTCACATTTACTTCTTCTCTCTCGTTCTAACCTAGTCTCCCCAGAATCTTTGTGTTTTTCTTTCAAGAATCCTCAGGAATCATGGAGTTTGTGGATGAGCACAATGAAATAGCCATGCTTCAGAAGCCGAAACAAGCTGCGGGATTCCACGATATAGTCGATTTTCTCAAATCCTCGCACATATCCTATGCCCTAACGGTGAGCCCAATAATCTATATCGAACATCAGACACAATTTTGGGAGAATGCCACTGTTAGTGTCGAAGAAGGGCAGAAAACCATTCGAACAAGGGTTTGTGATAAACCCTTGAAAGTCACAGAGGAGGTTATTCGCATCTCTCTTCACTTGGATGATGCCTCAGGTATAACCTCTCTATCTTCTGATGACTTATATTCGACTTTACAAAGAATGGGGTATGAAGGTCCCATTGGTGTTTTCAAATTCTACAAGTCAAAATTTTTCAACCAATGGAGATTTCTTGTTCATACCCTGATGCACTGTATTTCCAAGAAAACTACTGGATGGAGTGAGTTCAGCAGTCCCATTGCATATGCCTTGGTCTGCTTATCCACTGCCAGAAAGTACAATTTTTCGGCAATGATCTTTAATGATCTTGTATCAAACTTGGAATCCAAAAAGAGCTTTTTCATGTATCCAAGGTTTGTGCAAGAAGTTCTTAACAAGGAATTGATGGACTTACCTCAGTTTACTGAGGTATATGTACCCAAATCCCCTAAAGGGAAGGTTTTTTAAAATATGAAAAGACTTCCTAGGGACTCGGAAGGAGTTGACACACCATTGTTCTCTACAATGATGGTTGTGTCCCACCCCTCTGAAGGTATGGCATCAGGATCAAGGCCCTCATTAGATCAACCCACTGATGACCAATCCCAACCTTCCATCTCAAAAGACATCCCTCAGTCCATTCTTGAACAACCCACTCCCACAATCACCAAAAGGTTTCAAAGAAGAAAGGTGCACAAGGTTCCTTCCCTTGATGTACCTACTCAGAGCCCTAAGCCTTTAAGCCCTCAGTTGGAGCATTCTCCAATTGAGAATATCAACAGGGAAACCACAGGGGTATCTCCCAACCCCAAGAAGGTGGTCTCTAAGGAGAAGGATGACCATATGGGTGCTAAGGCTGCCACTACTTCTGCTAGCACAGAGAAGGACAGTGGTAACATAAATAAGACCTTCCCCATGGCAACTCTAAATGAGAAATCATTAGGAGGACCCAGGTGCCAAGAAACCAAGGGGGCAAGTAGTGCTTCTGCTAGGCAGAAGGCTTCTGCTAAAACTTCCAGTGATCCTTTAAAGAAGGTAAACACTTCTAAACAAGGTGAGGATAGATATAACTATGAGGAATTGATGGAAACCATAGGGAATATCAACTTGGATGTTATGGCACAAAAGAAGGAGATTGAGCAACTGAAGACTGTGGTCACCTACCAACAGTCTCAAATTGAGAAGCTCAAAAAGATGGTCACCAAGTTGCTGCACAGAAAGAAAAAGGCAAGATTTGTGCTGAGAAGAAGAACTTCAACTGATGATGCTCCCAAAAAGGGGGAGTCAGAGTCAGAAGCAGAACTGAAAATGAAGGGTCCACAAATTGAGGGGGAGACAGTTCACATGGAGAATGAGATGGAAATGGATTATGCACAGGTTAAGGGGGAGTCCAGTGCACAGAATAAGGGGGAGACAGAAAAGGTGGAAGAGATTATTAAAGAAGCAGAAACATCAACAGCAGCAGAAACCACAGCAGCAGAAACTGTTAATGCTGCTGAGTTTGAACAAGCAGCAGAAACAGTTAATGCTGCTGAAGGCCAAACAGAAAAAGCAGCAGTAACAGAGACAGAGCCTGAAACTGAAGTAGCAGCAAAAACTGTTAATGCTGCTGACTCTAAGCAAGCAGCAGAAACAGTTAATGCTGCTCAATCTACAAAGAAAGCAGAAACAGTAACAGAGAAGCTTACAGTAGAAGAAGTGGAGGTTGCAGAGGCTTTAATCAAAGCCAAACATGATACACCTCCAACTGCCAAGAAACAGGAAGAACCTAAGGATGCAAAGATGGTTTTCAGCAGAAAGAGAACAAAGTCTGTGGCTACTAAAAAGAAGTGTGTAAAGAAGCAAAAGGTAGAACCTGCTGAGAAACCAATGGTAGAAGAGAAAGAAAAGGAAGAAGTTGCCAAGGATGAAGGACAAGGAGATAGTAAGACAGGTCAATCCAGTAAGGCACAATCACTTAGCAATGAACAATGTGACTTGTACATCACTATGGTTGATACTGAACCAATAAAAGTGACTCCATTAGACTCCAAGCCTCCTGAAATCAGTCACTGGGATACATTGATAGATGAAAGAAAGGAGTATATCAGACTCAAGAGAGCTGATGGGCAGTTTGAAGTCTACAGAACATGGGGACAAGTCATAAGAAGATGCTCAAGATCTGACCTGGAAGAGATGTTCAAAGTAGGCATGCAGATCTATGGCAACATGTTGACAGAAAGAGGTATGTCTATCACAAAGATGGTGTTAGAATACCTATGCCTAATGTTCAGACCAGAAGTAGTTCAGCACATAACAGCAAGACCTTTTCAAGCAGTAACCAACTGGATGCTCTATGAAAACTGTGGAGTGTATGTCATATCAATTGACAACACATATCAGGAGTATTATCTGGTGGATGAAATATACAATCACAGCATGAAAAGACTGAAAGGGATGCTACATGTAAAGTTGGTCTGCAACAAAGACTCTGCTATGGGAAGATTCTTGGTAAGGAGGATTGCAAATCATAGTCTAGGTTTAAGTCCTGATCTATGCGTATATGATGACTAAATTTTGGAAGCATCATCTGAAGAACTTGACTTCTTTTCCTAAAAGTCAAGTTAGGGGGAGATTGTTGGGAACTGAAGATATGCTAAGTATGGTTAGTACTGCTAAGTCTACATTACTACTGCCAGTTCTTCGTTACTACTGCTGGGCAAGATTACTACTGCTAGACGAAGTTAGTACTGCTAGACCAAGTTACTACTGCTAGACGAAGTTAGTGCTGCTAGACCAAATTACTACTGCTAGACATGGTTAGTACTGCTGAACTGAGTTACTACTGCTTGAAGACTGTGAAGGTTAATACTGTTGAAGGTCGTTAATGCTGCTGAGCCAATTCATCATTAATGCTGCTGAGCCAAATCATTGTTAATACTGCTGACTTGATAAGTTTGGTATGCGATGCTTTTGGAGACAAATAAGGAATTGATCAAGATATGTTTAACGAAGATTCAGAAGATCAATTTACTTTTGATAGTTATCTTGTAATTACTTTTGTATAAATAGTATTGATAGATAGCTATTAAGATAGACGAAAAATATACGAGTGAAATAGAATTTGATATTCATTCAAGAGTGAATTAACCTCAAGATCATAGATCCTATTTCTAGAGAAGTAGAAATCGTCTTGTTGAGCCTGTTCAACAAGATTGAGGTTTGGTGTAAAACTTGTGAGTAATACAGCTTGATATATACAGTGTATTGAATTTCTATTGATTGTTCTTTAATTGATTTAGAGTTCTATTCCGCAAGATTCTCTAAATTCTGTTTCTAAGAAGTTTAATTCTTGTTAAGAATCGATCCTGACATTTCGGACGTCGGGCCTAATCGGGTTTCGGGTTCATCGGGTCGGGTTCATCGGGTTTCAGACTTAGATCTAAGCATAAAGTTCTGTTTGTTGAAAAATCCGTATAAAATCTCTCATTGGTCTGATTGAGGTGTATAATATATCGATGGAAAGCTCTTTGTGTCTAGAACAACTTTCAGGTTTACAACGAGATCTAATTGTGACTTTAAGGGGCTCGAAATAGTGTATTTCCAAAACTGGTCATGTTAAAACGGGTTTTGCGCACTGTTTTTGTAAAATTCATATAAAATTGGTCATTGATCCAAAAAAGGTGCATTTTAGGCGATTAGATTCCTAATAAATAGTAGTACGTTTTTAATTTAGATGTCAAATCTTAATTTGGTCTCTAAGTATAAGTAAATCGTCAAAAGGTTTGAAGGACGGAAGCTGTAACTTTTCTAAGTTGTTTTCTACTAAAAACTAGGGATGAGCATCGGTCGGGTCGGGCCGAAAACCCCCTAACCCGATCGGGTTTCGGGTGGATAAAACAGGCCCCGAAACCCTTCCTAAGTAAATTTCGGGTTTCGGACTTCGGTTTTCATCGGGTCGGGTTCATCGGGTTTCGGACTTAGATCTAAGCATAAAGTTCTGTTTGTTGAAAAATCCGTATAAAATCACTCATTTGTCTGATTGAGGTGTATAATATACCGATGGAAAGCTCTTTGTGTCTAGAACAACTTCCTAGTTTACAACGAGATCTAATTGTGACTTTAAGGGGCTCGAAATAGTGTATTTCCAAAACTGGTCAAGTTAAAACGGGTTTTGCGCACTGTTTTTGTAAACTTCTTATAAAATTGGTCATTGATCCAAAAAGGTGCATTTTATGCGATTAGATTCCTAAGAAATAGTAGTACGTTTTTAATTTAGATGTCAAATCTTAATTTGTTCTCTAAGTATAAGTAAATCGTCAAAACGTTTGAAGGACGGAAGCTGTAACTTTTCAAACTTGTTTTCTACTAAAAACTAGGGGTGAGCATCGGTCGGGTCGGGCCGAAAAACCCCCAACCCGATCGGGTTTTGGGTGGACAAAACAGGCCCCGAAACCCTTCCTAAGTAAAGTTTGGGTTTCGAACATCGGGTCTAATCGAGTTTCGGGTTCATCGGGTTTCGGACTTAGATCTAAGCATAAAGTTCTGTTGGTTGAAAAATCCGTATAAAATCACTCATTGGTCTGATTGAGGTGTATAATATATCGATGGAAAGCTCTTTGTGTCTAGAACAACTTTCTAGTATACAACGAGATCTAATTGTGACTTTAAGGGGCTCGAAATAGTGTATTTCCAAAACTGGTCATGTTAATACGGGTTTTGCGCACTATTTTTGTAAAATTCATATAAAATTGGTCATTGATCCCAAAAAGTGCATTTTATGCGATTAGATTCCTAAGAGATAGTAGTATGTTTTTAATTTAGATGTCAAATCTAAATTTGTTCTCTAAGTATGAGTAAATCGTCAAAACATTTGAAGGACGGAAGCTGTAACCTTTTAAAGTTGTTTTCTACTAAAAACTAGGGGTGAGCATCGGTCGGGTCGGGCCGAAAAACCCCCAACCCGATCGGGTTTCGGGTGGACAAAACAGGCCCCGAAACCCTTCCTAAGTAAAATTCGGGTTTCAAACATCGGGTCTAATCGGGTTTCGGGTTCATCGGGTTTCGGACTTAGATCTAAGCATAAAGTTCTGTTTGTTGAAAAATCCGTATAAAATCACTCATTGGTCTGATTGAGGTGTATAATATATCGATGGAAAGCTCTTTGTATCTAGAACAACTTTCTAGTTTACAATGAGATCTAATTGTGAATTTAAGGGGCTATAAATAGTGTATTTCCAAATCTGGTCATGTTAAAATGGGTTTTGCGCACTATTTTTGTAAAATTCATATAAAATTGGTCATTGATCCCAAAAAAGTGCATTTTATGCGATTAGATTCCAAAGAGATAGTAATACATTTTTAATTTAGATGTCAAATCTTAATTTGTTCTCTAAGTATGAGTAAATCGTCAAAACATTTGAAGGACAGAAGTTGTAACTTTTTAAAGTTGTTTTCTACTAAAAACTAGGGGTCAGCATCGGTCGGGTCGGGCCGAAAAACCCCCAACCCGATCGGGTTTCGGGTGGACAAAACAGGCCCCGAAAACTTTCCTAAGTAAAGTTTGGGTTTCGGACTTCGGGTCTAATAGGGTTTCGGGTTCATCGGGTCGGGTTCATCGGGTTTCGGACTTAGATCTAAGCATAAAGTTCCGTTTGTTGAAAATCCGTATAAAATCACTCATTGGTCTGATTGAGGTGTATAATATATCGATGGAAAGCTCTTTGTGTCTAGAACAACTTTCTAGTTTACAATGAGATCTAATTGTGACTTTAAGGGGCTCGAAATAGTGTATTTCCAAAACTGGTCATGTTAAAACGGGTTATGCGCATTGTGTTTGTAAAATTCATATAAAATTGGTCATTGATCCAAAAAAGGTGCATTTTATGTGATTAGATTCCTAAGAGACAGTAGTACGTTTTTAATTTAGATGTCAAATCTTAATTTGTTCTCTAAGTATGAGTAAATTGTCAAAACGTTTGAAAGACGGAAGCTGTAACTTTTCAAAGTTGTTTTCTACTAAAAACTAGGGGTGAGCATCGGTCGGGTCGGGCCGAAAAACCCCCAACCCGATCGGGTTTAGAGTGGACAAAACAGGCCCCGAAACCCTTCCTAAGTAAAGTTCGGGTTTCGGACATCGGGCCTAATCGGGTTTCGGGTTCATCGGGTCGGGTTCATCGGGTTTCAGACTTAGATCTAAGCATAAAGTTTTGTTTGTTGAAAAATCCGTATAAAATCTCTCATTGGTCTGATTGAGGTGTATAATATATCGATGGAAAGCTCTTTGTGTCTAGAACAACTTTCAGGTTTACAACGAGATCTAATTGTGACTTTAAGGGGCTCGAAATAGTGTATTTCCAAAACTGGTCATGTTAAAACGGGTTTTGCGCACTGTTTTTGTAAAATTCATATAAAATTGGTCATTGATCCAAAAAAGGTGCATTTTAGGCGATTAGATTCCTAAGAAATAGTAGTACGTTTTTAATTTATATGTCAAATCTTAATTTGGTCTCTAAGTATAAGTAAATCGTCAAAAGGTTTGAAGGACGGAAGCTGTAACTTTTCTAAGTTGTTTTCTACTAAAAACTAGGGATGAGCATCGGTCGGGTCGGGCCGAAAACCCCCTAACCCGATCGGGTTTCGGGTGGATAAAACAGGCCCCGAAACCCTTCCTAAGTAAATTTCGGGTTTCGGACTTCGGGTTTCATCGGGTCGGGTTCATCGGGTTTCGGACTTAGATCTAAGCATAAAGTTCTGTTTGTTGAAAAATCCGTATAAAATCACTCATTTGTCTGATTGAGGTGTATAATATACCGATGGTAAGCTCTTTGTGTCTAGAACAACTTCCTAGTTTACAACGAGATCTAATTGTGACTTTAAGGGGCTCGAAATAGTGTATTTCCAAAACTGGTCAAGTTAAAACGGGTTTTGCGCACTGTTTTTGTAAACTTCTTATAAAATTGGTCATTGATCCAAAAAGGTGCATTTTATGCGATTAGATTCCTAAGAAATAGTAGTACGTTTTTAATTTAGATGTCAAATATTAATTTGTTCTCTAAGTATAAGTAAATCGTCAAAACGTTTGAAGGACGGAAGCTGTAACTTTTCAAACTTGTTTTCTACTAAAAACTAGGGGTGAGCATCGGTCGGGTCGGGCCGAAAAACCCCCAACCCGATCGGGTTTTGGGTGGACAAAACAGGCCCCGAAACCCTTCCTAAGTAAAGTTCGGATTTCAAACATCGGGTCTAATCGGGTTTCGGGTTCATCGGGTTTCGGACTTAGATCTAAGCATAAAGTTCTGTTGGTTGAAAAATCCGTATAAAATCACTCATTGGTCTGATTGAGGTGTATAATATATCGATGGAAAGCTCTTTGTGTCTAGAACAACTTTCTAGTATACAACGAGATCTAATTGTGACTTTAAGGGGCTCGAAATAGTGTATTTCCAAAACTGGTCATGTTAATACGGGTTTTGCGCACTATTTTTGTAAAATTCATATAAAATTGGTCATTGATCCCAAAAAAGTGCATTTTATGCGATTAGATTCCTAAGAGATAGTAGTATGTTTTTAATTTAGATGTCAAATCTAAATTTGTTCTCTAAGTATGAGTAAATCGTCAAAACATTTGAAGGACGGAAGCTGTAACTTTTTAAAGTTGTTTTCTACTAAAAACTAGGGGTGAGCATCGGTCGGGTCGGGCCGAAAAACCCCCAACCCGATCGGGTTTCGGGTGGACAAAACAGGCCCTGAAACCCTTCCTAAGTAAAGTTCGGGTTTCGGACTTCGGGTCTAATTGGGTTTCGGGTTTCGGACTTAGATCTCAACATAAAGTTCTGTTTGTTGAAAAATCCGTATAAAATCACTCATTGGTCTGATTGAGGTTTATAATATATCGATGGAAATCTCTTTGGGTCTAGAACAACTTTCTAGTTTACAACGAGATCTAATTGTGACTTTAAGGGGCTCGAAATAGTGTATTTCCAAAACTGGTCATGTTAAAACAGGTTTTGCGCACTGTTTTTGTAAAATTCATATAAAATTGGTCATTGATCCAAAAAGGTGCATTTTATGCGATTAGATTCCTAAGAGATAGTAGTACGTTTTTTATTTAGATGTCAAATCTTAATTTGTTCTCTAAGTATGAGTAAATCGTCAAAATGTTTGAAGGACGGAAGCTGTAACTTTTTAAAGTTGTTTTCTACTAAAAAACTAGGGGTGAGCATCGGTCGGGTCGGGCCGAAAACCCCCCCAACCCGATCGGGTTTCGGATGGACAAAACAGGCCCCGAAACCCTTCCTAAGTAAAGTTCGGGTTTCAGACTTCGGGTCTAATCGGGTTTCGGGTTCATCGGATTTCGGACTTAGATCTAAGCATAAAGTTCTGGTTGTTGAAAAATCCGTATAAAATCACTCGTTGGTCTGATTGAGGTGTATAATATATCTATGGAAAGCTCTTTGTGTCTAGAACAACTTTCTAGTTTACAACGAGATCTAATTTTGACTTTAAGGGGATCGAAATAGTGTATTTCCAAAACTGGTCATGTTAAAACGGGTTTTGCGCACTGTTTTTGTAAATTTCATATAAAATGGGTCATTAATCCAAAAAAGGTTCATTTTATGCAATTAGATTCCTAAGAGATAGTAGTACGTTTTTAATTTAGATGTCAAATCTTAATTTGTTCTCTAAGTATTAGTAAATCGTCAAAACGTTTGAAGCACGGAAGCTGTAACTTTTCAAAGTTGTTTTCTACTAAAAACTAGGGGTGAGCATCGGTCGAGTCGGGCCGAAAAACCCCCAATCCGATCGGGTTTCAGGTGGACAAAACAGGCCCCGAATCCCTTCCTAAGTAAAGTTTGGGTTTCGGACTTCGGGTCTAATCGGGTTTCAGGTTCATCGGGTAGGGCTCATCGGGTTTCGGACTTAGATGTAAGCATAAAGTTCTGTTTGTTGAAAAATCCATATAAAATCACTCATTGGTCTGATTGAGGTGTATAATATATCGATGGAAAGCTCTTTTTGTCTAGAACAACGTTATAGTTTACAACGAGATCTAATTGTGACTTTAAGGGGCTCGAAATAGTGTATTTCCAAAACTGGTCATGTTAAAACGGGTTTTGCGCACTGTTTTTGTAAAATTCATATAAAATTGGTCATTGATCCAAAAAAGGTGCATTTTATGCGATTAGATTCCTAAAAGATAGTAGTACGTTTTTAATTTAGAAGTCAAATCTTAATTTGTTCTCTAAGTATGACTAAATCGTCAAAACGTTTGAAGGACGGAAGTTGTAACTTTTCAAAGTTGTTTGCTACTAAAAACTAGGGGTGAACATCGGTCGGGTCGGGCCGAAAAACCCCCAACCCGATCGGGTTTTGGGTGGACAAAACAAGCCCCGAAACCCTTCCTAAGTAAAGTTCGGGTTTTGGACTTCGGGTCTAATCGGGTTTTGGGTTCATCGGGTCGGGTTCATCGGGTTTCGGACTTAGATCTAAGCATAAAGTTCTGTTTGTTGACAAATCCGTACAAAATCACTCATTGGTCTGATTGAGGTGTATAATATATCTATGGAAAGCTCTTTGTGTCTATAACAACTTTCTAATTTACAACGAGATCTAATTGTTACTTTAAGGGGCTCGAAATAGTGTATTTCCTAACCTGGTCATGTTAAAACGAGTTTTGCGCACTGTTTTTGTAAAATTCATATAAAATTGGTCATTGATCCAAAAAAGGTGTATTTTATGCGATTAGATTCCTAAGAGATAGTAGTACGTTTTTAATTTAGATGTCAAATCTTAATTTGTTTTCTAAGTATGAGTAAATCGTCAAAACGTTTGATGGACGGAAACTGTAACTTTTCAAAGTTGTTTTCTACTAAAAACTAGGGGTGAGCATCGGTCGGGTCGGGCCGAAAAACCCCCAACCCGATCGGGTTTCGGGTGGACAAAACAGGCCCCGAAACCCTTCCTAAGTAAAGTTCGGGTTTCGGACTTCGGGTCTGTTCGGGTTTCGAACTTCGGGTCTAATCGGGTTTCGGGTTCATCGGGTCGGGTTCATCGGGTTTCGGACATAGATCTAAGCATAAAGTTCTGTTTGTTGAAAAATCCGTATAAAATCACTCATTGGTCTGATTGAGGTGTATAATATGTCGATGGAAAGCTTTTTGTGTCTAGAACAACTTTCTAGTTTACAATGAGATCTAATTGTGACTTTAAGGGGCTCGAAATAGTGTATTTCCAAAACTGGTCATGTTAAAACGGGTTTTGCGCACTGTTTTTGTAAAAGTCATATAAAATTGGTCATTGATCCAAAAAATGTGCATTTTATGCGATTAGATTCCTAAGAGATAGTAGTACGTTTTTAATTTAGATGTCAAATCTTAATTTGTTTTCTAAGTATGAGTAAATCGTCAAAATGTTTGATGGACGGAACCTGTAACTTTTCAAAGTTGTTTTCTACTAAAAACTAGGGGTGAGCATCGGTCGGGTCGGGTCGAAAAACCCCCAACCCGATCGAGTTTCGGGTGGACAAAACGGGCCCCGAAACCCTTCCTAAGTAAAGTTCGGGTTTCGGACTTCGGGTCTGTTCGGGTTTCGGACTTCGGGTCTGTTCGGTTTTCGGACTTCGGGTCTAATCGGGTTTCGGGTTCATCGGGTCGGGTTCATCGGGTTTCGGACTTAGATCTAAGCATAAAGTTCTGTTTGTTGAAAAATCCGTATAAAATCACTCATTGGTCTGATTGAGGTGTATAATATATCGATGGAAAGCTCTTTGTGTCTAGAACAACTTTCTAGTTTACAATGAGATCTAATTGTGACTTTAAGGGGCTCGAAATAGTGTATTTCCAAAACTAGTCATGTTAAAATGGGTTTTGCGCACTGTTTTTGTAAAAGTCATAAAATTGGTCATTGATCCAAAAAGGTGCATTTAAGGCGATAAGATTCCTAAGAAATAGTAGTACGTTTTTAATTTAGATGTCAAATCTTAATTTGTTCTCTAAGTATGAGTAAATCGTCAAAACGTTTGAAGGACGGAATATGTAACTTTTCAAAGTTGTTTTCTACAAAAAACTAGGGGTGAGCATCGGTCGGGTCGGGCCAAAAACCCCCCAACCCAATCGGGTTTCGGGTGGACAAAACAGGCCCCGAAACCCTTCCTAAGTAAAGTTCGGGTTTCGGACTTCGGGTCTAATCGGGTTTCGGGTTCATCGGGTCGGTTTCATCGGGTTTCGGAATTAGATCTAAGCATAAAGTTCTATTTGTTGAAAAATCCGTATAAAATCACTCATTGGTCTGATTGAGGTGTATAATATATCGATGGAAAGCTCTTTGTGTCTAGAACAACTTTGTAGTTTACAACGAGATCTAATTGTGACTTTAAGGGGCTCGAAATAGTGTATTTCCAAAACTGGTCAAGTTAAAACGGGTTTTGCGCTCTGTTTTTGTAAACTTCTTATAAAATTGGTCATTGATCCAAAAAAGGTGCATTTTATGCGATTAGATTCCTAAGAAATAGTTGTACGTTTTTAATTTAGATGTCAAATCTTAATTTGTTCTCTAAGTATGAGTAAATCGTCAAAACGTTTGAAGGACGGAAGCTGTAACTTTTCAAAGTTGTTTTCTACTAAAAAATAGGGGTGAGCATCGGTCGGGTCGGGCCGAAAACCCCCCAACCCGATCGGTTTTCGGGTGGACAAAACAGGCCCCGAAACCCTTCTTAAGTAAAGTACGGGTTTCGGACTTCGGGTCTAATCGGGTTTCGAGTTCATCGGGTCGGGTTCATCGGGTTTCGGACATAGATCTAAGCATAAAGTTCTGTTTGTTGAAAAATCCGTATAAAATCACTCATTGGTCTGATTGAGGTGTATAATATATGGATGGAAATCTCTTTGTGTCTAGAACATCTTTCTAGTTTACAACGAGATCTAATTGTGAATTTAAGGGGCTCAGAATAGTGTATTTCCCAAACTGGTCATGTTAAAACGGGGTTTGCGCACTGTTTTTGTAAATTTCATATAAAATGGGTCATTGATCCAAAAAAGGTGCATTTTATGCGATTAGATTCCTAAGAGATAGTAGTACGTTTTTAATTTAGATGTCAAATCTTAATTTGTTCTCTAAGTATGAGTAAATCGTCAAAACGTTTGAAGCACGGAAGCTGTAACTTTTCAAAGTTGTTTTCTACTAAAAACTAGGAGTGAGCATCGGTCGAGTCGGGCCGAAAAACCCCCAATCCGATCGGGTTTCAGGTGGACAAAACAGGCCCCGAATACCTTCCTAAGTAAAGTTTGGGTTTCGGACTTCGGGTCTAATCGGGTTTCGGGTTCATCGGGTCGGGATCATCGGGTTTCGGACTTAGATGTAAGCATAAAGTTCTGTATGTTGAAAAATCCGTATAAAATCACTCATTGGTCTGATTGAGGTATATAATATATCGATGGAAATCTCTTTGTGTCTAGAACAACGTTATAGTTTACAACGAGATCTAATTGTGACTTTAAGGGGCTCGAAATAGTGTATTTCCAAAACTAGTCAAGTTAAAACGGGTTTTGCGCACTGTTTTTGTAAAAGTCATAAAATTGGTCATTGATCCAAAAAGGTGCATTTAAGGCGATTAGATTCCTAAGAAATAGTAGTACGTTTTTAATTTAGATGTCAAATCTTAATTTGTTCTCTAAGTATGAGTAAATCGTCAAAACGTTTGAAGGACGGAAGATGTAACTTTTCAAAGTTGTTTTCTACAAAAAAACTAGGGGTGAGCATCGGTCGGGTCGGGCCAAAAACCCCCCAACCCGATCGGGTTTCGGGTGGACAAAACAGGCCCCGAAACCCTTCCTAAGTAAAGTTCGGGTTTCGGACTTCGGGTCTAATCGGGTTTCGGGTTCATCGGGTCGGGTTCATCGGGTTTCGGACTTAGATCTAAGCATAAAGTTCTATTTGTTGAAAAATCCGTATAAAATCACTCATTGGTCTGATTGAGGTGTATAATATATCGATGGAAAGCTCTTTGTGTCTAGAACAACTTTGTAGTTTACAACGAGATCTAATTGTGATTTTAAGGGGCTCGAAATAGTGTATTTCCAAAACTGGTCAAGTTAAAACGGGTTTTGCGCACTGTTTTTGTAAACTTCTTATAAAATTGGTCATTGATCCAAAAAAGGTGCATTTTATGCGATTAGATTCCTAAGAAATAGTTGTACGTTTTTAATTTAGATGTCAAATCTTAATTTGTTCTCTAAGTATGAGTAAATCGTCAAAACGTTTGAAGGACGGAAGCTGTAACTTTTCAAAGTTGTTTTCTACTAAAAAATAGGGGTGAGCATCGGTCGGGTCGGGACGAAAACCCCCCAACCCGATCGGGTTTCGGGTGGACAAAACAGGCCCCGAAACCCTTCTTAAGTAAAGTTCGGGTTTCGGACTTCGGGTCTAATCGGGTTTCGAGTTCATCGGGTCGGGTTCATCGGGTTTCGGACATAGATCTAAGCATAAAGTTTTGTTTGTTGAAAAATCCGTATAAAATCACTCATTGGTCTGATTGAGGTGTATAATATATGGATGGAAATCTCTTTGTGTCTAGAACATCTTTCTAGTTTACAACGAGATCTAATTGTGAATTTAAGGGGCTCGGAATAGTGTATTTCCCAAACTGGTCATGTTAAAACGGGGTTTGCGCACTGTTTTTTGTAAATTTCATATAAAATGGGTCATTGATCCAAAAAAGGTGCATTTTATGCGATTAGATTCCTAAGAGATAGTAGTGCGTTTTTAATTTAGATGTCAAATCTTAATTTGTTCTCTAAGTATGAGTAAATCGTCAAAACGTTTGAAGCACGGAAGCTGTAACTTTTCAAAGTTGTTTTCTACTAAAAACTAGGGATGAGCATCGGTCGGGTCGGGCCGAAAACCCCCTAACCCGATCGGGTTTCGGGTTGGTAAAACAGGCCCAGAAACCCTTCCTAAGTAAATTTCGGGTTTCGGACTTCGGGTTTCATCGGGTCGGGTTCATCGGGTTTCGGACTTAGATCTAAGCATAAAGTTCTGTTTGTTGAAAAATCCGTATAAAATCACTCATTTGTCTGATTGAGGTGTATAATATACCGATGGAAAGCTCTTTGTGTCTAGAACAACTTCCTAGTTTACAACGAGATCTAATTGTGACTTTAAGGGGCTCGAAATAGTGTATTTCCAAAACTGGTCAAGTTAAAACGGGTTTTGCGCACTGTTTTTGTAAACTTCTTATAAAATTGGTCATTGATCCAAAAAGGTGCATTTTATGCGATTAGATTTCTAAGAAATAGTAGTACGTTTTTAATTTAGATGTCAAATCTTAATTTGTTCTCTAAGTATAAGTAAATCGTCAAAACGTTTGAAGGACGGAAGCTGTAACTTTTCAAACTTGTTTTCTACTAAAAACTAGGGGTGAGCATCGGTCGGGTCGGGCCGAAAAACCCCCAACCCGATCGGGTTTTGGGTGGACAAAACAGGCCCCGAAACCCTTCCTAAGTAAAGTTCGGGTTTCGAACATCGGGTCTAATCGGGTTTCGGGTTCATCGGGTTTCGGACTTAGATCTAAGCATAAAGTTCTGTTGGTTGAAAAATCCGTATAAAATCACTCATTGGTCTGATTGAGGTGTATAATATATCGATGGAAAGCTCTTTGTGTCTAGAACAACTTTCTAGTATACAATGAGATCTAATTGTGACTTTAAGGGGCTCGAAATAGTGTATTTCCAAAATTGGTCATGTTAATACGGGTTTTGCGCACTATTTTTGTAAAATTCATATAAAATTGGTCATTGATCCCAAAAACGTGCATTTTATGCGATTAGATTCCTAAGAGATAGTAGTATGTTTTTAATTTAGATGTCAAATCTAAATTTGTTCTCTAAGTATGAGTAAATCGTCAAAACATTTGAAGGACGGAAGCTGTAACTTTTTAAAGTTGTTTTCTACTAAAAACCAGGGGTGAGCATCGGTCGGGTCGGGCCGAAAAACCCCCAACCCGATCGGGTTTCGGGTGGACAAAACAGGCCCTGAAACCCTTCCTAAGTAAAGTTCGGGTTTCGGACTTCGGGTCTAATTGGGTTTCGGGTTCATCGGGTCGGGTTCATCGGGTATCGGACTTAGATCTCAGCATAAAGTTCTGTTTGTTGAAAAATCCGTATAAAATCACTCATTGGTCTGATTGAGGTTTTTAATATATCGATGGAAATCTCTTTGGGTCTAGAACAACTTTCTAGTTTACAACGAGATCTAATTGTGACTTTAAGGGGCTCGAAATAGTGTATTTCCAAAACTGGTCATGTTAAAACGGGTTTTGCGCACTGTTTTTGTAAAATTCATATAAAATTGGTCATTGATCCAAAAAAGGTGCTTTTTATGCGATTAGATTCCTAAGAGATAGTAGTACGTTTTTTATTTAGATGTCAAATCTTAATTTGTTCTCTAAGTATGAGTAAATCGTCAAAATGTTTGAAGGACGGAAGCTGTAACTTTTTAAAGTTGTTTTCTACTAAAAAACTAGGGGTGAGCATCGGTCGGGTCGGGCCGAAAACCCCCCCAACCCGATCGGGTTTCGGATGGACAAAACAGGCCTCGAAACCCTTCCTAAGTAAAGTTCGGGTTTCGGACTTCGGGTCTAATCGGGTTTCGGGTTCATCGGGTCGGGTTCATCGGATTTCGGACTTAGATCTAAGCATAAAGTTCTGGTTGTTGAAAAATCCGTATAAAATCACTCGTTGGTCTGATTGAGGTGTATAATATATCTATGGAAAGCTCTCTGTGTCTAGAACAACCTTCTAGTTTACAACGAGATCTAATTTTGACTTTAAGTGGATCGAAATAGTGTCTTTCCAAAACTGGTCATGTTAAAACGGGTTTTGCGCACTGTTTTTGTAAATTTCATATAAAATGGGTCATTGATCCAAAAAAGGTGCATTTTATGCAATTAGATTCCTAAGAGATAGTAGTACGTTTTTAATTTAGATGTCAAATCTTAATTTGTTCTCTATGTATTAGTAAATCGTCAAAACGTTTGAAGCACGGAAGCTGTAACTTTTCAAAGTTGTTTTCTACTAAAAACTAGGGGTGAGCATCGGTCGAGTCGGGCCGAAAAAACCCCAATCCGATCGGGTTTCAGGTGGACAAAACAGGCCCCGAATCCCTTCCTAAGTAAAGTTTGGGTTTCGGACTTCGGGTCTAATCGGGTTTCGGGTTCATCGGGTAGGGCTCATCGGGTTTCGGACTTAGATGTAAGCATAAAGTTCTGTTTGTTGAAAAATCCGTATAAAATCACTCATTGGTCTGATTGAGGTGTATAATATATCGATGGAAAGCTCTTTGTGTCTAGAACAACGTTATAGTTTACAACGAGATCTAATTGTGACTTTAAGGGGCTCGAAATAGTGTATTTCCAAAACTGGTCATGTTAAAACGGGTTTTGCGCACTGTTTTTGTAAAATTCATATAAAATTGGTCATTGATCCAAAAAAGGTGCATTTTATGCGATTAGATTCCTAAAAGATAGTAGTACGTTTTTAATTTAGAAGTCAAATCTTAATTTGTTCTCTAAGTATGACTAAATCATCAAAACGTTTGAAGGACGGAAGTTGTAACTTTTCAAAGTTGTTTTCTACTAAAAACTAGGGGTGAACATCGGTCGGGTCGGTCCGAAAAACCCCCAACCCGATCGGGTTTTGGGTGGACAAAACAAGCCCCGAAACCCTTCCTAAGTAAAGTTCGGGTTTTGGACTTCGGGTCTAATCGGGTTTTGGGTTCATCGGGTCGTGTTCATCGGGTTTCGGACTTAGATCTAAGCATAAAGTTCTATTTGTTGACAAATCCGTACAAAATCACTCATTGGTCTGATTGAGGTGTATAATATATCTATGGAAAGCTCTTTGTGTCTATAACAACTTTCTAATTTACAACGAGATCTAATTGTTACTTTAAGGGGCTCGAAATAGTGTATTTCCAAACCTGGTCATGTTAAAACGAGTTTTGCGCACTATTTTTGTAAAATTCATATAAAATTGGTCATTGATCCAAAAAAGGTGTATTTTATGCGATTAGATTCCTAAGAGATAGTAGTACGTTTTTAATTTAGATGTCAAATCTTAATTTTTTTTCTAAGTATGAGTAAATAGTCAAAATGTTTGATGGACGGAACCTGTAACTTTTCAAAGTTGTTTTCTACTAAAAACTAAGAGTGAGCATCGGTCGGGTCGGGTCGAAAAACCCCTAACCCGATCGGGTTTCGGGTGGACAAAACAGGCCCCGAAACCCTTCCTAAGTAAAGTTCGGGTTTCGGACTTCGGGTCTGTTCGGGTTTCGGACTTCGGGTCTGTTCGGTTTTCGGACTTCGGGTCTAATCGGGTTTCGGGTTCATCGGGTCGGGTTCATCGGGTTTCGGACTTAGATCTAAGCATAAAGTTCTGTTTGTTGAAAAATCCGTATAAAATCACTCATTGGTCTGATTGAGGTGTATAATATATCGATGGAAAGCTCTTTGTGTCTAGAACAACTTTCTAGTTTACAATGAGATCTAATTGTGACTTTAAGGGGCTCGAAATAGTGTATTTCCAAAACTGGTCATGTTAAAATGGGTTTTGCGCACTGTTTTTGTAAAAGTCATAAAATTGGTCATTGATCCAAAAAGGTGCATTTAAGGCGATTAGATTCCTATGAAATAGTAGTACGTTTTTAATTTAGATGTCAAATCTTAATTTGTTCTCTAAGTATGAGTAAATCGTCAAAACGTTTGAAGGACGGAAGATGTAACTTTTCAAAGTTGTTTTCTACAAAAAAACTAGGGGTGAGCATCGGTCGGGTCGTGCCAAAAACCCCCCAACCCGATCGGGTTTCGGGTGGACAAAACAGGCCCCGAAACCCTTCCTAAGTAAAGTTCGGGTTTCAGATTTCGGGTCTAATCGGGTTTCGGGTTCATCGGGTCGGGTTCATCGGGTTTCGGACTTAGATCTAAGCATAAAGTTCTATTTGTTGAAAAATCCGTATAAAATCACTCATTGGTCTGATTGAGGTGTATAATATATCGATGGAAAGCTCTTTGTGTCTAGAACAACTTTGTAGTTTACAACGAGATCTAATTGTGACTTTAAGGGGCTCGAAATAGTGTATTTCCAAAACTGGTCAAGTTAAAACGGGTTTTGCGCACTGTTTTTGTAAACTTCTTATAAAATTGGTCATTGATCCAAAAAAGGTGCATTTTATGCGATTAGATTCCTAAGAAATAGTTGTACGTTTTTAATTTAGATGTCAAATCTTAATTTGTTCTCTAAGTATGAGTAAATCGTCAAAACGTTTGAAGGACGGAAGCTGTAACTTTTCAAAGTTGTTTTCTACTAAAAAATAGGGGTGAGCATCGGTCGGGTCGGGCCGAAAACCCCCCAACCCGATCGGGTTTCGGGTGGACAAAACAGGCCCCGAAACCCTTCTTAAGTAAAGTTCGGGTTTCGGACTTCGGGTCTAATCGGGTTTCGAGTTCATCGGGTCGGGTTCATCGGGTTTCGGACATAGATCTAAGCATAAAGTTCTGTTTGTTGAAAAATCCGTATAAAATCACTCATTGGTCTGATTGAGGTGTATAATATATGGATGGAAATCTCTTTGTGTCTAGAACATCTTTCTAGTTTACAACGAGATCTAATTGTGAATTTAAGGGGCTCGGAATAGTGTATTTCCCAAACTGGTCATGTTAAAACGGGGTTTGCGCACTGTTTTTGTAAATTTCATATAAAATGGGTCATTGATCCAAAAAAGGTGCATTTTATGCGATTAGATTCCTAAGAGATAGTAGTACGTTTTTAATTTAGATGTCAAATCTTAATTTGTTCTCTAAGTATGAGTAAATCGTCAAAACGTTTGAAGCATGGAAGCTGTAACTTTTCAAAGTTGTTTTCTACTAAAAACTAGGGGTGAGCATCGGTGGAGTCGGGCCGAAAAACCCCCAATCCGATCGGGTTTCAGGTGGACAAAACAGGCCCCGAATCCCTTCCTAAGTAAAGTTTGGGTTTCGGACTTCGGGTCTAATCGGGTTTCGGGTTCATCGGGTCGGGCTCATCGGGTTTCGGACTTAGATGTAAGCATAAAGTTCTGTATGTTGAAAAATCCGTATAAAATCACTCATTGGTCTGATTGAGGTATATAATATATTGATGGAAATCTCTTTGTGTCTAGAACAACGTTATAGTTTACAACGAGATCTAATTGTGACTTTAAGGGGCTCGAAATAGTGTATTTCCAAAACTGGTCATGTTAAAACGGGTTTTGCGCACTGTTTTTGTAAAATTCATATAAAATTGGTCATTGATCCAAAAAAGGTGCATTTTATGCGATTAGATTCCTAAAAGATAGTAGTACGTTTTTAATTTAGATGTCAAATCTTAATTTGTTCTCTAAGTATGAGTAAATTGTCAAAACGTTTGAAGGACGGAAGATGTAACTTTTCAAAGTTGTTTTCTACTAAAAACTAGAGGTGAGCATCGGTCGGGTCGGGCCGAAAAACCCCCAACCCGATCGGGTTTCGGGTGGACAAAACAGGCCCCGAAACCCTTCCTAAGTAAAGTTCGAGTTTCGGACGTCGGGTCTAATCGGTTTTCGGGTTCATCGGGTCGGGTTCATCGGGTTTCGGACTTAGATCTAAGCATAAAGTTCTGTTTGTTGAAAAATCCGTATAAAATCACTCATTGGTCCGATTGAGGTGTATAATACATCGGTGGAAAGCTCTTTGTGTCTAGAACAACCTTCTAGGTTACAACGAGATCTAATTGTGACTTTAAGGGGCTCGAAATAGTGTATTTCCAAAACTGGTCAAGTTAAAATGGGTTTTGCGCACTGTTTTTGTAAACTTCTTATAAAATTGGTCATTGATCCAAAAAAGGTGCATTTTATGCGATTAGAATCCTCATAAATTGTAGTACGTTTTTAATTTAGATGACAAATCTTAATTTGTTCTCTAAGTATGAGTAAATCGTCAAAACGTTTGAAGGACGGAAGCTGTAACTTTTCAAAGTTGTTTTCTACAAAAAACTAGGGGTGAGCATCGGTCGGGTCGGGCCGAAAACCCCCCAACCCGATCGGGTTTCGGGTGGACAAAACAGGTCCCGAAACCCTTCCTAAGTAAAGTTCGGGTTTCGGACTTCGGGTCTAATCGGGTTTCGGGTTCATCGGGTCGGGTTCATCAGGTCTCAGACTTAGATCTAAGCATAAAGTTCTATTTGTTGAAAAATCCGTATAAAATCACTCATTGGTCTGATTGAGGTGTATAATATATCGATGGAAAGCTCTTTGTGTCTAGAACAACTTTGTAGTTTACAACGAGATCTAATTGTGACTTTAAGGGGCTCGAAATAGTGTATTTCCAAAACTGGTCAAGTTAAAACGAGTTTTGCGCACTGTTTTTGTAAACTTCTTATAAAATTGGTCATTGATCCAAAAAAGGTGCATTTTATGCGATTAGATTCCTAAGAAATAGTTGTACGTTTTTAATTTAGATGTCAAATCTTAATTTGTTCTCTAAGTATGAGTAAATCGTCAAAACGTTTGAAGGACGGAAGCTGTAACTTTTCAAAGTTGTTTTCTACTAAAAAATAGGGGTGAGCATCGGTCGGGTCGGGCCGAAAACCCCCCAACCCGATCGGGTTTCGGGTGGACAAAACAGGCCCCGAAACCCTTCTTAAGTAAAGTTCGGGTTTCGGACTTCGGGTCTAATCGGGTTTCGAGTTCATCGGGTCGGGTTCATCGGGTTTCGGACATAGATCTAAGCATAAAGTTCTGTTTGTTGAAAAATCCGTATAAAATCACTCATTGGTCTGATTGAGGTGTATAATATATGGATGGAAATCTCTTTGTGTCTAGAACATCTTTCTAGTTTACAACGAGATCTAATTGTGAATTTAAGGGGCTCGGAATAGTGTATTTCCCAAACTGGTCATGTTAAAACGGGGTTTGCGCACTGTTTTTGTAAATTTCATATAAAATGGGTCATTGATCCACAAAAGGTGCATTTTATGCGATTAGATTCCTAAGAGATAGTAGTACGTTTTTAATTTAGATGTCAAATCTTAATTTGTTCTCTAAGTATGAGTAAATCGTCAAAACGTTTGAAGCATGGAAGCTGTAACTTTTCAAAGTTGTTTTCTACTAAAAACTAGGGGTGAGCATCGGTGGAGTCGGGCCGAAAAACCCCCAATCCGATCGGGTTTCAGGTGGACAAAACAGGCCCCGAATCCCTTCCTAAGTAAAGTTTGGGTTTCGGACTTCGGGTCTAATCGGGTTTCGGGTTCATCGGGTCGGGCTCATCGGGTTTCGGACTTAGATGTAAGCATAAAGTTCTGTATGTTGAAAAATCCGTATAAAATCACTCATTGGTCTGATTGAGGTATATAATATATCGATGGAAATCTCTTTGTGTCTAGAACAACTTTCTAGTTTACAACGAGATCTAATTGTGACTTTAAGGGGCTCGAAATAGTGTATTTCCAAAACTGGTCATGTTAAAACGGGTTTTGCGCACTGTTTTTGTAAAATTCATATAAAATTGGTCATTGATCCAAAAAAGGTGCATTTTATGCGATTAGATTCCTAAAAGATAGTAGTACGTTTTTAATTTAGATGTCAAATCTTAATTTGTTCTCTAAGTATGAGTAAATTGTCAAAACGTTTGAAGGACGGAAGATGTAACTTTTCAAAGTTGTTTTCTACTAAAAACTAGAGGTGAGCATCGGTCGGGTCGGGCCGAAAAACCCCCAACCCGATCGGGTTTCGGGTGGACAAAACAGGCCCCGAAACCCTTCCTAAGTAAAGTTCGATTTTCGGACGTCGGGTCTAATCGGTTTTCGGGTTCATCGGGTCGGGTTCATCGGGTTTCGGACTTAGATCTAAGCATAAAGTTCTGTTTGTTGAAAAATCCGTATAAAATCACTCATTGGTCCGATTGAGGTGTATAATACATCGGTGGAAAGCTCTTTGTGTCTAGAACAACCTTCTAGGTTACAACGAGATCTAATTGTGACTTTAAGGGGCTCGAAATAGTGTATTTCCAAAACTGGTCAAGTTAAAATGGGTTTTGCGCACTGTTTTTGTAAACTTCTTATAAAATTGGTCATTGATCCAAAAAAGGTGCATTTTATGCGATTAGAATCCTCATAAATTGTAGTACGTTTTTAATTTAGATGACAAATCTTAATTTGTTCTCTAAGTATGAGTAAATCGTCAAAACGTTTGAAGGACGGAAGCTGTAACTTTTCAAAGTTGTTTTCTACAAAAAACTAGGGGTGAGCATCGGTCGGGTCGGGCCGAAAACCCCCCAACCCGATCGGGTTTCGGGTGGACAAAACAGGTCCCGAAACCCTTCCTAAGTAAAGTTCGGGTTTCGGACTTCGGGTCTAATCGGGTTTCGGGTTCATCGGGTCGGGTTCATCAGGTCTCAGACTTAGATCTAAGCATAAAGTTCTATTTGTTGAAAAATCCGTATAAAATCACTCATTGGTCTGATTGAGGTGTATAATATATCGATGGAAAGCTCTTTGTGTCTAGAACAACTTTGTAGTTTACAACGAGATCTAATTGTGACTTTAAGGGGCTCGAAATAGTGTATTTCCAAAACTGGTCAAGTTAAAACGGGTTTTGCGCACTGTTTTTGTAAACTTCTTATAAAATTGGTCATTGATCCAAAAAAGGTGCATTTTATGCGATTAGATTCCTAAGAAATAGTTGTACGTTTTTAATTTAGATGTCAAATCTTAATTTGTTCTCTAAGTATGAGTAAATCGTCAAAACGTTTGAAGGACGGAAGCTGTAACTTTTCAAAGTTGTTTTCTACTAAAAAATAGGGGTGAGCATCGGTCGGGTCGGGCCGAAAACCCCCCAACCCGATCGGGTTTCGGGTGGACAAAACAGGCCCCGAAACCCTTCTTAAGTAAAGTTCGGGTTTCGGACTTCGGGTCTAATCGGGTTTCGAGTTCATCGGGTCGGGTTCATCGGGTTTCGGACATAAGTCTAAGCATAAAGTTCTGTTTGTTGAAAAATCCGTATAAAATCACTCATTGGTCTGATTGAGGTGTATAATATATGGATGGAAATCTCTTTGTGTCTAGAACATCTTTCTAGTTTACAACGAGATCTAATTGTGAATTTAAGGGGCTCGGAATAGTGTATTTCCCAAACTGGTCATGTTAAAACGGGGTTTGCGCACTGTTTTTGTAAATTTCATATAAAATGGGTCATTGATCCAAAAAAGGTGCATTTTATG
Organism: Saussurea involucrata; assembly: GCA_033807775.1. Taxonomy (NCBI): domain Eukaryota; kingdom Viridiplantae; phylum Streptophyta; class Magnoliopsida; order Asterales; family Asteraceae; genus Saussurea; species Saussurea involucrata. Next base: position 2,080,540 of record CM066312.1, on the reverse strand, counting down.
CGATTAGATTCCTAAGAGATAGTAGTACGTTTTTAATTTAGATGTCAAATCTTAATTTGTTCTCTAAGTATGAGTAAATCGTCAAAACGTTTGAAGCACGGAAGCTGTAACTTTTCAAAGTTGTTTTCTACTAAAAACTAGGGGTGAGCATCGGTGGAGTCGGGCCGAAAAACCCCCAATCCGATCGGGTTTTAGGTGGACAAAACAGGACCCGAATCCCTTCCTAAGTAAAGTTTGGGTTTCGGACTTCGGGTCTAATCGGGTTTCGGGTTCATCGGGTCGGGCTCATCGGGTTTCGGACTTAGATGTAAGCATAAAGTTCTGTTTGTTGAAAAATCCGTATAAAATCACTCATTGGTCTGATTGAGGTATATAATATATCGATGGAAATCTCTTTGTGTCTAGAACAACGTTATAGTTTACAACGAGATCTAATTGTGACTTTAAGGGGCTCGGAATAGTGTATTTCCAAAACTGGTCATGTTAAAACGGATTTTGCGCACTGTTTTTGTAAAATTCATATAAAATTGGTCATTGATCCAAAAAAGGTGCATTTTATGCGATTAGATTCCTAAAAGATAGTAGTACGTTTTTAATTTAGATGTCAAATCTTAATTTGTTCTCTAAGTATGAGTAAATCGTCAAAACGTTTGAAGGACGGAAGCTGTAACTTTTCAAAGTTGTTTTCTACTAAAAAATAGGGGTGAGCATCGGTCGGGTCGGGCCGAAAACCCCCCAACCCGATCGGGTTTCGGGTGGACAAAACAGGCCCCGAAACCCTTCTTAAGTAAAGTTCGGGTTTCGGACTTCGGGTCTAATCGGGTTTCGAGTTCATCGGGTCGGGTTCATCGGGTTTCGGACATAGATCTAAGCATAAAGTTCTGTTTGTTGAAAAATCCGTATAAAATCACTCATTGGTCTGATTGAGGTGTATAATATATGGATGGAAATCTCTTTGTGTCTAGAACATCTTTCTAGTTTACAACGAGATCTAATTGTGAATTTAAGGGGCTCGGAATAGTGTATTTCCCAAACTGGTCATGTTAAAACGGGGTTTGCGCACTGTTTTTGTAAATTTCATATAAAATGGGTCATTGATCCACAAAAGGTGCATTTTATGCGATTAGATTCCTAAGAGATAGTAGTACGTTTTTAATTTAGATGTCAAATCTTAATTTGTTCTCTAAGTATGAGTAAATCGTCAAAACGTTTGAAGCATGGAAGCTGTAACTTTTCAAAGTTGTTTTCTACTAAAAACTAGGGGTGAGCATCGGTGGAGTCGGGCCGAAAAACCCCCAATCCGATCGGGTTTCAGGTGGACAAAACAGGCCCCGAATCCCTTCCTAAGTAAAGTTTGGGTTTCGGACTTCGGGTCTAATCGGGTTTCGGGTTCATCGGGTCGGGCTCATCGGGTTTCGGACTTAGATGTAAGCATAAAGTTCTGTATGTTGAAAAATCCGTATAAAATCACTCATTGGTCTGATTGAGGTATATAATATATCGATGGAAATCTCTTTGTGTCTAGAACAACGTTATAGTTTACAACGAGATCTAATTGTGACTTTAAGGGGCTCGAAATAGTGTATTTCCAAAACTGGTCATGTTAAAACGGGTTTTGCGCACTGTTTTTGTAAAATTCATATAAAATTGGTCATTGATCCAAAAAAGGTGCATTTTATGCGATTAGATTCCTAAAAGATAGTAGTACGTTTTTAATTTAGATGTCAAATCTTAATTTGTTCTCTAAGTATGAGTAAATTGTCAAAACGTTTGAAGGACGGAAGATGTAACTTTTCAAAGTTGTTTTCTACTAAAAACTAGAGGTGAGCATCGGTCGGGTCGGGCCGAAAAACCCCCAACCCGATCGGGTTTCGGGTGGACAAAACAGGCCCCGAAACCCTTCCTAAGTAAAGTTCGAGTTTCGGACGTCGGGTCTAATCGGTTTTCGGGTTCATCGGGTCGGGTTCATCGGGTTTCGGACTTAGATCTAAGCATAAAGTTCTGTTTGTTGAAAAATCCGTATAAAATCACTCATTGGTCCGATTGAGGTGTATAATACATCGGTGGAAAGCTCTTTGTGTCTAGAACAACCTTCTAGGTTACAACGAGATCTAATTGTGACTTTAAGGGGCTCGAAATAGTGTATTTCCAAAACTGGTCAAGTTAAAATGGGTTTTGCGCACTGTTTTTGTAAACTTCTTATAAAATTGGTCATTGATCCAAAAAAGGTGCATTTTATGCGATTAGAATCCTCATAAATTGTAGTACGTTTTTAATTTAGATGACAAATCTTAATTTGTTCTCTAAGTATGAGTAAATCGTCAAAACGTTTGAAGGACGGAAGCTGTAACTTTTCAAAGTTGTTTTCTACAAAAAACTAGGGGTGAGCATCGGTCGGGTCGGGCCGAAAACCCCCCAACCCGATCGGGTTTCGGGTGGACAAAACAGGTCCCGAAACCCTTCCTAAGTAAAGTTCGGGTTTCGGACTTCGGGTCTAATCGGGTTTCGGGTTCATCGGGTCGGGTTCATCAGGTCTCAGACTTAGATCTAAGCATAAAGTTCTATTTGTTGAAAAATCCGTATAAAATCACTCATTGGTCTGATTGAGGTGTATAATATATCGATGGAAAGCTCTTTGTGTCTAGAACAACTTTGTAGTTTACAACGAGATCTAATTGTGACTTTAAGGGGCTCGAAATAGTGTATTTCCAAAACTGGTCAAGTTAAAACGGGTTTTGCGCACTGTTTTTGTAAACTTCTTATAAAATTGGTCATTGATCCAAAAAAGGTGCATTTTATGCGATTAGATTCCTAAGAAATAGTTGTACGTTTTTAATTTAGATGTCAAATCTTAATTTGTTCTCTAAGTATGAGTAAATCGTCAAAACGTTTGAAGGACGGAAGCTGTAACTTTTCAAAGTTGTTTTCTACTAAAAAATAGGGGTGAGCATCGGTCGGGTCGGGCCGAAAACCCCCCAACCCGATCGGGTTTCGGGTGGACAAAACAGGCCCCGAAACCCTTCTTAAGTAAAGTTCGGGTTTCGGACTTCGGGTCTAATCGGGTTTCGAGTTCATCGGGTCGGGTTCATCGGGTTTCGGACATAAGTCTAAGCATAAAGTTCTGTTTGTTGAAAAATCCGTATAAAATCACTCATTGGTCTGATTGAGGTGTATAATATATGGATGGAAATCTCTTTGTGTCTAGAACATCTTTCTAGTTTACAACGAGATCTAATTGTGAATTTAAGGGGCTCGGAATAGTGTATTTCCCAAACTGGTCATGTTAAAACTGGGTTTGCGCACTGTTTTTGTAAATTTCATATAAAATAGGTCATTGATCCAAAAAAGGTGCATTTTATGCGATTAGATTCCTAAGAGATAGTAGTACGTTTTTAATTTAGATGTCAAATCTTAATTTGTTCTCTAAGTATGAGTAAATCGTCAAAACGTTTGAAGCACGGAAGCTGTAACTTTTCAAAGTTGTTTTCTACTAAAAACTAGGGGTGAGCATCGGTGGAGTCGGGCCGAAAAACCCCCAATCCGATCGGGTTTTAGGTGGACAAAACAGGACCCGAATCCCTTCCTAAGTAAAGTTTGGGTTTCGGACTTCGGGTCTAATCGGGTTTCGGGTTCATCGGGTCGGGCTCATCGGGTTTCGGACTTAGATGTAAGCATAAAGTTCTGTTTGTTGAAAAATCCGTATAAAATCACTCATTGGTCTGATTGAGGTATATAATATATCGATGGAAATCTCTTTGTGTCTAGAACAACGTTATAGTTTACAACGAGATCTAATTGTGACTTTAAGGGGCTCGGAATAGTGTATTTCCAAAACTGGTCATGTTAAAACGGATTTTGCGCACTGTTTTTGTAAAATTCATATAAAATTGGTCATTGATCCAAAAAAGGTGCATTTTATGCGATTAGATTCCTAAAAGATAGTAGTACGTTTTTAATTTAGATGTCAAATCTTAATTTGTTCTCTACGTATGACTAAATCGTCAAAACATTTGAAGGACGGAAGTTGTAACTTTTCAAAGTTGTTTTCTACTAAAAACTAGGGGTGAACATCGGTCGGGTCGGGCCGAAAAACCCCCAACCCGATCGGGTTTCGGGTGGACAAAACAAGCCCCGAAACCCTTCCTAAGTAAAGTTCGGGTTTTGGACTTCGGGTCTAATCGGGTTTTGGGTTCATCGGGTCGGGTTCATCGGGTTTCGGACTTAGATCTAAGCATAAAGTTTTGTTTGTTGACAAATCCGTACAAAATCACTCATTGGTCTGATTGAGGTGTATAATATATCTATGGAAAGCTCTTTGTGTCTATAACAACTTTCTAATTTACAACGAGATCTAATTGTTACTTTAAGGGGCTCGAAATAGTGTATTTCCAAACCTGGTCATGTTAAAACGAGTTTTGCGCACTGTTTTTGTAAAATTCATATAAAATTGGTCATTGATCCAAAAAAGGTGCATTTTATGCGATTAGATTTCTAAGAGATAGTAGTACATTTTTAATTTAGATGTCAAATCTTAATTTGTTTTCTAAGTATGAGTAAATCGTCAAAACGTTTGATGGACGGAAACTGTAACTTTTCAAAGTTGTTTTCTACTAAAAACTAGGGGTGAGCATCGGTCGGGTCGGGCCGAAAACCCCCAACCCGATCGGGTTTTGGGTGGACAAAACAGGCCCCGAAACCCTTCCTAAGTAAAGTTCGGGTTTCGGACTTCGGGTCTGTTCTGGTTTCGGACTTCGGGTCTAATCGGGTTTCGGGTTCATCGAGTCGGGTTCATCGGGTTTCGGACATAGATCTAAGCATAAAGTTATGTTTGTTGAAAAATCCGTATAAAATCACTCATTGGTCTGATTGATGTGTATAATATGTCGATGGAAAGCTCTTTGTGTCTAGAACAACTTTCTAGTTTACAATGAGATCTAATTGTGACTTTAAGGGGCTCGAAATAGTGTATTTCCAAAACTGGTCATGTTAAAACGGGTTTTGCGCACTGTTTTTGTAAAAGTCATATAAAATTGGTCATTGATCCAAAAAATGTGCATTTTATGCGATTAGATTTCTAAGAGATAGTAGTACGTTTTTAATTTAGATGTCAAATCTTAATTTGTTTTCTAAGTATAAGTAAATAGTCAAAACGTTTGATGGACGGAAACTATAACTTTTCAAAGTTGTTTTCTACTAAAAACTAGGGGTGAGCATCGGTCGGGTCGGGCCGAAAAACCCCCAACCCGATCGGGTTTCAGGTGGACAAAACAGGCCCCGAAACCCTTCCTAAGTAAAGTTCGGGTTTCGGACTTCGGGTCTGTTCGGGTTTCGGACTTCGGGTCTGTTCCGTTTTCAGACTTCGGGTCTAATCGGGTTTTGGGTTCATCGGGTCGGGTTCATCGGGTTTCGGACATAGATCTAAGCATAAAGTTCTGTTTGTTGAAAAATCCGTATAAAATCACTCATTGGTCTGATTGAGGTGTATAATATATCGATGGAAAGCTCTTTGTGTCTAGAACAACTTTCTAGTTTACAATGAGATCTAATTGTGACTTTAAGGGGCTCGAAATAGTGTATTTCCAAAACTGGTCATGTTAAAACGGGTTTTGCGCACTGTTTTTGTAAAAGTCATAAAATTGGTCATTGATCCAAAAAGGTGCATTTAAGGCGATTAGATTCCTAAGAAATAGTAGTACGTTTTTAATTTAGATGTCAAATCTTGATTTTTTCTCTAAGTATGAGTAAAACGTCAAAACGTTTGTAGGACGGAAGATGTAACTTTTCAAAGTTGTTTTCTACTAAAAACTAGAGGTGAGCATCGGTCGGGTCGGGTCGGGCCGAAAAACCCCCAACCCGATCGGGTTTTGGATGGACAAAACAGGCCCCGAAACCCTTCCTAAGTAAAGTTCGAGTTTCGGACGTCGGGTCTAATCGGTTTTCGGGTTCATCGGGTTTCGGACTTAGATCTAAGCATAAAGTTCTGTTTGTTGAAAAATCCGTATAAAATCACTCATTGGTCCGATTGAGGTGTATAATACATCGATGGAAAGCTCGTTGTGTCTAGAACAACCTTCTAGTTTACAACGAGATCTAATTGTGACTTTAAGGGGCTCGAAATAGTGTATTTCCAAAATTGGTCATGTTAAAACGGGTTTTGCGCACTGTTTTTGTAAAATTCATATAAAATTGGTCATTGATCCAAAAAACGTGCATTTAATGCGATTATATTCCTAAGAGATAGTAGTACGTTTTTAATTTAGATGTCAAATCTTAATTTGTTCTCTAAGTATGAGTAAATCGTCAAAACGTTTGAAGCACGGAAGCTGTAACTTTTCAAAGTTGTTTTCTACAAAAAACTAGGGGTGAGCATCGGTCGGGTCGGGCCGAAAAACCCCCAACCCGATCGGGTTTCGGGTGGACAAAACAGGCCCCGAAACCCTTCCTAAGTAAGGTTCGGGTTTCGGACTTCGGGTCTAATCGGGTTTCGGGTTCATCGGGTCGGGTTCATCGGGGTTCGGACTTAGATCTAAGCATAAAGTTCTATTTGTTGAAAAATCCGTATAAAATCACTCATTGGTCTGATTGAGGTGTATAATATGTCGATGGAAAGCTCTTTGTGTCTAGAACAACTTTCTAGTTTACAATGAGATCTAATTGTGACTTTAAGGGGCTCGAAATAGTGTATTTCCAAAACTGGTCATGTTAAAACGGGTTTTGCGCACTGTTTTTGTAAAAGTCATATAAAATTGGTCATTGATCCAAAAAATGTGCATTTTATGCGATTAGATTTCTAAGAGATAGTAGTACGTTTTTAATTTAGATGTCAAATCTTAATTTGTTTTCTATGTATGGGTAAATAGTCAAAACGTTTGATGGACGGAAACTGTAACTTTTCAAAGTTGTTTTCTACTAAAAACTAGGGGTGAGCATCGGTCGGGTCGGGCCGAAAAACCCCCAACCCGGTCGGGTTTCGGGTGGACAAAACAGGCCCCGAAACCCTTCCTAAGTAAAGTTCGGGTTTCGGACTTCGGGTCTGTTCGGGTTTCGGACTTCGGGACTGTTCCGTTTTCGGACTTCGGGTCTAATCGGGTTTTGGGTTCATCGGGTCGGGTTCATCGGGTTTCGGACTTAGATCTAAGCATAAAGTTCTGTTTGTTGAAAAATCCGTATAAAATCAGTCATTGGTCTGATTGAGGTGTATAATATATCGATGGAAAGCTCTTTGTGTCTAGAACAACTTTCTAGTTTACAGTGAGATCTAATTGTGACTTTAAGGGGCTCGAAATAGTGTATTTCCAAAACTGGTCATGTTAAAACGGGTTTTGCGCACTGTTTTTGTAAAAGTCATAAAATTGGTCATTGATCCAAAAAGGTGCATTTAAGGCGATTAGATTCCTAAGAAATAGTAATACGTTTTTAATTTAGATGTCAAATCTTAATTTGTTTTCTATGTATGGGTAAATAGTCAAAACGTTTGATGGACGGAAACTGTAACTTTTCAAAGTTGTTTTCTACTAAAAACTAGGGGTGAGCATCGGTCGGGTCGGGCCGAAAAACCCCCAACCCGGTCGGGTTTCGGGTGGACAAAACAGGCCCCGAAACCCTTCCTAAGTAAAGTTCGGGTTTCGGACTTCGGGTCTGTTCGGGTTTCGGACTTCGGGACTGTTCCGTTTTCGGACTTCGGGTCTAATCGGGTTTTGGGTTCATCGGGTCGGGTTCATCGGGTTTCGGACTTAGATCTAAGCATAAAGTTCTGTTTGTTGAAAAATCCGTATAAAATCAGTCATTGGTCTGATTGAGGTGTATAATATATCGATGGAAAGCTCTTTGTGTCTAGAACATCTCTCTAGTTTACAACGAGATCTAATTGTGACTTTAAGGGGCCCGAAATAGTGTATTTCTAAAACTGGTCATGTTAAAACGGGTTTTGCGCACTGTTTTTGTAAAATTCATATAAAATTGGTCATTCATCCAAAAAAGTTGCATTTTATGCGATTAGATTCCTAAGAGATAGTAGTACATTTTTAATTTAGATGTCAAATCTTAATTTGTTTTCTAAGTATGAGTAAATCGTCAAAACTTTTGATGGACGGAAACTGTAACTTTTCAAAGTTGTTTTCTACTAAAAACTAGGGGTGAGCATCGGTCGGGTCGGGCCGAAAACCCCCAACCCGATCGGGTTTCGGGTGGACAAAACTGGCCCCGAAAACCTTCCTAAGTAAAGTTCGGGTTTCGGACTTCGGGTCTAATCGGGTTTCGGGTTCATCGAGTCGGGTTCATCGGGTTTCGGACATAGAACTAAGCATAAAGTTATGTTTGTTGAAAAATCCGTATAAAATCACTCATTGGTCTGATTGAGGTGTATAATATGTCGATGGAAATCTCTTTGTGTCTAGAACAACTTTCTAGTTTACAATGAGATCTAATTGTGACTTTAAGAGGCTCGAAATAGTGTATTTCCAAAACTGGTCATGTTAAAACGGGTTTTGCGCACTGTTTTTGTAAAAGTAATATAAAATTGGTCATTGATCCAAAAAATGTGCATTTTATGCGATTAGATTTCTAAGAGATAGTAGTACGTTTTTAATTTAGATGTCAAATCCTAATTTGTTTTCTAAGTATGAGTAAATAGTCAAAACGTTTGATGGACGGAAACTGTAACTTTTCAAAGTTGTTTTCTACTAAAAACTAGGGGTGAGCATCGGTCGGGTCGGGCCGAAAAACCCCCAACCCGATCGGGTTTCGGGTGGACAAAACAGGCCCCGAAACCCTTCCTAAGTAAAGTTCGGGTTTCGGACTTCGGGTCTGTTCGGGTTTCGGACTTCGGGACTGTTCCGTTTTCGGACTTCGGGTCTAATCGGGTTTTGGGTTCATCGGGTCGGGTTCATCGGGTTTCGGACTTAGATCTAAGCATAAAGTTCTGTTTGTTGAAAAATCCGTATAAAATCAGTCATTGGTCTGATTGAGGTGTATAATATATCGATGGAAAGCTCTTTGTGTCTAGAACAACTTTCTAGTTTACAATGAGATCTAATTGTGACTTTAAGGGGCTCGAAATAGTGTATTTCCAAAACTGGTCATGTTAAAACGGGTTTTGCGCACTGTTTTTGTAAAAGTCATAAAATTGGTCATTGATCCAAAAAGGTGCATTTAAGGCGATTAGATTCCTAAGAAATAGTAATACGTTTTTAATTTAGATGTCAAATCTTAATTTTTTCTCTAAGTATGAGTAAATCGTCAAAACGTTTGTAGGACGGAAGATGTAACTTTTCAAAGTTGTTTTCTACTAAAAACTAGAGGTGAGCATCGGTCGGGTCGGGTCGGGCCGAAAAACCCCCAACCCGATCGGGTTTTGGATGGACAAAACAGGCCCCGAAACCCTTCCTAAGTAAAGTTCGAGTTTCGGACGTCGGGTCTAATCGGTTTTCGGGTTCATCGGGTCGGGTTCATCGGGTTTCAGACTTAGATCTAAGCATAAAGTTCTGTTTGTTGAAAAATCCGTATAAAATCACTCATTGGTCCGATTGAGGTGTATAATACATCGATGGAAAGCTCGTTGTGTCTAGAACAACCTTCTAGTTTACAACGAGATCTAATTGTGACTTTAAGGGGCTCGAAATAGTGTATTTCCAAAACTGGTCATGTTAAAACGGGTTTTGCGCACTGTTTTTGTAAAATTCATATAAAATTGGTCATTGATCCAAAAAAAGTGCATTTAATGCGATTATATTCCTAAGAGATAGTAGTACGTTTTTTATTTAGATGTCAAATCTTAATTTGTTCTCTAAGTATGAGTAAATCTTCCAAACGTTTGAAGCACGGAAGCTGTAACTTTTCAAAGTTGTTTTCTAGAAAAAACTAGGGGTGAGCATCGGTCGGGTCGGGCCGAAAAACCCCCAACCCGATCGGGTTTCGGGTGGACAAAACAGGGCCCGAAACCCTTCCTAAGTAAGGTTCGGGTTTCGGACTTCGGGTCTAATCGGGTTTCAGGTTCATCGGGTCGGGTTCATCGGGGTTCGGACTTAGATCTAAGCATAAAGTTCTATTTGTTGAAAAATCCGTATAAAATCACTCATTGGTCTGATTGAGGTGTATAATATATCGATGGAAAGCTCTTTGTGTCTAGAACAACTTTGTAGTTTACAACGAGATCTAATTGTGACTTATAGGGGCTCGAAATAGTGTATTTCCAAAACTGGTCAAGTTAAAACGGGTTTTGCGCACTGTTTTTGTAAACTTCTTATAAAATTGGTCATTGATCCAAAAAAGGTGCATTTTATGCGATTAGATTCCTAAGAAATAGTAGTACGTTTTTAATTTAGATGTCAAATCTTAATTTGTTCTCTAAGTATGAGTAAATCGTCAAAACGTTTGTAGGACGGAAGCTGTAACTTTTCAAAGTTGTTTTCTACTAAAACATAGGGGTGAGCATCGGTCGGGTCGGGCCGAAAAACCCCCAACCCGATCGGGTTTTGGGTGGATAAAACAGGCCCCGAAACCCTTCCTAAGTAAATTTCGGGTTTCGGACTTCGGGTTTCATCGGGTTTCGGACTTAGATCTAAGCATAAAGTTCTGTTTGTTGAAAACTCCGTATAAAATCACTCATTTGTCTTATTGAGGTGTATAATATATCGATGGAAAGCTCTTTGTGTCTAGAACATCTCTCTAGTTTACAACGAGATCTAATTGTGACTTTAAGGGGCCCGAAATAGTGTATTTCTAAAACTGGTCATGTTAAAACGGGTTTTGCGCACTGTTTTTGTAAAATTCATATAAAATTGGTCATTCATCCAAAAAAGTTGCATTTTATGCGATTAGATTCCTAAGAGATAGTAGTACATTTTTAATTTAGATGTCAAATCTTAATTTGTTTTCTAAGTATGAGTAAATCGTCAAAACTTTTGATGGACGGAAACTGTAACTTTTCAAAGTTGTTTTCTACTAAAAACTAGGGGTGAGCATCGGTCGGGTCGGGCCGAAAACCCCCAACCCGATCGGGTTTCGGGTGGACAAAACTGGCCCCGAAAACCTTCCTAAGTAAAGTTCGGGTTTCGGACTTCGGGTCTAATCGGGTTTCGGGTTCATCGAGTCGGGTTCATCGGGTTTCGGACATAGAACTAAGCATAAAGTTATGTTTGTTGAAAAATCCGTATAAAATCACTCATTGGTCTGATTGAGGTGTATAATATGTCGATGGAAATCTCTTTGTGTCTAGAACAACTTTCTAGTTTACAATGAGATCTAATTGTGACTTTAAGAGGCTCGAAATAGTGTATTTCCAAAACTGGTCATGTTAAAACGGGTTTTGCGCACTGTTTTTGTAAAAGTAATATAAAATTGGTCATTGATCCAAAAAATGTGCATTTTATGCGATTAGATTTCTAAGAGATAGTAGTACGTTTTTAATTTAGATGTCAAATCCTAATTTGTTTTCTAAGTATGAGTAAATAGTCAAAACGTTTGATGGACGGAAACTGTAACTTTTCAAAGTTGTTTTCTACTAAAAACTAGGGGTGAGCATCGGTCGGGTCGGGCCGAAAAACCCCCAACCCGATCGGGTTTCGGGTGGACAAAACAGGCCCCGAAACCCTTCCTAAGTAAAGTTCGGGTTTCGGACTTCGGGTCTGTTCGGGTTTCGGACTTCGGGACTGTTCCGTTTTCGGACTTCGGGTCTAATCGGGTTTTGGGTTCATCGGGTCGGGTTCATCGGGTTTCGGACTTAGATCTAAGCATAAAGTTCTGTTTGTTGAAAAATCCGTATAAAATCAGTCATTGGTCTGATTGAGGTGTATAATATATCGATGGAAAGCTCTTTGTGTCTAGAACAACTTTCTTGATAGGATTTATATAAACCCTAAACCGGATCTTTAAGCTCAAGAATGATTAGTTCTAGATCATGGAATAAACATATACAAATCACAACATGAACAGCGGAATTAAACGACAGATTTGTATAGCTAACAAGGTTCATTAATTTAAACATACTTATTACATACTCACGCCCCAATTTGTTGACCTAAGTTATCAACAAACGAATACTTCTTCTCAAGTATTAGGATTAAGAACCTTGGGGCTCATGCACACACATCTACACGTTTTTGTTTAAACGTGGGTTTCAAGAACGTCTAATTCTATATCTCTAGGTTTCTTTATATACTAGAAACCTAGATAAACTAGAAACTAGATAAATACCAATCCTAGATAAACTAGGAATCCTAGATAAACTAGAATTTACAAGGATAACTATAAAATAAACATATTACAATTCGAACCCTTGTAAGTTGAAGTTTTGACACATCAAATCTATATGAAATATTCCTAACAATCTTCCCCTATTTGATGATGACAAAACTTAGCATCAGAATCTTCAAGTAGCTCTTCCCCTTTTTGACATAATCAAATCCAAAACTTATCAAACTTGAATCTTCCCCTTGAATGATCAACACTTCTTCTTCCCCTGAATTTATGCTAACCATCCTTGTGTCTTCGAGGTTATATCAATTACGTTGTAAAGAAAATCAACCATTATCTATTTGAAGTTGAAGTAAAAAACCAAATCTTGAGTCTTATATCCCGTAGAAACCAAGTGAACAACAACGTCATTCTCATGAATGAGGGGATCCCAGTCCTTCGACCAATCTTCTTCTCTAAGATTTCGTCAAATTGAAGTCACATTCTTCGAACAATTACGTTAATAATCTTCATAATATCACGGGTTATCTTTAACAGGTGAATGATACCTTTAAAGATATGATAAGAACACAAACTCTAACTTTCACTTCTTCTTCAAACAAACTCTAATTAATCTTCCTTTTTGTAATCAACTGATGACGATCAAAGGGTAGTCATTTAAGCATTCTTCCTCTATCGTTCATCAAACCTTCATACCTTGTGTGTGTGAATTTTCTTGAAACAAACAAAAATCATCCTCCTTTTGTCGAGCATGATCCTAACATGGTGTGTGACATGTATTCTCCATTGCATCGCGGCTTTGATTTCATGGCTTTGAGGAATTCTGAGTGAAGAACAATTTTTATCAAGAAAAAAAAACTGCTGGATTTCGAGAATATCTGGGAGCGTTCTGGACGTCGTTCGGCCAATCCAACCAGACATAATGTTAAACAATATGTCCCGAAGCTGCTGTCCAAAAATCGCGACGATCCGACGGTTCAATCTCCGGGAATAGGCGAAACGGTCGGCTGTGATTTTCCAGAAAATTTCTGCGAAAAATCTGATTTTTCTTTCTTTCGTTCGCCTTCTTTCGTCTCTTCAAATCTTCCATTAAACCTTGTTTTTCTTCCAGATCAGAGAGCACCATGTGCTCTGATACCACCTGATAGGATTTATATAAACCCTAAACCGGATCTTTAAGCTCAAGAATGATTAGTTCTAGATCATGGAATAAACATATACAAATCACAACATGAACAGCGGAATTAAACGACAGATTTGTATAGCTAACAAGGTTCATTAATTTAAACATACTTATTACATACTCACGCCCCAATTTGTTGACCTAAGTTATCAACAAACGAATACTTCTTCTCAAGTATTAGGATTAAGAACCTTGGGGCTCATGCACACACATCTACACGTTTTTGTTTAAACGTGGGTTTCAAGAACGTCTAATTCTATATCTCTAGGTTTCTTTATATACTAGAAACCTAGATAAACTAGAAACTAGATAAATACCAATCCTAGATAAACTAGGAATCCTAGATAAACTAGAATTTACAAGGATAACTATAAAATAAACATATTACAATTCGAACCCTTGTAAGTTGAAGTTTTGACACATCAAATCTATATGAAATATTCCTAACATTTCTAGTTTACAATGAGATCTAATTGTGACTTTAAGGGGCTCGAAATAGTGTATTTCCAAAACTGGTCATGTTAAAACGGGTTTTGCGCACTGTTTTTGTAAAAGTCATAAAATTGGTCATTGATCCAAAAAGGTGCATTTAAGGCGATTAGATTCCTAAGAAATAGTAATACGTTTTTAATTTAGATGTCAAATCTTAATTTTTTCTCTAAGTATGAGTAAATCGTCAAAACGTTTGTAGGACGGAAGCTGTAACTTTTCAAAGTTGTTTTCTACTAAAACATAGGGGTGAGCATCGGTCGGGTCGGGCCAAAAACCCCCAACCCGATCGGGTTTTGGGTGGATAAAACAGGCCCCGAAACCCTTCCTAAGTAAATTTCGGGTTTCGGACTTCGGGTTTCATCGGGTTTCGGACTTAGATCTAAGCATAAAGTTCTGTTTGTTGAAAACTCCGTATAAAATCACTCATTTGTCTTATTGAGGTGTATAATATATCGATGGAAAGCTCTTTGTGTCTAGAACATCTCTCTAGTTTACAACGAGATCTAATTGTGACTTTAAGGGGCCCGAAATAGTGTATTTCTAAAACTGGTCATGTTAAAACGGGTTTTGCGCACTGTTTTTGTAAAATTCATATAAAATTGGTCATTCATCCAAAAAAGTTGCATTTTATGCGATTAGATTCCTAAGAGATAGTAGTACATTTTTAATTTAGATGTCAAATCTTAATTTGTTTTCTAAGTATGAGTAAATCGTCAAAACTTTTGATGGACGGAAACTGTAACTTTTCAAAGTTGTTTTCTACTAAAAACTAGGGGTGAGCATCGGTCGGGTCGGGCCGAAAACCCCCAACCCGATCGGGTTTCGGGTGGATAAAACTGGCCCCGAAAACCTTCCTAAGTAAAGTTCGGGTTTCGGACTTCGGGTCTAATCGGGTTTCGGGTTCATCGAGTCGGGTTCATCGGGTTTCGGACATAGAACTAAGCATAAAGTTATGTTTGTTGAAAAATCCGTATAAAATCACTCATTGGTCTGATTGAGGTGTATAATATGTCGATGGAAATCTCTTTGTGTCTAGAACAACTTTCTAGTTTACAATGAGATCTAATTGTGACTTTAAGGGGCTCGAAATAGTGTATTTCCAAAACTGGTCATGTTAAAACGGGTTTTGCGCACTGTTTTTGTAAAAGTAATATAAAATTGGTCATTGATCCAAAAAATGTGCATTTTATGCGATTAGATTTCTAAGAGATAGTAGTACGTTTTTAATTTAGATGTCAAATCCTAATTTGTTTTCTAAGTATGAGTAAATAGTCAAAACGTTTGATGGACGGAAACTGTAACTTTTCAAAGTTGTTTTCTACTAAAAACTAGGGGTGAGCATCGGTCGGGTCGGGCCGAAAAACCCCCAACCCGATCGGGTTTCGGGTGGACAAAACAGGCCCCGAAACCCTTCCTAAGTAAAGTTCGGGTTTCGGACTTCGGGTCTGTTCGGGTTTCGGACTTCGGGTCTAATCGGGTTTTGGGTTCATCGGGTCGGGTTCATCGGGTTTCGGACTTAGATCTAAGCATAAAGTTCTGTTTGTTGAAAAATCCGTATAAAATCACTCATTGGTCTGATTGAGGTGTATAATATATCGATGGAAAGATCTTTGTGTCTAGAACAACTTTCTAGTTTACAATGAGATCTAATTGTGACTTTAATGGGCTCGAAATAGTGTATTTCCAAAACTGGTCATGTTAAAACGGGTTTTGCGCACTGTTTTTGTAAAAGTCATAAAATTGGTCATTGATCCAAAAATGTGCATTTAAGGCGATTAGATTCCTAAGAAATAGTAGTACGTTTTTAATTTAGATGTCAAATCTTAATTTGTTCTCTAAGTATGAGTAAATCGTCAAAACGTTTGAAGGACGGAAGATGTAACTTTTCAAAGTTGTTTTCTACTAAAAACTAGAGGTGAGCATCGGTCGGGTCGGGTCGGGCCGAAAAACACCCAACCCGATCGGGTTTTGGATGGACAAAACAGGCCCCGAAACCCTTCCTAAGTAAAGTTCGAGTTTCGGACGTCGGGTCTAATCGGTTTTCGGGTTCATCGGGTCGGGTTCATCGGGTTTCGGACTTAGATCTAAGCATAAAGTTCTGTTTGTTGAAAAATCCGTATAAAATCACTCATTGGTCCGATTGAGGTGTATAATACATCGATGGAAAGCTCGTTGTGTCTAGAACAACCTTCTAGTTTACAACGAGATCTAATTGTGACTTTAAGGGGCTCGAAATAGTGTATTTCCAAAACTGGTCATGTTAAAACGGGTTTTGCGCACTGTTTTTGTAAAATTCATATAAAATTGGTCATTGATCCAAAAAAAGTGCATTTAATGCGATTATATTCCTAAGAGATAGTAGTACGTTTTTAATTTAGATGTCAAATCTAAATTTGTTCTCTAAGTATGAGTAAATCGTCAAAACGTTTGAAGGACGGAAGCTGTAACTTTTCAAAGTTGTTTTCTACAAAAAACTAGGGGTGAGCATCGGTCGGGTCGGGCCGAAAAACCCCCAACCCGATCGGGTTTCGGGTGGACAAAATAGGCCCCGAAACCCTTCCTAAGTAAGGCTCGGGTTTCGGACTTCGGGTCTAATCGGGTTTCGGGTTCATCGGGTCGGGTTCATCGGGTTTCGGACTTAGATCTAAGCATAAAGTTCTATTTGTTGAAAAATCCGTATAAAGTCACTCATTTGTCTGATTGAGGTGTATAATATATCGATGGACTGCTCTTTGTGTCTAGAACAACTTTGTAGTTTACAACGAGATCTAATTGTGACTTTAAGGGGCTCGAAATAGTGTATTTCCAAAACTGGTCAAGTTAAAACGGGTTTTGCGCACTGTTTTTGTAAACTTCTTATAAAATTGGTCATTGATCCAAAAAAGGTGCATTTTATGTGATTAGATTCCTAAGAAATAGTAGTACGTTTTTAATTTAGATGTCAAATCTTAATTTGTTCTCTAAGTATGAGTAAATCGTCAAAACGTTTCAAGGACGGAAGCTGTAACTTTTCAATGTTGTTTTCTACTAAAAAATAGGTGTGAGCATCGGTCGGGTCGGGCCGAAAAACCCCCAACCCGATCGGGTTTTGGGTGGATAAAACAGGCCCCGAAACCCTTCCTAAGTAAATTTCGGGTTTCGGACTTCGGGTTTCATCGGGTTTCGGACTTAGATCTAAGCATAAAGTTCTGTTTGTTGAAAACTCCGTATAAAATCACTCATTTGTCTGATTGAGGTGTATAATATATCGATGGAAAGCTCTTTGTGTCTAGAACATCTCTCTAGTTTACAACGATATCTAATTGTGACTTTAAGGGGCTCGAAATAGTGTATTTCTAAAACTGGTCATGTTAAAACGGGTTTTGCGCACTGTTTTTGTAAAATTAATATAAAATTGGTCATTCATCCAAAAAAGGTGCATTTTAGGCGATTAGATTCCTAAGAAATAGTAGTACGTTTTTAAGTTAGATGTCAAATCTTAATTTGTTCTCTAAGTATAAGTAAATCGTCAAAAGGTTTGAAGGACGGAAGTTGTAAGTTTTCAAAGTTGTTTTCTACTAAAAACTAGGGGTGAGCATCGGTCGGGTCGGGCCGAAAAACCCCCAACCCGATCGGGTTTTGGGTGGATAAAACAGGCCCCGAAACCCTTCCTAAGTAAATTTCGGGTTTCGGACTTCGGGTTTCATCGGGTTTCGGACTTAGATCTAAGCATAAAGTTCTGTTTGTTGAAAACTCCGTATAAAATCACTCATTTGTCTGATTGAGGTGTATAATATATCGATGGAAAGCTCTTTGTGTCTAGAACAACTTTCTAGTCTACAACGAGATCTAATTGTGACTTTAAGGGGCTCGCAATAGTGTATTTCCAAAACTGGTCATGTTAAAACGTGTTTTGCGCACTGTTTTTGTAAAATTCATATAAAATTGGTCATTGATAAAAAAAGGTGCATTTTATGCGATTAGATTCCTAAGAGATAGTAGTACGTTTTTAATTTAGATGTAAAATCTTAATTTGTTCTCTAAGTATGAGTAAATCGTCAAAACGTTTGAAGGACGGAAGTTGTAACTTTTCAAAGTTGTTTTCTACAAAAAAACTAGGGGTGAGCATCGGTCGGGTCGGGCCGAAAACCCCCCAACCCGATCGGGTTTCGAGTGGACAAAACAGGCCCCAATACCCTTCCTAAGTAAAGTTCGGGTTTCGGACTTCGGGTCTAATCGGGTTTCAGGTTCATCGGGTCGGGTTCATCGGGTTTCGGACTTAGATCTAAGCATAAAGTTCTGTTTGTTGAAAAATCCGTATAAAATCAATCATTGGTCTGATTGAGGTGTATAATATATCGATGGAAAGCTCTTTGTGTCTAGAACAACTTTGTAGTTTACAACGAGATCTAATTGTGACTTTAAGGGGCTCGAAATAGTGTATTTCCAAAACTGGTCAAGTTAAAACGGGTTTTGCGCACTGTTTTTGTAAACTTCTTATAAAATTGGTCATTGATCCAAAAAAGGTGTTTTTTATGCGATTAGATTCCTAAGAAATAGTAGTACGTTTTTAATTTAGATGTCAAATCTTAATTTGTTCTGTAAGTATGAGTAAATCGTCAAAACGTTTGAAGGACGGAAACTGTAACTTTTCAAAGTTGTTTTCTACAAAAAACTAGGGGTGAGCATCGGTCGGGTCGGGCCGAAAAACCCCCAACCTGATCGGGTTTCGGGTGGACAAAACAGTCCCCGAAACCCTTCCTAAGTAAAGTTCGGGTTTCGGACTTCGGGTCTAATCGGTTTTCGGGTTCATCGGGTCGGGTTCATCGGGTTTCGGACTTAGATCTAAGCATAAAGTTCTATTTGTTGAAAAATCCGTATAAAATCACTCATTGGTCTGATTGAGGTGTATAATATATCGATGGAAAGCTCTTTGTGTCTAGAACAACTTTGTAGTTTACAACGAGATCTAATTGTGACTTTAAGGGGCTCGAAATAGTGTATTTCCAAAACTGGTCAAGTTAAAACGGGTTTTGCGCACTGTTTTTGTAAACTTCTTATAAAATGTCATTGATCCAAAAAAGGTGCATTTTATGCGATTAGATTCCTAAGAAATAGTAGTACGTTTTTAATTTAGATGTCAAATCTTAATTTGTTCTCTAAGTATGAGTAAATCGTCAAAACGTTTGAAGGACGGAAGCTGTAACTTTTCAAAGTTGTTTTCTACTAAAAAATAGGGGTGAGCATCGGTCGGGTCGGGCCGAAAAACCCCCAACCCGATCGGGTTTCGGGTGGACAAACCAGGCCCCGAAACCCTTCCTAAGTAAAGTTCGGATTCCGGACTTCGGGTCTAATCGGGTTTCGGGTTCATCGGGTCGGGTTCATCGGGTTTCGGACTTAGATCTCAGCATAAAGTTCTGTTTGTTGAAAAATCCGTATAAAATCACTCATTAGTCTGATTGAGGTGTATAATATATCGATGGAAATCTCTTTGTGTCTAGAACATCTTTCTACTTTACAACGAGATCTAATTGTGACTTTAAGGGGCTCGCAATAGTGTATTTCCAAAACTGGTCATGTTAAAACGGGTTTTGCGCACTGTTTTTGTAAAATTCATATAAAATTGGTCATTGATCAAAAAAAGGTGCATTTTATGCGATTAGATTCCTAAGAGATAGTAGTACGTTTTTAATTTAGATGTAAAATCTTAATTTGTTCTCTAGGTATGAGTAAATCGTCAAAACGTTGGAGGACGGAAGCAGTAACTTTTCAAAGTTGTTTTCTACAAAAAACTAGGGGTGAGCATCGGTCGGGTCGGGCCGAAAACCCCCCAACCCGATCGGGTTTTGAGTGGACAAAACAGGCCCCAATACCCTTCCTAAGTAAAGTTCGGGTTTCGGACTTCGGGTCTAATCGGGTTTCGGGTTCATCGGGTCGGGTTCATCGGGTTTCGGACTTAGATCTAAGCATAAAGTTCTGTTTGTTGAAAAATCCGTATAAAATCACTCATTGGTCTGATTGAGGTGTATAATATTGTAACACCCGGAAAATCCTAGTAAGTAATAATAGTCCTAATATTTCTTAATAATTAACCCCTATTTTGGGGTGTTACAAATATATCGATATAAATCTCTTTGTGTCTAGAACAACTTTGTAGTTTACAACGAGATCTAATTGTGACTTTAAGGGGCTCGAAATAGTGTATTTCCAAAACTGGTCAAGTTAAAACGGGTTTTGCGCACTGTTTTTGTAAACTTCTTATAAAATTGGTCATTGATCCAAAAAAGGTGTATTTTATGCGATTAGATTCCTAAGAAATAGTAGTACGTTTTTAATTTAGATGTCAAATCTTAATTTGTTCTGTAAGTATGAGTAAATCGTCAAAACGTTTGAAGGACGAAAGCTGTAACTTTTCAATGTTGTTTTCTACTAAAAACTAGGGGTGAGCATCGGTCGGGTCGGGACGAAAAACCCCCAACCCGATCGGGTTTCGGGTGGACAAAACAGGCCCCGAAACCTTTCCTAAGTAAAGTTCGGGTTTCGGACTTCGGGTATAATCGGGTTTCGGACTTAGATCTAAGCATAAAGTTCTGTTTGTTGAAAAATCCGTATAAAATCACTCATTGGTCTGATTGAGGTGTATAATATATCGATGGAAAGCTATTTGTGCCTAGAACTACTTTCTAGTTTACATCGAGATCTAATTGTGACTTTAAGGGGCTCGAAATAGCGTATTTCCAAAACTGGTCATGTTAAAACGGGTTTTGCGCACAGTTTTTGTAAAATTCATATAAAATTGGTCTTTGATCCAAAAAAGGTGCATTTTAGGCGATTAGATTCCTAAGAAATAGTAGTACGTTTTTAATTTAGATGTCAAATATTAATATGTTATCTAATTATAAGTAAATCGTCAAAAGGTTTGAAGGACGGAAGCTGTAACTTTTCAAAGTTGTTTTCTACTAGAAACTAGGGGTGAGCATCGGTCGGGTTGGGCCGAAAAACCCCCAACCCGATCGGGTTTCGGGTGGATAAAACCGGCCCCGAAACCCTTCCTAAGTAAATTTCAGGTTTCGGACTTCGGGTTTCATCGGGTCGGGTTCATCGGGTTTCGGACTTAGATCTAAGCATAAAGTTCTGTTTGTTGAAAAATCCGTATAAAATCACCCATTTATCTGATTGAGGTGTATAGTATATCGATGGAAAGCTCTTTGTGTCTAGAACAACTTTATAGTTTACAACGAGATCTGATTGTGACTTTAAGGGGCTCGAAATAGTGTATTTCCAAAACTGGTCATGTTAAAACGGGTTTTGCGCACTGTTTTTGTAAAATTCATATAAAATTGGTCATTGATCCAAAAAAGGTGCATTTTATGCGATTAGATTCCTAAGAGATAGTAGTACGTTTTTAATTTAGATGTCAAATCTTAATTTGTTCTCTAATTATGAGTAAATCGTCAAAACGTTTGTAGGACGGAAGCTGTAACTTTTCAAAGTTGTTTTCTAATAAAAGCTAGGGGTGAGCATCGGTCGGGTCGGGTCGGGTCGAAAAACCCCCAACCCGATCGGGTTTCGATTGGACAAAACAGGCCCCGAAACCCTTCCTAAGTAAAGTTCGGGTTTCGGACTTCGTGTCTAATCGGATTTCGGGTTCATCGGGTTTCGGACTTAGATCTAAGCATAAAGTTCTGTTTGTTGAAAAATCCGTATAAAATCACTCATTGGTCTGATTGAGGTGTATAATATATTGATGGAAAGCTCTTTGTGTCTAGAACAACTCTCTAGTTTACAACGAGATCTAATTGTGACTTTAAGGGGCTCGAAATAGTGTATTTCCAAAACTGGTCATGTTAAAACGGGTTTTGCGCACTGTTTTTGTAAAATTCATATAAAATTGGTCATTGATCCAAAAAAGGTGCATTTTAGGCGATTAGATTCCTAAGAAATAGTAGTACATTTTTAATTTAGATGTCAAATCTTAATTTGTTCTCTAAGTATAAGTAAATCGTTAAAAGGTTTGAAGGACGGAAGTTGTAACTTTTCAAAGTTGTTTTCTACTAAAAACTAGGGGTGAGCATCGGTCGGGTCGGGCCGAAAAACCCCCAACCCGATCGGGTTTCGGGTGGATAAAACAGGCCCCGAAACCCTTCCTAAGTAAATTTCGGGTTTCGGGTTTCATCGGGTCGGGTTCATCGGGTTTCGGACTTAGATCTAAGCATAAAGTTCTGTTTGTTGAAAAATCCGTATAAAATCACTCATTTGTCTGATTGAGGTGTATAATATATCGATGGAAAGCTCTTTGTGTCTAGAACAACTCTCTAGTTTACAACGACATCTAATTGTGACTTTTAGGGGCTTGAAATAGTGTATTTCAAAAAATGGTCATGTTAAAACGGGTTTTGCGCACTGATTTTGTAAAAGACATATAAAATTGGTCATTGATCCAAAAAAGGTGCATTTTATGCGATTAGATTCCTAAGAGATAGTAGTACGTTTTTAATTTAGATGTCAAATCTTAATTTGTTCTCTAAGTATGAGTAAATCGTCAAAACGTTTGAAGGACGGAAGCTGTAACTTTTCAAAGTTGTTTTCTACAAAAAACTAGGGGTGAGCATCGGTCGGGTCGGGCCGAAAACCCCCCAACCCGATCGGGTTTCGAGTGGACAAAACAGGCCCCAAAACCCTTCCTAAGTAATCTTCGGGTTTCGGACTTCGGGTCTAATCGGGTTTCGGGTTCATCGGGTCGGGTTCATCGGGTTTCGGACTTAGATCAAAGCATAAAGTTCTGTTTGTTGAAAAATCCGTATAAAATCACTCATTGGGCTGATTGAGGTGTATAATATATCGATGGAAAGCTCTTTGTGTCTAGAACAACTTTGTAGTTTACAACGAGATCTAATTGTGACTTTAAGGGGCTCGAAATAGTGTATTTCCAAAACTGGTCAAGTTAAAACGGGTTTTGCGCACTGTTTTTGTAAACTTCATATAAAATTGGTCATTGATCCAAAAAAGGTGCATTTTATGCGATTAGATTCTAAGACATAGTAGTACGTTTTTAATTTAGATGTCAAATCTTAATTTGTTCTCTAAGTATGAGTAAATCGTCAAAACGTTTGAAGGACGGAAGCTGTAACTTTTCAAAGTTCTTTTCTACTAAAAACTAGGGGTGAGCATCGGTCGGGTCGGGCCGAAAAACCCCCAACGGGTTTCGGGTGGGCAAAAAAGGCCCCGAAACCCTTCCTAAGTAAAGTTCGGGTTTCGGACTTCGGGTCTAATCGGGTTTCGGGTTCATCGGGTCGGGTTCATCGGGTTTCGGACTTAGATCTAAGCATAAAGTTCTGTTTGTTGAAAAATCCGTATAAAATCACTCATTAGTCTGATTGAGGTGTATAATATTTCGATGGAAAGCTCTTTGTGTCTAGAACAACTTTCTAGTTTACAACGAGATCTAATTGTGACTTTAAAGGGCTCGAAATAGTGTATTTCCAAAACTGGTCATGTTAAAACGGGTTTTGCGCACTATTTTTGTAAAATTCATATAAAATTGGTCATTGATCCCAAAAAGTGCATTTTATGCGATTAGATTCCTAAGAGATAGTAGTACGTTTTTAATTTAGATGTCAAATCTTAATTTGTCTAAGTATGAGTAAATCGTCAAAACATTTGACGGACGGAAGCTGTAAATTTTTAAAGTTGTTTTCTACTAAAAACTAGGGGTGAGCATCGGTCGGGTCGGGCCGAAAAACCCCCAACCCGATCGGGTTTCGGGTGGACAAAACAGGCCTCGAAACCCTTCCTAAGTAAAGTTCGGGTTTTGGACTTCGGGTCTAATCGGGTTTCGGGTTCAAAGGGTCGGGTTCATCGGGTTCGGACTTAGATCTCAGCATAAAGTTCTGTTTGTTGAAAAATCCGTATAAAATCACTCATTGGTCTGATTGAGGTGTATAATATATCGATGGAAATCTCTTTATGTCTAGAACAACTTTGTAGTTTACAACGAGATCTAATTGTGACTTTAAGGGGCTCGAAATAGTGTATTTCCAAAACTGGTCAAGTTAAAACGGGTTTTGCGCACTGTTTTTGTAAACTTCTTATAAAATTGGTCATTGATCCAAAAAAGGAGCATTTTATGCGATTAGATTCCTAAGACATAGTAGTACGTTTTTAATTTAGATGTCAAATCTTAATTTGTTCTTTAAGTATGAGTAAATCGTCAAAACGTTTGAAGGACGGAAGCTGTAACTTTTCAAAGTTGTTTTCTACAAAAAACTAGGGGTGAGCATCGGTCGGGTCGGGCCGAAAACCCCCCAACCCGATCGGGTTTCGAGTGGACAAAACAGGCCCCAAAACCCTTCCTAAGTAATCTTTGGGTTTCGGACTTCGGGTCTAATCGGGTTTCGGGTTCATCGGGTCGGGTTCATCGGGTTTCGGACTTAGATCAAAGCATAAAGTTCTGTTTGTTGAAAAATCCGTATAAAATCACTCATTGGTCTGATTGAGGTGTATAATATATCGATGGAAAGCTCCTTGTGTCTAGAACAACTTTGTAGTTTACAACGAGATCTAATTGTGACTTTAAGGGGCTCGAAATAGTGTATTTCCAAAACTGGTCAAGTTAAAACGGGTTTTGCGCACTGTTTTAGTAAACTTCTTATAAAATTGGTCATTGATCCAAAAAAGGTGCATTTTATGCGATTAGATTCCTAAGACATAGTAGTACGTTTTTAATTTAGATGTCAAATCTTAATTTGTTCTCTAAGTATGAGTAAATCGTCAAAACGTTTGAAGGACGGAAGCTGTAACTTTTCAAAGTTGTTTTCTACTAAAAACTAGGGGTGAGCATCGGTCGGGTCGGGCCGAAAAACCCCCAACGGGTTTCGGGTGGGCAAAAAAGGCCCCGAAACCCTTCCTAAGTAAAGTTCGGGTTTCGGACTTCGGGTCTAATCGGGTTTCGGGTTCATCGGGTTTCGGACTTAGATCTAAGCATAAAGTTCTGTTTGTTGAAAAATCCGTATAAAATCACTCATTAGTCTGATTGAGGTGTATAATATTTCGATGGAAAGCTCTTTGTGTCTAGAACAACTTTCTAGTTTACAAAGAGATCTAATTGTGACTTTAAGGGGCTCGAAATAGTGTATTTCCAAAACTGGTCATGTTAAAACGGGTTTTGCGCACTATTTTTGTAAAATTCATATAAAATTGGTCATTGATCCCAAAAAGTGCATTTTATGCGATTAGATTCCTAAGAGATAGTAGTACGTTTTTAATTTAGATGTCAAATCTTAATTTGTCTAAGTATGAGTAAATCGTCAAAACATTTGAAGGACGGAAGCTGTAAATTTTTAAAGTTGTTTTCTACTAAAAACTAGGGGTGAGCATCGGTCGGGTCGGGCCGAAAAACCCCCAACCCGATCGTGTTTCGGGTGGACAAAACAGGCCTCGAAACCCTTCCTAAGTAAAGTTCGGGTTTTGGACTTCGGGTCTAATCGGGTTTCGGGTTCATAGGGTCGGGTTCATCGGGTTCGGACTTAGATCTCAGCATAAAGTTCTGTTTGTTGAAAAATCCGTATAAAATCACTCATTGGTCTGATTGAGGTGTATAATATATCGATGGAAATCTCTTTATGTCTAGAACAACTTTCAAGTTTACAACGAGATCTAATGGTGATTTTAAGAGGCTCGAAATAGTGTATTTCCAAAACTGGTCATGTTAAAACGGGTTTTGCGCACTGTTTTTGTAAAATTCATATAAAATTGGTCAGTTATCCAAAAAAGGTGCATTTTATGCGATTAGATTCCGAAGAGATAGTAGTACGTTTTTAATTTAGATGTCAAATCTTAATTTGTTCTCTAAGTATGAGTAAATCGTCAAAAAGTTTGAAGCACGGAAGCTGTAACTTTTCAAAGTTGTTTTCTACTAAAAACTAGGGGTGAGCATTGGTCGGGTCGGGCCGAAAAACCCCCAATCCGATCGGGTTTCGGGTGGACAAAACAGGCCCCGAATCCCTTCCTAAGTAAAGTTTGGGTTTCGGACTTCGGGTCTAATCGGGTTTCGGGTTCATTGGGTGGGGCTCATCGGGTTTCGGACTTAGATCTAAGCATAAAGTTCTGTTTGTGGAAAAATACGTATAAAATCACTCATTGGTCTGATTGAGGTGTATAATATATCTATGGAAAGCTCTTTGTGTCTAGAACAACGTTCTAGTTTACAACGAGATCTAATTGTGACTTTAAGGGGCTCGAAATAGTGTATTTCCAAAACTGGTCAAGTTAAAATGGGTTTTGCGCACTGTTTTTGTAAACTTCATATAAAATTGGTCATTGATCCAAAAAAGGTGCATTTTTTGGGATTAGATTCCTCATAAATTGTAGTACGTTTTTAATTTAGATGTCAAATCTTAATTTGTTCTCTAAGTATGAGTAAATCGTCAAAACGTTTGAAGGACGGAAGCTGTAACTTTTCAAAGTTGTTTTCTACTAAAAACTAGGGGTGAGCATCGGTCGGGCCGGGCCGAAAAACCCGCAACCCGATCGGGTTTCGGGTGGGCAAAACAGGCCCCGAAACACTTCCAAAGTAAAGTTCGGGTTTCGGACATCGGGTCTAATCGGGTTTCGGGTTCATCGGGTTTCGGACTTAGATCTAAGCATAAAGTTCTGTTTGTTGAAAACTCCGTATAAAATCACTCATTGGTCTGATTGAGGTGTATAATATATCGATGGAAAGCTCTTTGTGTCTAGAACAACTTTCAAGTTTACAACGAGATCTAATTGTGACTTTAAGGGGCTCGAAATAGTGTATTTCCAAAACTGGTCAAGTTAAAACGGGTTTTGCGCACTGTTTTTGTAAACTTCTTATAAAATTGGTCATTGATCCAAAAAAGGTGCATTTTATGCGATTAAATTCCTCATAAATAGTAGTACGTTTTTAATTTAGATGTCAAATCTTAATTTGTTCCATAAGTATGAGTAAATGGTCAAAACATTTGAAGGACGTTTTTAATTTAAATGTCAAATCTTAATTTGTTATGCGATTAGATTCCTAAGAGATAGTAGTACGTTTTTAATTTAAATGTCAAATCTTAATTTGTTCTCTAAGTATGAGTAAATCGTCAAAACATTTGAAGGACGGAAGCTGTAACTTTTTAAAGTTGTTTTCTACTAAAAACTAGGGGTGAGCATCGGTCAGGTCGGGCCGAAAAATCCCCAACCCGATCGGGTTTCGGGTGGACAAAACAGGCCCCGAAACCCTTCCTAAGTAAAGTTCGGGTTTTGGACTTCGGGTCTAATCGGGTTTCGGGTTTCGGGTTCATCGGGTCGGGTTCATCGGGTTTCAGACTTAGATCGAAGCATAAAGTTCTGTTTGTTGGCAAACCCGTATAAAATCACTCATTGGTCTGATTGAGGTGTATAATATATCTATCGAAAGCTCTTTGTGTCTAGAACAACTTTCTAGTTTACAACGAGATTTAATTGTGACTTTAAGGGGCTCGAAATAGTGTATTTCCAAACCTGGTCATGTTAAAACGAGTTTTGCGCACTGTTTTTGTAAAATTCATATCAAATTGGTCATTGATATAAAAAAGGTGCATTTTATGCGATTAGATTCCTAAGAGATAGTAGTACGTTTTTAATTTAGATGTCAAATCTTAATTTGTTTTCTAAGTATGAGTAAATCGTCAAAACGTTTGGTGGACGGAAACTGTAACTTGTCAAAGTTGTTTTCTACTACAAACTAGGGGTGAGCATCGGTCGGGTCGGGCCGAAAAACCCCCAACCCGATCGGATTTCGGGTGGACAAAACAGGCCCCGAAACCCTTCCTAAATAAAGTTCGAGTTTCGGACTTCGGGTCTAATCGGGTTTCGGGTTCATCGGGTCGGGTTCATCGTGTTCCGGACTTAGATCTAAGGATAAAGTTCTGTTTGTTGAAAAATCCGTATAAAATCACTCATTGGTCTGATTCATGTGTATAATATATCGATGGAAATCTCTTTGTGTCTAGATCAACTTTCTAGTTTACAACGAGATCTAATTGTGACTTTAAGGGGCTCGAAATAGTGTATTTCCAAAACTGGTCATGTTAAAACGGGTTTTGGGCACTGTTTTTGTAAAATTCATATAAAATTGGTCATTGATCCAAAAAGGTGCATTTAAAGCGATTAGATTCCTAAGAGATAGTAGTATGTCTTTAATTTAGATGTCAAATCTTAATTTGTTCTCTAAGTATGAGTAAATCGTCAAAACGTTTGAAGGACGGAAGCTGTAACTTTCCAAAGTTGTTTTCTACTAAAAACTAGGGGTGAGCATCGGTCGGGTCGGGTCGGGCCGAAAAACCCCCAACCCGATCGGGTTTCGGATTGATAAAACAGGCCCCGAAACCCTTCCTAAGTAAAGTTCGAGTTTTGGACGTCGGGTCTAATCGAGTTTTGGACGTCGGGTCTAATCGGTTTTCGGGTTCATCGGGTCGGGTTCATCGGGTTTCGGACTTAGATCTAATCATAAAGTTCTGTTTGTTGAAAAATCCGTATAAAATCACTCATTGGTCTGATTGAGGTGTATAATACATCGATGGAAAGCTCTTTGTGTCTACAACAACTTGCTAGTTTACAACGAGATCTAATTGTGACTTTAAGGGCTCGAAATAGTGTATTTCCAAAACTGGTCATGTTAAAACGGGTTTTGCGCACTGTTTTTGTAAAATCCATATAAAACTGGTCATTGATCCCAAAAAAGTGCATTTTATGCGATTAGATTCCTAAGAGATAGTAGTACGTTTTTAATTTAGATGTCAAATCTTAATTTGTTCTCTAAGTATGAGTAAATCGTCAAAACATTTGAAGGACGGAAGCTGTAACTTTTTAAAGTTGTTTTCTACTAAAAACTAGGGGTGAGCATCGGTCGGGTCGGGCCGAAAAACCCCCAACCCGATCGGGTTTCGGGTGGGCAAAACAGGCCCCGAAACCCTTCCTAAGTAAAGTTCGGGTTTCGGACTTCGGGTCTAATCGGGTTTCGGGTTCATTGGGGTTTCGGACTTAGATCTAAGCATAAAGTTTTGTTTGTTGAAAAATCCGTATAAAATCACTCATTGGTCTGATTGAGGTGTATAATATATCGATGGAAATCTCTTTGTGTCTAGAATAACTTTCTAGTTTACAACGAGATCTAATTGTGACTTTAAGGGGCTCGAAATAGTGTATTTCCAAAACTGGTCATGTTAAAACGGGTTTTGGGCACTGTTTTTGTAAAATTCATATAAAATTGGTCATTGATCCAAAAAGGTGCATTTAAGGCGATTAGATTCCTAAGAGATAGTAGTATGTCTTTAATTTAGATGTCAAATCTTAATTTGTTCTCTAACTATGAGTAAATCGTCAAAACGTTTGAAGGACGGAAGCTGTAACTTTTCAAAGTTGTTTTCTACTAAAAACTAGTGGTGAGCATCGGTCGGGTCGGGTCGAAAAACCCCCAACCCGATCGGGTTTCGGGTGGGCAAAACAGGCCCCGAAACCCTTTCTAAGTAAAGTTCGGGTTTCGGACTTCGGGTCTAATCGGGTTTCGGGTTCATCGGGTCGGGTTCATTGGGGTTTCGGACTTAGATCTAAGCATAAAGTTCTGTTTGTTGAAAAATCCGTATAAAATCACTCATTGGTCTGATTGAGGTGTATAATATATCGATGGAAAGCTCTTTGTGTCTAGAACAACTTTCTAGTTTACAACGAGATCTAATTGTGACTTTAAAGGGCTCGAAATAGTGTATTTCCAAAACTGGTCATGTTAAAACGGGTTTTGCGCACTATTTTTGTAAAATTCATATAAATTTGGTCATTGATCCCAAAAACGTGCATTTTATGTGATTAGATTCCTAAGAGATAGTAGTACGTTTTTAATTTAGATGTCAAATCTTAATTTGTTCTCTAAGTATGAGTAAATCGTCAAAACATTTGAAGGACGGAAGCTGTAACTTTTTAAAGTTGTTTTCTACTAAAAACTAGGGGTGAGCATCGGTCGGGTCGAGCCGAAAAACCCCCAACCCGATCGGGTTTCGGGTGGACAAAACAGGCCCCGAAACCCTTCCTAAGTAAAGTTCGGGTTTCGGACTTCGGGTCTAATCGGGTTTCGGGTTCATCGGGTCGGGTTTATCGGGTTTCGGACTTAGATCTCAGCATAAAGTTCTGTTCGTTGAAAAATCCGTATAAAATCACTCATTGGTCTGATTGAGGTTTATAATATATCGATGGAAATCTCTTTGTGTCTAGAACAACTTTCTAGTTTACAACGAGATCTAATTGTGACTTTAAGGGGCTCGAAATAGTGTATTTCCAAAACTGGTCATGTTAAAACGGGTTTTGCGCACTGTCTTTGTAAAATTCATATAAAATTGGTCATTGATCCAAAAAAGGTGCATTTTATGCGATTAGATTCCTAAGAGATAGTAGTACGTTTTTAATTTAGATGTCAAATCTTAATTTGTTCTCTAAGTATGAGTAAATCGTCAAAACGTTTGAAGAACGGAAGTTGTAACTTCTTTAAAGTTGTTTTCTACTAAAAACTAGGGGTGAGCATCGGTCGGGTCGGGCCAAAAAACCCCCAACCCGATCGGGTTTCGGGTGGACAAAACAGGCCTCGAAACCCTTCCTAAGTAAAGTTCGGGTTTTGGACTTCGGGTCTAATCGGGTTTCGGGTTCATCGGGTCGGGTTCATCGGGTTTCAGACTTAGATCGAAGCATAAAGTTCTGTTTGTTGACAAACCCGTATAAAATCACTCATTGGTCTGATTGAGGTGTATAATATATCTATCGAAAGCTCTTTGTGTCTAGAACAACTTTCTAGTTTACAACGAGATTTAATTGTGACTTTAAGGGGCTCGAAATAGTGTATTTCCAAACCTGGTCATGTTAAAACGAGTTTTGCGCACTGTTTTTGTAAAATTCATATCAAATTGGTCATTGATATAAAAAAGGTGCATTTTATGCGATTAGATTTCTAAGAGATAGTAGTACGTTTTTAATTTAGATGTCAAATCTTAATTTGTTTTCTAAGTATGAGTAAATTGTCAAAACGTTTGGTGGACGGAAACTGTAACTTTTCAAAGTTGTTTTCTACTACAAACTAGGGGTGAGCATCGGTCGGGTCGGGCCGAAAAACCCCCAACCCGATCGGATTTCGGGTGGACAAAACAGGCCCCGAAACCCTTCCTAAATAAAGTTCGAGTTTCGGACTTCGGGTCTAATCGGGTTTCGGGTTCATCGGGTCGGGTTCATCGGGTTCCGGACTTAGATCTAAGGATAAAGTTCTGTTTGTTGAAAAATCCGTATAAAATCACTCATTGGTTTGATTGATGTGTATAATATATCTATGGAAATCTCTTTGTGTCTAGAATAACTTTCTAGTTTACAACGAGATCTAATTGTGACTTTAAGGGGCTCGAAATAGTGTATTTCCAAAACTGGTCATGTTAAAACGGGTTTTGGGCACTGTTTTTGTAAAATTCATATAAAATTGGTCATTGATCCAAAAAGGTGCATTTAAGGCGTTTAGATTCCTAAGAGATAGTAGTATGTCTTTAATTTAGATGTCAAATCTTAATTTGTTCTCTAAGTATGAGTAAATCGTTAAAACGTTTGAAGGACGGAAGCTGTAACTTTTCAAAGTTGTTTTCTACTAAAAACTAGGGGTGAGCATCAGTCGGGTCGGGTCGGGCCGAAAAACCCCCAACCCGATCGGGTTTCGGATTGATAAAACAGGCCCCGAAACCCTTCCTAAGTAAATTTCGGGTTTCGGGTTTCATCGGGTCGGGTTCATCGGGTTTCGGACTTAGATCTAAGCATAAAGTTCTGTTTGTTGAAAAATCCGTATAAAATCACTCATTTGTCTGATTGAGGTGTATAATATATCGATGGAAAGCTCTTTGTGTCTAGAACAACTCTCTAGTTTACAACGACATCTAATTGTGACTTTTAGGGGCTTGAAATAGTGTATTTCAAAAAATGGTCATGTTAAAACGGGTTTTGCGCACTGTTTTTGTAAAATCCATATAAAACTGGTCATTGATCCCAAAAAAGTGCATTTTATGCGATTAGATTCCTAAGAGATAGTAGTACGTTTTTAATTTAGATGTCAAATCTTAATTTGATCTCTAAGTATGAGTAAATCGTCAAAACATTTGAAGGACGAAAGCTGTAACTTTTTAAAGTTGTTTTCTACTAAAAACTAGGGGTGAGCATCGGTCGGGTCGGGCCGAAAAACCCCCAACCCGATCGGGTTTCGGGTGGGCAAAACAGGCCCCGAAACCCTTCCTAAGTAAAGTTCGGGTTTCGGACTTCGGGTCTAATCGGGTTTCGGGTTCATTGGGGTTTCGGACTTAGATCTAAGCATAAAGTTTTGTTTGTTGAAAAATCCGTATAAAATCACTCATTGGTCTGATTGAGGTGTATAATATATCGATGGAAATCTCTTTGTGTCTAGAATAACTTTCTAGTTTACAACGAGATCTAATTGTGACTTTAAGGGGCTCGAAATAGTGTATTTCCAAAACTGGTCATGTTAAAACGGGTTTTGGGCACTGTTTTTGTAAAATTCATATAAAATTGGTCATTGATCCAAAAAGGTGCATTTAAGGCGATTAGATTCCTAAGAGATAGTAGCATGTCTTTAATTTAGATGTCAAATCTTAATTTGTTCTCTAAGTATGATTAGATTCCAAAGGTGCATTGTTAGAGCATTGTTGTATTCAAGATTTACTGTAAAAGTCAATGTACTGTATGAGTCTATACAGTATTGTGAATGCCTTTATACCTTGTATGTTATGGGTATAAATAGGCTTGTCTAGACCATTTGTTAGTAAACACTTCAAAACACTTAGAAACCTTTTGTAATCCTTTGAGCTCAATACATGGATGACATATTTGCTCTCTAGATTCTCTCTACACTTGTTCATTACTTTGTGCTAGATTTGGGATTTCACAATTGGTATCAGAGCTAAACAGAAGATTCAAGCAGATCGAAGACCAAATTGAAGATTTTTTACACTAAAGCTGAAGAATTCGGATTGGGTGTTCATCACTATTCATCACTGTTCATCAAGAATTCTAACCCTTCTTCATTTACTATTCATCCAGATTTCATCTTTTCTTTAATTTTTGATCTTTTGGATTGATTCTTGACATCATTGCACTCGGATTTGATTCCTGAACATCTTTAATTCTTGGATCAACACCAAAATCTGCACATAATTTGCAGATCTGATCATTTTATATCATTTTTGTTCGAAAACTTTTTCTACTATTTTTGGATCAAAATTCGATTAAATTGATCGAATTAGGATTTGTGATTAACTAAGAAAGTGTGTGGAATCAAATTTCGAACAAATCTGTGCAAATTTCATAACAATTGATCAAGAATTGAAAAAGTTATGGCTGATTTAGTGATTTTCGTGTTCGAAGTGCAGAATTCGGATCATTCTTGGTGAATTCGGATCATTCTTGGTGAATTCGGATCATTCAAAGAAGAATTCGGAGTGTTCTTGGAAATACAAGTGTAGAATTCGACTCAAGAAGGATTCGAATTGATTGAATTCGAACCCAGCTAGATTCGAATTGAGGAGAATTCGAACCGTGTTAGATTCGAATTGAGGAGAATTCG
Organism: Saussurea involucrata; assembly: GCA_033807775.1. NCBI lineage: Eukaryota > Viridiplantae > Streptophyta > Magnoliopsida > Asterales > Asteraceae > Saussurea > Saussurea involucrata. The sequence continues at coordinate 2,047,058 of CM066312.1, read as the reverse complement.
AACTGTGTTAGATTCGAATTGAGTTGATTAAATTTTCCATGTGTTGAATTCGAACCCTTAAGCATCCGAATTCATAGAATTCGAACCCTTAAGCATCCGAATTCATAGAATTCGAACCCTTAAGCATCCGAATTCATAGAATTCGAACCCTTAAGCATCCGAATTCATAGAATTCGAACCCTTAAGCATCCGAATTCATAGAATTCGAACCCTTAAGCATCCGAATTCATTGAATTCGAACCCTTAAGCATCCGAATTCATTGAATTCGAACCCTTAAGCATCCGAATTCATTGAATTCGAACCAAGTTAAGTCCGAATTGAGTGAATTCGAACCCTTCTTCATCCGAATTCGTTGAATTCGAATCCTTACTCATCCGAATTCTTGTGAATTTAAAAAAAAAAAAAAAAAAAAAAAATTTGAGTTTTTTGAGAAAAATTTTTATCCCGAAATTTTTTCTATAGTGTATTTCATACACTGTAAGAGCTTTTCAAGAAAAAATTTTATATATTTTTTTGTGTATTTTCATACACTGTCTGCTTGATCTTCTGAACGATCAATTTCTAGCAATATTCAAAATGGTTTTACAACAAGTTATTGTTAAAAGCAGTGGTGAAGATTTGAAGCAAACTCTGAAAAAGGAGAATCCTCCAATTGCAAAAGTTTTTGTTAAACCAAATGTAAAGTTGCAACAAGTCATTATAACAGAAACATCTGTTAATTCACATGTATCTGTTAAACCAAATAATGAAGTGTTGCAACAAGTCATAATAACAAAAACACCTCCAAAGCCACTTGAAAAAGCTAAGGCAAATAATGGAATTTTGCAACAAGTTATTTTATCAGAAACATCTACTATATCAGAAACTCCTGTTAAAGATAATGCTTCAAATTCTTCAACTCCTATTTTAAATAAAGCATTGGAAGAAGAAAATGTTGATCTGAAAAGACAAATTTTAGACATTTCTTCTTCAAATGCTAAACTTACTAAAAGAATAACTGATCTTGAAGTTTATATTGCAGGTCTTGAAACAAAGAAAGACAAAGACAACTCAAGTCTGCACGATCAAATCGAGAAACTTCAAGAGAAAGTAACAACTCTTAAAAAGGAAAATGCTGATCTGAAGAGCATTGAAGACAGGAGAGAGAAGATTCTTAAAGAAAAGGAAATAATTGAACTTAATTGTATAAAACTTTCAAAACAAGTTTCTGACTTTGAGAAAGTTTTATTTTTAGAAAAAGACAAGCTCGAAAAAGAAAGAGCTAAATTTGAAACTAAACGCAAATCTTTTGAAATTAAAAGTTCTGAACTTTCCGTGAAAATCTCTGAATTAGAAAATCTTTTGGAAAAGGAAAGAAAAGATTTCACGGAAAAGCAAAATCTCTTTGAAAAGGAAAGTAAAACCCTTAAAAAGAAAAATATGGAAATTTTCAAAGAGATTACTGATAAAAGAAAGTTTTTGGAAAAAGATTTTGAATCGGAACGCGAATATTTTGAAGATGTGATTCTTAATCTTACCAAAAGATTATCTGGTTTATCAGCTGATATTATGAAGAATCAGTTGATCAAATCTGATCTCCAAAAGAAATTTGATCTAATTTCTAAAGAGAAAAATGTTTTAATAAACAAAGTCAAAGAACTTGAAGACGTCATTTTTAAATTTGATGTCTCAAAGCAGGCTAGTCATAATTCTATCTTTCAGACTCCATTTGTTGATTCAAATGATTCTGAATGTTCTTTTAAAACTGCTTCAAGTTCAAGTTTTAAAAACATTCCTTCTAAACAATTTAAAAGATCAACAGATTTCTCAAAAGGTCAGATTCGTTCTTCTAATCTTTTCTACAATCCTCTGTTTGATAAATCGGATGATATTCTTAAGGTGCCTAAAATTAATACTTCCAAATCTGAAGAAGTTCCAGTCTTCAAGAGGGTGAAGATGGAATGGAGAATCAAAGGCACAACAATTCCAAAGAAAGATGTGCCAAAATCATCTGTATTCACATCAAATGCCAAGAAGAACAATGCGCCAAAAGGTAAATCTTCTGCTAAACTTAATCCTATTCATTCTGTAAATCATCTGATTAGGTTGGCACATAAGAAAATTTGTTGTTCTTACTGTGGATCAAATGATTTTGTGCATAAAAATTATACTTCTTATTGGTACGGTACTTATAGTATTCCTTGTAAGAAATCTACACCTAACCCACTAGGACCCAAATGCCATTGGGTACCAAAATCTGCTTAATCTGTTTTGCAGGTTCTTCATGTGTTGTACTGAATTGTAGATACATACCACACACATGACTGAAAACAGAAGAGAAGCGGCGTATTTTTTGAAAAATATTTGTACCATTAAGGGGGAGACAAATATCATTGGCTTTTGAACATATCAGTTCAAAACCCGTGCTTCAACGGCCATGGATTCTAAACAAATCAGTTTAGAACCCGTACTTCAAAGACTAAGATTTCTAAACAAATCAGTTTAGAACTCATACTTCTCAGGTGATATCCTTAACTGCTATATATTTTTGTTTCAAGGAACAAGTGGTAAAAAGTAACATTGGATTATATTTGTTTCTACTGATTTGAAAACTTGAAACTTTACAAATTTAATTCAATAAGATGAAATTTTCAATTTTCATTCAATGAATTAAATGTGTGCTAAAAGGTGATTTTACAAGTATTTTTGTATTATCTGAGTTAGATTTGCTTCAACTTTCACCTCTGAAATAAATCGAAAGGTCAGCAAAACATGAATGAAATTATGCTGAATGCTCAAAGTTATGTGAATCTGGACTTATATAGAATATAATGCTAAAAAAAACCTATTTATCAGAATGATGAATGGAAACGAAAATATGGGGGAAGCACTATGATTAAGAACCAAGTGATTGAGATATCATTCATATTTTGTGATGGAAATTCGAACTTATATAGAATATCATTTAGTTTGAAAGTTTGTGCCTGTGGCCTTTCTGGTTTGGGAGAGTAAGTCCTAAGGGGTGCTCGACACCTAGTCCCTAAGATCAACTGGTCTGGGATCGGCTGTCCCAAATCCTGCAATAGAACCAGATAGAAAGCCATGTTCTACTGGTACAAATGGGTTTAAGATATATCGATGTGGCCTTTCTGGTTTGGGAAATTAAGTTCTAAGGGGTGCTCGTCACCTAGCACCTAAGGCCAACTGGTCTGGGATCTGCTAACCCAAATCCTTCTATAGAACCAGATAGAAAGTCATGTTTAACGGTGTATCTTATTCTTACTAAACTTTTTGATCAAAAGATGCCAATGAGCACAAAATCAAAAGATGCCAATGCGCACAAAATCAAAAGATGCCAATGAGCACAAAAGAAAAGATGCCAATGAGCACACATCTCTTGAAACTTGGGAAAATACAAAGTCGCGATAAACCCGTAAATTTGTGAAAATTCTGATTTTGGACAAATAGTGTGAGTAGAGCAAAGTATTCTTATATGTTTTAAAATTGCATATGCTTGAAGCTAATCATATTTCGCATGCTAGCACACCAAATAGATTTAATAAAGGGTTTGAAACTGAACATTTTTAACTTGATATACAATGATGACTTGTTCTTGAATCCAAACACATGCATTTGATTTCATTTGATTGAAATATTGTTAAATTTCATTAAGTTGAATTTCTTTTGTAAAGCATTCAAATGATCAAATGTTAGTAGTTATAAAATGAAGTTCAATGAATTTTATTTTCCTTGTGTAAATTTGTTTTAAAATTTGTGCTATAATTTCAAATACTGTACGTTATTGAAATATATGCATACTTTCAGGGGGAGAAAATAAATTGCTCCATAATTCTTATTTTGAGGGGGAGCAAGTTTATTCTGTAAGGAGGAGATTGTTAGCAATACTCAAAGACACGACTGAAATTGAAAATGGTTTTCGTTGATTATGATGCTCACCATCATCGAAAAAGGGGGAGAAAAGTTTAATTTCAATTTCATGTCAAAGAGCTTTCAAATCAAAGATATTTCAAGTCAAAGATTCGTGAACAAAGACCGAAGATCAGGGGAGAAGGATCATGTGAAGTCTAAATATTGCTGAATTTGGTTATCTTAGTTCTGAGTGATTCTCGGAATGCGCTTACACCTAAAAGTTCAACAATGTGACTTGAAGACAATCTGTTGAAGATTTTATTGAAGAAGATTGATTTTTCAAAGAGAAAGACAAAGACTTTTAATGTTTGACTGAAGATTCTTCAAAGCTGAGTTCTTAAAGAGTGTCAAAGCATATAGTTCGCCGTGAACTAGTGGAGAGAAAGCTATTTGAAGATGGTTTGATAGAGTGTCTGTTTGAGAAGATTGACTTTACAAAGAGCTGAAGACTGGTGTCATATTTTTTTAAATCTTGAATCCAAAGGGGGAGATTGTTAGAGCATTGTTGTATTCAAGATTTACTGTAAAAGTCAATGTACTGTATGAGTCTATACAGTATTGTGAATGCCTTTATACCTTGTATGTTATGGGTATAAATAGGCTTGTCTAGACCATTTGTTAGTAAACACTTCAAAACACTTAGAAACCTTTTGTAATCCTTTGAGCTCAATACATGGATGACATATTTGCTCTCTAGATTCTCTCTACACTTGTTCATTACTTTGTGCTAGATTTGGGATTTATCAAATATATCGATGGAAATCTCTTTGTGTCTAGAACAACTTTCTAGTTTACAACGAGATCTAATTGTGACTTTAAGGGGCTCGAAATAGTGTATTTCCAAAACTGGTCATGTTAAAACGGGTTTTGCGCACTGTCTTTGTAAAATTCATATAAAATTGGTCATAGATCCAAAAAAGGTGCATTTTATGCGATTAGATTCCTAAGAGATAGTAGTACGTTTTTAATTTAGATGTCAAATCTTAATTTGTTCTCTAAGTATGAGTAAATCGTCAAAACGTTTGAAGCACGGAAGCTGTAACTTTTCAAAGTTGTTTTATACTAAAAACTAGGGGTGAGCATCGGTCGTGTCGGGCCGAAAAAACCCCAATCCAATCGGGTTTCGGGTGGACAAAACAGGCCCAGAATCCCTTCCTAAGTAAAGTTTGGGTTTCGGACTTCGGGTCTAATCGGGTTTCGGGTTCATCGGGTCGGGCTCATCGGGTTTCGGACTTAGATCTAAGCATAAAGTTCTGTTTGTTGAAAAATACGTATAAAATCACTCATTGGTCTGATTGAGGTGTATAATATATCGATGGAAATCTCTTTGTGTCTACAACAACGTTCTAGTTTACAACGAGATCTAATTGTGACTTTAAGGGGCTCGAAATTGTGTATTTCCAAAACTGGTCATGTTAAAACGGGTTTTGCGCACTGTTTTTGTAAAATTCATATAAAATTGGTCATTGATCCAAAAAAGGTGCATTTTATACGATTAGATTCCTAAGAGATAGTAGTACGTTTTTAATTTAGATGTCAAATCTTAATTTGTTCTCTAAGTATGAGTAAATCGTCAAAATGTTTGAAGGACGGAAGCTGTAACTTTTCAAAGTTGTTTTCTACAAAAAACTAAGGGTGAGCATCGGTCGGGTCGGGCCGAAAAACCTCCAACCCGATCGGGTTTCGAGTGGACAAAACAGGCCCCGAAACCCTTCCTAAGTAAAGTTCGGGTTTCGGACTTCGGGTCTAATCGGGTTTCGGGTTCATCGGGTCGGGTTCATCGGCTTTCAGACTTAGATCTAAGCATAAAGTTCTGTTTGTTGAAAAATCCGTATAAAATCAATCATTGGTCTGATTGAGGTGTATAATATATCGATGGAAATCTCTTTGTGTCTAGAACAATTTACTAGTTTACAACGAGATCAAATTGTGACTTTATGGGGCTCGAAATAGTGTATTTCCAAAACTGGTTGTTAGGTCACGATCTTCATACAATCCAAGAACTAGTAACAAGAAGATGTTGAAGCTTTATTAGAAAAGTAAATCTAATCTAGAGAGAACACAATGTTATTAGAGAGCTACATCTTGAATTATGAAACTTGTTATTACAAACTACCTTACATGTCCTATTTATAGTCTACATCACTTGTTACACCAGTTAAGCATAAGCCCTTTACACAGCTATTGCTTTACAAAACTTTCTAATATAATGGACAACTTCAGTGTCCTAACATTCTCCCCCTATAGTTTTGGAAAGCAAATCATCTTCAAATCTTTAGATCCTCTCCCCCTTGATTTACTTGTAAAAACTTTAGCAATGCATTCTTCAAATATAGGCTCAGCTCCCCCTTGAAAATTGCTCTTACTCATCATATTTTCAACCTTGAACAAAGTCAGATTCAATGTACTCCATAACCTCGACTAAGTGCACTAAAATCATCTTCAAAGTATATGCATCTTAGTATAAAACAGAGATTCCGTCATTGGACCATGAGTTGAGTAAGAATTCAGCTTAAGAGCTTGGTCCAAATTTGCTCGAAGGAGGAACGGTAAAAAGCACACGCTACTCGGTAGGGATGAGACGACCCAAGCAAATAACATTGTTCAACAACTGTAGAGAAATGCTCATCTTCAAGATACTTCAAACCACTGAATGAAGAGAATCCAGAACTCTAATCTTCAAGAAATAGCTGGATGATTATAAGCACTCAAAAGTCTGAATCACAACAAAAGCACCAGAACAATGATTGCAAGCACTCACAATTCTGATTGATCAGGTCAGAAAAATGATTAAGAGCACTCAGAGGTCTAGCATTGTCAACAAAACATCAGAATAATGATTACAAATACTCAAGCGTCTCTTCCAATCCAATCGAAAACCCCCCAACCCGATCGGGTTTCGGATGGACAAAACAGGCCCCGAAACCCTTCCTAAGTAAAGTTCGGGTTTCGGACTTCGGGTCTAATCGGGTCGGGTTCATCGGGTCGGGCTCATCGGGTTTCGGACTTAGATCTAAGCATAAAGTTCCGTTTGTTGAAAAATCCGTATACAATCACTCATTGGTCTGATTGAGGTGTATAATATATCGATGGAAAGCTCTTTGTGTCTAGAACAACGTTCTAGTTTACAACGAGATATAATTGTGACTTTAAGGAGCTCGAAATAGTGTATTTCCAAAACTGGTCATGTTAAAACGGGTTTTGCGCACTGTTTTTGTAAAATTCATATAAAATTGGTCATTGATCCAAAAAAGGTGCATTTTATGCGATTAGATTCCTAAGAGATAGTAGTACGTTTTTAATTTAGATGTCAAATCTTAATTTGTTCCCTAAGTATGACTAAATCGTCAAAACGTTTGAAGAACGGAAGTTGTAACTTCTCAAAGTTGTTTTCTACTAAAAACTAGGGGTGAGCATCGGTCGGGTCGGGCCGAAAAACCCCCAACCCGATCGGGTTTCGGGTGGACAAAACAGGCCTCGAAACCCTTCCTAAGTAAAGTTCGGGTTTTGGACTTCGGGTCTAATCGGGTTTCGGGTTCATCGGGTCGGGTTCATCGGGTTTCGGACTTAGATCGAAGCATAAAGTTCTGTTTGTTGACAAACCCGTATAAAATCACTCATTGGTCTGATTGAGGTGTATAATATATCTATCGAAAGCTCTTTGTGTCTAGAACAACTTTCTAGTTTACAACGAGATTTAATTGTGAATTTAAGGGGCTCGAAATAGTGTATTTCCAAACCTGGTCATGTTAAAACGAGTTTTGCGCACTGTTTTTGTAAAATTCATATCAAATTGGTCATTGATATAAAAAAGGTGCATTTTATGCGATTAGATTCCTAAGAGATAGTAGTACGTTTTTAATTTAGATGTCAAATCTTAATTTGTTTTCTAAGTATGAGTAAATCGTCAAAACGTTTGGTGGACGGAAACTGTAACTTTTCAAAGTTGTTTTCTACTACAAACTAGGGGTGGGCATCGGTCGGGTCGGGCCGAAAAACCCCCAACCCGATCGGATTTCGGGTGGACAAAACAGGCCCCGAAACCCTTCCTAAATAAAGTTCGAGTTTCGGACTTCGGGTCTAATCGGGTTTCGGGTTCATCGGGTCGGGTTCATCTGGTTCCGGACTTAGATCTAAGGATAAAGTTCTGTTTGTTGAAAAATCCGTATAAAACCACTCATTGGTCTGATTGATGTGTATAATATATCGATGGAAATCTCTTTGTGTCTAGAATAACTTTGTAGTTTACAACGAGATCTAATTGTGACTTTAAGGGGCTCGAAATAGTGTATTTCCAAAACTGGTCATGTTAAAACGGGTTTTGGGCACTGTTTTTGTAAAATTCATATAAAATTGGTCATTGATCCAAAAAGGTGCATTTAAGGCGATTAGATTCCTAAGAGATAGTAGTATGTCTTTAATTTAGATGTCAAATCTTAATTTGTTCTCTAAGTATGAGTAAATCGTCAAAACGTTTGAAGGACGGAAGCTGTAACTTTTCAAAGTTGTTTTCTACTAAAAACTAGGGGTGGGCATCGGTCGGGTCGGGTCGGGCCGAAAAACCCCCAACCCGATCGGGTTTCGGATTGATAAAACAGGCCCCGAAACCCTTCCTAAGTAAAGTTCGAGTTTTGGACGTCGGGTCTAATCGAGTTTTGGACGTCGGGTCTAATCGGTTTTCGGGTTCATCGGGTCGGGTTCATCGGGTTTCGGACTTAGATCTAATCATAAAGTTCTGTTTGTTGAAAAATCCGTATAAAATCACTCATTGGTCTGATTGAGGTGTATAATACATCGATGGAAAGCTCTTTGTGTCTACAACAACTTGCTAGTTTACAACGAGATCTAATTGTGACTTTAAGGGGCTCGAAATAGTGTATTTCCAAAACTGGTCATGTTAAAACGGGTTTTGCGCACTGTTTTTGTAAAATCCATATAAAACTGGTCATTGATCCCAAAAAAGTGCATTTTATGCGATTAGATTCCTAAGAGATAGTAGTACGTTTTTAATTTAGATGTCAAATCTTAATTTGTTCTCTAAGTATGAGTAAATCGTCAAAACATTTGAAGGACGGAAGCTGTAACTTGTTAAAGTTGTTTTCTTCTAAAAACAAGGGGTGAGCATCGGTCGGGTCAGGCCGAAAAACCCCCAACCCGATCGGGTTTCGGGTGGGCAAAACAGGCCCCGAATCCCTTCCTAAGTAAAGTTCGGGTTTCGGACTTCGGGTCTAATCGGGTTTCGAGTTCATTGGGGTTTCGGACTTAGATCTAAGCATAAAGTTTTGTTTATTGAAAAATCCGTATAAAATCACTCATTGGTCTGATTGAGGTGTATAATATATCGATGGAAAGCTCTTTGTGTCTAGAACAACTTGCTAGTTTACAACGAGATCTAATTGTGACTTTAAACGGGTCGAAATAGTGTATTTCCAAAACTGGTCATGTTAAAACGGGTTTTGCGCACTATTTTTGTAAAATCCATATAAAACTGGTCATTGATATCAAAAAGTGCATTTTATGCAATTAGATTCCTAAGAGATAGTAGTACGTTTTTAATTTAGATGTCAAATCTTAATTTGTTCTCTAAGTATGAGTAAATCGTCAAAACATTTGAAGGACGGAAGCTGTAACTTTTTAAAGTTGTTTTCTACTAAAAACTAGGGGTGAGCATCGGTCGGGTCGGGCCGAAAAACCCCCAACCCGATCGGGTTTCGGGTGGGCAAAACAGACCCCGAAACACTTCCTAAGTAAAGTTCGGGTTTCGGACTTCGGGTCTAATCGGGTTTCGGGTTCATCGGGTCGGGTTCATCGGGTTTCGGACTTAGATCTAAGCATAAAGTTCTGTTTGTTGAAAAATCCGTATAAAATCACTCATTGGTCTGATTGAGGTGTATAATATCTCGATGGAAAGCTCTTTGTGTCTAGAACAACTTTCTAGTTTACAACGAGATCTAATTGTGACTTTAAGGGGCTCGAAATAGTGTATTTCCATAACTGGTCATGTTAAAACGGGTTTTGCGCACCATTTTTGTAAAATTCATATAAAATTGGTCATTGATCCCAAAAACGTGCATTTTATGCGATTAGATTCCTAAGAGATAGTAGTACGTTTTTAATTTAGATGTCAAATCTTAATTTGTTCTCTAAGTATGAGTAAATCGTCAAAACATTTGAAGGACGGAAGCTGTAACTTTTTAAAGTTGTTTTATACTAAAAACTAGTGGTGAGCATCGGTCGGGTCGGGCCGAAAAACCCCCAACCCGATCGGGTTTCGGGTGGGCAAAACAGGCCCCGAAACCCTTTCTAAGTAAAGTTCGGGTTTCGGACTTCGGGTCTAATCGGGTTTCGGGTTCATCGGGTCGGGTTCATTGGGGTTTCGGACTTAGATCTAAGCATAAAGTTCTGTTTGTTGAAAAATCCGTATAAAATCACTCATTGGTCTGATTGAGGTGTATAATATATCGATGGAAAGCTCTTTGTGTCTAGAACAACTTTCTAGTTTACAGTGAGATCTAATTCTGACTTTATGGGGTTCAGAATAGTGTATTTCCAAAACTGGTCATGTTAAAACGGGTTATGCGCACTGTGTTTGTAAAATTCATATAAAATTGGTCATTGATCCAAAAAAGGTGCATTTTATGCGATTTGATTCCTAAGAGATAGTAGTACGTTTTTAATTTAGATGTCAAATCTTAATTTGTTCTCTAAGTATGAGTAAATCGTCAAAACGTTTGAAAGACGGAAGCTGTAACTTTTCAAAGTTGTTTTCTACTAAAATCTAGGGGTGAGCATCGGTCGGGTCGGGCCGAAAAACCCCCAACCCGATCCGGTTTCGAGTGGACAAAACAGGCCCCGAAACCCTTCCTTAGTAATGTTCGGGTTTCGGACTTCGGGTCTAATCGGGTTTCGGGTTCATCGGGTCGGGTTCATCGGGTTTCGGACTTAGATCTAAGCATAAAGTTCTGTTTGTTGAAAAATCCGTATAAAATCACTCATTGGTCTGATTGAGGTGTATAATATATCGATGGAAAGCTCTTTGTGTCTAGAACAACTTTCTAGTTTACAACGACATCTAATTGTGACTTTAAGGGGCTCGAAATAGTGTATTTTCAAAACTGGTCATGTTAAAACGGGTTTTGCGCACTGTTTTTGTAAAATTCATATAAAATTGGTCATTGATCCAAAAAAGGTGCATTTTAGGCGATTAGATTCCTAAGAAATAGTAGTACGTTTTTAATTTAGATGTCAAATCTTAATTTGTTCTCTAAGTATAAGTAAATCGTCAAAAGGTTTGAAGGACGGAAGCTGTAACTTTTCAAAGTTGTTTTCTACTAAAAACTAGGGGTGATGTTGATCCAAACCCTCAGTGATTTGATAATGACCCTCTCTTATATACTTAGTGAAAATTGTAAGTAAACAATATGTATCAGAGTTTCACTATCGCTGATAAGTACTAAGATCTTCCAGTACCGGTGATAGGAACTCTCGCTCTTTAGATTAAACATTCAGCGAAACTGTTCACCATAATACTCTGAGTCTGTTCAGTACTTATGGTGATCGCTGATAAGTTAGTTGTTTACTTATGATCTCTGAAGACAAGTTTCACGTCAACATAGGTTCTACGCTGAAGTAGAAGATCAAGCTCAAGAACCAGCGACAAGTCTCCTAATGAACTGATGCAGATCAGCGAAGACTCACATTTGTCCAATCAACGTGAAGTATCAAGTACAAGACTTCAGCTATCGCTGAACTCTATCATTCGCTGATGAAGAATGATAGATCGCTGAATCAACGAAAAGCTGATCATGAAGTCCTCCGTACAAAGTACTTTTGTCTTAACCACCCTTGCACGACTCCGTACGATATGTCATAAAAGAACCTCCTTATTGTCTGAATTCGTACAACCACCCTGATACTACACTGTTCAAACATGTGGCTACTTAGGTTGTCAACAAAGGTCAATGACATGCAACCAATCAGCTGCTGCCACGTGTAAAGTGTATACTGCCATGCATTAAATGCATGCAGTATATAAGAAGTGAACTCACTTCATTTTTAAGTAACTTGCTAACTCTAGACAAGTTCATCCTTCTTATCTTGAGATAGGTTATTATTAGTAATTTCCTTCTCCTTCTTAGTGCAAGAAACTTAGTGTTCCAACTTGTTTAGATTTAGGATTTATCCTTAATCTTGTTTCCGCAACAAGCTGTAAATTGTTAATGATTTATCAATAAACAATTTAGAAAAGTAAAATCTGTGTGTTTGTATTCAACCCCCCCTTCTACAAACTTGTATAGCCCTTCGGGACCAACAAGTGGTATCAGAACGGATTTGTTTAATCTCATAAACAAGATCTAATCTATACTAAGATTTCTCTTCCTTGCTATTTCTGAAAAATGACTACTAACACAAACACAAATTATATCGACAATGGTTCTCTTGCAAAACCCCCTAGATTCTCCAGAGATAACTTTAATCTATGGAAAAATAGGATGACTCTCTTCTTAGAAGGTGTAGACCCTACTATGCCTTATTATCTTGAAAATGGCCCATTTATTCCTGTAAGAATTGATGCCGCTGTACCTTCCGCTGAGAATAGACCTGCTATTCCAGAAAGGCTGGTACCCAAAGAAGTTCATACGTGGACTGACGAAGATAAGAAGAAAGTGGCTATCGACATAAAATCCAGATCCATACTATCCATGGCTCTTCCTGACGAAGTCTACCATTCTGTCATGAACCTGAAATCCTCAAAAGCCATGTGGGACACAATATGTGTTCAGTATGAAGGTACTGCTGAAGTCCAGGACTCTCGAAAGATCAACCTGGTAAGACAGTATGAAAGTTTCATTTGTGGTAAGAATGAGACTCTCTCTGAAGTTCACCAACGTTTTAATTGCTTAATAATAGATCTGAAAACTGTTGGTAAGGAATATTCTAACTTTGAAGTGCTGACAAAGTTTCTAGAATGTTTACCTGAAAGCTGGGACAGTTATTCTATGTGTCTCAAGCTGTCAAAAGATCTAAGATCAATGACCCTTGCTACCTTATATGGCACGATGCTGAATCATGAGCAATCAAGCCATCTTAAGAAGAATCTTATAAAAGATTCCAAAGCACCCCTGTTGCTTTAATCTCAGAGGAACCTTCTACTCAGCGACCCTCGGTCACTATCACTGAGTTAGAAAGTAACTCTGAAAGGTCATCAGATTCCGACTCTTCAGATGATGATGAATCTTTGGCTCTCCTAACTAAAAAGTTCAGGAGATTCGCCAAAAAGAAAATGTTCAGAAAGAACAAACCCCTTTCAAATAACTGATAAGCCAAGATCATCAGTTACTGTTGATAAGGCTACTGCTACTTGTTTTAACTGCGAAAAGATTGGACATTTCGCTAACGAGTGCAGGTCTAAGAAAGTATCGAGAAACTCAGCGTTTCCCAAGAAATCCTTTATTCCCAGGAATAAAGATGACAAATATTCTAAGCTGAAAGAAAAATATGCAAAGCTAAAAAGCTTCAAGAAGAAAGGCAAAGGCCTGATAGTTTACGATTGGGCTGCTTCTGAAGAAGAAGAACCATCATCTGATTCTGAGGATGATGAAGCAAATCTCTGTCTTATGGCAAAGATTGAAGATGAGGAAGAAAGTTCAGACATTCCTGTTGGTTCCCGTTTTTCTTAAACAAGATTATCAGATCTATTAGTTCAAGTTTAATGTTTGATGCGGAAGCGTTTTTGAAGAACTAACAGATATGTTTGATAGATTTAGAACGGAATATAAATAAACAGTGAACAGAATATAATTACTTCAAGGTTTACTGAATATATATATATCAAGAACAGATTTAGAACAAAGAGTAACTAAAGCTTTAAAACAGATATGACTCTTAAGGTGAATAAGCTTTTTGTGTTCTTATGATTGTCGATTTATGAGATTGATTTCTGATTCTTAAGGACGAACTCAACATGAGTCTTCCTTATATACTACTCTAAAGGGGACCATAAAGCATATGCTATTATTCAGACGGTACTGATGAATAGTTAAACGGATGTCGTGAACAGTTGCAAGAATGGCATGAACAGTAAGACGTGTTGTATTGCATTTAATGCAGCAGACGTCTAATATGTACTAAGCCCTACTGAGTCCAATCAGAGTTTGACACGTCGACGTTGGACAGGGCATGCTACCATGCAAGTTGATGAACGGGTCCTGTAACAGTAGCAAGATATTATAAAAATCTTCAAGTCTTTCAGTGAGGACCACAGAGGCTCTGTAATGAGTTACAGAGGTTCTGTGGTCTGGTCCTCTGTGGAGCAGTCTTCACCGGATTCCGAGATATTGGTCTTCTTTGTGCGTATGACAGAGCTTCTGTAGCGCGCCTCTTTAGCTTCTGTAGATTCTTGATCTTGAGCCCTCAGTAAGTCCGACAGAGCCTCTGTAAGAGGCTTTCTTCACTTAGCCTATTTTTCACTACTTCTAAATACTTCTATGATTAGGAAGATTGAAGCTAACAATCCCCCCCTATGTAGTGAAAAATAAAAAAAATTGAACTTGAGTTAAGTTAGGCTAAGTTAGATAAGACAGAGGTTAAACAATACCTCGAAATTTCTTTCATTTAGAAATATGCCAGAGGCATTTTACATTTGAGTACAATGAAAGATGAACTTTAACTTTGTTTGCAGAGATTGGAGGTCTGAGAATCAGATTTTGGCATCTTTGAAATCGTTGTAGCTTCTGTTGTCTCTTCCGACTCTTCTGATCTCTTTGTAGAATCTGATGCAGAGTTCTCTTAGGCGGATTGTGGCGTCTATCTCTCTGATGAAGGTATCTGCAGCATCTCTATCCATTTTCTCTGTACCTCTGTATTTTACAAGGCTTGCTCTGAATTTGTTCAGAGTACTGGTTGCGTACTTCTGACAATCCATGGGTACAAAAAGTTTGACCTCGCCTTGTGGGTTTTGAAATACTAACCCAAACCTTGGTTCTGTAATGATTGAGTTAGGTACAGCGTCCGGTGGGTAGCGATCTTCTGGTGGTCGTAGATCTAGATGTTTGAGACCAAGATCCTTTCCTAGCTGAAAATCTATCATGCTGTAGAGCAGAAGCTTTTCCCTCATCGCTTTTCTCAACACTTGATAGGCTCTGGTGTTTGGCTCAGTGTTGTAGTTGTCCTTTGTCCATTGCAGAAGGTCAGGTAGATCATAAGGATTGATATTTCTTAGGTCAGCATCAGCGAAGGTAGATTCTGAATTGTTCTCTCTTCTGACTTTGTAAAGATTGTACCTGACCCTTGGATAGGTTCTTGTGAAGGAGAATCTGCAGAAGATCACCTTTTTGATCTTGTGGATTGAGAAGACATCTGCTTTGGTTCTTAGCTTTGTCCTTGTGAAGATGTTCTCAAATTCTTCTCTGATCCTTTGATTTGTCACATGATCTACTGGATGATTTGTCTGATAGGATTGTTTGTAGAGGTATTTGTATACCACTTCTTCCATTTCTTCATACGTTGGACCAGGTTGTGGTACTTGTCTTCTGAGACTCTCCATCTGTTGAACAACTTCTGCGGTCTACCAGTTAGAGGAATGTCTGACAGAGGCTTAAGTCCAAGTGCCCAGTCAACTTCTTCAGGCTTTGGGGTTTGAAAGGCATCAAACGCACTCTTCATTAGTTTCTCTGTTGGCTTTGGCAATGTTTTCTTCTTAGGCTCTTATGTCAGTATTCCTTTGCCCTTATCTTTGGCTTTTGGCGGGGCAGAAACTGTTGCTTCTGTAAGTTTGGAGGTTGGCACTTCTGTTGGCTTGATGGGGGTTGCCTCTGTGGGTTTTGACATTTGTGATTTAGAGGACTTTTGTGGCGATGGTTCTGTTGGCTTGAGTTGCTCTGTAACCTCTGTTGGAGGTTGTTTGTTGACTTCTTCTGTAAGCTCGGTTTCTGTTGATGAAGTATTGACATCGAATCTTCTTGCCATTTTGAACGCTAGTGTGAACCTGTGCCTTTCTTCTTCTCTCTGTGACATTCGATCAGTCATTGTATTGTGCATCTTTTTCAGAATGTCAGAAGCAGAGGTTGTTGCTTTTATTTGTTTGGTGGCAATCGACTTTCTTCTTGGTATGGTTGGGGGTTTTTCTGTTGATTTTGTTGAAGGACTTTCTTCCAAAATGATTACCACATGGGTGGTTGTTGCCTCTGTGGGTTGCTGATCAGCTTCTGGAATATTTGTTTCTTCAGGACTTGATTCCACAGAGATGGGTGTTGTCTCTGTGGGCTGTTGAGTTTGTTGTTGTTGGGTTTGTTCTGGAGGGGCTTGGCTGATTGGTTCTGCTGCGATTGGTGGACTTTGTATTCCTCTGCTCGTAGCTTTCTCCCTTAGATTCTCCCCCTCAGGATTATCTGATGGACCAGTTTGGTCGTCATCAGAATCATCCTGACTTTTATCAGAAGTACCCTCTGCTCTGCAAGAAGTTTTGGGCTTCTTCGGTAATTCAGCTCCTGCTGCCATCAACTTTTCACAGACATCATCGCAGAGGACAATCAATGTCGCAAGCTCTGCTTCTGTTTTGAAACGCATTCTGCCGACACTCTTTCTGAATCCTTGACATAGTTGGCATTTGCAGTTGTGAAGGAGACAATGACTTATGTGACCTGGTTAATGACGTTCTGTCCGAGCTCTGTAAGCTGTGCTCTGGTCATATAGTCTTTTGGTTGCATCATTGTCGTGTTGCGTATTGCCTCTGCTTGGACTTGTGATAGGGCATTCTGTAAATCTGCAGGAGTAATGCCCTCTGCTCTGTTGGATTGCGTATTCATTTGTTCAAGGAAATTTTTGACAGAGTCCCTGAAAGCAGAAGTTGCAGTTGTTCCGAATTCCTGAGCGGCAGAAGTGGCTGTAGCTTTGGCAGTAGTTTCGGCAGAAGACTTCATCTCTGAGATGGCGGTTTTTACCTCTGTGGACAGATTGTCCATTTTGGTGTTTAGATTCAGGATAGCCGTAGATGTTGTCTCTGTAAAGGATTTGAAAGAGCTTTGCAACTCTTTCATTGTTTGGTTCACAGAGGTGACAAGGGTTTGGAACTCATCCCTTGATACTTGTGTTCCTTGTGTAACCTCTGGAGGAACACATTCGTCTCCAGAGTGAGTCCCTGTTCCTGGGACACCTTCGTTCACCCTTGTTTGTACGATGGGGGTGGAAGGATTTCCTTCTGATCCTCGAGAAGAAACCTGAGTTTCGATCTCTACAGAAGTTCTGTGAAGAACAGTGTCCAAATCCACTCCAGAGGTGGGTATTAGAATGTCCTTCTGTTGACTAGGGGACTTGGCTAGAGTCTCTTCGTCTCTATGCTCACTACTTCTCTCTGAAAGAAGTTTTGGTCCTAATGTGTGCGTGGCAGAGGAAACGAATTCCTCTGTAGGATGTTCTAGGGTGATCTGGGGCGATTGATCACGAACAATAGGTGAGTCTCTTTGAGGAGACTCCCTAGGAATGGATTCCCCGGTTTCTGTGGGCGCAGAAGTCGAAAGAGTGACTTCTGGCTGGTTGGGTTGGGTTTGGATCGAGCTGTGCTGCTCTATTTCAATAACTCATTCTGCAGCTAGACCTGCGGAGTTAGATATGTGGGTTGCACTGGGAGTTGGTTGTTGTTGTGTGCCTCTATTAATCCAGGCATCTTTTCTTGTTTCTTCCTCTGTTAAGCACCCAAACACTACATCACCGTCTATTATTTCAGCCTCTGTAGCTATCCTACGGCTTGGTGCTTCTTCCCTTGCTTCTGTTGAGATTCCTTGCTCTGTGCGTAAGAAGCCGTACATTTGATGAGAGCCGTATAATCTCATGACATGTGGATGATAGAGACCTTTTCTTATCCAGACAACTTCTTCTTCATCTGAATCTACCTCTGAGACCTCTATTCTTGTCTCAGAAGCCTCTGTTACTTCACCTCTATTCCACTCAGTTTCTGTTAGTTCTTTTTCTTCTGAAGCTGGGTTTGGACTTCTTCTGTGGACGTACAATCCCTGAATGAAAGGGTTCTGTAAAATAACAGGTGTGTTAGCTGGTTGATCTTTGGGTGTTGTGTCATCTTCTTGCAGACGTGTGTCAATGCCAGAAATGGAGAAATCTTGTTCTTCTGGAGAGTGGTGGTCGAGAGGTTGTGCCGTCCACCCTGCTGTATTTAAGGTATTGGCAATGTCAGGGTTCTGTAGGAAGTCGTTCAGATCTCCTTGGTGAGCAAATCTATCTGGAGATTGATAGGGTGATTGATACTCTTCTGTAGCCATTCCTTCTTCTGCAACTTCTTCTACAGTTCTTTCTTCTGCATTTTCTTCTTCTGCAGTTTCCTCTTCTGCAATGGTAACCAACTTTTCAAGTGATTTACCATGCTTCTTTTTGGTTTTCCTTCTCTTAGGTTTTGGTGCCCCTTCCTCTGTTGATTTCGATCTTCTTTTCTTCTTCATTTTTTGGAAAGAGGGAGGAGCAGAGGAGCCAATTTCTGTGGCATGAGGAGGTGAAGGTTGATCTTCTGCAGCGCTTGTTGAGGTGCCTTCTGCAATTTTTCTCTTCTTAGCTTTTGGAGTAGATGCAGAGGTTCTTGATGAAGACTTCTTTCCCATAAGTTCTGCACGTTTGGCTATAAAGCTGAGTTGAATAGCCATGTGCTTTGCTAACTTCTGATCCTTTTCTTCTTGAGTGGAAAGAGGTTCTGCTGTTATTGTTCCTAGGGGGACTCCTAAACGCGGGGGTGTCATAGGACTCGGTTTAGGAGTTCTATGATCGCGTATATACTTTTTCTTAAGGGTTTTATTCGAGGCATACTTGAGAAGTTTCCTTGACAAAGGTCTGCAGTGTGTGTAGCCATCTACATGATCAGTGGGGACATTTTTGCTCATCGGAAACTGTTTGGAAATTGGCCCTTCCATTGGCCATTTCTGTATCAGCAACAGAGGTTCGAATAATACTCCTAATATTCTTTGGAATTGCAGAGGTGGTAGAAAGTTGGGATCGTTCTCTTTGACCCGTTTGGTGTTGTTCTTTCTGTCGATGGTGTTAATGATCTCTTGCATCATTATCGTCGCGTAATCGAGTGGAAGATCATAGTACACCCCATACATGATGGTTAAGATCTGATGCGAGGTCTGGTCAATGCTGCCTATCTTCCCTGCCAGGCATCTGTTAAGAATAGAGAACAAGGTGTTCCACAGAGGTGGTAATCTTCCTCTGCGGAAGTCATTTCTCTTCCGTAGTTGTGTGTTATACCCAAGTATTTCTACGAATCGACAGAGCTCGTCGTCTGTTGGTTGCTCTGCATATTTCTTCAAACCAAGAAGACCCCTCGTGGGTAGGTTGAACTCAAGTGAGAACATTGTTCTGTTGAACTTGATTTCAAGATGTTCAGATTTGTCAGGTCTTGAAATGTACCCTTTGATAATAGAGTCGTCTTTATCAAATCGGCAGCTTTGCCAAAACTGGTTCAAATATCTGACTGGTATTTTCTTTGGGGTTCTTGAGAGTAGAGGGAAGAGGATGTGATTTTCCATTATGTTCAGCAGAATGGCGTGGGCTTCGCCGAAAGCAGTGGGTGATGGGACTAAATAGCAGTTGTTGGATTTGATTGGTAGTACCTTTTCGAAGTGATCCTTAGCTATGAAGTTTTGCAGATGTGTTGTCGGAGCAAAGTCTGCTGAGTCGCCGGAATCTTCTAGTTCAATGTTCTGGGCAGGGTTGGGGTTTTCTGAATGTTCAGAATGAGCCGGTGAATGTTCTGGTGAGGTCGCCGGAGAGTGTGCAGGGGAGATAGCTTGAGAAGATGAAGCCATTTTTATACTGAGAATAAGAAACTTGCAGGTTTTTGCAGGGTTTCGCCGGAGAAGAATGAGAGTTTGTAAAAGGTTTATGAGAGGGTAAGCTTGGTTTTTATAGGAGGGTAAAACGGTAGTATTCGAAGGAGTAGAATATATGGTAATGGATTAAAATTTGGAATCCGTACTCGAGTTAGAACGGCGGGTTCAACTTTCCACATAGAACGTTCCATGTACGCCCAATGAAAATGGGACACGTAGGCCATGTCAGAAGATGACAGGACGACGTGCGCGGCCCATTAATGCTCGGCGCGTGGGGTTATTCTTAGCCATGTGAAATTCACTCTCAGTAAAAGTAACCGTTATCACTCCAGAACTTCTGTACCTTACAGAAGCTCTGTGAATTTGAAAATATTTGTTGTTTATCCCTTTCATATATCTCATTGTTATCATGACTTCTGTGGGGTTCTTCTTTAACCAAAACATTTGTAAAGGCATTGGAGAGGATAAAATCGGATTTTTGTCAAGAAATTTGCTTCGCAGAGGTTTTGTGGCTCTGTTGGAACTTGCAGTAGTTCTGTGAGGGCCAACAGAAGCTCTATGAAGGAAAAAATCTCATAATAAAAATTTTATTAAAATTTTTTATCATCCAATTTTTGATTTGGTTTAAGAGATGTTTTTCGGACATATTTGAACGTTTGTGTCCGAGAAAACTATTAAAAACAAACGGTTTGTTCGAGAAGGTCATGGTTTGTGTTTTCGGTTTCCGAGATAACATTCCAAAAGATCGACAGAGGGTTAATTTGTGATCATAGAGCATATTTTCTGCAGAACCTCTGTTGAGCTCAGTAGAAGCTCTATGACCTTAAATTTCTCCTAATTTGAATTTTGTGAAACTTTTTGAGCTTTTGACTTTTGAAATGTTATTCACAACATTTTTAGGACATATTTGACAATTCTTGTCCTAGAAAATTGTTTTCCAAAAACCTTTTGTGCGAGAGACATACCTTTTGGTTCTTCTTTTCTCGGTAGTGATGTTTGACTTCTGTCGATATGGAGTCATCGACATTCTTCTTTGGCTTTTCCTTGACAGTTTGATCTCTTTAGATCATTTCAGGGTCCCCTTTTGCTCCCCCTTGATCTAATCACCTCTGTAGATCAAGTAATTTCCTTTTGCCCCCCCTTGATCTAATCACCTCTGTAGATCAAGTAATTTCCTTTTGCTTCCCCTTGACCTATGCTTGGATCAAAGAATGATAAGTTTTGCATAGAACATAGGTCATGTTTTCCAGAGGTTCTGTAGGGGTCGTCAGAGGTTCTGAGTTGACTTACAGAAGCTCTGTGATTTTAAGAACTATTTGAGATTGAGAACTTACAAACAGAAACAAATTAACTTAAAGCAAAAATAAAGGAAATTTGTACATATTTACAGAAGATAAAGCTATACTTACAGAGGATCGTCACACCATGTTTATCATTCCTAACTTTCCCACCAAGAAATTGAACCTTTTCTCGTCTAGTGCTTTGGTGAATAAGTCAGCGAGTTGATATTCTGTTGGCACGAAATGCATTTCAATTGTTCCGTATTCAACATCATGTTTCAAGAAATGGTACCTTATATCGATATGCTTGGTTTTTGAGTGTTGCACAGGGTTGGCAGAGATAGCAATGGCACTTTTGGAATCACAGAAGATGGGTATTTTGAATAGGATGTGGCCGTAGTCTTTCAGATGAGTCTTCATCCATAGAACCTGAGAACAACAGCTAGCAGCAGCAACGTATTCAGCTTCTGCAGTGGATGTGGAGACACAATTCTGCTTCTTGGAGGTCCAACTGACTAGTTTACCACCTAGGAATTGGCAACTCCCAGAGGTACTCTTTCTGTCGAGCATGCATCCTCCATAGTCTGAATCTGTATAAGCTTTAAGACTAAAACCAGAGTTTTGTGGATACCAGAGACCTAGATTTTTGGTCCCCTTTAGGTATCTAAAGATTCTCTTCACCGCATCATAATGTGATTTCTTAGGATTAGCTTGATAACGTGCACAAAGACACGTGGCATGCATAATGTCAGGTCTGCTTGCAGTTAAGTATAACAGAGATCCAATCATGCCTTTGTAAAGAGTGCATTCTACAGAGATGCCATCTGGATCTAAGAATAACTTATTTCCAGTGGCCATTGGAGTTTTCATTGCAGAGGTAACAGAGAGGCTATACTTGGAAAGAATGTCAGAGACATATTTGGCCTGATTTATAAAAATTCCCTCTAAAGTTTGTTTGACTTGAAGTCCAAGAAAGAATGTTAATTCTCCCATCATACTCATTTCAAATTCACTCTGCATGAGTTTTTCAAAACTTTTACACTCTTCTGAATTAGTAGACCCGAAAATTATGTCATCCACATAGATTTGTACAAGCATTATCTCACCCTTTTTATGTTTATAGAATAAGGTAGTATCTGTTGTACCTCTGTTGTAGCCATTGACTAGAAGGAAGGTAGAAAGTCGTTCGTACCATGCTCTTGGAGCCTGTTTCAGTCCGTATAGAGCCTTTTCAAGGTAGTATACATGCCTTGGAAACTTTGAGCTTTCAAAACCTGGTGGCTGATTTACGTAAACCTCTTCTTGGATTTCACCGTTTAGAAAAGCTGGTTTTACGTCCATCTGATAGACTTTAAAACCTCTGTGGGCTACGAAGGCTAAGAATATTCTTATTGCTTCGAGTCGTGCGACAGGGGCAAAAGTCTCATCATAGTCTATGCCTTCCTCTTGTCTATATCCCTTTGCTACTAATCTTGCTTTGTTTCTGATGACCACTCCATCTTCATCCTTCTTGTTTCTGTAGACCCATTTAGTCCCAATGGCCTGTTTCCCTCGTGGCAGAGGTACTAAAGTCCAGACTCTGTTACGCTCAAATTGCAGAAGTTCTTCTTGCATGGCGTCTACCCAGTTTGGGTCATCTAGGGCTTCAGAAATCTTCTTTGGTTCTATCACACTAATAAAATTTGTAAAGAAACAAAAATTAGCAGTGGCAGACCTTGTTTTTACTGAGTCAGAAGGTTCTCCAATTATTTGGCTTGGAGGATGGATTTTTGTCCACTGAGTTGTGCGTGGAAGATGATCATCAATGTCATCAAAACTTTCTTCAGAGGCTTCTGGTGTTTCTTCTTCTCGTGTAGCCTCTGTCGTTTTTCGTGCCTTGGTAGTTGATCCTACCGTTTGCTGAATGATTGGTATGAGTGGTGGTGGGGTTTGTTCCTCTGAGGACGTATAGTCTTGGTCCTCGATATCCTCTCTAATTGGTTCTTCTGTGGATTGTGGAGTTTGTTTTTCAGCAACTTCTTTGGTCGTTTTTCTTGATATTTCATCTTATGCATATTCTTCTTCGGCAATTGCATCTGTAGTATTTATAGAAGAAGATGAAGCATTATTTGGACCTGTTAGAGTCATACCTGTAGGATTTTGTCCGACAGAGGATGGTTCTTCAGAAATTCTGATGGTTCCAACAGAAGGATCAATGTCATTGATGAACATCTCTAAAAATAGAAGATCCAAATCTTCTTTTGTTTTTGAGATGTCAGAGGATTTCCCTTTAATTCTGAGTTCTGAACTGATTTGTTCAGAAGTCATTTGGAATGAATCATCAAAACAAACATTGATGCTTTCTACAATCTTGTGAGACTTTGTAAGGAATGTTCTGTAGGCTTTGGAAGTGGCAGAGTATCCAATGAATTTGCCTTCATCAGCTTTTACATCAAACTTTCCTCTTGAATCTCTGTCGTTTAAGACAAAGCATTTGCATCCGAATACATGGAAAAATTTGATGTTTGGCCGCCTTTTGTTAAGCAATTCGTAAGGCGTCTTGAGGTGTCTTTTCACAACGGTTGAACGATTCTGAGTATAACACGCAGTAGAAATTGCTTATGCCCAAAAGTTCATTGATAATCCGCATGCTGACAGCATAGTTCTTGCGGCTTCCACAAGTGTTCGATTCTTTCTTTCGACAACACCGTTCTGTTGTGGAGTGCGAGCTGCAGAGAAGTTCTGTGATATTCCTTCGGTTGAAAGATAGGTTTCAATGACACAGTTTTTAAATTATGTGCCGTTGTCACTTCTTAACTTCTGTATTCTGCAGTCATAAAGAACTTGGATTCTTTTCATTAGATTTATCAATACATTTGGAACATCTGATTTCTTTCTAACAAATTCAACCCATGTGAAACGTGAATACTCATCAATTAGGACAAGTATGTATTTCTTGCCACCTAGGCTCTGTATGGCAATGGGACCGCAGAGGTCGACATGAAGCATGTACAGAGGCCTAGTGCAAGACACGTCTGTTTTGCCTTTGTGGGAAGCCCTTCTGTGTTTTCCCATTTCACAGGCCGAACACAAGTGATCCTTATTGAATTTAACATTTAGCAAACCTTTAACTAGATCGAGTTTTACTAGTTTATCCAAGGTGTGAAAGTTTAAGTGACAGAACCTGTTGTGCCATAACCACGCTTCTTCACTTTTGCAGGCTACTAGGAAAACTTTATCCTTAGATTTTGAAGTAAAATTCATTAGATATAGATCACCTCTTCTTTCAGCTCGCAGAAGTTCCATTCCTGTGTTTTCACTTTGTAGAGAGCAAAAAGTTCTTTTAAATAACACATCGAATCCTGTATCACAAAGTTGACTTACACTGAGTAAGTTGTGTTTGAGGCCATCCACATATGCAACTTTGTATACAGAGACATTTTCTTTTTGTATGACTCCATAGCCTTTGATATGTCCCTTCTTGTTGTCTCCAAAAGTTACAGATCCACCATCGTGTGTTTCTTTGTACGTGGATAGTAATCTTTTGTCGCCAGTCATGTGCCTTGAGCATCCAGAGTCAAGATACCAGATTGGCACATGTAGCTTCTGTAAGACAATCACAGAGATTTAGGTACCCATATCCATATGGGTCCAATACTGTTAGAATTTTTCAAGTTTGCCTTGGCATTCTTGAAATACATTTTATCCTTTTTAGAAGAATCGAATTGTTTCTCTTTTGGTTCTGACTTTTGAGTTTGAAAGTTGATGGAGAGTAAGCAATCTGGACTTGAGAAGTGTTTATTTAATTTGAACATAAGATCAAAACAATGACAGTATTGAATATGAGATGTGATTTGTTTGAACTTTTCATTGAATTCATTGAACTGAGCCACAGAGGCATTACATTCTTTCTTTACATTAGATTTCCTATTACAAGAAGATCTATGAATACTAGAATGTTGTTTGCAAAAGTCTTGTTTAGTTCCTGTCTTCTGTGACTCTCTTCTGTGGTGAACATCTTTCTTCACTGTCACAGAGGAAAAATATTTGTTAGCTTCAGGCCATTTTCCCTTTTGTTGCCAAGTGGGATTCTCTTTAATTTTCCTTGAAGGTTTTGAAAATTTTGAGCTTTTAGGAGTTATAGAGACCTTTTTCAGATTTTCAAGCTCTGTAGAGGTTTTAACTTGAATATACATCTTGAGAAAATCTGGACAGATAGGGATCTCTGTGATTTTCTCTTTTGGAGAGATGGTTCTGTTAAGAACCTCAGAGGAGAATTTAACATCCTCTGTGTCACAGTGAATTATCCCTGATTTGAAATCAGTCTCTGAGTCGTCAGAGGATGAATCGTCCTCGTATGCAGAGGTTGGGTCATCTCTTTCGACAGAGGCTGGATTTTCTGAGCATGTATCGTACGAGCTTTCTTCCTCTGTAGAGATACTTTCATAGATGGTAGAGGTTTCTGATGAGATCTCTTCAGCGAGTTTTTGATTTATAGAAGATGTACAGAGACTTTCTAAAACATTTGATTTTAAAACTTCCAAAATTTCTTTTTCAATAGATTCTTCAAGTTTTTCTTCTGAAAAGATGGGTTTAAACTCAGGAGCTTCCGCTGATAATTTCTTTTCGACATTTATCATGCAGACAAAAGCAACCTGTGTTTGAGTCTCTGGTTTACCAAACTTAAAGATACCAATCTGATCTTGTGTTTTTAGATATTTCTTTGGTTTGATTCCTCTATTGACAGAGGTTGAAGATGATGAATCTGTGTTTTCATACCACACATTGATCATCTTTGTATGTTTCATCAAGTGAGGTTCTGCAGAGATTTTAACCCTTTTACTTACAGAGAGTAAGTTGGAAAGTTTGGTTTATTAGTTTTTCCCAAAACAAATAGAGAAGACAGAGGTTTTAGTCGTTTATTTTCAACTCCTAAGGTAATATCACTGTACCCTATACCTCGTCTTGCTATTTGAGAGTTTACCTTTTCATACACCTTCTGTGCATCTTTATAGTTTTTAAGTAAAACTTCTCTTCTTAAAAGATCTTGCAAAAGTACCTCTCTTTCTTTTTGAAAGTATTCTTTGAGAGCTCTTATGTATGTTGTTTCACTTTTTGAAACTGAAAGTTCTTTTGTTTTGATTTTTAAAGCATAGGTTAGATCAGAAATTTGCCTTTTTAAAGGATCTATATTTTTCTCCAATATTTTTCGACTTTTTCTTTTTCTTCAAAGATTTTGGCTTTTTCTTGAGTGAGAAGCCTTACTTCTCTCTCATTAAAGGTCAGTCTTTTCTGAATGCTTTCATTTACTTCTTTCAGTTCAATGTTAAGTTTAAATAAATCATCATCTACAGAATCAGTACTTGAGATAGAGTTTGAAGTGGATACCTCATTGTCAGTGCCGGAGTTGACTTCTGCCATACCACATAACAGGGCATTTGTAGGGAATTCATCGTCAGAGGTGGAGTCTGATTCAAAGTCCTCCTTGTTTGCCTCTGAATGCCCTTTGTTCGCCATTAGAGATTTTTGTGCGTAATACTCGGCCTTCTTTTTGTAAAAAGCTGAGTCCTTCTGTGGGCGATTTGGTCTACTTCTGCATTCTTTTGCGAAATGACCTGGCTTGCCGCAGTTGAAACAACCTTGGGAGGTGTTTCCAGTTCGGTCGTCAGACTTCTGTAGGTCTCCACCTTTCTCTGTTCGGCATTCGTTTGCGTAATGACCGAGTTTACCACATTTGTAGCATTCTTGTGTGTGGCCTACCTTGTCATCTGATCTCTGTCGATCATTTCCTCTGTAGCTTCTGTCGCTCGACCTCTGTTGGTCATCATTTCTGTAGTCTGACCTCTGTCGGTCACTTGATTCTTCTCTTCTTCCATCATCTCTTCTACCAGAATTCCTTTGGTTATTTCTAAACTCTCTTGTCAATAGAGCCATTGATTTAGCTAATGACGCAAGAGTTATATCTTCCTCTATCAGCTCGTCTTCTTCGCTATCAACCATTACCATCTTCTTTTTCTCCTTCTTTTTCTCCTCTGTAGATCTCTCATTTCTTGGTCTGTCTGCAGCCTCTGTAGATTTACTAACCAATGCGTATGGCACAATGGTTAGTGTTTTAGCTTGAGCTATTTGAGGCTCTTGTGCAGCAAGTGTTCCATAGAGATCAGAGAGTGTCCAGGAGTCTAGATCTTGATTTGTTTGTAAAGACATAGACAACTGAAGCCACTCATCGTTCAGGCTCTTTAGAAACATGACGTTATTTTCTTCCGTGGTTCTGTGAATACCAGACTTTTTGCATTTGTTTATGAGAGAGTTGAACCGGTCGTATGTTGTTTGCAGAGATTCTGTTGCAGAGGCTCTGAAAGCATGATATTCATTTATGTATTGTGCCCTTCGGTTCTTCTGAGTTTTAGCACCCCCTTCCAACTGTCTTTCTAATTCTTTCCAGAGATCGTGCGTTGTTTCGCATGCATCTAAGGATTGAAAAAGTTCGTTGGGGATTGCCATGATCAATATTCTTTTTGTTTTCTGTGCAACTTCATCTTCTGCTTTATCTTCATTTGACCATTCTTCTTTTGGTTTAGGTTTTTGATGTTCAGGGATTTCAGGAGATTCAGCAGTAGCTGGTATACGTGGCATAGTTATCATAGGAACCGGAGGAAGATTGTATATATATTGTTTGAGAGTTTTTTCAGTACCCTCAAAAAAATGAACCATTCTTATTTTCCATTGAGGATACTCATCTCTTAGAAGAGTAGGAGGTTTGGTTAATGAGCCAGCAGTAAAAAAGTTATTTGTATTTGTCATTTTGAGGAAAGAATAATATGATGGAGGATTTATGAGTATGAAGATATGGGAGTTTTTCTGAGTACAACTAATATCCAGAAATATGATGATGAAGAGAAATGAAATCTATCAACAATGTTGTCAAACGAGGATCACTTGATATTGAAAATCAAGCTTCGCTCTGATACCAATTGTTGGTTCCCGTTTTGCTTAAACAAGATTATCAGATCTATTAGTTCAAGTTTAATGTTTGATGCGGAAGCGTTTTTGAAGAACTAACAGATATATTTGATAGATTTGGAACGGAATATAAATAAACAGTGAACAGAATATAATTACTTCAAGGTTTACTGAATATATATATATCAAGAACAGATTTAGAACAAAGAGTAAGTAAAGCTTTAAAACAGATATGCCTCTTAAGGTGAATAAGCTTTTTGTGTTCTTATGATGGTCGATTTATGAGATTGATTTCTGATTCTTAAGGAAGAACTCAACATGAGTCTTCCTTATATACTACTCTAAAGGGGACCATAAAGCATATGCTACTATTCAGACGGTACTGATGAATAGTCGAACGGATGTCGTGAACAGTTGCAAGAATGGCATGAACAGTAAGACGTGTTGTATTGCATTTAATGCAGCAGACGTCTAATATGTACTAAGCCCTACTGAGTCCAATCAGAGTTTGACACGTCGACGTTGGACAGGGCATGCTACCATGCAAGTTGATGAACGGGTCCTGTAACAGTAGCAAGATATTATAAATATCTTCAAGTCTTTCAGTGAGGACCACAGAGGCTCTGTAATGAGTTACAGAGGTTCTGTGGTCTGGTCCTCTGTGGAGCAGTCTTCACCGGATTCCGAGATATTGGTCTTCTTTGTGCGTATGACAGAGCTTCTGTAGCGCGCCTCTTTAGCTTCTGTAGATTCTTGATCTTGAGCCCTCAGTAAGTCCGGCAGAGCCTCTGTAAGAGGCTTTCTTCACTTAGCCTATTTTTCACTACTTCTAAATACTTCTATGATTAGGAAGATTGAAGCTAACAATTCCCTCTACTTCAACATCTGCAATTCAGGTATCACCTTCCTTCTTTACAAATATTGCAAATATTGATGAAGCTGATAGTCTCCGCAAAATCGATCTCTTGACTAGAAGTTTATATGAAGCCATGAATGGCAAAACAATAGTTGAAAACCAAAACCTTGATCTCGCTGAACAGCTTAAAAACTGTCACCTTCAAATAGAAAAGCTTTCTAAAATTGAAGAAGATTTTAAAGATCAAGTGCATTTAAATCAGCTAGTCAAAATCGAACGAGCAGAAGCTATCGCTGCTTTGAAAGCTGAAAAAGCTACTGTTGAAGGATGGTGTAACTCTTCAACAAAGATCACTGAGATAATTAAGTCTCAGATACCCATGAGTGATAAACGTGGTCTTGGTTACAAATATGAAACTAAAGAACCAACCACTGATCGTTCCATGCTCTTATTTGGAACTTTTGTATCCTCAGTCGCTGATACTTCATCCTCTCAGTGTTCCTCGTCTAGACCGACTATCCCTGAGGAAATCTCTACCTAAAAGGTAAAGAGAAAATGGTTTATCCCCTCTGTCTTTAAAGATAAAGGTAAAGGAATTGCGTTGAACCAAAATCCTCAGAATGGTACTTTAGTACCAAAGCTGAATGCTTCTAAAGCTTTAGTGATTTATTCCTCTGGATCAAGGAATCAGATCTCTGGATCTACTCAGCGTGGGTCTATTCAGAGATCTACTCCTAGACTCAGAGTGGATGTCCTTGGTAAGAAATCTGAAGAACTAAATGTTCCTCCCATTTTTAAAGCCAAAAGCGTATTTGGTGCTGGTCCTTCTATTTCAAAATCAAAAGCTCATCACTCAAATGGTCCTAGAACTACTTTTAGTTATAGGAAATGTTATCACTGTGGACTCACTGATCATATTGCTAGTAAGTGCCCCACAGCCACCAAAGCTGATAAGATAGCTAAGGTGAAGATTGCCCCCAAGGCAAAGAAGACCACTGAGGTTAAGAAATTAACTAAAGTGAAGACTGACAAAGATGAATCTTCAAATGCTGCGAAGACTGCTGAACCTTCCATTCCAACTGCTTCCACTGACAAACGTGTACACATGGTTAAGTGGATACCCAAGAAAAACTAATCTTCCTTTATGATGCAGGTTCAGAAGGGTATCTGGTATCTCGATAGCGGATGCTCTAGACATATGACTGGAAAGAAAAGCCTGCTCGCTGAATACAAGGAAGAGAAGGGTCCCTCAGTGACTTTCGGTGGAAATGGAAAAGGACATACCCGAGGGTTTGGTGTACTCTCAAATGGTACAACCACCTTCAGAAGAGTCGCATATGTTGAAGGTGTTAGACCTAGAGTTTTGTCAAAAACACAAGTGTTGGTTTATGAATTGAAGACTCAGAGTTCTGAGAAGAAGACTCAGAACTTCTGAATAGAGAAGTCTAGAAAAGATTCTAAGTGTTGGGATTTGGTCAGAATACTCAGAAGTTCTGAGTAGGAGTGTTAGCTTTAATTAGCCCCTAATTTACATGAATGTTTTATTAAGAAATAGTGTCAAAGATTTATTTGTATTTGTTGAGTGTCAATGGCTAAAATTGTAAATAACCAATTGTTGTATTGGTTATAAAGTCTTGTTTAAGAGATATTTTAGAAAATATCTCTTAATATCTTGTTTAAGAGATATTTTAGAAAATATCTCTTAATATCTCATTTAAGAGATATTTTAGAAAACATCTCTTAATATCTCTTTTTTAGTTTATATATACGTACAAAAAGAGAGAGTAAAAGAAGTTGTAAGAAAGAGTTGTTCTTCATTTCATATATTGTAAACTCTTCTCTTTATCAATCAAATACAAGGATTATTACTATTATTGTTGTTACTTGTTATATCTGGGTTCCTACAATTGGTATCAGAGCCATCTCGGTGATTTGAAGAAATCGAACGAAAGCGGAAAAGGCAAGAAATTTCGTATTGAATTTTCTGGAAAACGCAGCGAACCGTTTTATCTATTCCCGGAGTTCGCACCGTCGGATCGTCGCGATATTTGGACAGAAGCTTCACAACACGCTGTTCTAGATTCTGAACGGTGGGATTAATCGTTTAAGGTCCAGAAGGTACTCGTTTTATTTTCGTCGTAGTGCAGTAACATTTTGGGTAAAACGATCATCAATCGGATTTAATTTTTGATTTTTCTTCCGCAAGATTTATTCTTCAAAGTAACACCGATTAACGATCATTTTTTCAAGTAACAATATGTCAAGGCTAAGATTTAGTGCTGATGCAGATTCTCATTATTATTCTAAACTCAGTACTAATTTTCGCAAAATAATTCCTACTCTTGAGAAAGAACTAGAAGAAAGGAACAAGATCATTCTTATTGATTCAGGTAAGATTGCTGAACTTGAAAAGTCAGGTAAACTCCTATCCTCTGAAATCATCGAGCTTAATAGAAATTTATCTGAGTCTGAAAAAGAGAAGAACAGACTTGAACTTAAATGTTTAACATTTTCTAATCTGGTTTCTGATTTTAAAAAGGTTGTGGTCTGTGAAAGAGAGAATTTTGAAAAGAAGAAAACTGTTTTTGAAACAAAGTCTGTGGAGTTTTCTTGCAAAATCTCAGAACTACAGAAAACTCTTGAAAAAGAGAGGAAATAGTCTGATTTTAAAGGAAAGAAATCTGAACAGTTGAAGGTTCAAAGATTTCAAGAATTAAATCAAAAAGATGACTTTGAAAGAGAAAGAAGGATTTTTAAAACCGAAATATCCAAACTGACAAAGAGACTCTCTGATTTGTCAACTAAGATCATGTTGGAGAAGAGATGTAAATCTGATCTCCAAACGATGGTTGAAGTGAGTTTAAAGGAAATGAATGATTTAGCTAAAAGTCTCAAAGAATTTGACTTTGCAGACTCCAAGTGTTCACTTAAAACAACTTCAAGTTCAATAAACAAGAACAGTTCTTCAAAAGGGTTCATTAAGCCAAATAAGTTTTCAAAAAATCAGATCTCCACTTCTAATTTCTTCCATGATCGTAGGCTACACAACTCAGTTAATCAAGCTTTTAGAAGAGTGAAAATGGTTTGGATAGTGAAAGGCTCTACACTTGTTCAAAACGTTCAAAAACCATTCATTTCTGTTGAGTATGACAATATCAACAAAGCATTTCATGCAAATTCTAACAAAATAGGACCCATTTGGAAATGGGTATCAAAAATTGTTTGATCTGTCTTGCAGGTACGTGGACTCCTTAATACATCTGTTAAGGACTCAGACTTCAAAGTTCAATATGGACTCTTAAACACTCAGTTTAAGACTCATCCGTCAAAGGCAATTGATTTCGGTGCACAACAATCAAGTACAATGACAGCATGCTGGCAGATTTGCGATGCTGTAGTAAATTGATCATATCTCACTGATTAAGACACCGATTGATGCGATTCAAAAAGTCCTGGATTCCTAAGACACAGATGAACAATTTTAGTGTTTTGAGAATTCAGAGATTCGAAATTAATAAGGGTCATATGCATCGTTGAAGTAGACAACATTGTGCTGATGGAAAGCTGATGGACAGATCTGCGCGACTGTGGTAAATCAACCATATCTTTGTCGTACGAGCTCGAAAAGAGGTGATTCAAGATGATATAAATATATAACAAACAAATAAAAAATGTTTGTCTTTTGAGTTCTTGCAAAATCCAGAGGTAAAATGGTCTAAATCAGTGTCAAAGTAAGTGTAACACTTCTGTTAAGCTTCTGCCGAGCGGCGACCAAGCCTCTGCCGCACGCGACCAAGCCTCTGCCGCACGCGACCAAGCCTCTGCCGCACACGACCAAACCTCTGCCACACACGACCAACCTCTTCCGAGCAGCGACAACCTCTGTCGAGCCGCGACCAAACCTCTGCAGAGCCTTTGTCAAGCGTTTGTCAAGCCACGATCATTTTTTTGTCGACCACTCAGACCAACTTCTGGCAACCACTCATACTTTGGCTCAGATTTTTGCAACCACCCTCTGTGGAACCGTTCACCACAGAGCCTCTGTGAAACCCGATAGAGCCTCTGTGGACTGAACCTCTGCGACCGAACCTCAGAGCCCATAGCGCAACGTCTTAGTTCTTGCTGTCAGCTTTGCGCACCTGTCGTATTTTCAACATAACTCCCTCCTCGAAGCTCCAAATTTGATGAGTCCAGATGCGTTGGATTCCTAAGACACAGATGAACAATTCTCATGTTTTGAGATTGGTCTGAAATAGGTGTTATTTGTGGTCAGAACCTCTTCTAAAGTCAGTATACATTTGCTGGACAGAGGTGTTTCACTAAAATCATCATCAGAGCTCCGTCGGCACTACGATCAACCTCTGCCGCCAAACCTCTGCCGACCAACCTCTGTGGTACTGTTCACCACAGAGCCTCTGTGAAATCCAACAGAGCCTCTGTGGACTGAACCTCTGCGACTCAACCTCAGAGCCCGATTTTTGTTTACTTGCTGTCAGCTTTGCGCTGCTTCAGAAACATGCGCATAACTTTTGACTCGGTACTCCAAATTACTCGATTCCAGTTGCATTGGAAAGATATTTCACAGACGCACGACTTTGATGTTCTGAGTTTTCTCAAATTATGAGTGCTGATATGCCAAAATCAGCTTCAAAGTATGCTGTAAGGTGCTGGACCGAAAGCATTGCATTTAATTAATGCTCCTTCCGCTTTCAAGAACGGTGTTCTCTCGATGTTTCTACATAAATCAGTGTAGAACCAGTACCTGACCAAAATGTGCTTCTACACTAATCAGTGTAGGACCAGTACCTCAACAGATCAGACTTTGACTGGTATTTCTAATCTCTAACCCCCAGCACCATGTTTTCTTTTAATTTGAATTAACTGTGCTTCTGGATATTCCTAACAAATGTGGAATCATCAAAGATGATGATTACCAACACTTTTTGATTCTTATAGGATATCTGATTTCAAATTGAGCTTAAATGAAAATTACTGCTCAATTTGAGGGGGAGAAAACAAATCCGATCTGACCATGTTCGTATAAAGGTAAAATTTCTAAAATGGTCAAACCACTTCTACATGCTAAAATGATTTATCTGCTATAGAAGTTTGTATTTTAAATGCTTTTCTGAGACTTCAAAGAGTCAGTGTGTGGAACAATACAATCTTTAGGACAACAATTTTCACGGGATCAATGTGTGAGCATATATAGCACTTCTATGGATTCACTTAAACCTGTGTTTCCTACCAAAGAAGTAAACCCCGAGTGTTTAAGAGGTGAAGGGTCTACATCAAAGAGTGGGGGAGATAACTCTGAGTTTTTCTCATTGTGCTTAAGAGGTAAAAATTGAAAAGAGAGTTTGGTTAGATGTGAGTTACATGATAAAAAGAAAGAGGGTGTGAGAACAGAGTCAAAAGAAATATACAACTCTGCACTATCTTTTTCTGAGCCGGGCAAGCCACATTACTGATTTATCACGACTCTTTGGTTATTATCATTGAAACATGCAATTAGCCCATGCCAACTCTTGTATTAACCCCACTAGCCACTTATTTCCTTCTCAACAGGGAAATACTTCACTTTTCCACGGGGAAGCAGCACATATGTTATCTGATCTTTATTTGGAAGGTTGGATATTGAAAAGAAGGAAATTTGCCCCACCTTCACACTTCACTCATGCACATTGAGTCTGTGGACACCTGTTATGTCCAAACAGTTTACACACTTTTGAGCCTAATAGATAATATTCTATCTTTCTTCCACACAATATCACGAATCTTTGTGATTCCACATGCATATCTATGTGATATTGCCAGAACAGTTTGAGAAGTTTAATTTTATAATTCTACTTCTATGATAACTGGAAGTCCTATCAAAGCTTCATAAATGTCAACTCTGAATATAGGCCACACAATTATTTTAATTGTTGTGATAACAGTTGCTATGTGCTTCTGTGTTAGCTGTTACCCCTGGTTACTTATTGTCTTTTGAAAGCAGACCTTCATGAGCTGACTATGCTTGCTACTCAACCACCTTATCAGTTTATCTACCAACGATTTTTACTCAAGCTGGTTATACAAGCTTCCGCACTTTAAATCGTTCTCTGATTGTTTGAGTTTAATCTATGGGAGATAATTGGGATCTGAAAAGTAAAGCAACATTCAAGGGGGAGTAGGAAAAGAAAGAATTGAAGCAATTGAAATTGTGGAAGATCAGGAAAAGAAGACTCTTACAAGACTTGAAGATTGACACTCCAACGCCTCTAAAGAAAGCAAGGGGGAGACTACAAGATGATGATTTCTTTATAAAACATTAGGGGGAGATTGTTAGCTTTAATTAGCCCATAATTTACATGAATGTTTTATTAAGAAATAGTGTCAAGGATTTATTTGTATTTGTTGAGTGTCAATGGCTAAAATTGTAAATAACCAATTGTTGTATTGGTTATAAAGTCTTGTTTAAGAGATATTTTAGAAAATATCTCTTAATATCTTGTGTAAGAGATATTTTAGAAAATATCTCTTAATATCTCATTTAAGAGATATTTTAGAAAATATCTCTTAATATCTCTTTTTTAGTTTATATATACGTACAAAAAGAGAGAGTAAAAGAAGTTGTAAGAAAGAGTTGTTCTTCATTTCATATATTGTAAACTCTTCTCTTTATCAATCAAATACAAGGATTATTGCTATTATTGTTGTTACTTGTTATATCTGGGTTCCTACAAGGAGACTCAGAAGTTCTGAGTGAGAAGTCTCAAAAAGATAAGTGTTGGATTCTGACTAGAAGGTTCAGAGTTCTGAGTGGGAGACTCAGAACTTCTGACTATGAAGATAAATGTTCTGAAGTGCTTAATCAGAAGAATGTTTAGAAGTTCTGAATATGTTATTCAGAACTTATGTCTTGGATACTTTCTGTTATATTCAGTTACTAATTAGGACACGTGTAATTGTTCTATTAGTCTGTTTCTTATATGTACTGTAGCTTTTGCTTTACCTTTCAGTATATATAGGAGTTAGCAACAGTTAGCTAACTAATCTTTGATATAACTCTTCACGCATAACTTTGTGAGATCTATTGAGAGAGAAATTCATTGTAATATCTTGTAATTCACAGATTGTTAATAAATCATATGACCAGTTGTTGTGAATACGATCTTGAATGTTCATTCTATATTGAATCTGTGTTATCAGTGACTATTGAGAGAGAAATTCATTGTTATATTGATTGTAAGATTGTATCCTGGACTATCAATTGGTATCAGAGCCAATCAACAAACAAATTCGTCCAAGAGTGTGTTTGATCGCGTTCTTGAAGTTTCTTGATCAATTCGACAATTGATTCCGCTGCTGCTAACAATTCTTGAATTCCTAACAATTCTTGAATTCATTTCTATCATTGATTCAAGAAATTTGAATTTGTCTTTCTGTTGAATCGATATCTTACAATCAAGTCATCCAAAGATTTTCTCTCTATGCTGATTAATTCTCGAAATTAAACAGAGATCACAGGTATGTTTTCGAAATTCTTGATTGGTTTCTTGATCAAAGTGATTATATTTGTTGCATGTTGATTAGTATTCAAATTTTTTGTTGAAAAGAAATTTTGATTAATTCATGTACTCTAACTGTTTGATGAAATGCATGTGACAGATTTGATTAATTCTTGCATATTCTAGATTTGTGTTGATTCTCATTTTTTATCATAATTCGTAGTTGATATTTGAATTTGTCATTTCATCATGCCTGAGATTGTTGAAGTTTTTGTGAGACCTGCAAGTTCTATAACCAGTTCAGACAATTTACAAAAATTAAGTCCTGTAAAAACAAAAGAAACAATTTCTAAACCAAAAACTGAGATTGTACATTTTGAAAGAAAGATTGCTAATCTTCAAGAAAAACAAGATGAAAATGCAAAAGTTATAAAGATTTTGCAAAAAGAGAAATCTGATTTTCTAAAGTATTTTGAAAAGGCTCAAGAGGACATAAAGTTGTTAGAAAAAGAGAATGTTGATTTGAAAGAGAAAATCAATTTTGAAAGAAAGATGTTGACAGATTCTGAAAATAGAATCAAATCATGTGAAATGAAAAATTGTCAACTCTTGAAACATATCTATGATTTTGAACAAGTTCTTATACTTGAAAGAGAGAAATTTGAGAAAGAGAGAAGAAACTTTCAAACTGAGAGGAAAGGTTTTGAAACAAAGTCTGTTGAATTATCTCTGAAAATTTCTGATTTGGAGAAAATTCTTGCAAAAGAAAGAAAAGAGTTTGAATGCAAGAAAAAATGTTTTTCAAAAAGAAAAGAATGGTTTTGAGAAAAAGAAAACAGGAATGTTAAATGAGTTTTCTGTAAAAATCAATGAGTTGGAGAAAGAGTTAGAAGATGGAAGGAAAGAGACTGAAAAGAAGAAGGTAAATGGCTTTAAAAAAAATGCTCAAAAGATGAGTTTGAAAAGGAAAAGAAAGTTTTTCATTTGGAGATAAGGAGACTTATTAAGAAATTATCTGATTTATCAACTAAAATCACGATAGAGAGGAAGTCCAAATCTGATTTGCAGTCAAGGTTTAAGTTGTATGTTAAAAAGTTTAAAGAATTTGAAACGAAAGTTGTTGACAAATCAAATCATAGTTCAAAAGATCAGATTCGTTCTTCTAATCTGTTTTATGATTCTCCTATTGATGAATCTTATAATTGTTCTTTTAAAAAGATAAAAATGGAATGGAGAGTTAAAGGAACAACTTCCAAAAAAGAAGTGCCAAAATCAAAAGTTCCTAATTCAAATGTCAAGAAGAACAATACATTTCAAAGAAAATCTTTTGTTAAACCTGATGTGATTTATTCTTTAAATCAATTAGTCAGAATTGCACAAAAGAAACTTTGTTGTTCATATTGTGGGAGTAATGATTTTGTGAACAATAATTTTATTCAGCACTGGTATGGTTCTTATAGAATATCTGCATATGCCACTGCACCTAACAAATCTGGACCCAAGTTCATATGGGTACCAAAGACAACTTAATCTGTTTTGCAGGCTATTCATGTGTAAAGCTGAATGATCATACTGACACATGACTGAAAACAGATGATGTGTTTAAATTGAAAATTTTGACTTTTGGATAATTCAGTCCAAAACTCGGTCTGAATGTGATTATGGATTTCTGTTTCATACAAATCAATTTGTTGATTTTGAAGATTTTTTTTTCAAAAAGTTCAGTTTACTGTGGGATAATCGAACTCATAGTTGTGGGTGTTTTTGGTAGAAAACATTCCAGAGAATGTGTTCAGAATCACATTTTGAGCAACCCTGCAAATTTTGGTTAAAAAATTCTGATTTTTGAGCAAGTTATGGTAATCTGAAGTTCTGAAAGTCCAAAAATCACAAAATCCAAACATTTTTCTAAGGTATTTTCTCTGGATAGTTTTATCAGAATTCTGACTCTGTTACTCAGAAGTTCTGACTCTACTACTCAGAATTCTGACTCAACTAATCAGAATTCTGACTCTGATACTTAGAATTTTGAACAAGTTACTCAGAATTCTGACTCTTCTAATCAGAATTCTGACTATACTACTCAGAATTTGGATTTTTGATATCTAATGAGGAATCATCGTAGATGATTACCAAAATCTCTTGATTTTGCAGGATTATCTTGATTTCAGAGGGATTATTGTCTCAAAATTTGATCTGATTATCTCAAGATAAAGTTCAAAACTCGTGCTTCAACGTTTTAGGTTTTTGAACATATCAAATTCAAAACCCGTACTTAAATGACAATGGCTTCTGAATAATTCAGTTCAGGACCCGTACTTCAGAGACTAAGAATTCTAAACAAATCAGTTTAGAACCCATGCTTCTCAGGTGATATCCTTAACTGTCATATTTTTATGTTTCAAGGAACAAGTGGTGAAAGGTAACATTGCATTACGTTTATTTCTATTGCTTTGAATGTTTGAATCTTAACAAATTTAATTCAATGATATGAATTTTTTTTTTAATTTTCATTCAATGAATAAATGTGTGTCAAAGAGTGATTTTACAAGTATTTTGTATTATCTGAGCTATATTTGTTTCAACTTTCACTTCTGAATTAAATCGAAAGGTAAGCAAAACATGAATGAAATTATGCTGAATGCTCAATGTTATGAAATCTATACTTATATAGAATATAATGCTCAAAAAGCCTAAATGTCAGAATGATGGATGGAAACGAAAATATGGGGGAAGTACTACGTTTTAGAACCAAGTGATTGAGATGCAATATATATATATAATTATTTAGTTTGAAAGTTTGTACCTGTGGCCTTTCTGGTTTGGGAGAGTAAGTCCTAAGGGGTGCTCGACACCTAGTCCCTAAGATCAACTGGTCTGGGATCGGCTGACCCAAATCCTGCAATAGAACCAGATAGAAAGCCATGTTCTACTGGTACAAATGGGTTTAAGATATATCGATGTGGCCTTTCTGGTTTGGGAAATTAAGTTCCAAGGGGTGCTTGTCACCTAGCACCTAAGACCAACAGGTCTGGGATAGGCTGACCCAAATCCTACTATAAAACCAGATAGAAAGCTATGTTTAATGGTGTATCTTATTCTTACTAAACTTTTTGATTAAAAGATGCCAATATGCACAAAATTAAAAGATGCCAATGAGCACATATCTCTTGAAACTTTGGGAAAATTCAAAGTCGCAATAAACCTGTAAATTTGTGAAAATCCTGATTTTGGACAAATAGTGTGAGTAGAGCAAAGTATTCGTATATGTTTTAGAATTGCATATTCTTGAAGCTAATCATATTTCGCATGCTAAGCACACCAAATAGATTTAATAAAGGGATTGAAACTGAACATTTTTAACTTGATATGCAATGATGACTTGTATTTGAATACAAACACATGCATTTGATTTCATTTGATTGAAAAATCTGATAAATTTCATTAAGTTGGATTTCTTTTGTAAAATTTTCAAATGATCAAATGTTAGTAGTTATCAAGTGTAGTTCAGTGAATCTTATTTTCCTTGTATAAATGTTTTCATTAAAGCGCTATATTTGAAATGAATAATTTTAATGAAATATATGCATACTTTCAGGGGGAGAAAACCAATTGCTCCATAATTCTTATTTTGAGGGGGAGCAAGGTTATTCATTAAGGAGGATAAAAAGCATAGACTTCATTCGAATAAAAAGCATCGCTAAAGTTTTGAAAATCAAGGGGGAGAAAAGCTAAAGATTTTGAAGATTGATATGATTTTGCTTTACAAAACTTTAGGGGGAGAAGAAAATAGAAAATGATTTGTACAAAAACAACAAAAGAGAAAAATGTTATTTTAAGGTGGAGAAGAGGAAAAGGAAACCGATCTGTTGTTTCTTATAAAGAAATCTTATGAAAACTGATTGATTGATTCAAAAGGGAGAAGAAAGTTGTTAGCTTCGATCTTCCTAATCATAGAAGTATTTAGAAGTAGTGAAAAATAGGGTAAGTGAAGAAAGCCTCTTACAGAGGCTCTGCCGGACTTACCGAGAGATCAAGATCAAGAATCTACAGAAGCTAAAGAGGCGCACTACAGAAGCTCTGTCATACGCGCAAAGAAGACCAACAACTCGGAATCCGGGGAAGACTGCTCTACAAAGGACCAGACTGCAGAACCTCTGTAACTCTTTACAGAGCCTCTGTGGTCCTCTCTAAAAGACTTGAAGATATTTACAATATCTTGCTACTGTTACAGGACCTGTTCATCAACTTGCATGGTAGCATGCCCTGTCCAACTGCAACGTGTCAAACTCTGATTGGATTCAATAGGGCTTAGTACATAATAGACGTCTGCTGCATTAAATTCAATACATCACGTCCAACTGTTCATGCCATCCGTCCAACTATTCATACCGTCCTTTATGAATAGTAGCTTATGCTTTATGGTCCCCTTAGAGTAGTATATAAGGAAGACTCATGTTGAGTTCTTCCTATCCATCGATCAATCAATCGAACAATCGAAACAAGAAATCATGAGAGAAAAACATCACAAGAACACATAGCTTTAAACACTTTGAGAGTCATATCTGTTTTAAAAGCTTTGCTTACTCACTGTTCTTGAATCTGTTCTTAATATATATATTCAGTAAACTTTGAGATATTATTTCCTGTTCACTGTTTATTTAAATTATGTTCTAAATCTATCAAACATATATGTTAGTTCTTCAAATACGCTTCCGCATCAAACTCAAACTTGAACTAATAGATCTGATAATCTTGTTTAAACAAAACGGGAACCAACAATTGGTATCAGAGCAAAGCTTGATTTTCAATATCAAGTGATCCTCGTTTTTACAAGATTAGTGATAGACATCATTTTTTTCCTATTCCTCATCTCTAGGTTAAAACTCCATTAAAGTATACTCTGGGAACTGTTCAAACCCAGAAAACTTTCCAGATCTTCAGACTCATACTCTTTTCAGAACCTTAAAAATGACAAATACAAATAACTTCTTTACTGCTGGTTCACTCACCAAGCCTCCTACTCTCCTACGAGATGAGTATCCTCAATGGAAGATAAGAATGGTTCATTTCTTTGAGGGTACTGAAAAAAATCTAGTACAATATCTTTACAACCTTCCTCCTGTTCCCATGATAGCAGTACCACGAGTACCAGCCACTGCTGAATCTCCTGAAATCCCTGAACATCAAAAACCAAAGCCAAAAGAAGAATGGTCAAATGAAGATAAGGCAGAAGATGAAGTTGCACAGAAAACAAAAAGAATCCTGATAATGGCTATCCCTAACGAGCTTTTTCAATCTTTAGATGCATGCGAAACTGCGCACGATCTTTGGAAAGTGTTGATCCAAACCCTCAGTGATTTGATAATGACCCTATCTTAAATACTTAGTGAAAATTGTAAGTAAACAATATGTATCAGAGTTTCACTATCGCTGATAAGTACTAAGATCTTACAGTACTGCTGATAGGAACTCTCGCACTTTTAGATTAAACATTCAGCGAACACTGTTCACCATATCGCTGAGTCTGTTCAGTCCTTATGGTGATCGCTGATAAGTTAGTTGTTTACTTATGATCCCTGAAGACAAGATTCACGTCAACAAAGGTTCTACGCTGAAGTCGAAGATCAAGCTCAAGAACCAGCGACAAGTCTCCTAATGAACTGATGCGGATCAGCGAAGACTCAGATTTGTCCACTCAACGTGAAGTATCAAGTACAAGACTTCAGCTATCGCTGAACTTTATCATCTGCTGAATAGTAAATGATAATCGCTGAATCAACGAAAGCTGATCATGAAGTCCTCCGTACAAAGTACTTTTGTCTTAACCTCCCTTGCACGCCACCGTACGAAATGTCAGAAAAGAACCTCCGAAAATCTGAAATCGTACAACCACTCTGATACTACACTGTTCATTCATGCGGCTACTAAGGTTGTCAACAAAGGTCAATGACATGCAACTGATGACACGTGTAAAGTGTATACAGAATTGCATTAAATGCATGCAGTATATAAAGAGATGAACTCACTTCATTTGAAGTAACTTGCTAACTCTGGACAAGTTCAAATCTCTCAAGATAGGATTTTATTAGTAATCTCCTTATCTTTCTTAGTGCAAGAAAACCTTAGTGTTCCAACTTGTTTAGATTTAGGTTTATCCTTAATCTTGTTTCCGCAACAAGCTGTAAATTGTTAATGATTTATCAATAAACAATTTAGAAAAGTAAAATAGTGTGTTTGTATTCAACCCCCCCCCCCCCCCCTTCTACAAACTTGTTTAAGCCTTTCGGGACCAACAAGTGGTATCAGAGCAGATTTGTTTAATCTCATAAACAAGATCTAATCTAAGATATTTCTCTTCCTTGCTATTATCTGAAAATGGCCAACTCAAACACAAACACTCACTATATCGACAATGGTTCTCTTGCAAAACCCCCTAGATTTTCCAGAGACAACTTCAACTTGTGGAAAAATAGGATGACACTCTTCTTAGAAGGTGTAGACCCTACTATACCTTACTATCTTGAAAACGGTCCACACATCCCTGTAACGATTGATCCTGCTGTTCCAGCCACTGCAACTAGAGCTGCTATTCCAGAAAGGCTGATTCCAAAGGAAATCCATCATTGGACCGATGAAGACAAGAAGAAAGTGGCTATAGATACAAAAGCCAGATCCATACTATCCATGGCCCTTCCTGACGAAGTCTACCATTCCGTCATGAACCTGAAATCCTCAAAAGCCATGTGGGACACAATATGTGTTCAGTATGAAGGAACGTCTGAAGTCCAGGATTCAAGAAAGATCAACCTGGTAAGA
Source organism: Saussurea involucrata (assembly GCA_033807775.1). NCBI lineage: Eukaryota > Viridiplantae > Streptophyta > Magnoliopsida > Asterales > Asteraceae > Saussurea > Saussurea involucrata. Next base: position 2,003,925 of record CM066312.1, on the reverse strand, counting down.
CAATACGAAAGTTTCATCTCTGGTAAGAATGAAACTCTCTCTGAAGTACATCAACGTTTTAATTGCTTAATTATAGATCTTAAAACGGTTGGTAAGGAATATTCTAACTTTGAAGTTCTGACAAAGTTTTTAGAATGTTTACCTGAAAGCTGGGACAATTATTCCATGTGTCTCAAGCTGTCAAAAGATCTAAGATCAATGACACTTGCTACCTTATATGGCACATTGCTAAATCATGAGCAATCTAGCCATCTTAAGAAGAATCTTGTAAAAGATTCCAAAAGCACCCCTGTTGCTTTAATCTCAGAGGAACCTTCTACTCAGTGACTCGTGGTCACTATCACTGAGTTAGAAAGTAACTCTGAAAGATCATCAGATTCTGATTCTTCAGATGATGAATCCTTGGCTCTCCTAACTAAAAAGTTCAGGAGATTCGCCAAGAAGAAAATGTTTAGAAAGAACAAAACTCTTTCTATAGCTGACAAGCCTAAGTCATCAGCTTTTGTTGATAAGGCTACTGCTACTTGTTTTAACTGCGAAAAGACAGGTCATTTCGCTAACGAGTGCAGGTCAAAGAAAATCATGAGACCTTCAGCCTTTACAAAGAAATCCTTTGTTCCAAGGAATAAAGACGACAAATACTTAAAGCTGAAGGAGAAGTATGCAAAGCTGAAAAGCTTTAAGAAGAAGGGAAAAGGCCTAATGGCTGACTATGATTGGGCTGCTTCTGATGAAGAAGCCTCATCATCTGATTCTGAAGATGATGAAGCAAATCAATGTCTCATGGCCAAGATTGAAGAAGAGGAAGAAAGTTCAAACATTCCCTCCACTTCAACATCTGCCATTCAGGTTTCACCTTCCTTCTTTACCAATATTGTAAATATTGATGAAGCTGATAGTCTCCGTAAAATCGAACTACTGACTAGAAGTTTATACGAAGCCATGAACGGCAAAGCTGTGGTTGAAAACCAAAATCTTGATCTCGCTGAAAAGCTTAAAAATTGCCACCTTCAAATAGAAAAGCTTTCTAAATTTGAAGAAAATTTTAAAGATCAAGTCCATTTAAATCAGCTAGTCAAAATTGAACGAGCGGAAGCTATCGCTGCATTAAAAGCTGAACAAGCTACTGTTGAAGGATGGTGTAATTCTTCAACAAAGATCACTGAGATAATTAAGGCTCAGATTCCTCTGAGTGATAAACGTGGTCTGGGTTATAAATATGATACTCCAATACCAACCACTGAACGTTCAATGCTTAAATTTGGAACGTTTGTATCCTCAGTAGCTGACACTTCTTCATCTCAGTACTCCTCGTCGATTACACCAATCCCTGAGGAAACTCCTACCTCCTCAAAAGGTAAGGAGAAAATGGTTTATTCAAAACCTACCTCTGTCTCTAAAGATAAAGGTAAAGGAATTGTAATTTATCAAAATCCTCAGAAGGGTACTTTAGTACCTAAGCTGAATGCTTCCAAAGCCTTAGTGATTCATTCATCTGGTTCTAGAAATCAGACCTCTGGATCAGTTCAGCGACCTACTCCTAGACTCAGAGTAGATATCCTTGGTAAGAAATCTGAAGAACTGAATGTTCGTCCTATTTCAAAAACCAATAGTGTACTTGGTGCTGGCACTTCTAATTCCAAATTAAAAGCTCAGCACACAAGTGGTCCTAGAACTAATTTTAGTTATAGGAAATGTTATCACTGTGGACTTACCGATCATATTGCAAGTAAGTGTCCCACAGCCACCAAAGCTGATAAGATAGCTAAGGTGAAGATAGCACCAAAGAAGACCAAACCAGTTGCAAGTCAGGTCAAGGTGACTCCTACCGCTGAGGTCAAGAAATTGACCAAAGTGAAGAAAGACAAAGCTGAATCTTCAAATGCTGCGAAGACTGCTGAACCCATTCCAACCACTTCCACTGACAAACGCGTATACATGGTGAAGTGGGTACCCAAGCAAAACTAATCTTCCTTTGTATTGCAGGTTAAGAAGGGTATCTGGTATCTCGATAGCGGATGCTCTAGACACATGACTGGAAAGAAAAGCCTGCTCGCTGAATACAAGGAAGAGAAGGGTCCCTCTGTGACTTTCGGTGGAAATGGAAAAGGACACACCCGAGGGTATGGTGTACTTTCAAATGGTACAACATCCTTCAGAAGAGTCGCATATGTTGAAGGGCTGAAGCATAATCTTCTGAGCATCAGTCAGCTTTGCGACATGGATAACAAAGTGATTTTCACCAAGGAATCCTGCTTTGTCTCTGACAAAAAGGAGAAGATAGCTCTCAGCGGTTATCGTTTGGAAAATGTTTACGTTATAAACATGGACTCAACAACCACTGAGAACTCCTGTTTCTTCTCAAAGGCATCTTCTGATGTCAACTGGCTATGGCACAAGAGGCTTTCACATCTCAACTTCAAGACACTGAATACTCTTTCATCCAAAGAGTTAGTCACTGGTCTACCTCAACATTCATACGCCAAAGAATCCTTATGTTCAGCGTGTGAAAAAGGGAAGCAGACCAAGGCAAGCTTTAAGTCCAAGCAAGTTTCCTCAGTGTCATCTCCTCTTCAACTACTCCATATGGATTTGTTTGGCCCCGTTAACAAACAATCCATCGCTGGAAAGAAATATACGCTGGTCATAGTTGATGAATTCTCTCGTTATACATGGGTAATGTTTCTCCGTTCTAAGAGTGACACCCCTGAAGAACTCATCACCTTTGTTCGGAAGATGGAAACTCTGAACAATATGACTGTTCGCTCAATAAGGAGTGATCATGGAACAGAATTCAAAAACAGTTCTCTTGATTCCTTCCTTGAGAGCAAGGGTATTTCTCACTACTTTTCGTCAGTGAGAACACCACAACAAAACGGAGTCGCTGAAAGAAGAAATAGAACAATTATTGAAGCTGCACGTTCAATGCTCAGCGATTCTCACCTGCCTACTCAGTTTTGGGCAGAAGCTGTCAACACGGCTTGTTTTACGCAAAACAGGTCGCTGATAGTCAAAAGATTCAAAAAGACAGCCTATGAACTTTTTCATGGGAGAAAGCCTTCAATCAGCTTTCTTCACATCTTTGGTTGTCAGTGTTTCATACTGAACAACAGAGATGCCCTTGGAAAGTTTGATCCTAAGGCTGATGATGGAATCTTTCTTGGATACTCCTCAGTTTCCAAAGCCTTCAGAGTCTTCAACCGAAGAAGACAAACTGTAGAAGAAACTATTCACGTCACGTTTGACGAATCCCGTTCAGCGAATTCTAAACCGAACGCTGATACAGAAGAACTGAATCAATGGATGTTTTCTCATCTTTGTGATTCAGAAGATGTTCCCACTACTCATACTCATACAACTGAAAATGATGGTCCTACTATCATTCCCAATATGCAGAATAGTGAAGATGAAACATCTTGGGTCTCAGCTGTTCCTATAAATACTATACCCGCAGTTGATCCAAATGTCTCAGAAATTCCATCTATTTCTCAGCAATCAGTGAATGAAGTGACAAATGCAAGCATTCCTCTCTTAGCTGATTATCCAGAAGTAGTTGAAGCCTCATCTTCAGTTTCTCCAATTCAGACTGAGTCAGCGACGCATGCTCCGGCTCAGCGATGGACTGTAAATCACCCAATCGATCAAATTCTTGGTGATCCCAACGCTGGTATTCAGACTCGTAGAAGTGCAGGTAATATTTGTTTATTTGTTAACTTTATTTCTCTAACTGAACCAAAGAAAATAGATGATGCCCTCAGTGATCCAAACTGGGTCAGCGCTATGCAAGAAGAGCTGACTGAATTCGAAAGAAACAAAGTTTGGAAACTTGTTCGGAGACCAACTGACAAAACAGTGATAGGCACTAAGTGGGTCTATCGAAACAAGTTGGACGAACATGGTACCGTAACTCGCAACAAAGCTCGTCTTGTTGCTCAGGGATACAGACAAGAGGAAGGTATAGATTATGACGAAACCTTTGCTCCTGTAGCAAGACTTGAATCTATTCGTCTTTTCTTAGCATATGCTGTACACAAAAACTTCACTGTACATCAAATGGATGTTAAGTCAGCGTTTCTAAATGGAAAGCTGAATGAAGAAGTTTATGTGGAACAACCTCCAGGATTCTCAGATCCTAAGCGTCCAGGTTATGTTTATAAGCTGGATAAGGCACTTTATGGCTTGAAGCAAGCTCCTCGTGCATGGTATGACACTCTTTCTACGTATCTCCACCTTGAAAAATTTGAGAGAGGTAAGATTGACAAAACTTTGTTTTTTAGAAAAATAAAAGGTCATATCATTTTAGTTCAAATATATGTTGATGACATTATATTTGGTTCTACTAACCCTGAGCTTTGTACTCGTTTCGCTGATAGAATGAAAGATGAGTATAAAATGAGTATGATGGGTGAACTAACATATTTCCTTGGTCTTCAGATTAAGCAAACTGAAAAAGGAACTTTTATAAATCAGGGAAAGTATGTTAAAGATATGCTGAAAAAATTCGACTTAACTGAAAGTTCAGCTATGAAAACCCCTATGGCACCACCGCTGATACTTGATAAGGACACAAAGGGTGTTCCTGTCAATGTCACGCTGTACCGTGGGATGATCGGCTCACTACTGTATCTTACAGCTAGCCGACCCGATATTATGTTTGCAACATGTCTGTGCGCACGATATCAAGCTGAACCTAAGATATCTCATATGAAAGCTGTAAAGCGAATCTTTCGATATCTTAAGGGTACAGCGAATCTAGGTCTTTGGTATCCCAAAGATTCAGGATTCGATCTAACCGCCTATTCAGACAGTGATTTTGCAGGTTGCAAAATGGATAGGAAAAGCACCACAGGAGGATGTCAGCTCCTGGGTGGAAAGCTGGTAAGTTGGACAAGTAAGAAGCAAAACTCGGTGTCCACTTCCACAGCTGAAGCTGAGTATGTAGCCGCTGGAAGCTGCTGTTCTCAAGTCTTGTGGATGAGAAATCAACTACTAGACTATGATCTTCAGCTCTCCAAAATTCCAATCTATTGCGACAGCACAAGTGCCATCGCTATAGCAAACAATCCAGTGCTACACTCAAAGACAAAACACATAGAAATCAGATATCATTTTATCAGAGATCATGTGATGAATGGTGATATAGAACTTCATTTTATCCCAACTGATTATCAGTTAGCTGATTTGTTTACCAAACCTCTTGATGAGACAAGATTCAACTTTCTCATCAGCGAGCTTGGAATGCTGAACTTTGAAGGATAAATCTTCAGCGGTTCACATTTAATCAGCGATACGTTTATACATTCTTGTATAGGCTCTGGATAAAATAAACTTGTACAATCCATTTCATCATCTTCTCTCTGAATAAATTGGGTTAAACTGATATCAAGGTATGTTTTCTCTGACAAAACGCATGAAAATGCAAGATTTCAAATTCTTTCATCGCTGAATAATATTTTGAAATTTCTTAAAACCCTCACTGATATTTCTATTCAGTGCTTCATATTTTCCAAAGAGTCCCTGAGTTTTTCTTTCAAAACCTCAGAGACAACGAAAGAATGTGAAAGGACAGTTGTGACGTCATTGCAACGGATAACACCAGGCACGTTTCTTTTTTCTGACACACGTTTGCACGTTTCGTTGTCTATCCAATCAAATGCAAACACGTGTCCGTGTCATGATGAAAAACTTTCCCGCTCAAGTTTTTCTCTCTCTACTCTCTTCCTATATAAACACTCTCAAAGTTTATATTTGTCTTTTATGCGAGTCAATCTTTCTCCGCAAGAAAAGAACACTGTTGCATTTTGTGCTCTCAATCTTCAAGAACTGTTCATCATCTTCTTCATCAAACTCAAGGTTAATATGTTCTTATCTATTATCAAATGCAAATAACTTGTTTTCGATCTTATCATTGTTTTACACAATATCAAACAAAAGAACTCAAAAATAAAATCATTTTCTTTCATGGTTTTATAAACACAACCATTTCATGGTTGTTCTTCAAGTTTTAAATCTAAAATCTTAAACTTGTTCTTCTTTCGTATCCATCTTTTTTAAACTGGAATACAAGGCTTATAGGTGTTATATTCATTTTTTTTTTCAAAAAAAAAAAACAAGAAAAACCCTAATCTTCATTAAGACTTTTTTTGTCTGAATGAAATGGACAAAATTCGAAAAATCTTAATGGAAATTTTCTTTCCACATTAAGATATTTCTTATTTGTTAACATCTTTGGTTGAACTGATAATACAGTGAAATGGCAACTTCAAAGCTGAATGTTACCGCTGAGTCCATCTCCGCTGATTCTGAGGAACTGGAAATCACCAAAGCTCCTCAGGTTAAGTTTGAGCTGGATCAACTAGACTGGACAAAGGCAAACAACCTTTCAGCGCTTCTCGAGTTTCCTCCTCGGAAGCAGGTATCCCATCTAGACGACGCTGTAAATTTTTTGAAGAATAGCCCCATATACACAGCACTGACAATCACACCTCCTGCCAGTCAGCGTCTATTATCCCAATTCTGGTACTCTGCCAGACACACCAACCTACCCTCGGCCAAAGATCCATCTAAAACCATCGACTGCATACTCAGCGATACTGAGTATGGCACCATCAAGATAACCCCCGCAATAATCCGCAAAGCTCTGAAATTCCCTAACGCTACCTCAGAAAATCCTTTCATTCCATTTCCTGACCACAAGAAGCACGCTGACAGGGAAGAAATCATTGCTTTCCTTGATGCGATGGGTTACATCTGGGAGACTGGAAGAGACAAGCTACCTGAGAAGAAGCTGACGCTGATAAAGAAATCCAAGATGCCCAGCGAGATGAACTTCATCTTCGCTCACCTGATCAGCTGCATGACAGCGAAATCCGGATCTTCTGATCAAGCCGCTCAACCTCAGCAGGCCATGGGTTACGCACTGCTGAAAGGTCTCAACATTGACTGGGCCTCCATCATCTATGAAGACCTCATTCAACGTGTTGATTCTGCCGCTGACCGACCAGCATGGGTTCCTTACCCGCGATTCATCAGCGCCATCTTTCAATATGGCCTGAAAGACAGCTATCCTGAAGAGGGTGATCTGAAACTCTCTCAGATTGGCCCTAAAGTTCTCGACTTCAAGCCTGTCGCCAACGAGGTACGTCTCTCTACTCTTCTCACTCTTCTAAATTCTCCGCTTTCTGTGGCTCCTTCAGCGACAATACCCATCGCTGATACCCCGGCCACAAAATCCATTCCTTCTAAGAAAAGGAAACAATCTCTTACCCCTCTTGATTCCAAAAGGATCAAGAAAACCAAGGAGCAACCCCAGCATTTGCATGCTGAAGACTCCTCAGCTCATTCTGAAGAGCTGAAGGAAAGTTCCGTGGTACGCTCTGCCACACCAATTCAAGCCATCCCTTCTAAACCTACTTCAGCGTCCTTAAACGCTGAGGTTAGAACTTTGGAATCTACCCAACCTTCGTCAGTCTCTCAAAAGACTGATGAAGTACTTCTCAGCGAATCCAACGCTGAACTTGAAACCCAACCCCAATTCTTATCCTTCGCTCCTCCCTCTACTTCTTTGGACACTCCTCCAGTCAAAACTGGAGATGCCATCATTCAAGAAGCCGTTGAAGCTTCTCAGCGAATGACGAAGAAAGGACCTGCAGAGATCTCCATCCCTCACGGAACTTTTGAGGGAGATATGGAACACTATGGAGGGACTCGAAACTTTGATGAGTTCGTCAACGCTCCTGCAGGTACAGATCCCACCTTAAACACTGTAACTAAACCTGAAACTTCTGAGCTTTCCTTTGTTCACAAGTACTTATATGTTACAGGTCCTTTTTTGGGAGACATCAACCAGTCTCTGAAGTCTATGGAGATGAAACTTACGGATATCACCACCGGTCTATCAAATAACTCTACAGCTGTAACAAACGCTGGAGAGAATCTGACGAAGCTGACTACTGTGGTGGAAAAGAAGGCCTCCTCTGATGACATCAAAGACCTTGATAGAACTCTCGCCGACTTTGCCAAAGTGCTCTCCGACATCTACACTGACTACACCAACCTCAAATCATCAGTTTCCACCATTTCCAGCGAGGTTACAACGCTGAAGAAATCGGTTGGTACACTCGAAGGTGATATGTCAGTGGTCAAGACCGACTTGGGCTCAGTGAAGACCGATCTTAGTTCTGTCAAGACAATGATCGAGACGCTGGTGAACAACGCAAATAATCCAGCTCCTGCTCCGGCCCCTGCACCTGTTTTGGACTCATTCACCGCAGAGGATCGCCAAGAGCTGAAGAAAATCACGCCTGCTATTTCTGGCCTAGAAGACAGAATAGCTAAGCTTGAAGGTTGTGTGAAAGTCTCTGGCCCAGAAGACAGAGACAACACCAATGCTGAATCTACCCATTCCTCCCCCGCCCATCATGAGAAAGAGGGGGAGAAGAGCGCTGAACAGGAGAAGAGCGCTGAAGATCAAAATAAGAGCGCTGAAGACCTTTCCCATGATGAATCTATCAGGGGAGAGGGTAATGAAGATCGGATTACTGGACCTCAGGGAGATGAAAACCCTGAGGGAACCGAGAACCTCGCCTCTGTATCTGAGGGGGAGCAACTCGAAGAAGATGCTGAGGGATCCGAAGCAGAAGAAGACGAAGACTTCGACATCCCTGAAGCTGAACCATCCTCCTCTCCAAGGAACGATGATGATGATGATGAAGATGACGATGATTTCTTTGTTGTCAAACCTGCTCCTCGAACCAAAGCTCTTAAAGGTATTTCAATAAAAGAACCTTCAGGGGAGAAGACAAAGACAAAGCACTCAGCCTCTGGCGCTGAGAAAAGCAAAGACAAAGGCATCGCTGAAGATGATAATCTGGCGATCCTACTTGCAAAGCCGATTTGTCAGGTACACTAAACTTATTTTTCCTTCCCTGATCATCTCTGAAAAATCAGTTATCCATTCCACAAACACCATACACATCCACATTTTTTTTCTATCTTTTCTACCCAAGCTCTTCTACCCAGTTCTTATTTGTAAGATCGCTGCGTTTCAGCTAGTCCTCTCCCCTGTTTGAGGATATCGCTGAAAGATCTTCTATTGCGACTTCACAAATAATTCCAGCTACCGCTGAAGACATAATCCCGGTCTTAGATTTAATCTCTGAGACTGATGAATCAGAAGAACAACCTCTCTCGCACAGAAACAGACCTTCCTCAGTTCCTCAAAGGCTGAGTGAAGAAGATCAAAAGAGGAGAGAAGAAATGATAAAGCGATTCGAGGATCAGCGAATCATCCTAAGGCGCGATCAACTACCTTCAGTTCCTCCTAAGTTCAGAATTTCAAAAGCTGAATACCAGGATCATCTCAGAGCTGAACGCCTCATCGCTGAAAGGAAGGAAGCTGAAGATAAAGACAGAGAATACGCCATCAAGCTCACTCAAGAATCTGTCAAAGACCCCAAGCTGAAGCGTATTCCCATTCAAATCCAACGAAAGCTTTGGGAACAAGCCCAGAAGATCGTGGAAAAGAAAGCTGAAGTTTCTCAGACCACCCTGATCTGGTGTAAAGAGAAAATCCACTTCAGATATCGTCCAGCGAAGATCAACAAGGTATTCATCTCTGGAAGAACCTCCATCGGAGTACCTATTGTAGACATCAAACTGTTCAGAGAAGATGACTCATCTGAAACCTTTCGTGCTGACACTGTAAAAAGGTATGATCTCTCTGAATGGCTGGAGATGAGGTTAGCTATCCAACCATCAAAATCTAAGTACAAGGATCATTTCGAAAAGCTGATAAACAGACAGATCGATTTGATATCTTCTTGTGTGGATATTCCTCCTGTTCCTGATCTAAAGCCGAAAAGAAAAAAGGACTCTCCAAGGAAGAAACGTCAAGATTCAAACTCAGGTCCTGTCATACGAAATGAAACTGGAATTGGTTTCTCTCGCGCTGAAGTACTTGGTCCTGATCCTGATCTATCTGCCCTTGACGTCTCTTTGCCACCATGTGAACTTTTCGTCCCTGGTAAAGTCATCAGTAATCCTTATGGAATATTCTTTCTTGACTACGACGGACGTAAATGCTTTCAACGGATCGCTGAGCTTCCAATCACTCCAATCGAACAGCTCAAAGATCTCATCTACTGGTGCGACTTCAGAAAAGACATTCAGGCACGACACCTAAAACCCTTGATTTTTGAAGCTGCTCTGAAACTAAAGAATAAAGGAGAAAAGGTTCCTGACTGGATGATTCCAACTGAAAAGACAACCCTTGATGAACTTCTCATTAAGGAAGAACCCTTTGAAGGCTGACAACAATCACCATTTTCTCTATTGTATCAGTCATCCTTCAGTACTTGTAATTTATTTCGCTTGTACTTGTAATCTTTCTTATTCATATTGTAACCTGATTCAAAGATTTAAAGAAAAATTTCAGCGAATGTACTTTACTCCATCAGTACTGAAAAGATCCCAGAAAACAGTAAAAGGGACAAATATTTTATGAGTTCTTTTTATCCTTATGTTTTCATTAAATAGCAATTTTCTCTGTTGCTATGTCATAATCAAATAGGGGGAGATTGTTGATCCAAACCCTCAGTGATTTGATAATGACCCTATCTTAAATACTTAGTGAAAATTGTATGTAAACAATATGTATCAGAGTTTCACTATCGCTGATAAGTACTAAGATCTTACAGTACTGCTGATAGGAACTCTCGCACTTTTAGATTAAACATTCAGCGAACACTGTTCACCATATCGCTGAGTCTGTTCAGTCCTTATGGTGATCGCTGATAAGTTAGTTGTTTACTTATGATCCCTGAAGACAAGATTCACGTCAACAAAGGTTCTACGCTGAAGTCGAAGATCAAGCTCAAGAACCAGCGACAAGTCTCCTAATGAACTGATGCGGATCAGCGAAGACTCAGATTTGTCCACTCAACGTGAAGTATCAAGTACAAGACTTCAGCTATCGCTGAACTTTATCATCTGCTGAATAGTAAATGATAATCGCTGAATCAACGAAAGCTGATCATGAAGTCCTCCGTACAAAGTACTTTTGTCTTAACCTCCCTTGCACGCCACCGTACGAAATGTCAGAAAAGAACCTCCGAAAATCTGAAATCGTACAACCACTCTGATACTACACTGTTCATTCATGCGGCTACTAAGGTTGTCAACAAAGGTCAATGACATGCAACCAATCCGCTGATGACACGTGTAAAGTGTATACAGAATTGCATTAAATGCATGCAGTATATAAAGAGATGAACTCACTTCATTTGAAGTAACTTGCTAACTCTGGACAAGTTCAAATCTCTCAAGATAGGATTTTATTAGTAATCTCCTTATCTTTCTTAGTGCAAGAAAACCTTAGTGTTCCAACTTGTTTAGATTTAGGTTTATCCTTAATCTTGTTTCCGCAACAGGCTGTAAATTGTTAATGATTTATCAATAAACAATTTAGAAAAGTAAAATAGTGTGTTTGTATTCAACCCCCCCCTTCTACAAACTTGTTTAAGCCTTTCGGGACCAACAGAAAGAATTAGAAAGACAGTTGGAAGGGGGTGCTAAAACACAGAAGAACCGAAGGGCACAGTACATAAATGAATATCATGCATTCAGAGCCTCTGCAACAGAATCTCTGCAAACAACGTACGACAGGTTCAACTCTCTCATAAACAAATGTAGAAAGTCTGGCATTCACAGAACCTCGGAAGAAGAAGGAGAAGAAGATAGTGATAGTTGATAGCGAAGAAGACGAGCTGATAGAGGAAGAAATAACTCTTGCGTCATTAGCTAAATCATTGGCTCTATTAACAAGAGAGTTCAGAGGTAACCAAAGAAATTTTGGAAATGACAGATATAGCAGAGACAACCAGAGAGATAGAAGAGATGATGAAAGAAGAGAAGAATCAAGTGACCGACAGAGGTCAGACTACATAAGTGACCGACAGAAGTCTAGCGACAGAAACTACAGAGGAAATGACCGACAGAGGTCAGATGACAAGGTAGGCCACACACAAGAATGCTACAAATGTGGTAAGCCTGGTCATTACGCAAACGAATGCCGAACAGAGAAAGGTGGATACCAACAGAAGTCCGACGATCGAACTGGAAACACCTCCAAAGGATGCTTCAACTGCGGCAAGCCAGGCCATTTCTCAAAAGAATGCAGAAGTAGACAAAATCGCCCACAGAAGGACTCAACTTTTTACAAAAAGAAGGCTGAATATTATGCGCAAAAATCCTTAATGGCGAACAAAGGGCATTCTGAAGCAAACAGGGAGGACTTCGAGTCAGACTCTACCTCCGATGATGAATTAACCACCAATGCCCTGTTCTGTGGCATGGCAGAAGTCGACTCGGGCACTGACAATGAGGTATCCATTTCAAACTCTACCTCTTGTATTAAATATATAGATAATGATTCAATTAGACTTAACATTGAACTGATTGAACTAAAAGAGATAAATGAAAGCATTCAGAAAAGACTCACTTTTAATGAGAGAGAAGTAAAGCTTCTCACTCAAGAAAAAGCCAAAATTTTTGAAGAAAAGGAAAGAGTAGAAAAATATTGGAGAAAAATATAGATCCTTTAAAAAGGCAAATTTCTGAATTAACCTCTGCTTTAAAAGTCAAAACTAAAGAGCTTTCAGTTTCTAGGAGTGAAACAACTGACATAAGAGCTCTCAAAGAATACTTTCAAAAAGAGAGAGAGGTACTTTAGCAAGATCTACTCAGAAGAGAGGTTTTACTTAAAAATTATAAAGATGCACAGAAGGTGTATGAGAAAGTAAACTCACAAATAGGAAGACGAGGTATAGGGTACGATGATATTACTCTAGGTGTTGAAGGAAAAAACTAAAACCTCTGTCTTCTCTGTTTGTAATAGGAAATACAAATAAACCATCTTTTCCAAACTTACTCTCTGTAAGTAAAAGGGTTAAAATCTCTGCAGAACCTCACTTAAGGAAACATACGAAGATGATCAATGTGTGGTTTGAAAACACAGATTCATCATCTTCAACCTCTGTCAATAGAGGAATCAAACCAAAGAAATATCTGAAAACACAAGATCAGGTTGGTATCTTCAAGTTTGGTAAACCAGATACTCAAACACATGTTGCTTTTGTCTGTATGTTAGATGTCAAAAAGAAATTATCTGCAAAAGCTCCTGAGTTTAAACCCATCTCTTCAGAAGAAAAACTTAAAAGATCAATTGAAAAAGAAATCTTGGAAGTTTTGAAATCAAATGTTTTAGAAAATCTCTGTACATCTTCTATAGATCAAATTCTCGTTGAAAAGATCTCGTCAGAAACCTCTGCCATCTATGAAAATTTTTCTACAGAGGAAGAAAGCTCGTACGATACACGCTCAGAAAATCCAGCCTCTGTCGAAAGAAATGACTCAACCTCTGTATATGAGGACGATTCATCCTCTGACGACTCAGAGACTGATTCTAAATCAGGGATAATTCACTGTGACACATAGGATATTAAATTCTCCTCTGAAGTTCTTTACAGAACAATTTCTCCAAAAGAGAAAATCACAGAGATACCTATCTGTCCAGATTTTCTAAAAATGTGTATACAAGTCAAAACCTCTACAGAGCTTGATAATTTGAAAAAGGCCTCTGAAAATCCTAAAAGCTCAAAATTTTCAAAACCTTTAAGGCCTGAAGCTAATAAATATCTTTCCTCTGTGACAGTGAAGACAGACGTTCACCACAGAAGAGACTCACAGAAGGCAGGACCTAAACAAGATTTTTGCAAAAAACATTCTAGTATTCATAGATCTTCTTGTAATAGGAAATCAAATGTTAAGAACGAATGTAATGCCTCTGTGACTCAGTTCAATAAATTCAATGAAAAGTTCAAACAAATCACGTCTCATATTAAATACTGTCATTGTTTTGATCTTATGTTCAAATTGAAAAATCAATTCTCAAGTCCAGATTGCTTACTCTCCACTAAAATTCAAACTCCAAAGTCAAAACCTAGAGAGAAACAATCTGATCTTTCTACAAAAGATAAAATGTATTTCAAGAATGTTAAGGTAAACTTGAAAAATTCTAACAATATTGGACCCATATGGATATGGGTACCTAAGTCTCTGTGATTGTCATACAGAAGCGGTATGTGCCAATTTGGTATCTTGACTCCGGATGCTCAAGGCACATGACTGGCGACAGAAGTTTACTATCCACGTACAAAGAAACACACGATGGTGGATCTGTAACTTTTGGAGACAACAAGAAGGGACACATCAAAGGCTATGGAGTCATAAAGAAGGAAAACGTCTCTGTATACAAAGTTGCATATGTGAATGGCCTTAAACACAACCTACTCAGTGTAAGTCAACTCTGTGATACAGGATTTGATGTCTTGTTCAAAAGAACTTTCTGCTCTCTGCAAAGTGAAGACACAGGAATGGAACTTCTGCGAGCCGAAAGAAGAGGTGATTTGTATCTAATGAATTTTTGTTCAAAAACCAAGGACAAAGTTTGTCTTGTAGCTTGCGAAAGTAAAGAAGCCTGGTTATGGCATAACAGGTTCTGTCACTTGAACTTTCACACCTTGGATAAACTGGTCAAACTTGATCTAGTTAAAGGTTTGCCTAATGTTAAATTTAACAAGGATCACTTGTGTTCTGCCTGTGAAATGGGAAAACTCAGAAGAGCTTCCCACAGAGGCAAAACAGATGTGTCTTGCACTAGGCCTCTGTACATGCTTCATGTCGACCTCTGCGGTCCCATTGCCATACAGAGCCTAGGTGGCAAGAAATATATACTTGTCTTAATTGATGAGTATTCGCGCTTCACATGGGTTGAATTTATTCGAAAGAAATCGGATGTTCCAATCATCTTGATTAATCTAATGAAAAGAATCCAAGTTCTTTATGAATGCAGAATACAGAAGTTAAGAAGTGACAATGGCACAGAATTTAAAAACTCTGTCATTGAAGCCTATTTTTCTACAGAAGGAATATCACAGAACTTCTCTGCTGCACGAACTCCACAGCAGAACGGCGTAGTCGAAAGGAAGAATCGAACGCTCGTGGAGGCCGCAAGAACTATGCTATCAGCATGCGGATTACCGATGAACTTTTGGGCAGAAGCGATTTCTACCGCTTGTTACACACAGAATCGGTCAACCATTGTGAAAAGACACATCAAGACTCCTTACGAACTGATCAACAAAAGAAGGCCAAACATCAAGTTTTTCCATGTATTTGGATGTAAATGCTTTGTTTTAAACGACAGAGATTCCAGGGGAAAGTTTGAGGTAAAAGCTGACGAAGGAAAATTCATTGGATACTCTGCCACTTCCAAAGCCTACAGAGTATACCTTACAAGATCTCGCAAAATCGTAGAAAGTATCAATGTTTCTTTTGATGATTCATTCCAAAAGACTTCTGAGCAAATCAGTTCAGAACTCGAACTTAAAAAGGAAACCTCTGACATCTCGCAAACGAAAGAAGACTTGAATCTTCTATTTTTAGAGATGTTCCACGATAACATTGATCCTTCTGTCGGAATCATCAGAATTTCTGAAGAACCATCCTCTATTGGACAAAATCCTACAGAAGATGAAACATCAAGAAAAACGACCACATAAGCTGCTGAAAAACAAACTCCATCACCACTCATACCAATCATTCCACAAACTGTAGGATCAACTACAAAGGCACACACTACTACAGAGGCTACACAAGAAGAAGAAGAACAAGGAGCTTCTGAAGAAAGGTTCGATGACATTGATGACCATCTTCCACGCACCACTCAGTGGACAAAAAGCCATCCTCCAAGCCAAATAATCAGAGAACCTTCTGACTCAGTAAAAACCAGGTCTGCCACTGCTAATTTTTGTTTCTTTACAACTTTTATTAGTGTGATAGAACCAAAGAAGATTTCTGAAGCCCTAGATGACCCAAACTGGGTAGACGCTATGCAAGAAGAACTTCTGCAGTTTGAGCGTAACAGAGTATGGACTTTAGTACCTCTGCCACGAGGGAAACAGGCCATTGGGACTAAGTGGGTCTACAGAAATAAGAAGGATGAAGATGGAGTGGTCATCAGAAATAAAGCACGATTGGTGGCCAAGGGTTATAGACAAGAAGAAGGCATAGATTACGATGAGACTTTTGCTCCTGTTGCACGGCTCGAAGCAATAAGAATATTCTTAGCCTTCGCAGCTCACAGAGGTTTTAAAGTCTATCAGATGGACGTAAAATCAGCTTTTCTCAATGGTGAAATCCAAGAAGAGGTTTACGTAAATCAGCCACCAGGGTTTGAAAGCTCAAAGTTCCCAAGGCATGTATACTACCTTGAAAAGGCTCTGTACGGACTGAAACAGGCTCCAAGAGCATGGTACGAACGACTTTCTACCTTTCTTCTAGTCAATGGCTACGACAGAGGTACAACAGATACTACCTTATTCTATAAACGTAAAAACAGTGAAATAATGCTTGTACAAATCTATGTGGACGACATAATTTTTGGGTCCACTAACACAGAAGAGTGCAAAAGTTTTGAAAAACTCATGCAGAGTGAGTTTGAAATGAGTATGATGGGAGAATTAACATTCTTCCTCGGACTCTAAGTCAAACAATCATCAGAGGGAATTTTTATAAATCAGGCCAAATATGTCTCTGACATTCTCGTCAAGTATAGCCTCTCTGATACCTCTGCAATGAAAACTCCAATGGCCACTGGAAATAAGTTATCCTTAGATCCAGATGGCATCTCTGTAGAATGCACTCTCTACAGAGGCATGATTGGATCTCTGTTATACTTAACTGCAAGCAGACCTGACACTATGCATGCTACATGTCTTTGTGCACGTTATCAAGCTAATCCAAAGAAATCACATTATGATGCCGTTAAGGGAATCTTTAGATATCTAAAGGGGACCAAAAATCTCAGTCTCTGGTATCCACAGAACTCTGGTTTTAGTCTTAAAGCTTATATAGATTCAGACTATGGAGGATGCATGCTCGACAGAAAGAGTACCTCTGGGAGTTGTCAATTCCTAGGTGATAAACTAGTCAGTTGGACTTCCAAGAAGCAAAATTGTGTCTCAACATCCACTGCAGAAGCTGAATACGTTGCTGCTGCTAGCTGTTGTTCTCAGGTTCTATGGATGAAGACTCAGCTAAAAGACTACGGTCACATCCTATTCAAAATACCCATCTTCTGTGATTCCAAGAGTGCCATTGCTATCTCTGCCAATCCTGTGCAACACTCAAAAACCAAGCATATCGATATAAGGTACCATTTCTTGAAACATCATGTTGAATACGGTACAATCGAGATGCATTTCGTGCCCACAGAATACCAACTCGCGGACTTATTCACCAAAGCTTTAGACGAGAAAAGATTCAATTTCTTGGTGGGTAAGTTAGGAATGATCAATATGACGTAAAAATCCTCTGTAAGTATAGCCTTATCTTCTGTAAATATGTATATATTTCTATTATTTTTTGTTTTAATTGATTTATTTCTGTATATAAGTTCTCAATCTTAAATAGTTCTTAAAATCACAGAGCTTCTGTAAGTCTACTCAGAACCTCTGACAACCCCTACAGAACCTCTGGAAAACATGACCTATGTTCTATGCAAAACTTATCATTCTTTGATCCAAGCATAGTTCAAGCGGGAGCAAAAGGAAATTACTTGATCTACAGAGGTGATTAGATCAATGGGGAGCAAAAAGGGACCCTGAAATGATCTACAGAGATAAAACTTTCAAGGGAAAGCCAAAGAAGAATGTCGATGAATCTATATCGACAGAAGTCAAACATCACTGCCGAGAAAAGAAGAACCAAAAGGTATGTCTCTCGCACAAAAGGTTTTTGAAAACAGTTTTCTAGGATACAAATTGTCAAATATGTCCTAAATATACTGTGGATAACATTTCAAAAATCAAAAGATCAAAAAGTTTCATAAAATTTGAGTTATGAGAAATTTAAGGTCATAGAGCTTCTGCTGAGCTCAACAGAAGCTCTGCCAGAAATATGCTCTGAGATCGCAAATTTAACCTCTATCGATCTTTTGGAATGTTATCTCGGAAACCAAACAGACTCACCATGACCTTCTCGAACAAAACTTTTTCCATAACAATTTTTTTTCGGACACCAACTTTCAAATATGTCCGAAAAACATCTCTTAAAACATATCAAAAATTGGATGATCAGAAAAGTTAATAGAATTTTTGTTATGAGATTTTTTCCCTCATAGAGCTTCTGCTGGCCCTCACAGAGCTTCTGCAAGTTCCAACAGAGCCACAAAACCTCTGCGAGTAAAAACACTTAACTAAAAATCCTATTTGATCCTCTCCAATGCCTTTACAAACGTTTTGGTTAAAGAAGAACCCCACAGAAGTCATGATAACAATGAGATATATGAGAGAGGGATAAACATCAAAGATTTTCAAGATCACAAAGCTTCTGTAAACTACAGAAGTTCTGTCAATCTATTACTTGGGCATTTCTGTAGTAATAACGGTTACTTTTACTAAGAGTGAATTACATGTGGCTAAGAATAACCCCACGCGCCTAGCATTAATGGGCCGCGCACGACGTCCTGTCATCCTCTGACATGGCCTACGTGTCCCATTTTCATTGGACGTACATAGAACGTTTTCTGTGGAAAGTTGAACCCGCCGTTCTAACTTGAGTACGGATTCCAAATTTTAATCCATAGCCATATATTTTACTCTTTCGAATTCTACCGTTTTACCCCCTATAAAAACTAAGCTCACCCTCTCATAAACTTTTTACAAACTCTCATTCTTCTCCGGCGAAACCCTGCAAAAACCTGCAAGTAACTTATTCTCATAACCAATGGCTTCATCTTCTCAAGCTATCTCCCCTGCACACTCTCCGGCGACCTCACCAGAACATTCACCTGCTCATTCTGAACATTCATAAAACCCCAACCCTGCCCAAAACATTGAACTAGAAGATTTCGGCGATTCAGCAGACTTTGCTCCAACCACACATCTTCAAAACTTCATAGCAAAGGATCATTTCGAAAAGGTACTACCAATCAAATCCAACAACTGCTATTTGGTCCCCTCACCCACTGCTTTTGGCGAAGCCCATGCCATTCTTCTAAACATAATGGAAAATCATATCCTCTTCCCTTTACTCTCAAGAACCCCAAAGAAAATTCCAGTTAGATATCTGAACCAGTTTTGGCAAAGTTGCCGATTTGATAAAGATGACTCTCTTATCAAAGGGTACATTTCAAGACCTGACAAATCTGAGCATCTGGAAATCAAGTTCAATAGAACAATGTTCTCACTTGAATTCAACCTACCAACAAGGGGTCTTCTTGGATTGAAGAAGTACGCAGAGCAACCAACAGACGACGAGATCTGTCGTTTCTTAGAAATGCTTGGGTACAACACCCCACTGAGGAGGAGAAATGACTTTTGCAGAGGCAGATTACCACCTCTGTGGAACACCTTGTTCTCAATTCTTAACAGATGCCTGACAGGGAAGATAGGCAGTATTGACCAGAGCTCACATCAGATATTAACCATCAT
Organism: Saussurea involucrata; assembly: GCA_033807775.1. NCBI lineage: Eukaryota > Viridiplantae > Streptophyta > Magnoliopsida > Asterales > Asteraceae > Saussurea > Saussurea involucrata. The sequence goes on along the minus strand of CM066312.1, from coordinate 1,984,372 downwards.
GTATGGGGTTTACTATGATCTCCCACTGGATTACGCGACCATAATGATGCAAGAGATCATCAACACCATCGACAGAAAGAACAACACAAGAAGGGTCAAAGAGAACGATCCTAAGTTTCTACCACCTCTGCAATTCCAAAGAATACTAGGAGTCTTGTTCGAACCTTTGTTGCTGATACAGAAATGGCCAATGGAAGGGTCAATTCCCAAACAGTTCCCAATGAGCAAAAATTTCCCCACTGATCATGTAGATGGTTACACACACTGCAGACCTCTGTCAAAGAAACTTCTGAAGTATGCCTCGAATATAACCCTTAAGAAAGAGTATATACGCGATCATAGAACTCCTAAACCGAGTCCTATGACACCCCCGCGTTTAGGTGTCCCCCTAGGAATAATGATTGCAGAACCTCTTTCCACTCAAGAAGAAAAAGATAACAAATTAGCAAAACACATGGCTATTCAACTTAGCTTCATAGCCAAACGTGCAGAGCTCATGGGAAAGAAGTCCTCTTCGAAATCTTCTGCCTCTACTCCAAAATCAAAGAAGAGGAAAACTGCAGAAGGCATCTCTACAAGTGCTGCAGAAGATCAACCTTCACCTCCTCATGCCACAGAAATTGGCTCCTCTGCTCCTCCCTCTTCTCCAAAACAGAAGAAGAAAAGAAAATCAAAAACCACAGAGGAAGGAGCACCAAAACCTAAGAGGAGGAAAACCAAAAAGAAGCATGGTAAATCACTTGAGAAATTGGTTACCATAGAAGAGGAAGCAATCGCAGAAGAAAGAACTGCAGAAGAAGAAGATGCAGAAGTAGAAATGACTGAAGAGAGATATGAATCGCCCCATCAATCCCCAGATCGATTTGCTCACCAAGGAAACATTAACGATTTCCTACAGAACCCCGACATTGCCAACACTTTAAATACAGCAGGGTGGACGGCACAACCTCTCGATCACCACTCCCTAGAAGAACAATACTTCTCTATTTCTGGCATTGACACACATCTGCAAGAAGATGATCAAACACCCAGAGATCAATCAGCCGAGACACCTATTATTCTACAAAACCCCTTCATTCAACAAGGATTGGACGTCCACAGAAGGAGTCCAAGCTCAGCTTCAGATGAAAGAGAACAAACAGAAGCTGAGTGGAATAGAGATGAAATAACAGAGGCTTTAGAGAAAGGAAAAGAGGCCGATATTGTATAAGAAGAGGGATTTAAAACATGGGAGACAAGAGTGGAGATCTCAGAGACAGATTCAGATGAAGAAGAAGCTGTCTGGATACGAAAAGGCCTCTATCATCCACATGTCATGAGGTTATACGGCTCTCATCAAATGTACGACTTCTTACGCACAGAGCAAGGAACTTCAACAGAAGCTAGAGAAGAAGCTCCAAGCCATCGGATACCTACAGAAGCTGAAATGATAGAAAATGATGTAGTGCTCGGATGCTTAACAGGGGAGGAAACAAGAAAAGATGCCTGGATTAATAGAGGCACACAACCAAAACCAACTCCCAGTGCAACCCACACATCTAACTCCGCAGGTCTAGATGCAGAAGGAGTTATTGAAATAGAGCAGCACAGCTCGATCCAAACCCAACCCATCCAGCCAGAAGTCACTCTTTCAACTTCTGCGCCCACAGAAACTGGGGAATCCATTCCTAGGGAGTCTCCTCAAAGAGACTCACCTATAGTTCGTGATCATTCGCCCCAGATCACACTAGAACACCCTACAGAGGAATTCGTTTCCTCTGCCACACACGAAATAGGGCCAACCCTTCTTTCAGAGAGAAGTAGTGAGCACAACGACGAAGAGACTCTAGACAAGTCTCCGAGTCTGAAGCACTAGATGCTTCTGCTCAAAGATCAGATGGAAATCCTTCCACCCCCAACGTACAAACAAGGGTGAACGAAGGTGTCCCAGGAACAGGGACTCACTCTGGAGACGAATGTGTTCCTCCAGAGGTTACACCAGGGACACAAGTATCAAGGGATGAGTTCCAAACCCTTGTCACCTCTGTGAACCAAACCATGAAAGAGTTGCAAAGCTCTTTCACATCTTTTGCAGAGAAAACATCAACGACCTTGCTAAATCTGAACACCAAAATGGACAATCTGTCCACAGAGGTGAAAACGGCCATCACAGAGATGAAATATTCTACGCAAACCACTGCAACAACTACAGCCACTTCTGCTGCTAAAGATTTTGGAATAGCCGCAACTTCTGCATTCAAGGAATCAGTCAAACATTTCCTTGAACAAATGAACAAGCAATCCAACAAATCACAGAGCATCACACCCGCAGATCTACAGAAGGCTCTGCAAAACGTTCAAACATAAGCAATGCGCAACACAATACTGATGCAGCCTAAAGACTACATGACCAGAGCACAGCTAACACAGCTCGGCCAGAATTGTTAGATCTGAAGTTTTGTCAATAAACCAAGTGTTGAAGATCTGATAAGAAGACTCAGATGTTCTGAGTAGAGGAGTCAGAGATCTGAGAAGAGAAGTCATAGTTCTGAGAGAAAGAGTCAGAAGCTCTGAGAAGCGTTATCAGAAGAATGTTCAGAAGTTCTGAACTACCTGTTCAGAACTTATGACTACATACTTTACTTAGTATTTAGTAAACTAATTAGGACACGTGTTATGTTCTTATTAGTCTTTCTTATTTGTACTGTAGCTTTAACATGTCCGTTGCAGTATAAATAGAGTGGTTAGCACTTCGTTGCTAACTGATTGATTCTCCCATATATCTTTGTATTCATTCTTTGTAATCTTTGAGATTCTCTCTCTCTTAGATTTGTAATCCTGTTCATCATTGAATACAATTGGGCTTGATCATACAACTTCTCAATTACTGCTTTCTATATTGATAGTAAGATTTGTCTCCTTCACTACAGCAAATGCCAACTACGTCAAAGAGTTCAGAAAAAGTGTCGGCAAAATGCGCTTCAACACAGAAGCAGAGCTTGCAACTCTATTCGGCCTCTGTGATGATGTATGTGCGAAGTTGATGGCCGCAGGAGCAGAACTACCTAAGAAACCCAAAGCTTCCTGCAGAGCAGAGGGTACTTCTGATAAGAGTCAGGATGATTCTGATGATGACCATCCTGGTCCATCAGATAATCCTGAGGGGGAGAATATAAGGGAGAAAGCTACGAGCAGAGGAATACAAGCTCCACCAATCGCAGCAAAACCAATCAGTCAAGCCCCTCCAGAACAAACCCAAGATCAACAACAAAATCAACAGACCACAGAGACAACACCCATCTCTGTGGAATCAAGTCCTGAAGAACCAAATATTCCAGAAGCTGATCAGCAAACCACAGAGGCAACAACAAACCCTGTGGTAATCATTTTGGAAGAAAGTCCTTCAACAAAATCAACAGAAAAACCCCAAACTATACCAAGAAGAAAGTCGATTGCCACCAAACCAAAAAGAACAACGACCTCTGCTTCTTCTATTCTGAGAAAGATGCACAATACAATGACTGATCGAATGTCGCAGAGAGAAGAAGAAAGGCACAAATTCACATTAGCTTTCAAAATGGCAAGAAGATTCGACATACCTCAATCCACAGAAACCGAGCTTACAGAAGAAGTCACCAAAGAACCTCCAACAGAGGTTACAGAGCAAAGAAAGCCAACAGAACCAATGCCACAAAAGTCCTCTCAAACACAAGTGTCAAAACCTACAGAGGCAACCCCCATCAAGCCAACAGAAGCACCAACCTCCAAACCTACAGAAGAAACAGGTTCTGCCCCACCAAAAGTCAAAGACAAGGGCAAAGGGATACTGACAGAAGAACCAAAGAAAAAATCATTGCCCAAACCTACAGAAAAATTGATGAAGAGCGCTTTTGATGCCTTCCAAACTCCAAAACCTGGAGAAGAGGACTGGGCATATGGATTGAAGCCTCTGTCAGACATTCCACTAAAAGGTAGAGCTGCAGAAGTTGTTCAACAGATGGATAGTCTCAGAAGACAAGTACCACAACCTGGTCCAACACATAAAGAGATGGAAGAAGTGGTATACAAATACCCCTACAAACAAACCTTTCAGACCAATCACCCAACAGATCATGTGACAGATCCAAGGATCAGAGAAGAATTTGTGAACATCTTCAGCAGAACAAAGCCAAGAACCAAAGCAGAAGTCTTCTCTATCCATAAGATCAAAAAGGTAATCTTCTGCCGATTCTCCTTCACAAGAACCTATCCAAGAGTTAGGTACAATCTTTACAGAGTCAAAAGGGTAAATAATTCAGAAACCACCTTCGCTGATGCTGACATAAGGAATCTGAATCACTATGATCTACCTGAACTTCTGCAATGGACAAAGGACAACTATAACACAGAGCCAAACACCAGAGCCTATCAAGTGCTGAGAAAAGCAATGGGGGAAAAGCTTCTGATCTATAGTATGATAGATTTTCAACTGGGAAAGGATCTTGGTCTCAAACATCTGAATTTACGACCACCAAAAGATCGCTGCCCACCTGACGTCGTGCCCAACTCTATCATTACAGAACCAAAATTCGGTGAAAAGATCGCTGCCCACCTGACGTTAGTATTTCAAAACCCACAAGGCGAAGTCAAACTGTTTGTGTGCATGGACTGTCAGAAGTACGCAACTAGTACTCTGAACAAGTTCAGAACAACCCTTGTAAAATACAGAGGTACAGAGAAAATGGATAAAGATGCTGCAGATACTTTCGTCAGAGAAATTGATGCCACAATCCGCCTAAGAGAACTCTGCATCAGTTTCTACAAAGAGATCAGAAGAATCAGAAGAGACAACAGAAGCTACAACGATTTCAAAGATGCCAAAATCTGATTCTCAAGCCTCAAATCTCTACAAATCAAGTCAAAGTTTATCTTTCATTGTACTCAAATGTAAAATGCCTCTGGCATATTTTCTAAATGAAAGAACTTTCTAGGTATTGTTTAACCTTTGTCTTATCTAACTTAGCCTAACTAAACTCAAGTTCAATTTTTTATTTTTCACTACTTAGGGGGAGATTGTTAGCTTCAATCTTCCTAATCATAGAAATATTTAGAAGTAGTGAAAAATAGGCTAAGTGAAGAAAGCCTCTTACAGAGGCTCTGACGAACTTACCGAGAGATCAAGATCAAGAATCTACAGAAGCTAAAGAGGCGCACTACAGAAGCTCTGTCATACGCGCAAAGAAGACCAACAACTCGGAATCCGGGGAAGACTGCTCTACAAAGGACCAGACCGCAGAACCTCTGTAACTCTTTACAGAGCCTCTGTGGTCCTCTCTAAAAGACTTGAAGATATTTACAATATCTTGCTACTGTTACAGGACCTGTTCATCAACTTGCATGGTAGCATGCCCTGTCCAACTGCAACGTGTCAAACTCTGATTGGATTCAATAGGGCTTAGTACATAATAGACGTCTGCTGCATTAAATGCAATACATCACGTCCAACTGTTCATGCCATCCGTCCAACTATTCATACCGTCCTTTCTGAATAGTAGCTTATGCTTTATGGTCCCCTTAGAGTAGTATATAAGGAAGACTCATGTTGAGTTCTTCCTATCCATCTATCAATCAATCGAACAATCGAAACCAGAAATCAAGAGAGAAAAACATCACGAGAACACATAGCTTTAAACACTTTGAGAGTCATATCTGTTTTAAAAGCTTTGCTTACTCACTGTTCTTGAATCTGTTCTTAATATATATATTCAGTAAACTTTGAGATATTATTTCCTGTTCACTGTTTATTTATATTATGTTCTAAATCTATCAAACATATCTATTAGTTCTTCAAATACGCTTCCGCATCAAACTCAAACTTGAACTAATAGATCTGATAATCTTGTTTAAACAAAACGGGAACCAACAAAAGTCATAAAAAGACAGAAATTTGATTTGATCACATGAAGATGAGAATTGTTATTTCAAGGGGGAGCAAAGAAAAAGAAAATATGTAACAGAAATCAGTTTGGAAATCGTTGCTGCTGCTGATTAAAGACTGACCAGAAGTTGTTAACTCAGATTATTCAGAATTCTGAGCAGAAGTTGTCAAAGCATTCAGAAGAGATCCTTCTGAAGATTGTTCCTGCTCTAAAAAATTTGATGATGAAAAGTACAAGTGTGTTTGACAAAAAGGGGGAGATTGTTAGACCTAGAGTTTTGTCAAAAACACAAGTGTTGGTTTCTGAATTGAAGACTCAGAGTTCTGAGAAGAAGACTCAGAACTTCTGAATAGAGAAGTCTAGAAAAGATTCTAAGTGTTGGGATTTGGTCAGAAGACTCAGAAGTTCTGAGTAGGAGACTCATAAGTTCTGAGTGAGAAGTCTCAAAAAGATAAGTGTTGGATTCTAACTAGAAGGTTCAGAGTTCTGAGTGGGAGACTCAGAACTTCTGACTATGAAGATAAATGTTCTGAAGTGCTTAATCAGAAGAATGTTCAGAAGTTCTAAATATGTTATTCAGAACTTATGTCTTGGATACTTTCTGTTATATTCAGTTACTAATTAGGACACGTGTAATTGTTCTATTAGTCTATTTCTTATATGTACTGTAGCTTTAGCTTTACCTTTCAGTATATATAGGAGTTAGCAACAGTTAGCTAACTAATCTTTGATATAACTCTTCACGCATAACTTTGTGAGATCTATTGAGATAGAAATTCATTGTAATATCTTGTAATTCACAGATTGTTAATAAATCATATGACCAGTTGCTGTGAATACGATCTTGAATGTTCATTCTATATTGAATCTGTGTTATCAGTGACTATTGAGAGAGAAATTCATTGTTATATTGATTGTAAGATTGTATCCTGGACTATCAGAAGGGCTGAAGCATAATCTTCTAAGCATCAGTCAGCTTTGCGACAAGGATAACAAAGTAATCTTTACTAAGGAATCCTGCTTTGTCACCGACAAAAAGGAGAAGATAGCTCTCAGCGGTTATCGTTTGGAAAATGTTTATGTAATAAACATGGACTCAACAACCACTGAGAACTCCTGTTTCTTCTCAAAAGCATCATCTGATGTCAATTGGCTATGGCATAAGAGGCTCTCTCATCTAAATTTTAAGACACTGAACACTCTTTCTTCAAAAGAGTTGGTTACTCGCATACCTCAACACTCATACGCCAAAGGGTCTTTATGTTCAGCGTGTGAAAAAGGGAAGCAGACCAAAGCAAGCTTTAAATCAAAGCAAGTTTCCTCAGTGTCATCTCCTCTACAACTACTCCATATGGATTTGTTTGGCCCTGTTAACAAACAATCCATCGCTGGAAAGAAATATACACTGGTCATAGTTGATGAATTTTCTCGTTATACATGGGTTATGTTTCTCCGTTCCAAGAGTGACACCCCTGAAGAACTCATCACCTTTGTTCGGAAAATGGAAACCCTGAACAATTTGACCGTTCGCTCAATAAGGAGTGATCATGGGACTGAATTCAAAAACAGTTCTCTTGATTCCTTCTTTGAGAGTAAGGGTATTTCTCACAACTTTTCTTCAGTGAGAACACCGCAACAAAATGGAGTCGCTGAAAGAAGAAATAGAACAATTATTGAAGTTGCACGTTCAATGCTCAGCGATTCTCACCTGCCTACTCAGTTTTGGGCAGAAGCTGTCAACACCGCTTGTTTTACGCAAAACAGATCGCTGATAGTCAAAAGATTCAATAAAACAGCCTATGAACTTTTTCATGGGAGAAAGCCTTCAATCAGCTTTCTTCACATCTTTGGATGTCAGTGTTTCATACTGAACAACAGAGATGCCCTTGGAAAGTTTGATCCTAAGGATGATGATGGAATCTTTCTTGGATACTCCTCAGTCTCCAAAGCCTTCAGAGTCTTAAATCGAAGAAGACAAACTGTTGAAGAAACAATTCACATCACGTTTGACGAATCCCGCTCAGCGAACTCTAAACCGTCCGCTGATACTGAAGAACTGAATCAATGGATGTTTTCTCATCTTGGTGATTCATAAGATATTCCTACTCCTCGGGCTCACACAGTTGAAGATGATGGTCCTACTATCATTCCAAATATGCAGAATAGTGAAGCTGAAACATCATGGGTCTCAGTTGTTCCTATAAACACTATACCTGCTTCTGAAACGAATGTCTCTGACATTCCATCTACTGCTCAGCAATCAGTGAATATAATGTCAACTGCATCCATTCCTCTCTTGGCTGATACTCCAGACGTCGCTGAAGCCTCATATTCAGCTCCTCCAGTTCAGGTTGAGTCAGCGTCTCACGCTCCGGCTCAGCGATGGACTATAAATCACCCAATTGATCAAATTCTTGGTGATCCAAACGCTGGTATTCAGACTCGACGAAGTGCAGGTAATATTTGCTTATTTGTTAACTTTATTTCACTAACTGAACCAAAGAAAGTAGATGATGCCCTCAAAGATCCAAACTGCGTCAGCGCCATGCAAGAAGAGCTGATTGAGTTCGAAAGAAACAAAGTTCGGAAACTTGTTCGAAGACCAACTGATAAAATAGTGATAGGCACTAAATGGGTCTATCGAAACAAGTTGGACGAACATGGAACTGTAACCCGCAACAAGGCTCGTCTTGTTGCTCAGGGATACAGACAAGAGGAAGGCATAGATTATGACGAAACATTTGCTCCAGTAGCAAGATTAGAATCTATTCGTCTATTCTTAGCATACGCTGTACACAAAGACTTCAAAGTATATCAGATCGATGTTAAGTCAGCATTTCTAAATGGAAAGTTGAATGAAGAAGTCTATGTGGAACAACCTCCAAGATTCTCAGATCCTAAGGGTCCAAGTTATGTTTATAAACTGGATAAGGCACTTTATGGCTTAAAGCAAGCTCCACGTGCATGGTATGACACTCTCTCTACTTATCTCCATATTGAAAAAGTTAAGCGAGGTAAAATCGACAAAACTCTATTTTTCAGGAAAGTAAAAGGTCATATCATTCTTGTTCAAATATATGTTGATGATATTATATTTGGCTCTACTAACCCTGATCTTTGTACTCGTTTCGCTGATAGAATGAAAGATGAGTATAAGATGAGCATGATGGGTGAACTAACATATTTCCTTGGTCTTCAGATAAAGCAAAATGTAAAAGGAACTTTCATTAATCAGGGAAAGTATGTTAAAGATATGCTGAAGAAATTCGACTTAACTAAAAGTTCAGCTATGAAAACCCCTATGGCACCACCGCTGACACTTGATAAGGATACTAAGGGTATTCCTGTTAATGTCACTTTGTACCATGGGATGATCGGCTCACTTTTGTATCTTACAGCTAGCTGACCCGATATTATGTTTGCAACATGCTTGTGTGCACGATATCAAGCTGAACCTAAGATATCTCATATGAAAGCTGTAAAGCGAATTTTTTGATATCTTAAGGGTACAACGAATCTAGGTCTTTGGTATCCCAAAGACTCAGGATTCGATCAAATCACCTATTCAGATAGTGAAGCACCACAGGAGGATGTCAGCTCCTGGGTGGAAAGCTGGTAAGTTGGACAAGTAAAAAGCAAAACTCAGTGTCCACCTCTACAGCTGAAGCTGAGTATGTAGCCGCTGGAAGCTGCTGTTCTTAGGTCTTGTGGATGAGAAATCAACTACTGGACTATGACCTTCAGCTCTCAAATATTCCAATCTATTGCGACAGCACAAGTGCCATCGCTATAGCCAATAATCTAGTGCTACACTCAAAGACAAAACACATCGAAATCAGGTATCATTTTATCAGAGATCATGTGATGAATGGTGATATAGAACTCACTTTATCCCAACTGATTATCAGTTAGCTGATTTGTTCACCAAACCTCTTGATGAGACAAGATTCAACTTTCTCATCAGCGAGCTTGGAATGATGAACCTTGAAGATTAAATCCTCAACGGTTCACATTTTGATTAGCGATACGATTATACAAACTTGTATAGCCCTCGGGATAAAATCAACTTGTATAACCTATGCTATCATCTTCTCTCTGAATAAACTTGATTCGCTGATATCAAGGTATGTTTTTCTCTCTCTGACAATCGTATGCAAATGCAAGATTTCAAAATAAATTACATCGCTGAATATCTCTTCCTTATCAGCGATACTTTGAAATTTCTAAAAACCTTCACTGATATTTCTAAATTCAGTGCTTCATATTTTCAAAAGTATCCCTGAGTTTTTCAAAACCTAAGAGACAACCATGAATATGAAAGGACAGTTGTGACGTCATTACAACGGATAAGCCCTGGCACGTTCTTTTTTCTGACACACGTTTGCACGTTTCGTTTACTCGCCAATCAAATGCAAACACGTGTCCGTGTCATGATGAAAATCTTTTCCCGCTCAAGATTTTCTCTTTCTAAAATCTCTCTATATAAACAAATTCTTCGTTTATATTTTCTTTTACGCGAACTTCTCCTCCAAGCAAAGAAAGAATTCACTGTTGCATTTTGCTCTCGATTTTCCAAGAACAACTGTTCATCTTCTTCAAACATCAAAGGTTAATATGTTCTTATTATTTACCAAATGCAAATAACTTGTTTATGATCTTCTCATTGTTTTAACAAGATCAAACAAAAGAACTTCCCAAAAATGAAATCATTCTCTTTCATGGTTTTATAAACACAACCATTTCATGGTTGTTCTTCAAGTTTAAATGCAAAAATCTTAAACTTGTTCTTCATTCGTTTTTCCAGAATCCCAATCTTCAAAGGAAACTGGAAAACAAGATTTTTATTGGGTTTGAAATTTCGTTTTTCAAAAACAAGAAAAAACCCTAATCTTCATTAAGACATTCTGTCTAAATGAAATGGACAAAATTCGAACCATCTTATTGGAAAATCTTTCCACATTAAGATTATTCTTATTTGTTAATATTTGGTTGAACTGATAATACAGAAAATGGCATCTTCTGACATTCCCAAGAACACCATTGCTGAAAACACTGTTGCTGATGATTCTGCTGAGGAAGTGGACATCCTCAAGGCTCCTCATGTCAAATTCTCTCTTGACAAGCTGGATTAGACTAAGGTAAACAACCTTTATGCGCTTCTCGAGTTTCCTCCTCGAAATCAAGTCACACATCTAGATGATGCTGTGAAATTCCTCAAGAATTGCTGCATCTCCACAGCCCTGACCATAACCCCTCCCGCACATCAGCTTTTGCTATCACAATTCTGGTACTCTGCCAGACACTCTCAGTTACCATCAGCCAAAGACCCCTCCAAAACAATTGACTGCATCCTTTGCGATATCGAATATGGCACCATGAAGATCACCCCTGCCATCATTCGCAAAGCCCTCAGCCTTCCCATAGCAACCAAAGAAAATCCCTTTGTTCCCGTCCCTGACCCCAAGAAAAACTCAGACAGGGAAGCCATCATTGCATTCTTTGATGCAATGGGCTATGTATGGGAAACTGGAAGGGATATGAAGCCCGAGAAGAAGCTGACCATTATAAAGAAATCGAAAATGCCCAGCGAGATGAATTTCATCTTCGCCCATGTGATCAGCTGCATGACTGCCAAGAGCGGCTCCTCTGACCAAGCCGCTAAACCTCAGCAAGCAATGGGATATGCATTGCTGAAAGGTCTACATATGGACTGGGCTTCGATCATCTATGATGACCTGGTACTAAGAGTAGACACCGTCGCTGATAGACCTCCATGGGTTCCGTATCCTCGATTCATCAGCGCCATATTCCAAAAAGGCCTGAAGGACAACTATCCTCAAGAGGGCGACCTGAAACTCTCTCAGGTTGGTCCTAAGATACTCGACTTCAAACCAGTGGCGAATGAGGTACGTCTTTCTACACTCTCAACTCTTCTAAATCCTTCTACTTCTTCTACTTCTGCAGCTCCTTCAGCAGACAAACCCACCACTGATACCCCAGCTGCAACCTCTATTCCTCTTAAAAGGAAACATTCTGACACCCAACTTGGTTCCAAAAGAACTAAGAAACCCAAGGAGCAACCCAAGCAATCTCCTGCTAAAGTCTCCTCAGCTCCTCCTGTTGAGCTGAAGGAAAGTTCAGTGGTACGCTCTGCCACACCTGAACAAGCCACCCACTCTATCCCGACTTCAGCGTCTCCAAACGCTGAGGTTACAAACTTGGAAACTACCCAACCTCCCTCAGTCTCTCAAAAGACTGATGAAGTGATTCTCAGCGATTCCAACGCTGAACTCAGTAACCAACCTCCATTCTTACCCTTCGCTTCTCCCTCCACTCATTTGGACACAACTCTAGTTATCACTGATGCACCTGTCATTCCTTCAGAAGCTAAAGAAAATACTCTTCAAGGAGTGATGGGCATAGGACCTGCAGAGCTGACCATACGTTCAGGTTCTCTCGCTGACGATATGGAACTTTACTCAGGAACCCGCGATTTTGATGAATTCATCAATCCTCCTGCAGGTATACAACAACCCCTAAACACTGTTACTAAACCCCAAACTTCTGAGCTTTCCTCTGTTCACAAGTTTCTATATGTTACAGGTCCTAATTTGGGAGACATCAACACGTCTCTGAAGACTGTAGAGACAAAGCTGACAGGTCTCATGTCTACTCTTTCCGGCAACTCTTCAGCTGTAACAACCGCTGGAGAGAATCTTTTAAAGCTTACAACCGAAGTCGGAAAGAATGCCTCCAAAGCTGATATGGAGAAGGTTGATAAAACACTCGGTGATTTTGCCAATGTTCTCGCTGACATCTACACAGACTACCTCGACATCAAGAAATCAGTTGACACCATGTCCAGCGAAGTCACAACGCTGAAGACATCGGTTGGCACACTCGAAGGTGATATGTCTGCTGTAAAGGCTGATGTCAGTTCAGTAAAAACTGATATGAGTTCTATGAAGACTGATGTCAACACGATGAAGAATGACATCTCTTCAATTCAGAACTTGTTAACGCAGATCCTGACCAATACAACCGCCCCTGCACCTGCACCTGAGCATTTTACTCCGGCAGATCGTGCTGAACTCGTCAAAATCAATCCTGGTATTTCTGCTCTTCAAACCAGATTATCAACGATTGAGACTTATGTCGGGGTCCCTGGCCAAGAAGACAGGGAGAAAACCACAGCTGTTGAATCATCACATTCCTTCCCAACTCATCATGATAAAGAGGGGGAGAAGAGCGCTGAAGTCCCTTCCAAGAGCGCTGAAGACCTTTCCCATGATGAATCTATCAGGGGGGAGAAGAATGAAGACCTCACCTTCACTGAAGAGGGTGAGAAGACAATTGAAGCTGAAGCAGCCGCTGGACCTCAGGGAGATGAACACCCTGAGGGAACCGAGAAGCTCGCCTCTGTATCTGAGGGGGAGCAACTCGAAGAAGAAGCTGAAGAAACTGAGTCTGAAGCTGAAGATGAAGAAGCCATCGACTTGTCTGATGCTGAACCATCCTCTTCTCCAAAGAATGATGATGACGAAGATGACGATGATGATGATTCTTTTATCGTCAAGCCTGCTCAGAGAACTAGAGCTCTTAAAGGGATTCTGATAAATGAACCTTCAGGGGAGCGGACAAAGACAAAGCCATCAGCATCTGAAGCTGACAAAGGCAAAGGAAAAGGTGTCGCTGAAGATGAAAATCTGACGATCTTGCTTAAAAAGCCGGTTTGTCAGGTACACTAACTCCTTACTCCACATCCCTCCTCTATACACTTTATCAGCTCTCTACCTCCGCAAACCTACATACACTATCCCATTCCTTCTCTCTCTCTGTTCTACCCAAATTCTTACTTGTAAGATCGCTGTGTTTCAGCTAGTCCTCTCCCCTGTTTGAGGATATCGCTGAAGTTCCTACAGCTGCGACTTCAACAATAATCCCAGCTCTCAACGCTGAAGACATAATCCCAGTCTTGGATTTGATCTCTGAGACTGATGAACCTGAAGAACAGACTCTCTCTCACAAAAACATACCTTCCTTGGCTCCTCAAAAGCTAAGTGAAGAGGATCAAGAAAAGAGAGATGAAATGATCAAGAGACTCGAGGATCAGCGAATCATTCTGAAGCGTGATCAACTTCCTACCGTTCCTCCAAAGTTCAGAATTTCCCAAAAGGAATACAAGGAACACCTCAGAGCTAAACGCCTAATCGCTGAAAGAAAGAAAGCTGAAGAAAAAGACAGAGAATACGCCATCAAGCTTACTCAACGATCAATAAAAGACCCCAACCTGAAAAGAGTTTCCATTGATGTTCAACGTCAGCTATGGGATGATGCTCAAGAGATCGTTAGAGAAAAGACTAAGGTCTCTGACACGACTTTGGAATGGGCTAAACAAATGCTGACCTATCGATCTAGACCATCCAAAATCATCAAAGTAAACATCAGAGGAAGACTGTACGCCGACGTTCCTGTTGTTAAAGTGGATGTCTACAGAGAAGACAAAACTAAGCAAACTTTCTATGCTGCTACCTTAGAAAAGTTTGGTCTCTCTGAATGGTTAGAAACAAAATTAGCCATTCAGGGATCGCGCTCAAAGTTCAAAAGCCATGTCGAGAAGATCTTAAACAAACAGATCGACCTGCTTTCTTCTGCTGTGGATATTCCTCCTCTTCCTCCTCAACAAAGAAAAGTCTCTGCTAAGAAAAAGAAAGTCTCTGATTCAGGTCTTCCTATACGGAATGAAACAGGTATTGGTTTCTCTCGTGCTGAAGTTCTTGGCCCTGATGCTGATCTCTCAGCGCTTGACACCTCCCTACCACCTGGAGAAACTTTCATTTCTGGCACAGTTGTAAATGATCCATATGGTATATTCTTTCTAGACTACGATGGAAACCATCACTTTCAACGTATCTCTGAGCTACACATCGCTCCCATCGAACAACTCAGAGATCTCTTATACTGGTGTGAAGTCAGACGCGACATCAAAGCTAGACACCTTAAGCCCTTGATTTTTGAAGAAGCTCTGAAGAAAAAGAATCAAGGAGTAGATGTCCCTGATTGGATGATTGCCACATCAATGACCCTTGATGAACAACTCATTAAGGAAGAACCTTTTGACGGATAGGATCGCCTTGTAATTCTTTCTATCTTTATCTATCTACATCTTTTGTACTTGTAATTTTATTCGCTGTACTTGTAATTTTTCCACTTCTCTCTGTAATCTTTACACAGTTTAAAGAAAAATTTCAGCGAATGTACTTTACTCCATCAGTACAGAAAAGATCCCAGAAAACAGTAAAAGGGACAAATATTTTATGAGTTCTTTTTATCCTTATGTTTTCATTATATAGCAATTTTCTCTGTTGCTATGTCATAATCAAATAGGGGGAGATTATTGATCCAAACCCTCAGTGATTTGATAATGACCCTCTCCTTCTTAGTGCAAGAAACTTAGTGTTCCAACTTGTTTAGATTTAGGATTTATCTTTAATCTTGTTTCCGCAACAAGCTGTAAATTGTTAATGATTTGTCAATAAACAATTTAGAAAAGTAAAATCTGTGTGTTTGTATTCAACCCGCCCTTCTACAAACTTGTATAGCCCTTCGGGACCAACAGGTGAGCATCGGTCGGGTCGGGCCGAAAAACCCCCAACCCGATCGGGTTTCGGGTGGATAAAACAGGCCCCGAAACCCTTCCTAAGTAAATTTCGGGTTTCGGACTTCGGGTTTCATCGGGTCAGGTTCATTGGGTTTCGGACTTAGATCTAAGCATAAAGTTCTGTTTGTTGAAAAATCCGTATAAAATCACTCATTTGTCTGATTGAGGTGTATAATATATCGATGGAAAGCTCTTTGTGTCTAGAACAACTTTCTAGTTTACAACGAGATCTAATTGTGACTTTAAAGGGCTCGAAATAGTGTATTTCCAAAACTGGTCATGTTAAAACGGGTTTTGCGCACTGTTTTTGTAAAATTCATATAAAATTGGTCATTGATCCAAAAAGATGCATTTTATGCGATTAGATTCCTAAGAGATAGTAGTACATTTTTAATTTAGATGTCAAATCTTAATTTGTTCTATAAGTATGAGTAAATCGTCAAAACGTTTGAAGGACGGAAGCTGTAACTTTTCAAAGTTGTTTTCTACAAAAAAAACTAGGGGTGAGCATCGGTCGGGTCGGTCCGAAAACCCCCCAACCCGATCGGGTTTCGAGTGGACAAAACAGGCCCCAAAACACTTCCTATGTAAAGTTCGGGTTTCGGACTTCGGGTCTAATCGGGTTTCGGACTTAGATCTAAGCATAAAATTCTGTTTGTTGAAAAATCCGTATAAAATCACTCATTGGTCTGATTGAGGTATATAATATATCGATGGAAAGATCTTTGTGTCTAGAACAACCTTCTAGTTTACAACGAGATCTAATTGTGACTTTAAGGGGCTCGAAATAGTGTATTTCCAAAACTGGTCAAGTTAAAATGGGTTTTGCGCACTGTTTTTGTAAACTTCTTATAAAATTGGTCATTGATCCAAAAAAGGTGCATTTTATGCGATTAGATTCCTAAGAAATAGTAGTACGTTTTTAATTTAGATGTCAAATCTTTATTTATTCTCTAAGTATGAGTAAATCATCAAAACGTTTGAAGCACGAAAGTTGTAACTTTTCAAAGTTGTTATCTACTAAAAACTAGGGGTGAGCATCGGTCAGGTCGGGCCGAAAAACCCGCAACCCGATCGGGTTTTGGGTGGACAAAACAGGCCCCGAAACCCTTCCTAAGTAAAGTTCGGGTTCGGACTTCGGGTCTAATCGGGTTTCGGGTTCATCGGGTCGGGTTCATCGGGTTTCGGACTTAGATCTCAGCATAAAGTTTTCTTTGTTGAAAAATCCGTAAAAATCACTCATTGGTCTGATTGAGGTTTATAATATATCGATGGAAATCTCTTTGTGTCTAGAACAACTTTCTAGTTTACAACGAGATCTAATTGTGACTTTAAGAGGCTCGAAATAGTGTATTTCCAAAACTGGTCATGTTAAAACGGGTTTTGCGCACTGTTTTTATAAAATTCATATAAAATTGGTCATTGATCCAAAAAGGTGCATTTTATGCGATTAGATTTCGAAGAGATAGTAGTACGTTTTTAATTTAGATGTCAAATCTTAATTTGTTCTCTAAGTATGAGTAAATCGTCAAAATGTTTGAAGGACGGAAGCTGTAACTTTTTAAAGTTGTTTTCTACTAAAAACTAGGGGTGAGCATCGGTCGGGTCGGGCCGAAAACCCCCCAACCCGATCGGGTTTTGGATGGACAAAACAGGCCCCAAAACCCTTCCTAAGTAAACTTCGTGTTTCGGACTTCGGGTCTAATCGGGTTTCGGGTTCATCGGGTCGGGTTCATCGGCTTTCGGACTTAGATCTAAGCATAAAGTTCTGTTTGTTGAAAAATCCGTATAAAATCACTCATTGGTCTGATTGAGGTGTATAATATATCAATGGAAAGCTATTTGTGTCTAGAACAACGTTCTAGTTTACAACAAGATCTAATTGTGACTTTAAGGGGCTCGAAATAGTGTATTTCCAAAACTGGTCATGTTAAAACGGGTTTTGCGCACTGTTTTTGTAAAATTCATATAAAATTGGTCATTGATCCAAAAAGGTGCATTTTATGAGATTAGATTCCTAAGAGATAGTAGTACGTTTTTAATTTAGATGTCAAATCATAATTTGTTCTCTAAGTATGAGTAAATCGTCAAAACGTTTGAAGGACGGAAGTTGTAACTTTTTGAAGTTGTTTTCTACTAAAAACTAGGGGTGAGCATTGGTCCGGTCGGGCCGAAAAATCCCCCAACCCGATCGGGTTTCGGGTGGACAAAACAGGCCCCGAAACCCTATCTAAGTAAATTTGGGTTTCGGACTTCGGGTCTAATCGGGTTTCGGGTTCATCGGGTCGGGTTCATCGGGTTTCGGACTTAGATCTGAGCATAAAGTTCTGTTTGTTGAAAAATTCGTATAAAATCACTCATTGGTCTGATTGAGGTGTATAATATATCGATAGAAACCTCTTTGTGTCTAGAACAACTTTCTAGTTTACAACGAGATCTAATTGTGACTTTAAGGGGCTCGAAATAGTGTATTTCCAAAACTAGTCATGTTAAAACTTGTTTTGCGCACTGTTTTTGTAAAATTCATATAAAATTGGTCATTGATCCAAAAAAGGTGCATTTTATGCGATTAGATTCCTAAGAGATAGTAGTACGTTTTTAATTTAGATGTAAAATATGAATTTGTTTTCTAAGTATGAGTAAATCGTCAAAACGTTTGAAGGACGGAAGTTGTGCTGTAACTTTTCAAAGTTGTTTTCTACTAAAAACTAAGGGTGAGCATCGGTCGGGTCGGGCCGAAAAACCCCCAACCCGTTCGGGTTTCGAGTGGACAAAATTTCCAAAACTGGTCATGTTAAAACGGGTTTTGCGCACTGTTTTTGCAAAATTCATATAAAATTGGTCATTGATCCAAAAAATGTGCATTTTAGGCGATTAGATTCCTAAGAAATAGTAGTACGTTTTTAATTTAGATGTCAAATCTTAATTTGTTCTCTAAGTATGAGTAAATCGTCAAAACGTTTGTAGGACGGAAGCTGTAACTTTTCAAAGTTGTTTTCTACTAAAAACTAGGGGTGAGCATCGGTCGGGTCGGGCCGAAAAACCCCCAACCCGATCGGGTTTCGGGTGTACAAAACAGGCTCCGAAACCCTTCCTAAGTAAAGTTCGAGTTTCGGACTTCGGGTCTAATCGGTTTTCGGGTCTAATCGGGTTTCGGGTTCATCGGGTCGGGTTCATCGGGTTTCGGACTTAAATCTCAGCATAAAGTTTTCTTTGTTGAAAAATCCGTAAAAATCACTCATTGGTCTGATTGAGGTTTATAATATATCGATGGAAATCTCTTTGTGTCTAGAACAACTTTCTAGTTTACAACGAGATCTAATTGTGACTTTAAGAGGCTCGAAATAGTGTATTTCCAAAACTGGTCATGTTAAAACGGGTTTTGCGCACTGTTTTTGTAAAATTCATATAAAATTGGTCATTGATCCAAAAAAGGTGCATTTTATGCGATTAGATTTCGAAGAGATAGTCGTACGTTTTTAATTTAGATGTCAAATCTCAATTTGTTCTCTAAGTATGAGTAAATCGTCAAAATGTTTGAAGGACGGAAGCTGTAACTTTTTAAAGTTGTTTTCTACTAAAAACTAGGGGTGAGCATCGGTCGGGTCGGGCCGAAAACCCCCCAACCCGATCGGGTTTTGGATGGACAAAACAGGCCCCAAAACCCTTCCTAAGTAAACTTCGTGTTTCGGACTTCGGGTCTAATCGGGTTTCGGGTTCATCGGCTTTCGGACTTAGATCTAAGCATAAAGTTCTGTTTGTTGAAAACTCCGTATAAAATCACTCATTGGTCTGATTGAGGTGTATATTATATCGATGGAAAGCTATTTGTGTCTAGAACAACGTTCTAGTTTACAACAAGATCTAATTGTGACTTTAAGGGGCTCGAAATAGTGTATTTCCAAACCTGGTCATGTTAAAACGGGTTTTGCGCACTGTTTTTGTAAAATTCATATAAAATTGGTCATTGATCCAAAAAAGGTGCATTTTCTGCGATTAGATTCCTAAGAGATACTAGTACGTTTTTAATTCAGATGTCAAATCTTAATTTGTTTTCTAAGTATGAGTAAATCGTCAAAACGTTTGATGGACGGAAAGTGTAACTTTTCAAAGTTGTTTTCTACTAAAACCTAGGGGTGAGCATCGGTCGGGTCGGGCCGAAAAACCCCCAACCCAATCGGGTTTCAGGTGGACAAAACAGGCCCCGAAACCCTTCCTAAGTAAAGTTCGGGTTTCGGACTTCGGGTCTAATCGGGTTTCGGATTCATCGGGTCGGGTTCATCGAGTTTCGGACTTAGATCTAAGCATAAAGTTCTGTTTGTTGAAAAATCCGTATAAAATCACTCATTGGTCTGATTGAGGTGTATATTATATCGATGGAAAGCTCTTTGTGTCTAGTACCACTTTCTAGTTTACAATGAGATCAAATTGTGACTTTAAGGGGCTCGAAATAGTGTATTTCCAAAACTGGTCATGTTAAAACGGGTTTTGCGCACTGTTTTTGTAAAAGTCGTATAAAATTGGTCATTGATAAAAAAAAAGGTACATTTTATGCGATTAGATTCCTAAGAGATAGTAGTACGTTTTTAATTTAGATGTCAAATCTTAATTTGTTCTCTAAGTATGAGTAAATCGTCAAAACGTTTGAAGGACGGAAGCTGTAACTTTTTAAAGTTGTTTTCTACTAAAAACTAGGGGTGAGCATCGGTCGGGTCGGGCCGAAAACCCCCAACCCGATCGGGTTTCGGGTGGATAAAACAGGCCCCGAAACCCTATCTAAGTAAAGTTCGGGTTTCGGACTTCGGGTCTAATCGGGTTTCGGATTCATCAGGTCGGGTTCATCGGGTTTCGGACTTAGATCTAAGCATAAAGTTCTGTTTGTTGAAAAATCCGTATAAAATCACTCATTGGTCTGATTGAGGTGTATAATATATCGATAGAAACCTCTTTGTGTCTAGAACAACTTTCTAGTTTACAACGAGATCTAATTGTGACTTTAAGGGGCTCGAAATAGTGTATTTCCAAAACTAGTCATGTTAAAACGGGTTTTGCGCTCTGTTTTTGTAAAATTCATATATAATTGGTCATTGATCCAAAAAAGGTGCATTTTATGCGATTAGATTCCTAAGAGATAGTAGTACGTTTTTAATTTAGATGTCAAATCTGAATTTGTTTTTTAAGTATGCGTAAATCGTCAAAACGTTTGAAGGACAGAAGCTGTAACTTTTCAAAGTTGTTTTCTACTAAAAACTAGGGGTGAGCATCGGTCGGGTCGGGCCGAAAAACCCCCAACCCGTTCGGGTTTCGGGTGGACAAAACAGGCCCCGAAACACATCCTAAGTAAAGTTCGGATTTCGGACTTCGGTTCTAATCGGGTTTCGGGTTCATCGGGTTTCGGACTTAGATCTAAGCATAAAGTTCTGCTTGTTGAAAAATCCGTATAAAATAACTCATTGGTCTGATTAAGGTTTATAATATATCGATGGAAACCTCTTTGTGTCTAGAACAACTTTCTAGTTTACAACGAGATCTAATTGTGATTTTAAGAGGCTAGAAATAGTGTATTTCCAAAACTGGTCATGTTAAAACGGTTTTTGCGCACTGTTTTTGTAAAATTCATATAAAATTGTTCATTGATCCAAAAAGGTGCATTTTATGAGATTATATTCCTAAGAGATAGTATTACGTTTTTAATTTAGATGTCAAATCATAATTTGTTCTCTAAGTATGAGTAAATCGTCAAAACGTTTGAAGGACGGAAGCTGTAACTTTTTGAAGTTGTTTTCTACTAAAAACTAGGGGTGAGCATTGGTCGGGTCGGGCCGAAAAATCCCCCAACCCGATCGGGTTTCGGGTGGACAAAAAAGGCCCCGAAACCCTATCTAAGTAAATTTGGGTTTCGGACTTCGGGTCTAATCGGGTTTCGGGTTCATCGGGTCGGGTTCATCGGGTTTCGGACTTAGATCTGAGCATAAAGTTCTGTTTGTTGAAAAATTCGTATAAAATCACTCATTGGTCTGATTGAGGTGTATAATATATCGATAGAAACCTCTTTGTGTCTAGAACAACTTTCTAGTTTACAACGAGATCTAATTGTGACTTTAAGGGGCTCGAAATAGTGTATTTCCAAAACTAGTCATGTTAAAACTTGTTTTGCGCACTGTTTTTGTAAAATTCATATAAAATTGGTCATTGATCCAAAAAAGGTGCATTTTATGCGATTAGATTCCTAAGAGATAGTAGTACGTTTTTAATTTAGATGTAAAATATGAATTTGTTTTCTAAGTATGAATAAATCGTCAAAACGTTTGAAGGACGGAAGTTGTGCTGTAACTTTTCAAAGTTGTTTTCTACTAAAAACTAAGGGTGAGCATCGGTCGGGTCGGGCCGAAAAACCCCCAACCCGTTCGGGTTTCGAGTGGACAAAATTTCCAAAACTGGTCATGTTAAAACGGGTTTTGCGCACTGTTTTTGCAAAATTCATATAAAATTGGTCATTGATCCAAAAAATGTGCATTTTAGGCGATTAGATTCCTAAGAAATAGTAGTACGTTTTTAATTTAGATGTCAAATCTTAATTTGTTTTCTAAGTATGAGTAAATCGTCAAAACGTTTGTAGGACGGAAGCTGTAACTTTTCAAAGTTGTTTTCTACTAAAAACTAGGGGTGAGCATCGGTCGGGTCGGGCCGAAAAACCCCCAACCCGATCGGGTTTCGGGTGTACAAAACAAGCTCCGAAACCCTTCCTAAGTAAAGTTCGAGTTTCGGACTTCGGGTCTAATCGGTTTTCGGGTTCATCGGGTCGGGTTCATCGGGTTTCGGACTTAGATCTAAGCATAAAGTTCTGTTTGTTGAAAAATCCGTATAAAATCACTCACTCATTGGTCTGATTGAGGTGTATAATATATCGATGGAAAGCTCTCTGTGTCTAGAACTACTTCCTAGTTTACAACGAGATCTAATTGTGATTTAAGGGGCTCGAAATAGTGTATTTCCAAAACTGGTCATGTTAAAACGGGTTTTGCGCATTGTTTTTGTAAAATTCATATAAAATTGGTCATTGATCCAAAAAATGTGCATTTTAGGCGATTAGATTCCTAAGAGATAGTAGTACGTTTTTAATTCAGATGTCAAATCTTAATTTGTTCTCTAAGTATGAGTAAATCGTCAAAACGTTTGAAGGACGGAAGCTGTAACTTTTTAAAGTTGTTTTCTACTAAAAACTAGGGGTGAGCATCGGTCGGGTCGGGCCGAAAACCCCCAACCCGATCGGGTTTCGGGTGGATAAAACAGGCCCCGAAACCCTATCTAAGTAAAGTTCGGGTTTCGGACTTCGGGTCTAATCGGGTTTCGGATTCATCAGGTCGGGTTCATCGGGTTTCGGACTTAGATCTAAGCATAAAGTTCTGTTTGTTGAAAAATCCGTATAAAATCACTCATTGGTCTGATTGAGGTGTATAATATATCGATAGAAACCTCTTTGTGTCTAGAACAACTTTCTAGTTTACAACGAGATCTAATTGTGACTTTAAGGGGCTCGAAATAGTGTATTTCCAAAACTAGTCATGTTAAAACGGGTTTTGCGCTCTGTTTTTGTAAAATTCATATATAATTGGTCATTGATCCAAAAAAGGTGCATTTTATGCGATTAGATTCCTAAGAGATAGTAGTACGTTTTTAATTTAGATGTCAAATCTGAATTTGTTTTTTAAGTATGAGTAAATCGTCAAAACGTTTGAAGGACAGAAGCTGTAACTTTTCAAAGTTGTTTTCTACTAAAAACTAGGGGTGAGCATCGGTCGGGTCGGGCTGAAAAACCCCCAACCCGTTCGGGTTTCGGGTGGACAAAACAGGCCCCGAAACACATCCTAAGTAAAGTTCGGATTTCGGACTTCGGTTCTAATCGGGTTTCGGGTTCATCGGGTTTCGGACTTAGATCTAAGCATAAAGTTCTGCTTGTTGAAAAATCCGTATAAAATAACTCATTGGTCTGATTAAGGTTTATAATATATCGATGGAAACCTCTTTGTGTCTAGAACAACTTTCTAGTTTACAACGAGATCTAATTGTGATTTTAAGAGGCTAGAAATAGTGTATTTCCAAAACTGGTCATGTTAAAACGGTTTTTGCGCACTGTTTTTGTAAAATTCATATAAAATTGTTCATTGATCCAAA
Organism: Saussurea involucrata; assembly: GCA_033807775.1. Classification (NCBI taxonomy): domain Eukaryota; kingdom Viridiplantae; phylum Streptophyta; class Magnoliopsida; order Asterales; family Asteraceae; genus Saussurea; species Saussurea involucrata. Next base: position 1,960,639 of record CM066312.1, on the reverse strand, counting down.
AAGGTGCATTTTATGAGATTATATTCCTAAGAGATAGTATTACGTTTTTAATTTAGATGTCAAATCATAATTTGTTCTCTAAGTATGAGTAAATCGTCAAAACGTTTGAAGGACGGAAGCTGTAACTTTTTGAAGTTGTTTTCTACTAAAAACTAGGGGTGAGCATTGGTCGGGTCGGGCCGAAAAATCCCCCAACCCGATCGGGTTTCGGGTGGACAAAACAGGCCCCGAAACCCTATCTAAGTAAATTTGGGTTTCGGACTTCGGGTCTAATCGGGTTTCGGGTTCATCGGGTCGGGTTCATCGGGTTTCGGACTTAGATCTGAGCATAAAGTTCTGTTTGTTGAAAAATTCGTATAAAATCACTCATTGGTCTGATTGAGGTGTATAATATATCGATAGAAACCTCTTTGTGTCTAGAACAACTTTCTAGTTTACAACGAGATCTAATTGTGACTTTAAGGGGCTCGAAATAGTGTATTTCCAAAACTAGTCATGTTAAAACTTGTTTTGCGCACTGTTTTTGTAAAATTCATATAAAATTGGTCATTGATCCAAAAAAGGTGCATTTTATGCGATTAGATTCCTAAGAGATAGTAGTACGTTTTTAATTTAGATGTAAAATATGAATTTGTTTTCTAAGTATGAATAAATCGTCAAAACGTTTGAAGGACGGAAGTTGTGCTGTAACTTTTCAAAGTTGTTTTCTACTAAAAACTAAGGGTGAGCATCGGTCGGGTCGGGCCGAAAAACCCCCAACCCGTTCGGGTTTCGAGTGGACAAAATTTCCAAAACTGGTCATGTTAAAACGGGTTTTGCGCACTGTTTTTGCAAAATTCATATAAAATTGGTCATTGATCCAAAAAATGTGCATTTTAGGCGATTAGATTCCTAAGAAATAGTAGTACGTTTTTAATTTAGATGTCAAATCTTAATTTGTTTTCTAAGTATGAGTAAATCGTCAAAACGTTTGTAGGACGGAAGCTGTAACTTTTCAAAGTTGTTTTCTACTAAAAACTAGGGGTGAGCATCGGTCGGGTCGGGCCGAAAAACCCCCAACCCGATCGGGTTTCGGGTGTACAAAACAAGCTCCGAAACCCTTCCTAAGTAAAGTTCGAGTTTCGGACTTCGGGTCTAATCGGTTTTCGGGTTCATCGGGTCGGGTTCATCGGGTTTCGGACTTAGATCTAAGCATAAAGTTCTGTTTGTTGAAAAATCCGTATAAAATCACTCACTCATTGGTCTGATTGAGGTGTATAATATATCGATGGAAAGCTCTCTGTGTCTAGAACTACTTCCTAGTTTACAACGAGATCTAATTGTGATTTAAGGGGCTCGAAATAGTGTATTTCCAAAACTGGTCATGTTAAAACGGGTTTTGCGCATTGTTTTTGTAAAATTCATATAAAATTGGTCATTGATCCAAAAAATGTGCATTTTAGGCGATTAGATTCCTAAGAGATAGTAGTACGTTTTTAATTCAGATGTCAAATCTTAATTTGTTCTCTAAGTATGAGTAAATCGTCAAAACGTTTGTAGGACGGAAGCTGTAACTTTTCAAAGTTGTTTTCTACTAAAAACTAGGGGTGAGCATCGGTCGGGTCGGGCCGAAAAACCCCCAACCCGATCGGGTTTCGGGTGGACAAAACAGGCCCCGAAACCCTTCCTAACTAAAGTTCGAGTTTCGGACTTCGGGTCTAATCGGTTTTCGGGTTCATCGGGTTTCAGACTTAGATCTAAGCATAAAGTTCTGTTTGTTGAAAAATCCATATAAAATCACTCACTCATTGGTCTGATTAAGGTGTATAATATATCGATGGAAATCTCTCTGTGTCTAGAACAACTTTCTAGTTTACAACGAGATCTAATTGTGACTTTAAGGGGCTCGAAATAGTGTATTTCCAAAACTGGTCATGTTAAAACGGGTTTTGCGCACTGTTTTTGTAAAATTCATATGAAATTGGTCATTGATCCAAAAAATATGCATTTTAGGCGATTAGATTCCTAAGAAATAGTAGTACGTTTTTAATTTAGATGTCAAATCTTAATTTGTTCTCTAAGTATGAGTAAATCGTCAAAACGTTTGTAGGACGGAAGCTGTAACTTTTCAAAGTTGTTTTCTACTAAAAACTAGGGGTGAGCATCGGTCGGGTCGGGCCGAAAAACCCCCAACCCGATCGGGTTTCGGGTGGACAAAACAGGCCCCGAAACCCTTCCTAACTAAAGTTCGAGTTTCGGACTTCGGGTCTAATCGGTTTTCGGGTTCATCGGGTTTCAGACTTAGATCTAAGCATAAAGTTCTGTTTGTTGAAAAATCCGTATAAAATCACTCACTCATTGGTCTGATTAAGGTGTATAATATATCGATGGAAATCTCTCTGTGTCTAGAACTACTTCCTAGTTGTTAGGTCTAGAGTTTTGTCAAAAACACAAGTGTTGAGTTCTGAGTAAGAAGACTAAAGAAGACTCAGGAGACTCAGAAGTTCTGAGTAGAAGACTCAGAAGTTCTGAGTGAGAAATCTCAAAAAGATTCTAAGTGTTGGATTCTGACTAGAAGGTTCAGAGTTCTGAGTAGGAGACTCAGAACTTCTGACTATGAAGACAAATGTTCTGAAGCGCTTATTCAGAAGTATGTTCAGAATTCATATCTTGGGATATTCTCTGTTATATTCAGTTACTAATTAGGACACGTGTAATTGTTCTATTAGTCTGTTTCTCATATGTACTGTAGCTTTAGCTTTTCTCTACAGTATATATAGTGTTAGCAACAGTTTGCTAACTAATCTTTGAAATAATCTTTGGTGAATCCATTTAGAGAAAAATTCATTGTAATATCTTGTAATTCACAGATTGTTAATAAATCATATGACCAGTTGCTGTGAATACGATCTTAATTGTTCATATTTGATTGTAAGAGTGTATCCTGGACTTACAATTGGTATCAGAGCCAATCAGCAAACAAATTCGTCCATGAGTGTGTTTGATCGCGTTCTTGAAGTTTCTTGATCAATTCGATAATTGATTCCGCTGCTGCTAACAATTCTTGAATTCCTAACAATTCTTGAATTCATTTCTATCATTGATTCAAGAAATTTGAATTTGTCTTTCTGTTGAATCGATATCTTACAATCAAGTCATCCAAAGATTTTCTCTCTATGCTGATTAATTCTCAAAATTAAACAGAGATCACAGGTATGTTTTCGAAATTCTTGATTGGTTTCTTGATCAAGGTGATTATATCTGCTGCATGTTGATTAGTATTCAAATTTTTTGTTGAAAAGAAGATTTCATTAATTCATGTACTCTAACTGTTTGATGAAATGCATGTGACAGATTTGATTAATTCTTGCATGTTCTAGATTTGTGTTGATTCTCATTTTTGATCATAATTCATAGTTGATATTCGAATTTGTCATTTCATCATGCCTGAGATTATTGAAGTTTTTGTGAGACCTGCAATTTCTATAACCAGTTCAGACAATTTACAAAAATTAAGTCCTGTAAAAGCAAAAGAAACAATTTCTGAACCAAAAACTGAGATTGTTCATTTTGAAAGCAAGATTGGTAATCTTCAAGCAAAACAAGACGAATATGCAAAAGTTATAAAGATTTTGCAAAAAGAGAAATCTGATTTTCTAAAGGATTTTGAAAAGGTTCAAGAAAACATAAAGTTGTTAGAAAAAGAGAATGTTGATTTGAAAGAGAAAGGCAATTTTAGAAGAAAGATGTTGACAGAGTCTGAAAATAGAATTAAATCATGTGAAATGAAAAATTGTCAACTCTTGAAACAGATCTATGATTTTGAACAAGTTCTTATACTTGAAAGAGTGAAATTTGAGAAAGAGAGAAGAGACTTTCAAATTGAGAGGAAAGGTTTTGAAACAAAGTCTGTTGAATTATCTTTGAAAATTTCTGATTTGGAGAAAATTCTTGCAAAAGAAAGAAAAGAATTTGAATGCAAGAAAAATGTTTTTCAAAAAGAAAAGAATGGTTTTGAGAAAAAGAAAACAGGAATGTTAAATGAGTTTTCTGTAAAAATCAATGAGTTGGAGAAAGAGTTAGAAGATGGAAGGAAAGAGACTGAAAAGAAGAAGGTAAATGGTTTTAAAGAAAAATGCTTAAAAGATGAGTTTGAGAAGGAAAATAAAGTTTTTCATTTGGAGATAAGGAGGCTTATTAAGAAATTATCTGATTTATCAACTAAAATCATGATAGAGAGGAAGTCCAAATCTGATTTGCAGTCAAGGTTTGATTTGTATGTTAAAAAGTTTAAAGAATTTGAAACAAAAGTTGTTGACAAATCAAATCATAGTTCAAAAGATCAGATTCGTTCTTCTAATCTGTTTTATGATTCTGCTATTGATAAATCTTATAATTGTTCTTTTAAAAAGATAAAAATGGAATGGAGAGTTAAAGGAACAACTTCCAAGAAAGAAGTGCCAAAATCAAAAGTTCCTAATTCAAATGTTAAGAAGAACAATACATTTCAAAGAAAATCTTTTGTTAAACCTGATGTGATTTATTCTGTAAATCAATTAGTCAGAGTTGCACAAAAGAAACTTTGTTGTTCATATTGTGGGACTAATGATTTTGTGAACAAGAATTTTATTCAGCACTGGTATGGTTCTTATAGAATATCTGCATATGCCACTGCACCTAACAGACCTGGACCCAAGTTCATATGGGTACCAAAGTCAACTTAATCTGTTTTGTAGGTTATTCATGTGTAGAGCTGAATGATAATACTGACACATGACTTAAAACCGATGCTGTGCTTAAATTGAGAATTTTGACTTTTGGATAATTCAGTCCAAAACTCGGTCTGAATGTGATTATGGACTTACAATTTGTCTCATCTTGATTATGGATTTCTGATTCATACAGATCAATTTGTTGATTTTGAAGATTTTTTTTAAAAGTTCTGTTTACTATGGGGTTATCGAACTCATAGTTGTGGGTGTTTTTTGAGCAAGTTATGGTGATTTGAAGTTCAGAATGTTCAAAAATCACAAAATCCAAACATTTTTCTAAGGAATTTTCTCTGGATAGTTTTATCAGAATTCTGACTCTCTTACTCAGAATTCTGACTCAACTAATCAGAATTTTGAACAAGTTACTCAGACTTCTGACTCTAGTACTCAGAATTCTGACTCAACTAATCAGAATTCTGACTCTGATACTTAGAATTTTGAGCAAGTTACTCAGAATTCTGACTCTACTACTCAGAATTTTTTTTGATAACTAATGAGGAATCATCGTAGATGATTACCAAAATCTCTTGATTTTGCAGGATTATCTTGATTTCAGAGGAAGTATTGACTCAAAATTTGATCTGATTGTTTCAAGATAATGTTCAAAACCCGTGATTCAACGTTTTAGGTTTTTGAACATATCAGTTCAAAACCCGTACTTAAATGACAATGGCTTCTGAATAATTCAGTTCAGGACCCGTACTTCAGAGACTAAGACTTCTAAACAAATCAGTTTAGAACTCATACTTCTCAGGTGATATCCTTAACTGTCATATTTTTCTGTTTCAAGGAACAAGTGGTGAAAGGTAACATTGTATTATGTTTTATTTCTATTGCTTTGAATGTTTGAATCTTAACAATTTAATTCAATGATATGATTTTTTTAATTTTCATTCAATGAATAAATGTGTGTCAAAAAGTAATTTTACAAGTATTTTGTATTATCTGAGCTATATTTGTTTCAACTTTCACTTCTGAAATAAATCGAAAGGTAAGCAAAACATGAATGAAATTATGCCGAATGCTCAATGTTATGAAATCTATACTTATATAGAATATAATGCTCAAAAAGCCTAAATGTCAAAATGATGGATGGAAACGAAAATATGGGGGAAGTACTACGTTTTAGAACCAAGTGATTGAGATGCAATATACATATATAAAATTATTTAGTTTGAAAGTTTGTACCTGTGGCCTTTCTGGTTTGGGAGAGTAAGTCCTAAGGGGTGCTCGACACCTAGTCCCTAAGATCAACTGGTCTGGGATCGGCTGACCCAAATCCTGCAATAGAACCAGATAGAAAGCCATGTTCTACTGGTACAAATGGGTTTAAGATATATCGATGTGGCCTTTCTGGTTTGGGAAATTAAGTTCCATGGGGTGCTTGTCACCTAGCACCTAAGACCAACTGGTCTGGGATATGCTGACCCAAATCCTGCAATAGAACCAGATAGAAAGTCATGTTTAACGATGTATCTTATTCTTACTAAACTTTTTGATTAAAAGATGCCAATGTGCACAAAATTAAAAGATGTCAATGAGCACAAAATTAAAAGATGCCAATGAGCACACATCTCTTGAAACTTTGGGAAAATACAAAGTCGCAATAAACTTTTAAATTTGTGAAAATCCTGATTTTGGACAAATAGTGTGAGTAGAGCAAAGTATTCGTATATGTTTTTAGAATTGCATATGCTTGAAGCTAATCATATTTCGCATGCTAAGCACACCAAATAGATTTAATAAAGAGATTGAAACTGAACATTTTTAACTTGATATGCAATGATGACTTGTATTTGAATCCAACCACATGCATTTGATTTCATTTGATTGAAAAATCTGATAAATTTCATTAAGTTGGATTTCTTTTGTAAAATTTTCAAATGATCAAATGTTAGTAGTTATCAAGTGTAGTTCAGTGAATCTTATTTTTCTTGTATAAATGTTTTCATTAAAGCACTATATTTGAAATGAACAATTTTAATGAAATATATGCATACTTTCAGGGGGAGAAAACAAATTGCTCCATAATTCTTATTTTGAGGGGGAGCAAGGTTATTCATTAAGGAGGAGAAAAAGCATAGACTTCATTCGAAGAAAAAGCATCGCTAAAGTTTTGAAAATCAAAGGGGAGAAAAGCTAAAGATTTTGAAGATTGATATGGTTTTTGTACAGAAATAACAAAAGAGAGAAATGTTATTTTAAGAAGGAGAAGAGGAAAAGAAAACTGATCGGTTGTTTCTTATAAAGAAATCTTATGAAAGCTGAAATGAAGATGAGAATTGTCATTTCAAGGGGGAGCAAAGAAAAAGCAAATATATAACAGAAATCAATTTGGAAATAGTTGTCGCTGCTGATTAAAGACTGACCAGAAGTTGTTAACTCAGATTATTCAGAATTCTGAGCAAAAGTTGTCAAAGCATTCAGAAGAGCTCCTTCTGAAGATTGTTCATGCTCTAAGAATTTGATGATGAATAGTACAAGTGTGTTTGACAAAAAGGGGGAGATTGTTAGGTCTAGAGTTTTGTCAAAAACACAAGTGTTGAGTTCTGAGTAAGAAGACTAAAGAAGACTCAGAAGACTCAGAAGTTCTGAGTAGAAGACTCAGAAGTTCTGAGTGAGAAATCTCAAAAAGATTCTAAGTGTTGGATTCTGACTAGAAGGTTCAGAGTTCTGAGTAGGAGACTCAGAACTTCTGACTATGAAGACAAATGTTCTGAAGCGCTTATTCAGAAGTATGTTCAGAATTCATATCTTAGGATATTTTCTGTTATAATCAGTTACTAATTAGGACACGTGTAATTGTTCTATTAGTCTGTTTCTTATGTGTACTGTAGCTTTAGTTATTCTCTACAATATATATAGTGTTAGCAACAGTTTGCTAACAAATCTTTGATATAATCTTTGTTGAATCCATTTAGAGAAAAACTCATTGTAACATCTTGCAATTCACAGTTTGTTAATAAATCATATGACCAGTTGCTGTGAATACGATCTTGAATGTTCATATTTGATTGTAAGATTAGATCCTGGACTTACAACACTGAAGAATGAAATTCTCAAGTCAATGGAAATGGGGAGAATTCTTCAAGAGTTTGAGGAAAATCGATTGATCATTCTGTGATCTCTTTTTCTTGAACTTGTGCTTATTTGTATTAAAAAGCTTTGTGTGAAGATTCATATTCTCCTGTTCGAAGAAAGAAGTTCGTTATTTGCCGTTTGAAGATTGGATGACGTTTTTGACTTTGACAAGCTTTGATGAAGACCGAAGATTCAAGAAAGCTAAAGCTTGCTGATCGCATTTGTTTAAACCTTGAATCCAAGGGGGAGATTGTTAGTGCAATATGTCTTCAAAGTTTAAATATAGAAAGGTCAAAGTCAAAGTCAACGTATTGAGTTGTATTGTGTTGTTTACACCTTGTAATGTGTTTTGTATAAATAGGTTTAGTTGTGTGTTAGTATGAGAGGCTCTTAGAAACATTCTCATAATTCACATTCATATCTTAGAGAGAGAAAGTGCTGAACTCATATCTTGTATACAGTGTTCTTGATCAATGGATGACAAATTCACATCTTCTCTATCTTGATTGATCTTTAGGGTTTAACACCCGACCCGACCCTACCGATGCTCACCCCTAGTTTTTAGTAGAAAACAACTTTGAAAAGTTACAGCTTCCGTCCTACAAACGTTTTGACGATTTACTCATAGTTAGAGAACAAATTAAGATTTGACATCTAAATTAAAAACGTACTACTAATTATTAGGAATCTAATCGCCTAAAATGCACATTTTTGGATCAATGAGCAATTTTATATAAATTTTACATGACCAGTTTTGGAAATACACTATTTCGAGCCCCTTAAAGTCACAATTAGATCTCGTTGTAAACTAGAAAGTTGTTCTAGACACAGAGAGCATTCCATCGGTATATTATACACCTCAATCAGACCAATGAGTGAGTGATTTTATACGGATTTTTCCACAAACAAAACTTTATGCTTAGATCTAAGTCCGAAACCCGATGAACCCAAAAACCGATTAGACCCGAAGTCCGAAACTCGAACTTTACTTAGGAAGGGTTTCGGGGCCTGTTTTGTCCACCCGAAACCCGATCGGGTTGGGGGTTTTTCGGCCCGACCCGACCCGACCGATACTCACCCCTAGTTTTTAGTAGAAAACAACTTTGAAAAGTTACAGCTTCCGTCCTACAAACGTTTTGACGATTTACTCATACTTAGAGAACAAATTAAGATTTAACATCTAAATTAAAAACGTACTACTATTTCTTAGGAATCTAATCGCCTAAAATGCACATTTTTGGATCAATGAGCAATTTTATATAAATTTTACAAAAACAGTGCGCAAAACCCGTTTTAACATGACCAGTTTTGGAAATACACTATTTCGAGCCCCTTAAAGTCACAATTAGATCTCGTTGTAAACTAGAAAGTTGTTCTAGACACAGAGAGCTTTCCATCGATATATTATACACCTCAATCAGACCAATGAGTGAGTGATTTTATACGGATTTTTCAACAAACAGAACTTTATGCTTAGATCTAAGTCCGAAACCCGATGAACCCGAAAACCGATTAGACCCGAAGTCCGAAACTCGAACTTTACTTAGGAAGGGTTTCGGGGCCTGTTTTGTCCACCCGAAACCCGATCGGGTTGGGGGTTTTTCGGCCCGACCCGACCCGACCGATACTCACCCCTAGTTTTTAGTAGAAAACAACTTTGAAAAGTTACAGCTTCCGTCCTACAAACGTTTTGACGATTTACTCATACTTAGAGAACAAATTAAGATTTGACATCTAAATTAAAAACGTACTACTATTTCTTAGGAATCTAATCGCCTAAAATGCACATTTTTAGATCAATGACTAATTTTATATGAATTTTACAAAAACAGTGCGCAAAACCCGTTTTAACATGACCAGTTTTGGAAATACACTATTTCGAGCCCCTTAAAGTCACAATTAGATCTCGTTGTAAACTAGAAAGTTGTTCTAGACACAGAGAGCATTCCATCGGTATATTATACACCTCAATCAGACCAATGAGTGAGTGATTTTATACGGATTTTTCCACAAACAAAACTTTATGCTTAGATCTAAGTCCGAAACCCGATGAACCCAAAAACCGATTAGACCCGAAGTCCGAAACTCGAACTTTACTTAGGAAGGGTTTCGGGGCCTGTTTTGTCCACCCGAAACCCGATTGGGTTGGGGGTTTTTCGGCCCGACCCGACCCGACCGATGCTCACCCCTAGTTTTTAGTAGAAAACAACTTTGAAAAGTTACAGCTTCCGTCCTACAAACGTTTTGACGATTTACTCATAGTTAGAGAACAAATTAAGATTTGACATCTAAATTAAAAACGTACTACTATTTATTAGGAATCTAATCGCCTAAAATGCACATTTTTGGATCAATGACCAATTTTATATGAATTTTATAAAAACAGTGCGCAAAACCCGTTTTAACATGACCAGTTTTGGAAATACACTATTTCGAGCCCCTTAAAGTCACAATTAGATCTCGTTGTAAACTAGAAAGTTGTTCTAGACACAGAGAGCTTTCCATCAATATATTATACACCTCAATCAGACCAATGAGTGAGTGATTTTATACGGATTTTTCAACAAACATAACTTTATGCTTAGATCTAAGTCTGAAACTCGATGAACCCGACCCGATGAACCCGAAAACCGATTACACCCGAAGTCCGAAACTCGAACTTTACTTAGGAAGGGTTTCGGGGCCTGTTTTGTATACCCGAAACCCGATCGGGTTGGGGGTTTTTCGGCCCGACCCGACCCGACCGATGCTCACCCCTAGTTTTTAGTAGAAAACAACTTTGAAAAGTTACAGCTTCCGTCCTACAAACGTTTTGACGATTTACTCATACTTAGAGAACAAATTAAGATTTGACATCTAAATTAAAAATGTACTACTATTTCTTAGGAATCTAATCGCCTAACATGCATATTTTTTGATCAATGACAAATTTTATAGGAATTTTACAAAAACAGTGCGCAAAACCCGTTTTAACATGACCAGTTTTGGAAATACACTATTTCGAGCCCCTTAAAGTCACAATTAGATCTCGTTTAAACTAGAAAGTTGTTCTAGACACAGAGAGCTTTCCATCGGTATATTATACACCTCAATCAGACCAATGAGTGAGTGATTTTATACGGATTTTTCAACAAACAAAACTTTATGCTTGGATCTAAGTCCGAAACCCGATGAACCCGACCCGATGAACCCGAAAACCGATTAGACCCGAAGTCCGAAACTCGAACTTTACTTAGGAAGGGTTTCGGGGCCTGTTTTGTCCACCCGAAACCCGATTGGGTTGGGGGTTTTTCGGCCCGACCCGACCCGACCGATGCTCACCCCTAGTTTTTAGTAGAAAACAACTTTGAAAAGTTACAGCTTCCGTCCTACAAACGTTTTGACGATTTACTCATAGTTAGAGAACAAATTAAGATTTGACATCTAAATTAAAAACGTACTACTAATTATTAGGAATCTAATCGCCTAAAATGCACATTTTTGGATCAATGACCAATTTTATATGAATTTTACAAAAACAGTGCGCAAAACCCGTTTTAACATGACCAGTTTTGGAAATACACTATTTCGAGCCCCTTAAAGTCACAATTAGATCTCGTTGTAAACTAGAAAGTTGTTCTAGACACAGAGAGCTTTCCATCGATATATTATACACCTCAATCAGACCAATGAGTGAGTGATTTTATACGGATTTTTCAACAAACAGAACTTTATGCTTAGATCTAAGTCCGAAACCCGATGAACCTGACCCGATGAACCCGAAAACCGATTAGACCCGAAGTCCGAAACTCGAACTTTACTTAGGAAGGGTTTCGGGGCCAGTTTTGTCCTCCCGAAACCCGATTGGGTTGGGGGTTTTTTGGCCCGACCCGACCCGACCGATGCTCACCCCTAGTTTTTAGTAGAAAACAACTTTGAAAAGTTACAGCTTCCGTCCTACAAACGTTTTGACGATTTACTCATACTTAGAGAACAAATTAAGATTTGACATCTAAATTAAAAACGTACTACTATTTCTTAGGAATCTAATCGCCTAAAATGCACATTTTTTTGATCAATGACCAATTTTATATGAGTTTTACAAAAACAGTGCGCAAAACCCGTTTTAACATGACCAGTTTTGGAAATACACTATTTCGAGCCCCTTAAAGTCACAATTAAATCTCGTTGTAAACTAGAAAGTTGTTCTAGACACAGAGAGCTTTCCATCGATATATTATACACCTCAATCAGACCAATGAGTGAGTGATTTTATACGGATTTTTCAACAAACAGAACTTTATGCTTAGATATAAGTCCGAAACCCGATGAACCCGACCCGATGAACCCGAAAACCGATTAGACCCGAAGTCCGAATCTCGAACTTTACTTAGGAAGGGTTTCGAGGCCTGTTTTGTCCACCCGAAACTCGATCGGGTTGGGGGTTTTTTGGCCCGACCCGATGTTAGTGCAATATGTCTTCAAGGTTTAAATATAGAAAGGTCAAAGTCAAAGTCAACGTATTGAGTTGTATTGTGCTGTTTACACCTTGTAATGTGTTTTGTATAAATAGGGTTAGTTGTGTGTTAGTATGAAAGGCTCTTAGAAACATTCTCATAATTCACATTCATATCTTAGAGAGAGAAAGTGCTGAACTCATATCTTGTATATACAGTGTTCTTGATCAATGGATGACAAATTCACATCTTCTCTATCTTGATTGATATTTAGGGTTTAACAATTGGTATCAGAGCAGGATCTTGATTCAGATTGTATTTCTGTGATCATATACAAATTTTTGTGAAGATTATCAAGAAAAATTTGATTGATTTCTTGAAAAAAAATCAAGAAATCTCGTTTTCTTGAGATTTTTTCAAAAATTTTGTGTTTGTGATCGAATTGCTTCAAGTTTGTGATCAGTAGATTCGTCATCTGATTTGGAACATGATTAAAGAAGGTTTCGAAGGCCAATTTCATTGATTTGAGGTTCAATTTAGAAGATCCGTGAGATTTTTGGGTTCGAACTCGAGACTCTGTTCGATCTACAAGGATTGCTTTTCAGACGTTTTCAGTGTTTGTTGTGTGAAGAAAGTACATTCAGACTGATATTTCGAGCTTATCTGTGAAGTTTCTTGCATAGATTTTTCAGATTTCAGACGTTTTTGAGATTTTTGTGAACTTTTCGCAAGATCTGTACTTTTCGCAAGATTCCTCGTACTTTTCGCAAGATTCATCGTGGTTTTCGCAAGTTCATCATTTGTTGAAGATCATCAGAATCTAAGTGTTACTTTTCGCAACCCAAAGACATGCAAACAGTATCTTTTCGCAAACCAAAGTCACGCAAACAGTAACTGTTCGCAACCCAAAGACACGCAAACAGTAACTTTGCGTATCCCTCAGTCGCGCATACCTCTTCAAGATTTTCTAAGTCTACTATTCGCAACTGTTGCTTGCGAAAACTTTGGCTTTTCGTTTCTTCAGCTTACGCATACTGGTGGTTTTCGCAACTGTTGCTTGCGAAAACTGACACTTAGTCAAAAAAATTTTATTGTTCATCTGACCCGACTTTCTGACTTGGTTATTTTCTGGAGTTAAAAAAAAGGAGTATTTTGAGAAAAAAATTTATACTTAAATTTTTTCTATAGTGTATTTCATACATTTTAAGAGTTTTTCAAGAAAAAGTTTTATATAATTTTTTCAAGATGAATTATCAAGCTTCAGGTAATCGTCCTCCGATGCTTAACAAGGATTCGGATTTTGTGAAATGGACGGTCGACTTCATGGATTTCATTTCGAGAAGAGAAAATGGAGATTTAATGATAAAATCTTTCACCAAAGGCCCGTTGATCCTTTATAAACGGGAAGAAGATTTTACTGAAGAAGAGATATATCGGAAGAGAGCTGATAAAGATGCAACATTATATTTGATCCTTGTTATTTCCAAACTTCCACAATACACTTGTGCTCGATTAAATGCTTTCAAAAATAATCCTATGTTGTTGTGGAAGGAATTAACGAAGCTAATGCATGGATCGTATGTTGATTTCAGGGTAAAGAAAGTGAAGAATGCTGATAAGGAAGATACAAATCAGACAACATCAGAAATTCACATAGAGGAACTGTCAAAAGCGGAAGAAAAGAAAGTTGATTTAGAGAAAAAGGAAGACATGAAGGATGTGATAGAAGATTCTGAGAAGATCACTGAGCTTACAAAGAGACTATCAGATTTAGAAAAATTAATAAAAGATGAAAGAGAAGAACATAAGAAAGAAAGAGAGGGTCTAGCTCTAAGAATTTCGGATCTTGAAAAGGAATTGAAGATGAAGACTAAATCTTGTGAAGATAACAAAGCTTTTGAACTCCAATTCCAAAGACTTTCCAAGCAGAACTCAGATTTTCAGATAGTATTATTTTTAGAGAAGCAAAAGGTGGAGAAGGAAAGAGCCGAGTTTGAGGTTAAAAGGAAAGAGTTTGAAGTGAAGAATGGGAAGCTTTCAGAGAAAATTTCTGAACTGCAAGAGGAGTTGGATTTGGAAAGAAGTGAGTTAGAAAAGAGAAAGAAAGCTGAGTTTCAAGCAAGGAGCGTAAAGGATGATTTTTCTGTAGAACGGAAGATATTTCAGCAAGAAATTCAGAAACTCACGAAGAACTTGGCGGATTTATCTACAGATATCATGAAGGAAAAGAGGGTGAATTGTGATATTCGGAAAAAGCTCGAGTTGATGACAAAGGAACGAAATGCCTTAAAAGACAAAGTGAGGTCGTTCAACAACTCCGAGTATTTTTCAGAATGTCCGATGCGTCCTTCTAACATTTTCTACGAGCATTCTGTGGATATGTCTTCCAAATACTATGCTGATCTTCCTTCCTACAAAAGAGTCAACATGCAATGGAAGGTAAAAGGTAAATTTCCTGGAAAAGATGTACCAAAATCATCATTTCCAAATAAGAATTTTACAACGAAAGTTAATTCTTTTGTTCATTCTTATTGCGGAAATTATGATTTTGTTAATAATAATAGTGTTCAATATTGGTATGGTACTTACCATTTTCCTTCTTATAGAGCTCCGCTTAACGTATCAGGACCCAAGACACGTTGGGTACCAAAATCAACTTAATCTGTTTTGCAGATTTAGAGGCAAGCGTTGAACTCTCGGAAGATGAAGTACTTGTGCATTCAAAGTTTATATTGAACATCACATAATTTCAAGGAGTTTTTCAATTTTTTTATATATACATGTGAGAATTGATTAATCTTTCGGTATATTGTAGGGGGGGAGAGATACACGACAATGGCTTTTGAACACATCAGTTCAAAACCCGCACTTCAACGACCTTGTTATTTCCAAACTTCCACAATACACTTGTGCTCGATTAAATGCTTTCAAAAATAATCATATGTTGTTATGGAAGGAATTAACGAAGCTAATGCATGGATCGTATGTTGATTTCAGGGTAAAGAAGGTGAAGAATGCTGATAAGGAGGATACAAATCAGACAACATCAGAAATTCACATAGAGGAACCGTCAAAAGCGGAAGAAAAGAAAGTTGATTTAGAGAAAAAGGAAGACATGAAGAATGTGATAGAAGATTCTGAGAAGATCACTGAGCTTACAAAGAGACTATCAGATGTAGAAAAATTAATAAAAGAAAGGAGAGGGGGAGAATGTCTACATCAATTTCATGTCAAAGAAAGTTTAAAATCAAAGATTCGTTTTAATGTCAACGGGGAGATTTGTAGAAAGAAGACTTCGTTTCAAGAAAGGATAGGGGGAGTTTTATTCTTCAAGAGTTTTTAAGAAATCGATTGATCCTTTCAGTGATCTCTTTCTTTTGAACTCACGCGTTTATGAAGATCGACACTGAAGAATGAAATTCTCAAGTCAATGGAAATGGGGAGAATTCTTCAAGAGTTTGAGGAA
The DNA here is from genome assembly GCA_033807775.1 of Saussurea involucrata. Lineage (NCBI taxonomy): Eukaryota > Viridiplantae > Streptophyta > Magnoliopsida > Asterales > Asteraceae > Saussurea > Saussurea involucrata. Next base: position 1,944,905 of record CM066312.1, on the reverse strand, counting down.
AATCGATTGATCATTCTGTGATCTCTTTTTCTTGAACTTGTGCTTATTTGTATTAAAAAGCTTTGTGTGAAGATTCATATTCTCCTGTTCGAAGAAAGAAGTTCGTTATTTGCCGTTTGAAGATTGGATGACGTTTTTGACTTTGACAAGCTTTGATGAAGACCGAAGATTCAAGAAAGCTAAAGCTTGCTGATCGCATTTGTTTAAACCTTGAATCCAAGGGGGAGATTGTTAGTGCAATATGTCTTCAAGGTTTAAATATAGAAAGGTCAAAGTCAAAGTCAACGTATTGAGTTGTATTGTGTTGTTTACACCTTGTAATGTGTTTTGTATAAATAGGTTTAGTTGTGTGTTAGTATGAGAGTCTCTTAGAAACATTCTCATAATTCACATTCATATCTTAGAGAGAGAAAGTGCTGAACTCATATCTTGTATACAGTGTTCTTGATCAATGGATGACAAATTCACATCTTCTCTATCTTGATTGATCTTTAGGGTTTAACACCCGACCCGACCCGACCGATGCTCACCCCTAGTTTTTAGTAGAAAACAACTTTGAAAAGTTACAGCTTCCGTCCTACAAACGTTTTGACGATTTACTCATACTTAGAGAACAAATTAAGATTTAACATCTAAATTAAAAACGTACTACTATTTCTTAGGAATCTAATCGCCTAAAATGCACATTTTTGGATCAATGACCAATTTTATATAAATTTTACAAAAACAGTGCGCAAAACCCGTTTTAACATGACCAGTTTTGGAAATACACTATTTCGAGCCCCTTAAAGTCACAATTAGATCTCGTTGTAAACTAGAAAGTTATTCTAGACACAGAGAGCTTTCCATCGATATATTATACACCTCAATCAGACCAATGAGTGAGTGATTTTATACGGATTTTTCAACAAACAGAACTCTATGCTTAGATCTAAGTCCGAAACCCGATGAACCCGAAAACCGATTAGACCCGAAGTCCGAAACTCGAACTTTACTTAGGAAGGGTTTCGGGGCCTGTTTTGTCCACCCGAAACCCGATCGGGTTGGGGGTTTTTCGGCCCGACCCGACCCGACCCGACCGATGCTCACCCCTAGTTTTTAGTAGAAAACAACTTTGAAAAGTTACAGCTTCCGTCCTACAAACGTTTTGACGATTTACTCATACTTAGAGAACAAATTAAGATTTGACATCTAAATTAAAAACGTACTACTATTTCTTAGGAATCTAATCGCCTAAAATGCACATTTTTGGATCAATGACTAATTTTATATGAATTTTACAAAAACAGTGCGCAAAACCCGTTTTAACATGACCAGTTTTGGAAATACACTATTTCGAGCCCCTTAAAGTCACAATTAGATCTCGTTGTAAACTAGAAAGTTGTTCTAGACACAGAGAGAATTCCATCGGTATATTATACACCTCAATCAGACCAATGAGTGAGTGATTTTATATGGATTTTTCCACAAACAAAACTTTATGCTTAGATCTAAGTCCGAAACCCGATGAACCCAAAAACCGATTAGACCCGAAGTCCGAAACTCGAACTTTACTTAGGAAGGGTTTCGGGGACTGTTTTGTCCACCCGAAACCCGATTGGGTTGGGGGTTTTTCGGCCCGACCCGACCCGACCGATGCTCACCCCTAGTTTTTAGTAGAAAACAACTTTGAAAAGTTACAGCTTCCGTCCTACAAACGTTTTGACGATTTACTCATAGTTAGAGAACAAATAAAGATTTGACATCTAAATTAAAAACGTACTACTATTTATTAGGAATCTAATCGCCTAAAATGCACATTTTTGGATCAATGACCAATTTTATATGAATTTTATAAAAACAGTGCGCAAAACCCGTTTTAACATGACCAGTTTTGGAAATACACTATTTCGAGCCCCTTAAAGTCACAATTAGATCTCGTTGTAAACTAGAAAGTTGTTCTAGACACAGAGAGTTTTCCATCGATATATTATACACCTCAATCAGACCAATGAGTGAGTGATTTATACGGATTTATCAACAAACATAACTTTATGCTTAGTTCTAAGTCTGAAACTCGATGAACCCGACCCGATGAACCCGAAAACCGATTAGACCCGAAGTCCGAAACTCGAACTTTACTTAGGAAGGGTTTCGGGGCCTGTTTTGTCCACCCGAAACCCGATCGGGTTGGGGGGTTTTCGGCCCGACCCGACCCGACCGATGCTCACCCCTAGTTTTTAGTAGAAAACAACTTTGAAAAGTTACAGCTTCCGTCCTACAAACGTTTTGACGATTTACTCATACTTAGACAACAAATTAAGATTTGACATCTAAATTAAAAATGTATTACTATTTCTTAGGAATCTAATCGCCTAACATGCACATTTTTGGATCAATGACGAATTTTATATGAATTTTACAAAAACAGTGCGCAAAACCCGTTTTAACATGACCAGTTTTAGAAATACACTATTTCGAGCCCCTTAAAGTCACAATTAGATCTCGTTTAAACGAGAAAGTTGTTCTAGACATAGAGAGCTTTCCATCGGTATATTATACACCTCAATCAGACCAATGAGTGAGTGATTTTATACGGATTTTTCAACAAACAAAACTTTATGCTTAGATCTAAGTCCGAAACCCGATGAACCCGACCCGATGAACCCGAAAACCGATTAGACCCGAAGTCCGAAACTCGAACTTTACTTAGGAAGGGTTTCGGGGCCTGTTTTGTCCACCCAAAACCCGATTGGGTTGGGGATTTTTCGGCCCGACCCGACCCGACCGATGCTCACCCCTAGTTTTTAGTAGAAAACAACTTTGAAAGGTTACAGCTTCCGTCCTACAAACGTTTTGACGATTTACTCATAGTTAGAGAACAAATTAAGATTTGACATCTAAATTAAAAACGTACTACTATTTATTAGGAATCTAATTGCCTTTGGTCTACTTCAGCATTGTTTTGCGAAATGACCTGGCTTGCCGCAGTTGAAACAACCTTGGGAGGTGTTTCCAGTTCGATCGTCAGACTTCTGTTGGTCTCCACTTTTCTCCGTTCGGCATTCGTTTGCGTAATGACCAGGCTTACCACATTTGTAGCATTCTTGTGTGTGGCTTACCTTGTCATCTGAACTTTGTCGGTCATTTCCTCTGTAGTTTTTGTCGCTCGACCTTTGTTGGTCATCATTTCTGTAGTCTGATCTATGTCGGTTACCTTATTCTTCTCTTCTTCCATCATCTCTTCTGATGCTCTGGTTGTCTCTGTTATATCGATCATTTCCAGAACTCCTTTGGCTACCTCTGAACTCCCTTGTCAATAAAGCCAATGATTTTGCTAATGACGCAAGAGTTATTTGTTCCTCTATCAGCTCGTCTTCTTCACTATCAACCATCATTATCTTCTTCTTTTCCTTCTTCTTCTCCTCTGTTGCTCTCTCATTTCTCGGTCTGTCTGTAGCCTCTGTAGATTTGCTAACCAATGCGTATGGTGCGATGGTTAGTGTTTTAGCATGTGCTATTTGAGGCTCTTGTGCGGCTAGTGTTCCATAGAGATCAGAGATTGTCCAGGAGTCTAGATCTTGGTTTGTTTGTAAAGACATAGACAACTGAAGCCACTCATCATTCAGGCTCTTTAGAAACATGACGTTATTTTCTTCCGAGGTTCTGTGAATGCCAGACTTTCTGCATTTGTTTATGAGAGAGTTGAACCGGTCATATGTTGTTTGCAGAGATTCTGTTGCAGAGGCTCTGAAGGCATGATATTCATTTATGTATTGTGCCCTTCGGTTCTTCTGTGTTTTAGCACCCCCTTCCAACTGTCTTTCTAATTCTTTCCAAAGATCGTGCGCTGTTTCGCATGCATCTAAGGATTGAAATATTTCGTTGGGGATAGCCATGATCAATACTCTTTTCGCTTTCTGTGCAACTTCATCTTCTGTCCTATCTTCATCTGACCATTCTCCTTTTGGCTTAGGTTTTTGATGTTCAGGGATTTCAGGAGATTCAGCAGTAGCTGGTACACGTGGCATAGTTATCATAGGAACCGGAGGAAGATTATAAAGATATTGTTTGAGAGTTTTTTCAGTACCCTCAAAGAAATGAACCATTCTTATTTTCCATTGAGGATACTCATCTCAAAGAAGAGTAGGAGGTTTGGTTAATGAGCCAGCAGTGAAAAAGTTATTGGTATTTGTCATTTTAAGGAAAGGATAATCTGATGGAGGATTTATGAGTATGAAGATCTGGAAGGATTTCTGGGTAAAAACTAATATCCAGAAATATGGTGATGAAGAGAAAAAAAGAAATCTATCAAAAAATGTTGTAAAACGAGGATCACTTGATATTGAAAATCAAGCTTTGCTCTGATACCAATTGTTGGTTCCCGTTTTGCTTAAACAAGATTATCAGATCTATTAGTTCAAGTTTATGTTTGATGCGGAAGCGTATTTGTAGAACTAACAGATATGTTTGATAGATTTAGAACACAATATAACTAAACAGTAATTAGAATATGATATCTCAAAGTTTACTGAATATATATATATATCAAGAACAGGTTTAAGAACAGTGAGTAAGTAAAGCTTTAAAACAGATATGACTCTTAAGGTGCATAAGCTTTTGTGTTCTTGTGATGATTTTATCTCTTGATATTCCATTAAGGAAGAACTCAGCATGAGTCTTCCTTATATACTACTCTAAAGGGGACCATAAAGCATAAGCTACTATTCAGAACGGTAGGGATGAATAGTTGAACGGATGGCATGAACAGTTGGACGGATGGCATGAACAGTCGGACGGATGGCATGAACAGTCAGACGTGCTGTATTTCATTTAATGCCGCATACGTCTATTATGTACTAAGCCCTATTGAATCCAATCAGAGTTTGACACGTTGACGTTGGACAGGGCATGTTGCCATGCAAGTTGATGAACGGGTCCAGAAACAGTAGCAAGATATTATAAATATCTTTGAAGTCTTTGTTGAAGACCGCAGAGGCTCTGTGAAGTGTCACAGAGGTTCTGCGGTTTGGTCCTTTGTAGAGCAGTTTTCACCTGATTCCGAGTCTTGGGTCTTCTTTGTGAGTACGACAGAGGTTCTGTAGGACGCCTCTGTTGCTTCTGTAGCTTCTTAACCCTGATCTCTCGGTAAGTTCGGCAGAGCCTCTGTAAGAGGCTTTTCTTCACTTAGCCTATTTTTCACTACTTCTAAATACTTCTATGATTAGGAAGATTGAAGCTAACAGAAACCCTAACCGACCTGGTACACTTGCACTTCTTCGGGGCTGATAAGACATAACTCCAGGTCTGAATGCATTAAGTCATAGCTTAATGGGATGAGAATTAAAGTTAAGCCATGTTTTTATTTTATGTGAAAAACCTCCGTTTTATCCCTGTCTTGTAAAATCCGTAGTTTATTCTAGAAAGCTCGGATTGGGTTGAAACCAGTGTACAAATTTCCCAAAATGTGTCTAATGAGTTTCTTTTGTTTTGTAGAAAAATCAATTCGGCCTCTAGCTAGGGCCAAAGTGGCAATTAGTACAGACTGGTCCGGAATTTCCCGTTTCGGGTAGTCTGTCTTAGAAAAATCATATAAAATAGTAGGGACCTCGTATGAATGCGTGCGATATGTCCCTCGAAACCTAAGACATAGAAATTTCTATTTATGGAATAATATTTCTGGTTTATTGGGTTTAGGGGGGGCTAAACAAGTCACGAACAGACCTGCAGTGTTAGACTAAAACCGGAAAATGCACGTTTAGACTTGTAGTTATAATTTCGGGTTGGGATTACACTTTGACACTTTGTAACACTTATTTAGGTGAAAAGAAGTGAGTTGGAGTTGGCAGGTTCTTGTTGCAGTTCGTGGAGTTCTGCTTTTCTTTCTAAGGTGAGTTCACTCACTGCGTAGGATAGAGATTGTATGCGCGCTGCTATAGTTCGTGTGTCTTAACTATTTTGTTTGTGTGTAGTACTAGGCAGAGTTAGTGTCCAGTATGAGATCTTGGGTGTCGTATGAATCTCGGGGAGACCGAGGACTCGGGGAGACCGAGGAATACGTACACGGGTGTTGTATGAACTCGGGGAGACGGAGGGATGCTTACACGAGTGTTGTATTAATTCGGGGATACCGAATAATGCATGCATAGAGATTCTTGCATGAGTTTGCTTGTATTATTAAACTGCATGTGTTGGTTGTTATATCTATCTACTGATAGGGGTGGTGTCGATATGATTGATATCGTATGCATGTGTTTGAATTTACTAAGCTTTGTGCTTACTCTTTCCCTACAAATTACTGTTTCAGGTACGAGTGGCAGCAAGGCGTGACGGTACACACTGGCGCGTTGAGACTTTCAGAATTTTTTTTACCTTGAAACATTATGTTTTATTACTTACATTTCCGCTGTGTTAATTGGTTGGTTATTTCACTTATCGAGTTTTGGGAAAACGTTGATTGAATTTGCATAACTATGGTTTGTTTTAAATAAAATGGTATTTTTAAAAGGTCAAATTTATTGTAATTTTTGGGACGTTACAACTTGGTATCAGAGCACAGCTTGAGCGAATCGAACACATTTCGGTGTGTTTGAACTCAAGTTTGCGGCTCGGGATTTTCTTTTCCTTTTAATTTTTTTTTGAGAAAATAAAAGAAAGGGAAAGTACGTTTGAGAAACAGTGACCGAAGGCGCAGTGTGTACAGTCAGCCGATGCCAAGGGAAAAGGTAGAGTAGTTAGTGTAATTTATTGCTTTCTAGAACATAGGAGTATGTAAGCTACATTGCCTGGTGCTGATTACATTGTACTGCATGTTGTTGCTTGCTAGTAGAAATTTATGCTAGTCTTGATAGGTTGTTAAGTGAATGCCTTATAAGTTGTATGCAGTAGGAACCAAATAGCCTTAGAATGTTGGATTTAGTTCTATTGCGCAGCTCTTGTTTGAGTCCAACCGTTGTAGGATAGAATCTTTTATTCGAATGTCTATCTGATTTCACACTGTATGCAACTGTGCATTCGCGAGGCGACTCGTCATGACTAGTGGAGATTTCGTCATAGCAAGGGTAGTGGGATGGAGTGAATTTCCTAGTGAACTAGGAAGAGTGTTGACATATGCTGGTACGGGCATATGGGTTAAACTGTCGACAAGGAACTACTTGGGCACTTCGGGATGGGACTCGAAACGAGTAAGGATAGGTGTGGAAGGTAGTAGTAGAGCTCCTACTATCTGAAGCACAGGATCCATGCTCGAGTCGGGGAAAGTCACGGAGAATCCGAGGAGTTGAGCGTGAGCGTAGTTAGCAGGATTTAGTGTGTCCTAATAGCTCGTTGTATTAATTACCCAGAATGGCCATCACAAGGAGGAACAACAATGCTGAATCAGATGCTGGTACTGGGGTTACTACCGAGCAGATTCGTGAGATGATTGCGGCTGAGGTGACTCATGCTATTGGGGAGGCGATCCCCGAGATTATTACCGCCATTCGTAACGAGGTAGTAGTGATGATGGAGGAGCGCATCGCGGAGATTCCACCCCCTGCTGGTGGGCAGCCCCGAGCGCGGGAGTTTCAGTATCGGGATCTCTCTGCTTGTTCTCCTCCTAAGTTCAAGGGAGACTCAAACCCGATCGTCAGTATGCGCTGGATCTCGGACATGGAGTGCGCATTCCTTACTAGTGGTTGTCCAGAGAACCTGAAGGTTCGTTTCGCGGTGAACCTGTTACGAGATGGAGCGAAAGACTGGTGCGCTACTGCTTTGACGCTTAATGAACGCACTACATTGACCTGGGAGGAGTTCGTTGTACGGTTTCGTGCATAGTATGTGCCTCCAGTGGAGATGGAGAGGATTGCTAAGGAGTTCTTGGAGCTCACTCAGACTACGGAGACCATGAAGGAGATGAACCGGAAGTTCACGGAGATGGCACTATTCTGTCCTCAGTATCCTGCTTCGGAGGACATGAAGATGGCGCGGTACAAGGATATGTTACGTACCGAGATCAGGGAGTTCGTGAGTACTGCACAGCATGCTTCAATTGCTGCGATGATGGAGGCTGCCTAGAGACGGGAACTTGAGTTGGAGACGCAGGCCAAGAAGCGGAAGGCAGTGCAGACCGTGGCACCAATTTCAGCTGTTTCGAAGAAGACGAAGTTTTCGGACTCACGCTCGAGTCAAAGGAGCGGAGGGTTCAAACCCAGGGATGGTAGCGGAATGAGAGATGATAAAGGTTTCAAGTGCGGCCAGGTGGGACACTACGGACGTGATTGCAGGGTACCACTGATGGTTTGCTTTAAGTGCAAGCAGACGGGCCACGTGAAGGTCAACTGCCCGAATCCGAGGATTACTGATGGGGGTGGGGCACAAAGAGCTCCTACTGCTGCTCTTTTGCGTATTACTGATGGTCGTGTGGGTCAGGCTGGAATCGAGGCAGCCCGAGGAAGATTTCATCAACTGAGAGTGGATGAGGCACAGGCTACGCCTAAAGTGGTGACAGGTATGCTTCATCACTTGTTGTTATTGATTATTGATTTCTATATGTAGTTACATCTTGTTTAAACTGTATGACCAGGTACGTTCTTAGTTAACTCGGTGCCTGCTGTAGTGATGTTTTGATAGCGGGGCTACTCATTCTTTCGTGTCTCACACTTTTAGTGAGCGTTTGGGCCGTAGTGTAGGACGGTTAGGCTGTCCACTTGTGGTTGAGGTTGCTGATGATAGGACCTTGATGGTTAATGACGTGTATCGTGGGTGTACTTTGGAAATCTCTGGTGTGAGATATCCTATCGATCTGATTCCGATCGCTATGCATGAATTGTGCGTGATCGTGGGCATGGATTGGATGGATGTTTTTGATGCAGAGATTGTTTGTCGTCGCCAACAAGTATGAGTTCGAACCCCAAGCGGGGGAGAACTGTTTATTCAGGGAGACTCTCCAAGGCGGACCTCAGCGATATGTTCGGCTGCGAGGGCTCGGAGGTACTTACAGCACAGTGGCCAGGGATTTTTACCGTATGTGATAGACACGCCCGGCGACGAAGAGAAGAAGACTGCGGAGGATATGCCAGTTGTACGTGAGTTTGCTTACGTATTTCCCGATGATTTACCGGGGATACCTCCCGAACGACAGGTAGAGTTCCGCATTGACTTGATTCCGGGAGCTGCATCGGTGGCCAAGGCACCTTATCGCCTGGCTCCACCGGAAATGAAGGAGTTATACACTCAATTACAGGAACTTCTCGAGAAGGAGTTCATCAAACCGAGTTGTTCACCATGGGGAGCCCCGATTCTGTTTGTGAAAAAGAAGGACGGGTCCCAACGAATGTGTATAGACTACCGTGAATTGAATAAGCTTACGATGAAGAATCGTTATCCTCTGCCAAGGATCGATGACTTGTTCAACCAGCTTCAGGGAGCCTCGTGGTTCTCTAAGATTGATTTGAGATCGGGGTATCATCAGATGCGGGTGAGGAGTGAGGATACGGAGAAGACGGCATTTCGTACATGTTATGGCCATTATAAGTTTGTGGTGATGCCTTTCGGGCTAACCAATGCACCAACAGGGTTCATGGACCTCATGAACAGGGTGTGTAGCCCGATGTTGGATCGGTCGGTGATTGTGTTCATCGACGATATCCTCGTGTATTCGAAGTCGAAGGAAGAGCACGAGATTCATTTGCGGAAAGTTTTGGAGGTTCTGAGAAGGGAGACACTTTATGCTAAGTTCTCCAAGTGCGAGTTCTGGTTACGAGAGGTCCAATTCCTAGGACATGTCGTGAACCAGAAGGGCATTATGGTCGATCCGGCCAAGATTTCAGCAGTAATGCAGTGGGAGGAACCGAAGACTCCCACTAAGGTACGGAGTTTTCTTGGGTTAGTAGGGTACTACCGGAGATTCATTCCAGATTTCTCCAAGATTGCACTACCTATGACCCGATTGACGAATAAATCTGCGGCTTTTAGTTGGGGTGAAGAGCAGCAGAGGGATTTTGAGGAGCTACGCAGGCGTTTGTACGAGGCTCCGGTGTTGACTTTGCCCGAGGGTATGGAGGATCTGGTAGTGTATTGCGACGCTTCTCACCAGGGTTTGGGCACCGTGCTCATGCAGCGCGGAAAGGTCATAACTTACGCTTCGAGGCAGTTGAAGCCTCATGAGGCGAACTACCCGACTCACGACCTAGAGTTGGGAGCAGTGGTGTTTGCCCTCAAGATTTGGAGGCATTATTTGTATGGCGTCAAGTGTATGATATACACTGACCATAAAAGCCTCAAATACTTGATGGACCAGCAAAACCTCAATATGCGTCAGAGGAGGTGGCTTGACGTAGTCAAGGATTATGATTGTGAGATACTTTACCACCCGGGGTAAAGCGAATGTGGTTGTGGGCGCACTTAGTCGACATCCGGTTGGTGAGCCACTTCGGGGTTTGTGTCAACGGTTAACAGTGGTTGCACCTCTCCTTGAGTCGATAGGTAGCGCTCAAGAAGTGGCAGTTCTGGACGAGAATGCCAAACACGAGACAGTTTCGGGTGAAATTCCGAATTTTGCCCGTGATAGTCGAGGTTTATTGACCCGATATGGTTGAGTGTGGGTTCCCTTCACTGGCGAGAATAGGCAGATATTGTTGGACGAGGCGCATAAGTCTAAGTTTTCGATTCATCCTGGAGCCACGAAGATGTACCGCGACCTGCGGGAGAATTATTGGTGGCCACGAAGATGTACCGCCAAGTGTGTAGAGGTATGCTTGACTTGTCGGAAAGTCAAAGCCGAGCATTATCGGCCGCATGGGAAGCTGCAGCCTTTAGAGATTCTGGTATGGAAATGGGAGCAGATCACGATGGATCTCATTACGAAACTCCCAAAGACTCCACGTGGGAATGATGCTATTTGGGTGATCGTCGATCGTCTGACCAAGAGTGCTCACTTTTTGGCCATCAGGGAGAGCTCCTCGGCGGAGAAGCTTGCAGAGATTTTCGTGCGAGAGATTGTAGCCAGGCACGGGGTGCCAGTTTCGATTTTCTCTGAGAGGGACACCCGTTTTACCTCCCGGTTTTGGGAGAAGTTTCAGGTGGAGATGGGTACACGGTTACATTTTAGCACGACTTTTCATCCACAGACCGACGGGCAGAGTGAGCGGACTATTCAGACACTCGAGGATATGCTTCGGGCATGTGCCATTGATTTTGGAGGTAGTTGGGATCAGTACCTTCCGTTGGTGGAGTTTTCCTACAACAACAACTTTCATTCTAGTATTGGCATGCCGCCGTACGAGATGTTGTATGGTAGGAAGTGCAGGACGCCCATTTGCTGGGGCGAGGTTGGTCAGCGAGTATTGGGGAGCACCGATATTGTGCTGAAGACGACAGAGATGATACAGATGGTGCGGGACCGTCTGGTTACTGCACAGAGTCGGCAGAAGAGTTACATCGACAACAGACGATCAAATTTGGAGTTTCAGGTGGGAGATTATGTTTTGTTGAAGGTTTCACCCTGGAAAGGGGTGATTCGGTTTCGTAAACGGGGAAAGTTAGGACCCCGTTACATTGGACCTTACAAGATCATTTCTCGAGTGGAAAAGGTAGCTTATCGCTTGGAGTTACCGGACGAGCTGAGTTTGATCCACAACACTTTCCACGTGTCTCAGTTCCAAAAGTGTGTGGTGGATGAGTCTGCGGTGATTCCTCTCGAGGATATTCAGATCGACGAGCGGCTTAATTACGTAGAAAAGCCGATCGCCATTATTGACAGGAGGACGAGGACCTCGCGTAACAAGGTAATTGGCTTGGTGAAAGTCCAGTGGCAGCACCAAAAGGGTTCCGAGTGGACTTGGGAACCCGAGGATGAGATGCGGGAGAACTATCCAGAGCTATTCGCGGACATAGACTTCGAGGACGAAGCCTAATTCAAGCGGGGGAAAGTTGTAAAGCCCGTATCCTGGTACGATTTATTTTATTAGTTTAAGTTTTTCTCTTAACGTTGTTTTGTTAACGTGGTTAGGCGGCAAGGACCAAATGTTAATCTATCTTAAAACTCTATTTTTTTGAAAGGGTATGGAAGTGCAGGGGTTATAAGTGTCAAATGGGTAAAGTATTGCATGGGATCGGCCTTAAGAGACCGACCCCCACCCATTCTCGTTTCTGGTTTGTGCCGCATGCAAGAAAAGAACGGAGCAAACCCTAAATCGCCATCCCCTTCCTTCCCTTCCCTACCTGCTGTCACCGTCGATCCCCCCCCCCCCCTTCTTGCTGTCGCTACTGTTCCACCAGAGATCACCGGCGCCGTCGTGGCTGGTTCTTGCCGGCGAAGTTTAAAGTGCAGGGAGAGAGGGAGAGAACGAGAGAGAGAGAGGGAGCCGGAGTCGTGTGTCGCTGCTGTGTCGTCGCGAGGTAAGGTCTCATTCCGTTTTCGTTTTCTTTCTTTGTCGTTTTCAACCGCAAACCACCACCGCCGCCGCTGCAGCCTTGGCTGCCGCCGGTGTTGCCACCGACGTGCACCACAGTTGGTGGTGGCTTTGTGCGTAGTCGGGAATGCTTGGTCGAGCGTGGTGTATGTGTAGCGAGATAGGGTAGTTGGGTTGTTTTTCTTGTCTCGCCGAAGGATTTTCGAACCACCGTGAAAACCACCACCACCGTAGGTGGTGGCTGCCGCCGCCGTCAACCACCACTGCCGGAAGTGGCAGTGGGTGGTGATTGGTTTTGTCTGGCCATTAGTGTCTAAAACCTAACCCAAATCCTAAATCGTGAAACCTTAAACCTAAACGCGAAAACCCTAATCCGTTAAAACCTCGTTTTGATTACTTTTCGGGCGTTGTATTTTGTTAGGGTAGAAACCCTAACCGACCTGGTACACTTGCACTTCTTCGGGGCTGATAAGACATAACTCCAGGTCTGAATGTGAGAATTAATGTTAAGCCATGTTATTATTTTATGTGAAAACGTCCGTTTTATCCCTGTCTTGTAAAATCCGTACTTTATTCTAGAGAGCTCGGATTGGGGTGAAATCAGTGCAACAATTTCTCAAATTGTGTCTAATGAGTTGATTGTGTTTTGTAGAAAAATCAATTCGGCCTCTAGCTAGGGCCAAAGTGGCAATTAGTACAGACTGGTCCGGAATTTCCTGTTTCGGGTAGTCTGTCTTAGAAAAATCATATAAAATAGTAGGGACCTCGTATGAACGCGTGCGATATGTCCATGGAAACCTAAGACATAGAAATTTCTATTTATGGAATAATATTTCTGGTTTGATGGGTTTAAGGGGGGCTAAACAGGTCACGAACAGACCTGCAATGTTAGACTAAAAACCGGAAAACGCACGTTTAGACTTGTAGTTATAATTCCGGGTTGGGATTACACTTTGACACTTTGTAACACTTATTTAGGTGAAAAGAAGTGAGTTGGAGTTGGCAGGTTCTTGTCGCAGTTCGTGGAGTTCTGCTTTGCTCTATAAGGTGAGTTCACTCACTGCGTAGGATAGAGATTGTATGCGCGCTGCCATAGTTCGTGTGTGTTAACTGTTTTGTTTGTGTGTAGTACTAGGCAGAGTTAGTGTCTAGTATGAGATCTTGGGTGTCGTATGAATCTTGGGGAGACCGAGGAATACGTACACGGGTGTTGTATGAACTCGGGGAGACCGAGGGATGCTTACACGTGTGTTGTATTAATTCGGGGAGACCGAATAATGCATGCATAGGGATTATTGCATGAGTTTGCTTGTATTATTAAACTGCATGTGTTGGTTGTTATATCTATCTGCTGATAGGGGTGGTGTCGATATGATTGATATCATATGCATGTGTTTGAATTCACTAAGCTTTGTGCTTACTCTTTCCCTATAAATTACCGTTTCAGATACGAGTGGCAGCAAGGTGTGACGGTACACACTGGCACGTTGAGACTTTCGGCATTTTTTTTAGCTTGAGACATTATGTGTTATTACTTACATTTCCGCTGTGTTAATTGGTTGGTTATTTCACTTAATGAGTTTTGGGAAAACGTTGATTGAATTTGTATAACTATGGTTTGTTTTAAATAAAATGGTATTTTTAAAAGTTCAAATTTATTGTAATTTTTGGGACATTATAGGATGGGTATCCGGGTAGACCCATCCGGATTCTTGGGTTTGTATAAAAAGGATCCGGAAACCCTTAGTGTCATTATCCGGAAAATCTTAAAACCTCACAAAAAAACCCTAAACCTTTCTCTCTCGTTAGGACTCTTCTGAACCCCTCGATTCTCACTCACGTTTCGTCAAAACATCAGGTATGTATTTCGTTTCTCCATCTTGACTTCGTTTACACACGTCTAATGCTTTACATCACTAGAATCGACCACATATTTGGTCGATTGAAAGTCTCCGAAACCCATTTTGCGTCTCTATGACTTCGGGTTCATTCGGTGTCGAACAGATCGAATTAGATGAGTATATGTGCACATAGGCTTCACTCGACACTACCTGAATGGTTTAACACATGTTTGGAGACTGTCATTTGCTCGATTGATAAGTTTGAATGTCGTCCGGACACACTCTTCGGGTCCGGAAACTATCAAGTTAATGATGTTTTGTCCGGAAAGCTTCATAATAAAGATATTTTGTCCGGACACAATTAAAATCCGGAAACCTAGTTGTCCAGAAACCCCAGGGTTTCTGGTAAGTTCAACTACCGGATTGTTGAGGTGTCCGGTGTTTGGGTAAAAAATCACACCCTCGACCGACTTAGGAAATTCCCTCGACATGACCAAAGGATATCTACCCTCGACCGACAAAGGTAATACCCATTATTAGCATACCCCCGACACATGATAATTGGTTATTAAGAGCCATATTGGGTCAATAGTCATCTTACATCTAATGATCGCATGTCATGTGTCGCACGTCGCACATCGCTAGTCTCACGACATTAGTCTTACGTTACTAGTCTTACGTCACTAGTCTTACGTCGCCAGTTACGACTCGTCGGTCTTACGTCAACAGTCTCTTATCATCGGTCTTATATCGCTTTGGTCCTGCGCCAACATCATCCTGACATCCTGGTCTTACGACCTAGTCCTATGACATCGTAATCTTGGTCTAACGACCAAATAGTCTTACGACATTTCCATAAGACCATTCTCATATTAAGGTAAGGTCTTAAAAGACATTTGCAACCATGTACATGGTCCTGTATTTTGGCTACGGTTGATAACGCCACTTTTTGGCGTTATTTTCGGTTCTCAAACCAATGAGATTGGCTTGTATTTGAGCAAAAAGGCGGAATTTTACGGTTTATCTAGTGAAATGTGTAGGTTATATAAAAGGCAGTAATCATCGAGAAAAGAAGCTGAAAAGGGCCCAAAAAGAGCCATAACGAAGGCCAACGGAAGCCCAAGATCCAAGCCCAAGACCCGCGCCCTAACCAGAACCCAAACCAGGACCCGAACCTGACCCAGACCAACTCAGAAAACCAGGCGACCTATCCCGCGACTTGCAAGTCGCGGGACAAGTCGCGTAACAGTCTGTTTCGCATCCTTAAGTTGGATTTTCTGGATTTTAGGTCAGCGTTCTCGATACAACTCACACACGACGAACGGCAGCGACTTGGGGGCGATTTTCAGAGCTTTTTTGGAGGTTTTGGAGCTACGATAGAGGATCAATTGAGACACGTTCACCATGGAAAGTAGATTCAAGCATGAGAGAAAGGAGTCCACTATTACACTTGTCACGTTCATTATCATTATGTTTGCACACGTTTTTCCATCTTCCTTCTTTATTTTTGAATCCACCACCAACATGAACTAAATTCTAGATGTTGGGGGTTGGAATGAATTTGATTTAAGCATATGAACATGTAACTTGAGACTTTTATCAGTTTTTCCTATTTTAATGAAGCATGTGATTTAGTTCTTAATGCTTGTGTGAATTTGGCCAATTTACATTTGATTTGTTGTGAACAATTAAGTTCGAGAGAATTAATTGTTAATCTAGAACTAGAAATTGCATGCCTAAGGTGGAAATTTGGATAGAGATATCAAATTAAGCTTTAGTCCCGTTAAATCTTGAGCTTAATGTGTTTTGAATCTCATAGGTTGAAATTGAGAGATAAAACTTGTGTTTTCAAGATAAAACTCGTGGTTGCTTGAGAAAGAACCATGCTTTTAGAATAAACTCGTTGTTGGTTGAGAAATAACAACGGTGATTTAAAGATTAGGTATTCATTAAGGGGAATAACTGGTAACTGTTTTGAGTCAAGTGTTTGTATGTGAAAGTCTTAGGATTTCCAACCCTCAACTGTTTACTCTATCTGAAGTTTCTTAAGCTGTCTACTGTTTTGTGTTTGATTTAGTTAATTGAAATTAATTAGTTTATAAACCAACCACTCAAAGTTGTGACGTTCAGTTAATAGAGTTTATAGTAATTGTGATACTTAGTTCCTAGTTCCCTGTGTTCGATACTCGTACTTTCTAGTACTATTACTTGATTTCGACCCGTACACTTGCGGTTAGATTTAGGGGGTGTGAACCCGCCTATCAAGTTTTTGGCGCCGTTGCCGGGAAACTAGTTGCAACTGATAGCACTACCAACTATAAGCACTATTACATTGAACATTTTTTTTTTATTTCATCACTTCAGTTTTTGGATTGCTAATTTTGGTTACTTTCTGTTTCAGGTACTAATTAGTTTATGCCAAGAAAAACCCGAGGGGAAGGAATCGAACCACTCGATTCGGAGATTGAAAGAACCACCCGTCGATTACTTAAGGAATCAAAAGATAAAAGACAATTGAAGATGGGTGACGAAGCACATCCCGAGAGACGTCCTATGCGGTCGTTTGCCGATCCAAATGTGGCAGCCGCACGCATAGGCATCCAACCGCCCACTACTGCAGCAAACTACTTCGAGATTAAGCCGAGTACCATTGTCATGGTACAACAGAATCAGTTTGGGGGAGCACCTACTGAAGATCCCCATGCACCTACTGAAGATCCAAACTACTTCGTGCATTTAAACGGATTTGCAATACGTTCAAGATCAATGGGATGGAGGAGAATGCGATCAAACTGAGGTTATTCAGTTTTTCCCTAAAGGGTAGAGCTGAAATTTGGATAGAGGGCTTACCATCGGATCAGATCACCACTTGGGCAGGCCTGAAAGCCGCGTTTCTCCAGAAATTCTTCCCACCGGGAAGAACTGCTCAACTGATGGCTGACATTACTCATTTCGCGCAATGGGATCAAGAGACCTTGTATGAAGTGTGGGAGAGATACAAAGACATGATCAAGAAGTGCCCTCATCATGGGTTACAAGGCTGGGTCATCATCTAAACGTTCTTTGGAGGACTTCACCCGCAGTTCAAGAATGAAATCACTGCTGCAACGGGTGGAGCTCTCATGGAGAAGACATATGAAGAAGCAGTTGAGTTGATCGAGAACTTAGCCGAGCATAGCTACGCCACTCCACGATCTTCTATCAAACGGGTAGATAGTGTTCAAGAATCGGATGAGCTGAAGGAAATAAAAGCTCAACTAGCTGCGATCACGAACCATCTGAAAGGAGGTAGTCCGCAAGAACCCGAGCAAATTCAGTTCTTACAAAACCGGAACAACCAACCGAGGAACGATCCGTTCTCGAATACCTACAATGAGGGGTGGAAGAAGCACCCGAACTTCTCATGGAGTCAACCCGGTCAACAACAGCAAGGTAATTCTTCTAACCTTTCTAATTCTTCTAATGCTAACAATGTTTACCGTCCTCCAGGTTTCAATCAAAGGAATTTCAATGAAGGACCGTCGATGGAGAAGAAGCCGGGGTTAGAAGACATAATGATGAAGTTTATGGCAAAGATGGATGGCACGGTTGGAGAGCTAGCGAGAACGGTTAACACGGTCAAGGCGGCTACTGATCAGAATACGACATCCATAAAGCTCCTTGAAAGGCAAGTAGGGCAGATTTCTGAAGCCCTACAAAACCGTACTCCTGGAACATTCCCGAGTATGACCGAAAAGAAAAATCGGGAAGAATGTAATGCCATATATCTAAGAAGTGGCAAGGAGCTGATCAAGGAGACTACACGAGAACCGCCATCAAAGGAAACCGATCCTAAAGAGAAAGAGGTTGAGGTTGTAGACATGGATGAGTTGGAGGCTGATGAAGAGGTTGTGATTGAAGAGAACAAGAAGAGTGAAGAGAAAAAGTCGGTAGTCAAACCGTTTGTACCACCACTACCATATCCAAACCGGGCGAAGGCACAAAAAGATGAGGAACAGTTCAAGAAATTCCTGACATCTTCAAGAAGCTTCACATCAATATCCCATTCGCGGAAGCACTTGCACAAATGCCCTCATACGTACGGTTCTTGAAAGATATCCTCTCCAACAAGAGGAAGATTGAGGAGTATGCAACAGTTGCACTCACTGAGGAGTGCAGCGCGATTATTTAGAATAAGCTTCCCCCGAAGCTTAAGGATCCAGGGAGTTTTTCGATCCCTATTCAAATTGGGAATCTCAAGTTTAATAAGGTATTATGTGATTTAGGAGCTAGTATTAATCTAATGCCTTTATCTGTTTTTAGGAAACTTGGCTTGGGAGAAGTGAAGCCGACGTACATGACCCTCCAAATCGCTGACAGATCAATCATCTATCCTTATGGAGTGGTAGAGGATATACTCATCAAAGTAGACAAGTTCTACTTTCCGGTGGACTTCATTGTAATCGATATAGATGAAGATGAAAAAGTCCCGCTGATATTGGGAAGATCTTTTCTGGCCACGAGCAGAGCACTGATCGACGTAGAAGAAGGAAAGATGACCTTGAGGGTTGGCGATGAGAAAGTGGTAACATTCAAGATGTTCGAGAGTGGAAAGTGTAGAGACGGAGCTGGTCAAGGAGAGCCAGATGTTGAAGAATCCGCGAAGAACCGCAAGTGTGGGCGATTCAATTCCGTGGATACCGAGTCAAGTTGAGAGCCACATAGTCGTGCCACGACTGTAACTACCACGCTTGGTGGGAGGCAACCCACCAAGGTTTGAGTTTTCTTTTATTTTATGTTTTTGAGTGATTTTATTTACAAAAAAAATGAAAAAAAAGTGAACAGAGACATACGCGACTCTCTGCGCGGTTTGCAAATCGCGTGGAAAGTCGCGGGGCTCTCTGTTGGATTTTCCCTTTTTGCTTTGTGTGTTTTGTTTCTTTGTTTTCTTTCGCTTTCTGCTTTGTTTTCTTTTACTTTTGCTTCTTTCTCTTCGTCTGTTCCGATGTCTCTGATTGGCGCTCGAATCTTTAAAGAGAATCTTCTCCGTCCGGGCAAACAGGTATGTGCTAATTTTTTATGCTAACGAGTTGTGTATGATGTTTGGTTTCCTTGTGGCTAAACGAGATACAACAAACCTAAGTTTCACTTAGGTTTGGGGTGCCTCATTTTTCAACATCTACACACTCACTTTTAATCCTGTGTAAACCTTGGTTTCACCGAGGTTTGGAGTTGGCGTTAGTTTACAAACCTAGGCCACAACCTAGGTTTGGGGTGGCCATATTTTAATGAGACTAGCTCTTTGAGGTTTGTGCGTTAATGTTGTTTCTTGCCTGTCTGATACCTGTAATAACCGCACAACGATACTTGTTTTAGTATCGCCTACGCCGACACTGCACATTGGGGACAATGTGTGGGTAAGGTTTGGGGTTGTCCAATCGGGCCCATGTTTATGCACGTAGATTTCCCACACCTCTACACGCTTAGATCACATTAGCCAAAATTTTTGTTTTGAATGATTGAGACCGACCATTGTGGGGAGAATCTCGTGATAGTGACATGACCATTAGGGAAGGACTGGGAAAGGACATGACTAGGGACATTAGTGAAGACCACCCATTAGTGAGATTTGAGCCTAAAAGACGTCTTTCACTTCGAGGGATTTAAACACTTAATTCATATACTCTTTTCCGAGTTCCTTGTCGTGAATATAGAATGATCTCGCTATATTATTGCATTAGGTAGCAAAGACAACCATCGGGATATTGGGAAAGGGTATAGTAGACCATATCGTATGGACCTTAAGAGATGATTCCAGGCATTGTGTGTATGTTAAACCCTGTTTTTAGCTATCGTACCTTTTTACCCATTTGTGTGTATCCATAACCCTTTTTGTAGCCAAACACTCACCTTGTTCATTTTAGACCCAACATTAAACCCTAACCAAAAGCCTTAGCCAACCTTTATTCGAAAGTGTGTCAATCTGAGCGATAATGAATTACAAGAAGATAGAGCGGAAAAGAAGGAATACAGGCTAGTCATGAAAATAAATAAGAGTTAGAAAAGAGAGCCAATACAGGCCCAATCAAATTAAGAGGACCAATGAAGTCCCATCTTAAAAAAAACAGCTAGTTTAGACAGCGAATTACAGCTGAGAAATAAGAGAGTCAAAGCGACTCCAGTAGTGACAAAGAGGGCCAAGTGATAGGAATTGAAGTTATAAAGTTCAGAACTGCTAAAAGTTGACACACCAAGGATCTTTGAACCGTTTTTCCCCTTCTTTTCTTAGCCATAACCCTAGCCCCATTACAACCCTTTTAAAGACCTGGATGATCTTCTGGAAACGTGATTAGAGTATACGACCACCTTTACCAATATTCCCTGTCTTGCTACCTGATTCCCTTCTGAGATCAACCTTTTAGACATTTGTGCGTCTTTCATTAGAGTTGTCATGTAATTTTTGAGTATTCTTGTACATAACTTCCTAGACATGACAACATGTGCGACAACCTAGGTTCGAGTGAAATGAGAGTATCCCGTGAGGTAGGGTCGAGGTGAAATGTTTTCCCTAGTATGTTTGGACCTAGTACAACCTTGATGTAATCGGAACAGTCACGAGTTCAACTCACAATGGAAGGTCATAGATCAATCAGAATAAGAATGAGGCGAGAGTGAGATAGCCATTCATGGGTATGGGAAATCACCATTGCATTACATGGGACCGATTGGGAATTGTGCAGTTATTAATTCACCTATGTATGCTTTTATTCTATTTTATCGCTAATTTGCTTGAGGACAAGCAACGCTCGGTTTGGGGTTGTTGATAACGCCACTTTTTGGCGTTATTTTCGGTTCTCAAACCAATGAGATTGGCTTGTATTTGAGCAAAAAGGCGGAACTTTACGGTTTATCTAGTGAAATGTGCAGGTTATATAAAAGGCAGTAATCATCGAGAAAAGAAGCTGAAAAGAGCCCAAAAAGAGCCATAACGAAGCCCAACGGAAGCCCGAGATCCAAGCCCAAGACTCGCGCCCGAACCAGGACCCAAACCAGGACCCGAACCTGACCCATACCAACTCAGAAAACCGGGCGACCTATCCCGCGACTTGCAAGTCGCGGGATAAGTCGCGAAACAGTCTGTTTCACATCCTTAAGTTGGATTTTCCGGATTTTAGGTCAGCATTCTCGATACAACTCACACACGACGAACGACAGCGACTTGGGGGTGATTTTCAGAGCTTTTTTCGGAGGTTTTGGAGCCACGATAGAGGATCAATCGAGACACGTTCACCACGGAAAGTAGATTCGAGCACGAGAGAAGGGAGTCCACCATTACACTTGTCACGTTCATTATCATTATGTTTGCACACGTTTTTCCATCTTCCTTCTTTATTTTTGAATCCACCACCAACATGAACTAAATTCTAGATGTTGGGGGTTGGAATGAATTTGATTTAAGCATATGAACATGTAACTGTTTGGGCAAAATTTCACAGGTCTCGACCACGACCAGAGAAGGTAAGACGCATGTTATGAAGCTATACCTTGTATTAAGATAAGGTCCCGACAAAGGCCAAAGAAACCTCCGCCGTCCCTCCTAAAAGGTAAGTCGAGAGTTCCTCACGACACTCGACTTCGACGTCGCCTACTTCGCACGACCGTCGCGTAGAATCATGCAACCTCGATCGACTAACACGATATACGACTGTTTTGTTTGTTCAAGTGTTTAATGCAGGAGTCAAAGTCATTAATGGACAAACGGCTATAACCGACGAAATCAGTTATGAGCATCTAAACTCACATTGAAGATGACGACCGTTACAAAAATCATCAAAGATCTTAATGACTCAATTAAAGTCATCCGAAGACTATAAAATCCCAGCTCAATCATCAGTTCAAGACACCTGATCAACATCGAATAACACAGAGACAAAGATAGAGCAAGTGCATCGAACAGCAGAAGCAAACACAAACACTCGAAGAATATTCATTCGAAGCAAAGAGATCATTCATAGAAGATCACTCTTGACGCAAGACTCTCGCTCTCGATCAACAGTTTATACATATTTTTCACACACGACGCATACTATTTTTTAAATTGCAAACATTTGTATTGTAATCTCTGTACGATCGACACCCGGAACACCAAGGACATCGCCCCTGATTGGCGACCATAGTGCCGCGACGATATCCACTGTCGTCCGCAGGTTTTTTCCTCGTTGAGGTTTTTCCTGCATCATCAAATCCTTTGTCTCATTTACATTTTTGTCTTTGTCGAACGATTCCTTTCTTTAGTAGTTAAAGTCCACATCGACCTTAACTTGTCCCTTTGGTGCGATTTTTGGCATTAACAGTTTGGCGCCATCCGTGGGACCCCATCTAGAGAAAATCTTCGACAAACGTGCGTCATACTAACAGTTTCTTGGAGTTTTCTCCTGTTCTCTGTTACAGGAAAATGGCTGCCCCTGGAGATCAGCAGCATGTTATTGCCCAGATGTATCAGGAGCTTGAAGTCGCTCGGAATCAAATCAATGTTATGGCCGAGCAAAATCGCAGAGCAGCTGAAGAGATAGCGCGGCTAAGAAATCCCTTTGGACCTCAAAATGGTCCTAGACCATTCGTTCAGAATCCATGCCCAGGCTCATTCGGCCAAAATGGTCCCCGACCATCCGTGCAAAATCCGGGTCCAGGATCAGGTCCGTTCACTCAGAATCAGCATCCAGGTCCGTTCATGCAGAACCCGCAGCCGGGGCCGTTCAACCCAAATCCCCAGTTCAGGATAGTTCCTCCTCAGCACATAAGTCTACCGCCGTTTCAGAACGGATCGCAGCCATTTCAGCAGGGATCGCAACCATTTCAACATGGATCGCAGCAGTTTCAGAATGGGTCACAACCGCATTTTGTCCCTTTCAATGGAGACAATAACGGTTCGTCGCATGGCAATGGTATCATTTCAGGAGTCAATCCCCAGATTGATGTGTATACTGACCCTTTTGACCCCGTCGCCCAATGGCTGAAGATACTAGAAGATCAGAACGAGCGTGTCCTCTCTTTGCTCGCCAAGCTACCTGGGGCAGCCGTACCCGTCGACGTCGAGCCTCGATTAGGCTTTCAGGCGTCGCCTTTCATCGACGAGATCGCAACTGTCGAAGTTCCAAAGAAATATAACATCCCCGCTTTCACACCTAAGTATTTAGGTGTGACTGATCCGACAGAGCACGTCGTACAGTATAAGCAACTCATGTGGACGATCTTGATCCCACACAAGTACCAGGAGGTCTGCATGTGCAAAAGCTTCGGTGCAACTCTCACCGGTCCTGCTCTCCAATGGTTGATCAATCTCAAACCCAAATCCATCGGGTCGTTCGCCGAGTTGGTCAACCAGTTCTCTCAGCAGTTCGCCAGCAGTCGCAAGATGGAGAAGCAGACTGATAATGTCGATTTTCGACATTAATTTTAATCTCAAAATGGGTGGTTCATGCATGTTTTCAAGTGAAATACGAGTATTTAACGGGTTTTTGGGGAGAAAGTACAGGTATAAGCATTATTGTTCAAAAGAACAGCAGATTCGAGTTCCGGAGCTGAAAACGAGAAGAATCGAGGAAATGGAAATAGAAGCTGGCGCCAGTATCCGTGCCAGTAAACTGGCGCCACAATCTGCGCCAAGAACTGAAACAGAAGTCGGCGCCAGTCTTGGCGCCAGCCAACTGGCGCCGCTATCCGCGCCGATTTATTAAATAGAACCTGGCGGCAGCTAACTGGCACCAGTAATGGGCCCGATGCCCAGTTATTTAAAACTCTTTCTTTCAGCTAGGGTTGGGCACCTTTTGACTGGACACACGATGACGGCTGGCCAAGGGGTGATTTTTGGAGGAAAAACAGATATCTTTGAAGAAGGAGACACTAGGTAAACAAATCGGAACAAGAAATCAAAGACAATTGAGCACGCGAGATCGAAGGGGATTCTTCTCAGGGAGTTATTTATCATTACCTCTAGAACTTTTCGAACCATGAATTCTTTGAAGCTTTTTGTAACTTTTCAGTTTTTTTACACACCCCCAACATGAGCTAAATTACATGTTGGGGCGTTGGATGATGTTTGAGTTATTGATGTAAACTTTGGATGATTTATGTTTTGGTTTTAATAGATGGATGACGTTTTTGAACTTATACTCACTGCGTTTAACTAATTGATCACTAGTTAAATGATTTTATCGTTCTTGAGTACATTCGAGAGAAGTCTTGAGATTTAGATCGGGTTCAATAGCTACCGAGGAGAATTGGATAGAGATATACCAATTTCTTCGGTGTTGTGTTCTAAATCTTTTTCATTAATTCAATTTATTTGTGAGATCTATAGATAAACAATCTTAATTGAATTAATTCTTGTTGCATCTTCAAAGAGTGCAATGAGGCCGGGTTTTGCAAGTCATTAATCGTTAGAACTAATCATAATTCACTATGAATTCTCATTCAATAAGTCATTCGGATTCCAACCCTCCTTCTTCCCTCTTAACCTTTTCCAATTAATCAACTTTTCCAACGCTTTTGTGTGCTTTTGTTAATTCAGTAATTCAGAAATTCAACCAAACCAAATTTCGACCGCTTAGTTAATAGTTACTACCGTCATTGAGGTACTTAACACCTAGTTCATGTGGGTTCGATACTCGTACTTCCGTACGTATTACTTGAGACGACACCGTACACTTGCGGTTAGTCAAATGGTGGTGTAAACGTTCTATCAAGTTTTTGGCGCCGTTGTCGGGAAACTTGTTTTGTGTTAATATCACTACCAGCTGTAGGAATTATTATATTGAGCATTTTCTTTTATTGCAATTTTTTTGTCTTTGTTTTTCTTGCTACTGCATTGCCACGAGACCTAATTTGTGCTTTAATCCCTATTGCAGGTCACTTCTAGTTTATGCTAAGGAGGAGTTCCTCTGGTGAACTCGAACCATTTGATACTGAGATCGAAAGGACTGCAAGGAGACTAAGGAGGTAAGCTAGACTCAGACTTCAGCAAGAAATAGATGGTGTCAATAACGACGTTAATTGGGAGATTCCAGTGAATGAGGAGATTCCGGTGAACAACAACGAGATTCCGGTCAATCAGAACCTCAACGCTGGTGTTAACAATAATGCCAACAATGGCGTTAACAACAACAACGTTAACAACAATGTCAATCGTCCACCACCACCACCACAGAGGGTACCTATGCGGAATTTTGCCAACCCGAACATGGGGGCCGCACAGAGAGAACCTTATGTTCCTCCAATTGCAGCAAAGAATTTTGAAATCAAGACTGGCACCATCCAATTGGTGCAAGCAAACATGTTCGGAGGAGCAGAAACTGAAGATCCGCAAAGCCATTTGAGAACGTTCGAGAAGATCTGCAACACCTTCAATGTGAATGGAGTTGACCCAGATTCGATCAAACTCCGACTTTTTCCATTTTCATTGAGGGATCGAGCAACTGAATAGGAAGAGAGTCTGCCAAACGGGCAGATTCGTACATGGAATGACATGGTGACATCCTTCTTGAATAAATTCTTTCCACCAGGGCGAACAGCCCAACTGCTGTCGGACATCATCCATTTTTCCCAATGGGATCATGAGTCTTTCTATGAGGCCTGGGAGTGGTACAAGGGTATGCTGAAAAAGTGCCCTCATCATGGCTTGCAAGAATGGATGGTCATCCAAACGTTCTTTGGAGTATTGCATCCACAACATAAGAATGACCTCACCGCCGCTGCTGGTGGTGCATTGATGAATATGTCATATGAGGACGCGTATGAGTTGATTGAGAATCTTGCAGAACATAGCTATACCACACCTCGGGCAGCCACTAGGAGAGTGGCGAGTGTGCAAGAGACCGATGAACTGTAAGTCATTAAGGCACAATTGGTAGCCATCACCAATCAGCTGAAAGGGACAACAATTCAACCAATTTGTCAAGGCGATATGGGCTACCAAGAGCCAATGGGTTCGTCTCAAGAATTTCCTCCGTAGGAGCAAGTGCAATTCCTTCAAAACCACAATAACCGGCCGAGGAATGACCCTTTCTCGAATACTTACAATGAGGGATGGAAACGACATCCAAACTTCTCGTGGAGTCAACCATAGAACGCGTAAAAAGAGCCTATGTTCCATCAACAACAGAACCAGTTTGGTAACAATTATAACTCTTCTACTCAATCTACTAATGTTTATCGTCCTCCAGGTTACAATCAAAGGAAGCAAGAGGAACCACAAGGAGGGGAGAAGAATACCGGATTGGAAGAGATGCTAATGAAGTTCGTGTCAAAGATAGACAATACGGTTGGAGAGCTGACATCATCCGTTGGTACTGTTGGTCCCGAAGACCTATAAAAGTTTGTAGAAGAGGGGGGGGGGGGTTTAATACAAACACACAAATTTACTTTTCTAAATTGTTTATTGATAAATCATTAACAATTTACAGCTTGTTGCGGAAACAAGATTAAGGATAAACCTAAATCTAAACAAGTTGGAACACTAAGGTTTCTGTTGGGAACTGAAGATATGCTAAGTATGGTTAGTACTGCCAGAACAACATTACTACTGCCAGTTCAAGGTTAGTACTGCTAGTTCAATTTTAGTGCTGCCAGAACAAAGTTACTACTGCTGGTACATGGTTAATGCTGCCTGAACAAAGTTAATACTGCTGGTATATTAATACTGCTGGAACATTATTAATGCTGCTTATGTGAGGTTAGTGCTGCTTGTCAAAGTTACTACTGCAAGTCAAGGTTACTACTGCTGGTACAAAGTTAATACTGCTGGAGATTGTTACTACTGCTCATGAAGAATGAAGGTTAATACTGCTGCGTTTGTTAAGATTGGTATGCGATACTTTTGGAGACAAAGAAGGAATTGATCAAGATATGTTTAACGAAGATTTAGAAGATCAAGTTACTTTTTGATAGTTATCTTGTAATTATTCTTGTATAAATAGTATTGATAGATAGCTATTAGAAAAGACAGATGATATACGTGTGAAAAAGAATTCGATATTGTTTTCAGAGAGAATTAACCTCAAGGTGTAAGAACCCTATTTCTAGAGAAGTAGAAGTCGTCTTGTTGAGCCTGTTCAACAAGATTGAGGTTTGGTTGTAATCTTGTGAGTCGATTTAGTGAATATACAAAGTGGAGAATTTTCTGTTACATTGTTCTTGATTGTGAGAATTAAAGTTCTTTTCCGCAGATTCTTTAATTCTGAATTCTAAGTGTTTATTGTCTTGTTAAGATTCGATCCTGACAAGTGGTATCAGAGCAAGTGTTTCTTAGAATTCTACAGTCATTATGGAAAATTCTTTTGAATCAAACAGTACTCTTGTATCTAAAGTTCCCATGCTCAGACCCAATGAATTTGACATGTGGAAAATTAGAATCAAGCAGTACATTCTGCTTACTGATTATTCCATCTGGGATATCATTGAGAATGGTCCATGTGCTGAAGGAAGAACTGGACCAGATGGCAAAAGACCTCCTCCTAAGACTGATGCAGAGAGGAAAGTCAGACAGACAGAGATGAAGGCCTTAAGCACCCTGCTTTTGGCTATTCCCAATGAGTATCAGCATCAATTCCATCACTGCACTGATGCTCAGATTCTGTGGAATGCTTTGGAGAAAAGATTTACTGGCACCAAAAGCACAAAGAGAAATCAAAAGGCAATTCTCAAGCAGCAGTATGAAAACTTTACTTCTACCAAGAATGAGTCCATGACTCAAACGTTTGATAGATTTAATAAGCTGATTGGAGAATTAGCCACTGTAGGAGTCAAGATGGAGGCTGATGATGTCAACAGGAAGTTCTTAAGATCATTGGGTGAAGAATGGACAATGTACACTGTGCCCTTCAGACAGAATGATCAACTGGAAGATAAGGAACTTGATGATCTGTACAATGATCTTAGAGTATTTGAATCAGAGGTTGAAGCCAAAAAGAAGCCCTCTGGATATGTTCATAATGCTGCACTTCTTTCAGCATCACCTGATTCTACTGCTAACCATGAATCAGTTAGTACTGCTGGTTCAGTTAGTGCTGCTGGTTCAGTCAATCAGGAAAAGTCCAAAGATACAGTACTAGAAGCTTTCTTTTCTAGTCATATAAATTCCTCTTTGATTAATGATGATTTAGAACAGGTTAATGCTGATGATCTTGAAGAGATGGATATAAAGTGGCAGATGGCTATGCTGTCTATGAGAGTGAAGAGATTCATTAAGAGGACAGGGAGAAACATTTTTTCCCAAAGAAGAGAGGATGGTGCTGGATTTGACAAATCCAAAGTTGAATGCTACAAGTGTCACAAGATGGGACACTTTGCCAGGGAATGCAGAGGAGGAACATCTTACAACAGCCATCAACAAACTCAGGCTGGAAGTTCCAATCAAAACAGAAGCTCCATTCAAGCTCTTGTTTCTCAACAAGGAATGGGATTTGACTGGAGTGACCAAGCAGAAGAAGCCATCCAAAATCAAGCACTTATGGCTGAAGTTTCAGATCTTCCCACTGAGGTAAAATCTAATCTCTGTACTCAAGCTTGTATAGATACTGTTAAAAGGTATAGAGATCACAACCAGGGTATGTGTGATGATCTTAAAAGATTAGAAAAGGATAGAAGAGACTATGTGTTGATTGTTGAGAGGTTTGAAGAACAGATTAGGGCCTTTCAAGCCAATGAACTTCAACACTCATATGATACTAACTACTGGAAGTGGGAAAAAGGTGGTCTGGAGTTCCAACTGAAAGAGTCTAGGGAAGAGTGTGAGAAATTAAAAGAAGAACTTAAGACAGTTAAAACTGATGTTGAAAAGTTTTCAAAAGCTTCTAAAGCCATGGACACAATAATAAATGCTCAAGTCCATGGTAAGATGAAAACAGGCCTAGGGTACAATGCCACACCCCCACCCTACAATAACAACTACATCCCTCCTAAGTCAGACCTATTAGAAACCAAGGATAGGAAGGACTTACCTAAAGGAGCCACTGAAGTAGACCCATTAGATGCAGTTGTTGTTGAAGATGGATCTGATGGGGAAGATTCTAAGAAGGACAGTGATGAGATCCCATTAGAAAATCACAACAAGACTAATGAGGAAGGTGGAAGGAGTAAGGAGATGAAAAGGACAGTAAAAGGAAAGAAAGTTCATTACACACAGCCCAAAGTTGTGAACTCTAATACTTGTAAACAGTGTTCTTGCAGGAAATCTCAAGAGTATAAGCCCCAAAATCATGATAATAAGAGGGGAAATCAAAGGAACTGGAATAACCAGTGGGCACTAAGGCAAGGAGTTGATCTGCAAAAGATTAACAGACCAAAACCTTGCTTTATTTGTGGCAAACTGAATCATCTTGCCAAATACTGTTTCTTCAATCCTATTAACCAAAAGAGAAGTTTTCAAAGAAGTTATCAAAAACCTTCTGGCTATAGGAAGCCTACAAGAACAAATGTGGCTAAGAAACAAGCTGAACCAAAAAGCCACATGAAGAAAAAGCCTGAAAAGGAATGTGTTACAATGTGGGTTACAAAAGGCACTAAAAATAATACTGCTGCTAGCAGTGTTAGTACTGCTAACACTGTTAGTACTTCTTCAAGAGTTAGTGCTGCTAGCAGTGTTAATACAGCTAGTAATTCTTCAAAAGTTAGTGCTGTTAGCAGTATTAGTGCTGCTAACACTGTTAGTACTTCCTATTCAGATAATACTGCTGCTAGCAGTGTTAACTCTGTTAATACTGCTAACTCTGTTAGTACTGCTGATACTGCTGCTAGTACTGATAGTGCTGCTAACGATACTACTGCTCGCAGTGTTAGTACTGCTAGCACTGATAGTACTTCTGAGGTTAATACTGCTTCTAGTGCTGCTAAACCAATCATATTGACAAAGTACTCCAGTACTGCAGTACCTAAGGTTGAAAATCTCATCAAAACCAAGTGCAAGTACTTTGATGAGCAAGGGAGACCCAAGACCACTTCGGCTTGGGTTCCCAATAAAAACTAACTGATTTATCAGATGTGCAGGGCAACCAACAGCTCAAGGGGAAGAGCATCTGGCATGTTGATAGTGGTTGCTCCAGGCACATGACAGGTAACATGGCCTGCCTCAAAAATTTCAAGAAGATTGATGGAGGACATGTTGCATTTGGGAATAATCCTGCTGGTGGAAAGATAAGTGGTAAGGATGATGTTTCAAAAGGTAAGATGACATTTGAGGATTTGACTAGTGCTGCAAAGTGCAAGTATAGTTACTACTGCCAGTGCAGAATTACTACTGCTAGTGCAGAGTTACTACTGCTAGTGCAGACTTACTACTGCCAGTGCAGAGTTACTACTGCTAGTGCAGAGTTACTACTGCCAGTGTTCTAGTAGTTAATACTGCTAAGTAGTTAATACTGCCCTTGCAGTTAATACTACTAAGTAGTTAATACTGCCCTTGCAGTTAATACTGCTTTGTAGTTAATACTGCAGGTGTGGTTAATACTGCTTTGTAGTTAATACTGCTTTGTAGTTAATACTGCTCAGCAGTTAATACTGCTGGTGCAGTTAATACTGCTTGTGTAGTTAATACTGCTCAGCAGTTAATACTGCTTGTGTAGTTAATACTGCTCAGTCGTTAATACTGCTTATGTCGTTAATACTGCTTTTGAAAATCTAGGGCAAATACTGCTATAAATACCCCTGTTTGCCCGCCAAAGTTCATAACGACTCTTCGCATTAACTTCTTCTCTCTCGTTCTAACCCAGTCTCCCTAGAATCTCTGTGTTTTCTTTACAAATCCTCAGGAAGCACAACGATTATGGAGTTTGTCGACGAGCATAATGAGATTGCAATGCTTCAGAAGCCGAAGCAGGCCGACGGATTTCATGAAATTGTGGATTTTCTCAAGTCCACTCATATTTCATATGCCCTAACGGTGAATCCAACAATATACATCGAGCATCAGACGCAATTCTGGGCCAATGCCACCGTGGAATCCGAAGATGGGCAGAAAGTCATCCAAACAAGGGTATGTGACAAACCCTTGAAAGTTTCAGAAGAACTTCTTCGCATCACTCTTCGACTAGATGATGCCTCAGGTATATCTTCTATTCCCAATGAAGAACTCTTCTCTACTTTACAAAGAATGGGGTATGAAGGTCCCATTGGAGTGTTTAAATTCTACAAGTCAAAGTTTTTCACTCAATGGAGATTCTTTGTTCATACCCTAATGCATTGTATTTCAAAGAAAACTACTGGATGGAGTGAGTTCAGCAGTACTATTGCTTATGCTCTAGTCTGCTTAGCCACTAACAGGAAGTTTAATTTTTCTCAAATGCTTTTCAATGATCTTGTAGCAAACCTGGAATCCAAAAAGCGTTTCTATATGTATCCAAGGTTTGTTCAGGAAGTAATTACCAAGGAATTGACGGATATGCCTCAATTTGATGAGGTATATGTGCCAAAATCCCCTAAAGGGAAGGTTTTCTCAAATATGGGGAGACTTCCTAGGGACTCGGAAGGAGTTGACACACCATTGTTCTCTACAATGATGGTTGTGTCCCACACAAATGAAGGTATGGCATCAGGGTCAAGGCCCTCATTAGACACACCCACTGATGACCAATCCCAACCTTCCATCACAAAAGACATCCCTCAGTCCATTCTTGAAAGACCCACTCCCACAATAACCAAAAGGTTTGAAAGAAGAAAGGTACACAAGGTTCCTTCCCTTGATGTATCTCCTAAGATCCCGAAGCCTTTAAGCCCTCTGTTGGAGCATTCTCCAATGGAGAATATCGAAAGGGAAAGCACAGGGGTGTCTCCCAACCCCAAGAAGGTGCTCACTAAGGAGAAGGTTGAGCATGTGAGTCGCAAGGCTGCCACTACTTCTGCTAGCAAAGAGAAGGCCAGTGGTAAAATAACTAAGCCCTTCCTCACGGCAACTCAGGGTGAGAAATCATCCAGAGGTCCCAGGTGCCAAGAAACCAAGGGGGTAGGTAGTGCTTTTGCTAGGCAAGAGACACCTGCTAAAACTTCCAATGATCCTTTAAGGGAGGTAAAAACTCCTAAACAGGGTGAGGATAGATATACGTACGAGGAATTGATGGAAACTATTGCAAATATCAACATTGAGGTCATGGATCAGAAAAAGGAGATTGATGAACTCAAGAAAGTGGTCCTCTTTCAAAACTCACAGCTTGAGAAGCAAAGGAAGATGATCACTAAGTTGATGCACAGAAAGAAGAGAGCTCAATTTGTCCTTAGGAGAAGAAACCCTACCAACGATGCTTCCAAAAAGGGGGAGTCAGACTCAGATCTAAACATGGAGGATGCAAACATTGAGGGGGAGTATAAGGTTGAGGGGGAGACTGAGGAGGCTGCTGATCTTACAAAGGAAGCAGAAACAGAACCAGCAGTAGAAACGGTTACTGCTGCTGAGGTTGCAAAAGAAGCAGAAAAAGAACCAGCAGCAGAAACCGTTACTGCTGCTGAGGTTGCAAAAGAAGCAGAAACAGAACCAGCAGCAGAAACGGTTACTGCTGCTGAGGTTGCAAAAGAAGTAGAAACAGATAATGCTGCTGAAAAACAAAAGACAGCAGAAACTGTTAGTGCTGCTGAGAGCCTCAAACCAGAAACAGCTGAAACCACTCCTGAAGCTGTTATATCTTTCAAAAGAACAAAGAGGCCAAGAACAAAGTCAATAGCCTCAAAGAAGAAAGATATAAAGAAGCCAAGGGTGGATCCAACTGTAGAAGAAGCACAAGAGGAAGCAGTTAAAGAGAAATCTAATCCAAAAGTTGCTGAAGAAGAAGTGGCAACTTCAACAGGTCAACCAAGCAATGTACAATCACAATCAAATGCTCAATGTGATTTGTATATTACTGTGGTTGATAATAATCCAATAAAGACTACACCATTGTCCTCCATGCCTCCTGAGATCATCTTCTGGGACACATTGAAAGATGGAAGAAAGGAGTTCATCAGCATCAAAAGGGCAGATGGAAAGTTTGAAGTTTGTCCTACTTGGGGAAAACATATCAGAACATGCTCTAGATCTGACCTGGAAGAGATGTTCAAGGTAGGAATGAGGCTATATGGAAACATGATGACAGAGCAAGGTATGTCTATCACAAAGATGGTTCTTGAATACTTGTGCTTAATGTTCAAACCAGAAGCAGTTCATCATTTGATGGCAAGGAATTTTCAAGTCATTTCCAACTGGATGCTCATTGAGAATTGTGGAGTGTATGTCATCTCTCTTGACAATACATTTCATGAATATTATTTGGTGGATGTTGTATACAAGCACATCATGAAAAAGTTGAAAGGAATGCTGCATGCTAAGTTGGTGAGTGACAAAGACTCTAAAATGGCAAGATACCTTGTAAAAAGGATCCTCAATCAAAGTCTGGGATTGGATCCAAATCTATGCGTAGATGACTAGGTTTTGGAAGCATCATCTGAAGAACTTAACTTCTCATCCTGAAAAGTCAAGTTAGGGGGAGATTGTTGGGAACTGAAGATATGCTAAGTATGGTTAGTACTTCCAGAACAACATTACTACTGCCAGTTCAAGGTTAGTACTGCTAGTTCAATGTTAGTGCTGCCAGAACAAAGTTACTACTGCTGGTACATGGTTAATGCTGCCTGAACAAAGTTAATACTGCTGGTATATTAATACTGCTGGAACATTATTAATGCTGCTTATGTGAGGTTAGTGCTGCTTGTCAAAGTTACTACTGCAAGTCAAGGTTACTACTGCCAGTGTTCTAGTAGTTAATACTGCTAAGTAGTTAATACTGCCCTTGCAGTTAATATATATGAGAGACGAGTTAACATATGATATACGTGTGAAAAAGAATTCGATATTGTTTTCAGAGAGAATTAACCTCAAGGTGTAAGAACCCTATTTCTAGAGAAGTAGAAGTCGTCTTGTTGAGCCTGTTCAACAAGATTGAGGTTTGGTTGTAATCTTGTGAGTCGATTTAGTGAATATACAAAGTGGAGAATTTTCTGTTACATTGTTCTTGATTGTGAGAATTAAAGTTATTTTCCGCAGATTCTTTAATTCTGAATTCTAAGTGTTTATTGTCTTGTTAAGATTCGATCCTGACAGTTTCTTGCACTAAGAGAGATAAGGAAATTACTAATAATAACCTATCTTGAGATAAGAGAATGAACTTGTCCAGAGTTAGCAAGTTACTTCAAATGAAGTGGGTTCATCTCTTTATATACTGCATGCATTTAATGCAAGTCAGTATACACTTTACACGTGTCATCAGCGGATTGGTTGCATGTCATTGACCTTTGATGACAACCTTAGTAGCCGCATGAATGAACAGTGTAGTATCAAAGTGGTTGTACAATTTTCAGATAATCGGAGGTTCTTTTCTGACATTTCCTACGGAGTCGTGCAAGGGAGGTTAAGACAAAAGTATTTTGTACGGAGGACTTCATGATCAGCTTTCGTTGATTTAGAGCATTAACATTATCTTTTCAGCGAATGATAATGTTCAGCGATAGCTGAAGTCTTGTACTTGATACTTCACGTTGAGTGGACAAATCCGAGTCTTCGCTGATCCGCATCAGTTCATTAGGAGACTTGTCGCTGGTTCTTGAGCTTGATCTTCGACTTCAGTGTAGAACCTTTGTTGACGTGAAACTTGTCTTCAGAGATCATAAGTAAACAACTAACTTATCAACGATCACCATAAGAACTGAACAGACTCAGAGCATTATGGTGAACAATGTTCGTTGAATGTTTAATCTAAAGAGCGAGAGTTCCTATCAGCGGTACTGTAAGATCTTAGTACTTATCAGCGATAGTGAAACTCTAATACATATTGTTTACTTACAATTTTCACTAAGTATAAAAGAGAGGGTCATTATCAAATCACTGAGGGTTTGGATCAACAATCTCCCCCTATTTGATTATGACATAGCAACAAAGAAAATTGCTATTTAATGAAAACATAAGGATAAAAAGAACTCATAAAATATTTGTCCCTTTTACTGTTTTCTGGGATCTTTTCTGTACTGATGGAGTAAAGTACTTTCGCTGAAATCTTTCTTTAGAACTTTGAATCAGGTTACAAAGGGAAATGGAAAGATTACAAGTACAAGCGAAATAAATTACAAGTACAAAAGAATAACTGATACAATAGAGAAAAGGGCGATCATATCAGCTTATAAAGGGTTATTCCTTAATGAGAAGTTCATCAAGGGTCTTTGATGTGGGAATCATCCAGTCAGGAACGGTTACACCTTGTTTTCTTTTGATCGGCGCTTCTTCAAAAATCAAGGGTTTTAGATGTCTTGCTTGAAGGTCATTCCTGAAGTCACACCAGTAGATAAGATCTCTCAGCTATTCGATGGGAGTGATGTGAAGTTCAGAGATGCGTTGAAAACGCTTTCCACCATCGTAGTCAATGAAAAATATCCCGTAGGGTTCGCTTATGACTTTCCAGGGATGAAAGTCTCACCTTCAGGAAGAGATGTGTCAAGTCCGGAAAGATCAGGGTCAGGACCAAGGACTTCAGCTCAGGAAAAACCAATACCTGTTTCATTTCGTATGATAGAACCATCATTTGAAGATTTAGACTTCTTCTTCGCTGAGGCCTTTCTTTTCTGACTTTCGAGAGGAGGAGGAGGAGGAATATCCACACAAGAGTAGACCATGTTGATCTGCTTGTTTATCAGCTTTTCAAAAGGTTCTTTGGATTTAGATTGAGACTTCTGTATGGCTAACCTCATCTCCAACCATTCAGATAGACCGAATTTCGTGACAACGTCGGCATAGAATTTTTCGTAGTGGTTATTGTCTATGAATATCTCGATTTCAGCGATTGAAATTTTCAGGGTCGATTTTCCACTGATGAGTACCTTGTTGATTCTGGCAGGAGAGAATCTGTAATGTACCTTTTCTTTGCACCAGGCTAGAGTGGACTGAGACATAGTTCTCTTTTCTTCAGTTATCTTCTTGGCGTCTTCCCACAGCTGGCGTTGAACTTCAATTGGAGCTCTTTTCAGCTTGGGGTCTTTCACTGATCGTTGAGAAAGCTAGATGGCGTATTCTCTGTCCTTTTCTTCAGCTTCTTTTCTTTCAGCGAGTAGGCGTTCAGCTCTGATGTGATCATTGAATTCCTTTTTAGAAATTCTGAACTTTTTAGGAATGGAAGGAAGTTGATCACGTTTCGGATTTATTCGCTGAGCCTCGAATGCCTTTATTATTTCTTCTCTTCTTCTCTGTTCCTCTTCACTTGGTTTTTGAGAAACCAAGGAAGGTCTTCTTTTGTGCGCGAGTAGCTGTTCTTCAGGTTCATCAGTCTCAGAGATCAAATCCAAGACTGGGATTATTTCTTCAACAGCAGCTGGTATTATTGTTGGTGAAGTCGCAGTTGTGGAAACTTCAGCGATATCCTTAAATAGGGGAGAGGACTAGATGAAACACAGCGATCTTACGAGTAAGAACTTGGGTAGAATCAGAGAGAGGAAATTGGTTTAAGTGTATAGGCTTGGATAGTAGAACTGATAGTGTATAGATAGAGGAGGGATAGAGTAAGAGATTTTTAGTGTACCTGACAAACCGGCTTTTTAAGCAAGATCGTCAGATTGTCATCTTCAGCGACGCTTTTACCTTTGCCTTTCTCAGCTCCAGATGCTGAGGGCTTTGTCTTGGTCCGCTCCCCTGATGGTTCATTTATCGAGATTCCCTTAAGAGCTATCGTCCTCTGAGTAGGCTTGACAATGAAGGAGTCATCATCATCTTCGTCGTCATCATCATTCTTTGGAGAAGATGATGGTTCATCATCAGATAGATTGATGTCTTCTTCGTCTTCAGCTTCAGATTCGGATTTTTCAGCTTCTTCTTCTTCGAGTTGCTCCCCCTCAGATACAGAGGCGGGCTTCTCGGTTTCCTCAGGGTTTTCAACTCCCTGAGGTCCAGCGGTGCTTGCTTCAGCTGTCTTCTCACTCTCTTCAGCAAGAGTGAGGTCTTGAGTCTTCTCCTCCTCGATAGATTCATCGTGGAGAAGGTCTTTAGAGTTCTTCTTCTCCCCCCCCCCCCCTTCTTCATGATGAATGGGGGCGGAATGGGTTGACTCAGCAGCTGCAGTTTCTCTGTCTTCTTGGCCAGAGATTCCTATACAACCTTCAATCTTAGCTAATCTGTCTTCAAGGCCAGAAATAGCAGGATTGATCTTCTTGAGCTCAGTACGATCCGCCGCTGTAAAATTTTCAGGTGCAGGGACAGGGGCGTTCGCTTTGTTCAGTAGCTGCTCGATCATAGTTTTCATCGAACCAACATCAGTCTTTACAGAGCTTAAGTCAGTCGTCAGAGTGTTGACATTAGTCTTCATAGCAGACATATCTCCCTCGAGTGTTCCAACCGATGTCTTCAGCGTTGTTACTTCGCCGGACATGGATGAAACCGAAGTTTTGATGGAGAGGTAGTCTGTGTAGATGTCGGCGAGCACCTTTGCGAAGTCGCTGAGGCTTTTATCAACCTTTACCAAATCTTCTTTGGAGGCTTTTTCTGCCACCACTGTCGTTAGCTTTGAAAGATTCTCTCCAGCGTTTGTTACAGCTGTAGAGTTGTCGGAAAGAGTGGTGGTGAGACTTGTCAGCTTTGTCTCCACGTTCTTCAGAGAATCGTTGAGATCTCCCAAATTAGGACCTGTAACAAATAAGTACTTGTGAACAGAGGAAAGCTCAGAAGTTTGGGGTTCAGTTACAATGTTTATGGGTTGGTTTATACCTGCAGGAGGATTGATGAATTCGTCGAAATCACGATGTCCTGAAAAGTGTTCCATTTCGTCAGCGAGAGTACGTTGACGCATGGTCAGTTCTGCAGGTCCTGTCGTCATAATTCCTTGAGAAGCGTCAGCTTTAGCTTCTGGAGGAATGATGGCATCTCCAGTGATAACTGGAGGAGAGTCCAAAGGAATAGAGGGAAAAGCGATGGTTGAGAATTTTGTTTGCGTGCGGAGTTCAGCGTTGGATCTACTGAGAATCGCTTCTTCAGTCTTTTGAGAGACTGGAGGAGGTTGGGTAGTTTCCAAGTTTTTAACTTCAGCGTTTAGAGACGCTGAAGCTGGGATAGAATGGGTAGCTTATTCCGGTGTGGCCGAGCGTACCACAGAACTTTTCTTCAGCTCTTTAGAATGAGCTGAGGAGTCTTCAGCATGAGATTGCTGGGGTTGCTCCTTTGTTTTCTTGATCCTTTTAGAATCAAGTTGGGTTGTAGAGGGTTTCCTTTTTCTTGAAGGAGTGGATTTTGTGGCCTGGGTATCAGCGATGGGTATTGTCGCTGAAGTAGCCATAGAAATAGAAGAAGTAGAGTTAAGAAGAGTTAAAAGGGTAGAAAGACGTACCTCGTTTTCCACTGGTTTGAAGTCGAGTACCTTAGGGCCAACCTGAGAGAGTTTCAGGTCACCCTCTTATGGGTAGCTGTCCTTCAGGCCTGTCTGGAAGACGGCGCTGATAAATCGTGGGTAAGGAACCCATGGAGGTCTGTCAGCGGCAGAGTCTACCTTTTGCACTAAGTCATCATAGATTATTGATGCCCAGTCAATGTGTAGACCTTTCAGCAGAGCGTATCCCATTGCTTACTGAGGTTGAGCGGCTTGGTCAGAGGAGCCGGTCTTAGCAGTCATGCAGCTGAATAAATGAGCGAAGATGAAGTTCATCTCGCTGGGCATTTTCGATTTCTTTATCAGGGTCAGCTTCTTCTCGGGCTTCTTGTCTCTCCCAGTTTCGCATATGTAGCCCATTGCATCAAAAAAATGCAGTAATGGCTTCCCTGTCAGCGGGTCTCTTGTGGTCAGGGAAAGGAACAAAGGGTTTTTCTTTTGTGGCTATGGGAAGTTTCAGGGATTTGCGAAGTATGGCAGGTGTGATTTTGAAAATGCCAAAACTTGTATCACAGAGAATACAATCTATTGTTTTCGAGGGATCTTTGGCGGATGGTAGCTGAGAGTGTCTGGCAGAGTACCAGAACTGGGATAGTAATTGCTGATTGGCAGGAGGTGTAATGGTCAGGGCTGTTGAGATACAACAATTCTTCAGGAAGCTCACAGCATCATCCAGATGTGTGACTTGCTTTCGAGGAGGAAACTCGAAAAGCGCATACAAGTTGTTAGAATTGGTCCAATCCACTTCTTCCATAGAGAACTTGACCTGAGGAGCCTTGATTATTTCTAATTCCTCAGCAACATCAGCGGTGGTTTTCTCAGCGGTAGAAATGTCAGCAGAGGCCATTTCTGTATTATCAGTTCAACCAAAGATGTTAACAAATAAGAATAATCTTAATATGGAAAGATATTCCAATACGATGGTTCGAATTTTGTCCATTTCATTCAGACAAAAATGTCTTAATGAAGATTAGGGGTTTTCTTGTTTTTGAAAACGAAATGTAAACCCATTTAGTCTTGTTTTCCAGTTTCTTTGAAGAAAGATATTCTGGAAATGAATGAAGAACAAGTTTAAGATTTGCATTTAAAACTTGAAGAACAACCATGAAATGGTTGTGTTCATAAAACCATGAAAGAAATGATTTTATTTTTGAGAAGTTCTTTTGTTTGATCTTGTTAAAACAAAGAGAAGATCAGAAACAAGTTTATGCATTTTGTAAATAGTAAGAACATATTAAACTTCGATGTTTGATGAAGAAGATGATGAACAGTTCTTGAAGTTTTTGAAAGCACAAATGCAACAGTGAATTCTTTCTTGCGGAGGAAGATTGTTCGCGTGAAAGGAAAATATAAACCAAGAGTTTGTTTATATAGAGATTAGAGAGAGAGAAAATCTTGAGCGGGAAAAGATTTTCATCATGACACGGACACGTGTTTGCATTTGATTGGAAGTTCGAACGAGACGTGCAAACGTGTGTCAGAAAGAAAAAAACGTGTCGGGGTTTATCCGTTGCAATGACGTCACAACTGTCCTTTCATATTCTTTTAGGATGTCTCTGACGTTTTGAAAGCTCAGGGACTCTTTTGAAAACATGAAGCACTGAATAGAAATATCAGTGAAGGTTTTAGAAATTTCAAAATATCGCTGTTAAGGAAGAGATATTCAGCGATGCAA
The DNA here is from genome assembly GCA_033807775.1 of Saussurea involucrata. Classification (NCBI taxonomy): domain Eukaryota; kingdom Viridiplantae; phylum Streptophyta; class Magnoliopsida; order Asterales; family Asteraceae; genus Saussurea; species Saussurea involucrata. The sequence goes on along the minus strand of CM066312.1, from coordinate 1,904,629 downwards.
TTTGTTTTGAAATCTTGCATTTTCATGCGTTTGTCAGAGAGAAAAACATACCTTGATATCAGCGAATCAAGTTTATTCAGAGAGAAGGTGATGGAATAGGTTATACAAGTTGATTTTATCCATAGAACTATACAAGATGTATAATAGTATCGCTGATCTAATGTGAACCGCTGAAGATTTTACCCTTCAAAGTTCAACATTCCAAGCTCGCTGATGAGAAAGTTGAATCTTGTCTCATCAAGAGGTTTGGTGAACAAAGCTAACTGATAATCAGTTGGGATAAAATGAAGTTCTATATCACCATTCATCACATGATCTCTGATAAAGTGATATCTGATTTTGATGTGTTTCGTCTTTGAATGTAGCACTGGATTGTTTGCTATAGCGATGGCACTTGTGCTGTCGCAATAGATTGGAATTTTGGAGAGCTGAAGATCATAGTCTAGTAGCTGATTTCTCATCCACAAGACCTGAGAACAACAGCTTCTAGCGGCTACATACTCAGCTTCGGCTGTGGAAGTGGACACTGAATTTTTCTTTTTACTTGTCCAACTTACCAGCTTTCCACCCAGGAGCTGACATCCTCCTGTGGTGCTTTTCCTATCCAATTTGCAACTTGCAAAATCACTATCTGAATAGGCGGTTAAATCGAATCCTGAGTCTTTGGGATACCAAAGGCCTAGGTTCGCTGTACCCTTAAGATATCGAAAAATTCTCTTTACAGCGGTCATATGAGATAGCATAGGTTCAGCTTGATATCGTGCACACAAACATGTTGCATACATAATATCGGGTCGGCTAGCTGTAAGATACAGGAGAGAGCCGATCATCCCACGGTACAGCGTGACATTAACAGGTATTCCCTTTGAATCCTTGTCAAGTGTCAGCGGTGGTGCCATAGGGGTTTTCATAGCTGAAGTATGAGTTAAATCGAATTTCTTCAGCATATCTTTAACATATTTTCCCTGATTAATAAAAGTTCCTTTTTCAGTTTGCTTAATCTGAAGACCAAGGAAATATGTTAGTTCACCCATCATGCTCATTTTATACTCATCTTTCATTCTATCAGCGAAACGAGTACAAAGCTCAGGGTTAGTAGAGCCAAATATAATGTCATCAACATATATTTGAACAAGAATGATATGACCATTTACTTTCCTGAAGAATAGAGTTTTATCTATTTTACCTCGCTCAAATTGTTCAATATGGAGATAAGTGGAAAGAGTGTCATACCATGCACGAGGAGCTTGCTTCAAGCCATAAAGTTCCTTATCCAGTTTATAAACATAACCTGGACGCTTAGGATCTGAGAATCCTGGAGGTTGTTCCACATAGACTTCTTCATTCAGCTTTCCATTTAGAAACGCTGACTTAACATCCATCTGATGTACTTTGAAGTTTTTGTGAACAACATATGCTAAGAATAGACGAATAGATTCTAATCTTGCTACTGGAGCAAATGTTTCGTCATAGTCTATGCCTTCCTTTTATCTGTATCCCTGAGCAACAAGTCGAGCCTTGTTGCGGGTTACAATTCCATGTTCGTCCAACTTGTTTCGATAGACCCATTTAGTGCCTATCACTGTTTTGTCAGTTGGTCGTCGAACAAGTTTCCAAACTTTGTTTCTTTCGAATTCTGTCAGCTCTTCTTGCATAGCGCTGACCCAGTTTGGATCTCTGAGGGCATCATCTATTTTCTTTGGTTCAGTTAGAGAAATAAAATTAACAAATAAACAAATGTTACCTGCACTTCGTCGAGTCTGAACACCAGCGTTTGGATCACCAAGAATTTGATCGATTGGGTGATTTACAGTCCATCGTTGAGCAGGAGCATAGGTCGCTGACTCAGTCTGAACTGGAGGAGCTGAAGATGAGGCTTCAGCAACTTCTGGAGTGTCAGCTAAGAGAGGAATGCTTGCATTTGTCATTTCATTTACTGATTGCTGAGAAATAGATGGAATGTCTAAGACATTTGGTTCAGCGGCAGGTATAATGTTTATAGGAACAGTTGAGACCCATGATGTTTCAGCTTCACCATTCTGCATATTTGGAATGATAGTAGGACTATCATCTTCTACTGTGTGAGCACGAGGAGTGGGAACTTCTTCTGTTAGAGCATTGTTGTATTCAAGATTTACTGTAAAGTCAATGTACTGTATTAGTTAGCTTTGCCTTTATACCTTGTATGTTATGGGTATAAATAGGCATGTCTAGTTCAATAGTTAGATAACACTTGATAACACTTCATAACTCTTGTATCATTTGTCATTTACACTTTTAAGATCAATATATGGATGACTAGTGAACTCTAGATTCTCTCTCTACATTGTTCTTGATTTCTTGCTAGATTTTGGGATTTCACATTTGGTATCAGAGCTAAACAGAAAATTCAAGCAGATCAAAAAGCAAATTGAAGATTTTTTACACTGTTCTTGAAGATTTCGGATCCTTCATTCATCACTGTTCATCAAGATTTCTGACCCTTCTTCGTTTACTGTTCATCCAAAATTCATCTTTTCTTTAATTTTTGATCTTTTGGTTTGATTCTTGACATCATTGCACTCGATTTTCATTCCTGAACATCTTTAATTCAAGGATATATACCAAATTTTGCACAGAATTTGCAGATCTGATCATTTTATATCTGTTTTGTTCGAAAACTTTTTCTACTGTTTTTGAATCAAAATTCGATTAAATTGATCGAATTAGGATTTGTGATTAACTAAGAAAGTGTGTGGATTCAAATTTCGAACAAATCTGTGCAAATTTCATAACAATTGATCAAGAATTGAAAAAGTTATGGCTGATTTAGTGTTTTTCGAGTTCGAAGTGAGGGTTTCAGATTGTTCTTGATGGTTTCGGATCATTCATAAGGATTTCGGATCATTCAAACTTGGTTTCGGATCCTTCATTGTTTACTGTTCATCTAGAATTCGAACCCTTCTTGGTCCGAAACCAAGGATTTCGAACCCTTAAGGATTCGAAACCAAGGATTTCGAACCCTTAAGGATTCGAAACCAAGGATTTCGAACCCTTCAGCATTCGAATTCTTGGGATTTCGAACCCTTCACCATCCGAATTCAGGGGTTTCGGATGCTTCAGCATACGAATTCCGTGGTTTCGAACTCTTATAGACCCGAATTCGTGTTGATTTAAAAAAAAGAGTTTTTTGAGAAAAATTTTTATCCCGAAATTTTTTCTATAGTGTTTTTCATACACTTTAAGAGCTTTTCAAGAAAAAAAATTTATATAAAATTCTTTCTGCTTGATTTTCTGAACGATCATTTTCTAGCAATTCCAAAGAGAGAAATGGCTTTGAAGCAAACTTTTGCTAAATCTGGTAGTGAGGTTTTGAAGCAAACCATTATAAATGAAATACCTCCAATTTCACAAGTTTTTTGTTAAATCAAGTAATGAAGTTTTAAAGCAAACTATCATAACGGAGGTTCCTCAAATGACGCAAACTTTTGTTAACTCTAATAATGAAAGTTTGAAACAAACTATTGTCAAAGATAATGCTTCAAATCCTTCATTTCCTGTTTTAAATAAAGCATTGGAGGAAGAAAATGTTGATCTAAAGAGACAAATTTTAGACATTTCTTCTTCAAATGCTAAACTTATTAAAAGAGTTGCTGATCTTGACGTTTATATTGCAGATCTTGAAGCAAAGAGAGACAATTCGAGTCTGCACGATCAAATCAAGAAACTTCAAGAAAAAGTAACAATCTTTCAAAAAGAAAATGCTGATCTGAAGAGCATTGAAGACAAGAGAGAGAAGGAGAACTCATACCTTAGAGATCAATTAAAAGGAGTTCAAGAGAAAAGAACAACGTTGGACAGTGAAAACGCTGAGCTAAAGAGAAAACTGTCTAATTTTTCTCTTGAAGAAAAGAAAGAAACTGAGCTGAAATGTATAAAACTTTCAAAACAAGTTTCTGACTTTGAGAAAGTTTTATTTTTAGAAAAAGAGAAGCTCGAAAAAGAAAGAGCTGATTTTGAAATTGAAAAGAAATCTTTTGAGATCAAAAGTAATGAACTTTCGGTGAAAATCTCTGAATTAGAAAATCTTTTGGAAAAGGAAAGAAAAGATTTCACAGAAAAGAAAAATCTCTTTGAAAAGGAAAGTAAAATCCTTAAAAAGAAAAATATGGAAATTTTCAAAGAGATTACTGATAAAAGAAAATTTTTGGAAAAAGATTTTGAATCGGAACGCATATATTTTGAAGATGTGATTCTTAATCTTACCAAAAGATTATCTGGTTTATCAGCTGGTATTATGAAGGATCAGTTGATCAAATCTGATCTCCAAAAGAAATTTGATCTAATTTCTAAAGAGAAAAATGTTTTGATAAACAAAGTCAAAGAACTTGAAGACATCATTTTTAAATTTGATGTCTCAAAGCAGGCCAGTCATAATTCTATCTTTCAGACTCCATTTGTTAAATCAAATGATTCTGAATGTTCTTTTAAAACTGCTTCAAGTTCAAGTTTTAAAAACATTTCTGAAAGCCCGTGTCCCGGTATGGTTTTAAAATTTCTAATGTATTTATTTTATTGTCGTTTAAAGCGAGTCTTGTTAACGAAAGTTGTCAAAGGGGACCTTGAATGTTATGTGTGGCAAACCTCACTCCCTTTTTGCAATATTATGGAAATTCAGGGACCAAAAGTGTCAGAGTGTTTGAGTCTAGGGGCCAAAGGGGGACAATAGGATTTTTGTGCATGTGGAACGGTTAAGGAAAGGGGGACCGAACCCCCCTCTTCCTCTTCTCGACGGTTTCCAGCAACGCCAACAAACAGCCCTTTGGTTTGTGGTTTGCTTTTCTTTTACTCATTGTTCCATTCGGCCGGAGTAGTAAAAGAGAGAGAGAGACCGCGAGATAGAGAGAACCGAGCAAAGAGAGAGAGAGAGTGGGTCGCCGGAGGTCACTGCCACCACCACCATTCGCCGGTGAAGTCGAGGGAGGAGGAGCAACCATCGAAAGGTAAGTCGTTCCCTTGTTCCGTCTTGTTTTCTCTCCTTGTTCGTTTTTCCGGCGAGGCAACCACCGCCGCCCGCCGCCGCTACGGTGGCCGTGGGTGGACGGCGGTGGCTGTGTGCTTGTGGGTATGCGTTTGTTTATGTCTGTATTGAATAGCAATCGAGAGTAAAGAGGGAGGTGGTGCGAGAATGGGGTGGTATGTGCGTGCGGGTGACCGTCGCCGGAGAACCGCCGCCGCCGCCGCCGTGCCCCACTGCCGGAGGTGGCAGTGGGCGGGGCTAAACCCTAAGTCCTCCACGGCGGAACCCTAACGCCACCGGAGTTGCAACCCTAAACCGCCGAGCCCATTGTAAAAGCCGCCTTATCATTTTATGTAAAAATTCTGGAATCTGCCTTGATGTTGGGTAGACCATAACTTTCTGCTCGTAACTCCGATTGAGCCAAAATTAGTACCCACGGTTCCAGTACGGGGTCGGTCACGTTTTCCGTATTTTAGCGGAAAACTGGTTCAGCCTCTAGCTAGGTGAAAAGGTGGTCGCAAATTGGTGATTTGTCATTTTATGTGAAGGTCGATTTTCTGCCACTGTTTTGTCGTGGCCGTAACTTTTTACTCGTAGCTCGGATTGATATGAAATCGGTGGCCGAAGTTCACTAATCGAGTTAAGAAAGTTTTTCGTGTTTTGCCGAAAGTCTGTTTAGGCCTGTAGCTGGGCCATATGGGGCTGTTTATACAGCCTGGTCCGAAAAACCTCCAGCTTTCTGTCCCTGTTTTGTTTTATGCATAACTTTTGCTGGGAATGTCGGTTTGGAATGGGACTGGTGCCAAAAGTTTCGTTTCGGAGTCTATTAAGTTTCCTCTATTTTGCGGAAAGACCAATTCGGAACATAGCTAGGGCGAAGTTGCCATGTTGTACTGAAAGGTCCGGGTGTTCGCTGTTCTGCGAATCATTTTTGTAAAATCTATAGTAAATTATAGAAAAATCGTTAGGACGCGTGCGATACGTCCCTGAAATCGTAAGACGTAGAACTTCGTATTTATGGATTTTAATTTCTGTATTTATCAGTTTTTAGGGGGGTAAAACAGGTCCCGAACAGACCCGTAATTTCTAATAAAAACTGGAATTCTTAGTCGTTTGAAAACTAGTAAACGTGTTATGGGTCGGGACTTTCCTTTGACTTTTTATACGTATTTAGGTGGGAGAAAGTGAAGAAGATTTCCGGGTTGGTGTTGCGTTTCGTGAGCACTATGCTTAGCCTTGAGGTGAGTTCTCTCACCGCGTAGTTAGGAACTTCATGTATGTCGTTCTTTTTGTGTTACGTGTTGTTACGTGTATTTATGTGCTTACATGGACTATTGTTACGTGTATTTATGTGCTTACATGGACTAGTTGGGTTGTGATAACTGGTTGTGATTTGTTAAATTCGTATGTGGAATATTTATGCATGCGTACACCTCGGTGGGACTGAGGGGCTCGGTGGGACCGAGGGCTTGGTGGGACTAAGCTAGTACAGTAATCTTTACTCGGTGGGACCGAGAGCTCGGTGGGACTGAGCTTGTATTAATGTATTTTGTGTACTCGGTGGGATCGAGGTTCGTGCTTATATAATAAACATTATGTGGTTTGATATTCGTGGTGATGGTGATGTTGCCTACTTGCGAGTAGGGGCGATATGCGTGGGGTTGCTACCTACGTGTGTGGTTGGATTCACTAAGCGTTTAGCTTACCCTTTCCCAATATGTTGTTATTTCAGGTGCGGGCGGCAGTCGGGCATGACCGTACACACATAGAGCGCGGAGTGTCAAATATTGTTAAACTTTCACTTACAAACCCTTTGAATTTAATTATGTAATTTTCCGCTGCATAAACTTTGTTGATGGTTTGAAGTAACGACGTTAATTTTATTTAAGACGTGAATTATTAAATCATGGTTGTTTTATAACGAAATGTACGTTTTAAAATTTTTAAATTTCCTCGTAATTTTTGGGACGTTACAAATCGGTATCAGAGCCACTCCTGTGCCGTTCGGGATGGTGGGGCAAACCTCATCGAGGACGATGAGTCCCTAAGGGGGGGGTGTGTAACACCTTAGGCATATCCCACATCGGCCGTGGACAGGAGAGATGCTGGGTATATTAGTAAACCTTGGCCTTACCAGACACAACGCGTTTTGGGGCCACAAGCATGCGGGTTCCTTGGGAACTCTGTGGTTAAGCGTGCTTGGGTGGGAGTAGTACCAGGATGGGTGACCTCCTGGGAAGTCCTTGCGAAGTCCTTGCCAGGTCGCCAAGAACAAAGCCGTGAGCCAGTGGGGCAAAGCGGACAATATTGTGTCGTGGTAAGCGGTGTGTAACACCTTAGGCATATCCCACATCGGCCGTGGACAGGAGAGATGCTGGGTATATTAGTAAACCTTGGCCTTACCAGACACAACGCGTTTTGGGGCCACAAGCATGCGGGTTCCTTGGGAACTCTGTGGTTAAGCGTGCTTGGGTGGGAGTAGTACCAGGATGGGTGACCTCCTGGGAAGTCCTTGCGAAGTCCTTGCCAGGTCGCCAAGAACAAAGTCGTGAGCCAGTGGGGCAAAGCGGACAATATTGTGTCGTGGTAAGCGGGGTGTTACAACTTGGTATCAGAGCACGGCTTGAGTGAATCAAACACATCTCGGTGTGTTTGGTCTCAAGTTGCGGCTAAGAGATCTTTAAATTCTTTTATCAAAATCTTTGTTTTAAATGAAAAGAGAAAACCCGTTGGGAACGGTGATCGTGGGCGCAGTTTGTACAGTCAGTCGACGCCAGCTGGGAAGGTAAGGAACTTAGTGTATCTATTGCTTTTCAGGTATAGTGTATGCATGCTAGATTGCTTATGTGAACTGTATGGTACAGTATGCTGGTTTATCGCTTATAGGAACTCATGCTAGCTTTGATAGGTTGTTAAGCGAATGCACTCTAGGTTGTATGCAGTAGGAACTGAATAGCCTTAGAATATTAGATTTAGTTCTATTGCGCAGCTCTTGTTTGAGTCCAACCGTTCTAGGATAGAATCTCTTATTCGAACGTCTATCTGGTTTTACACTGTATACGACCGTGCATTCACGAGGCGACTCGTCAGGGTTAGTGGGGTTTCCGTGTTAGCAAGGATAGTGGGTGATATGACCTTTCTAGGGAGTTAGGAAAGGTGTTTGTATGGGCTGGATTGGCTATATGTGTTTATTTGTGGTAATCGACTACTTGAATGTCTCGGGACAGGACTCGAAACGAGTAAGGATAGGTGTGAAGGGTAATAGTAGAGCTCCTACTATCTGAAGCACATGATCCATGCTTGAGTCGGGGAGAGTCACGAGGGAGCCAAGGAGTGGAGTATGAGCGTGGTAGGGTGAGTTATATATGCTTATAGATCTCTGAATTTTCTCTTTCTAGAATGGTCAATACAAGAAGGAACAACGCGGCGGCGTCGCGAGCCGAGACGGGGATTACTGCGGAGCGTATTAGGGAACTGATTGCTACTGAGGTTTCCCACGCTATCGGGGAGGCGATCCCCGAGATCATCACCGCTATTCGGGAGGAGGTGGTGATCCTACTGGAGGAGCGTATTGCAGCTATTCCACTGCCTGCGGAGGGTCATCCCCGTAACCGAGAGTTCCAGTACCGGGATCTCTCCGCCTGTTCCCCGCCAGAGTTTAAGGGAGACCTGGATCCGATTACCAGCATGCGATGGGTATCTGACATGGAGTTCGCATTTTTGACCAGTGGTTGCCCGGACAACCTAAAGGTCCGTTTTGCAGTGAATCTACTCCGTGACGGCGCGAAGGATTGGTGCGCCACGGCATTGACGCCTGCCGAGCGCACTACTTTGACTTGGGACGAGTTTGTCACTCGTTTCCGTGCGGAGTATGTACCGCCAGTAGAGATGGAACAAATCGCTAAAGAATTCCTAGAGCTCACCCAGACAACAGAGACGGTAAAAGAGATGAACAGGAAATTTACCGAGATGGCATTATTCTGTCCTCAGTATGCCGCCTCGGAAGAGATGAAGATGTCAAGGTATAAGGATATGCTACGCACGGAGATCCGAGAATTTGTTAGCACGGCACAGTACACTTCATTATCCGCCATGATGGACGCCGCTCGAAGGAGGGAGCTTGAGCTGGAGACCCAAGCTAAGAAGCGGAAGGCGGCACAACCAGTGACGCCCATTTCGGCAGTGCCGAAGCGCTCGAGGTTCACAGGTACGCACACGGGTTCTAGCAGTGACAGGTTTAAGCCACGTGATACCGGAGCAAGGAGAATAGAGGGGTGTTTTAAGTGTGGCCAACCCGGTCACCTTAGCCGGGATTGTAAGACGCCGTTAATGGTCTGTTTCAATTGTAACCAGACGGGCCACGTAAGGGCCAACTGTCCTAGAGCAGGGGTAGCTGCTGGGGGTGGAGCACAGAGGGTGCCTGGGAACGCCCCGTTGCGCATTACTGATGGTCGAACTGGTCAGCCAGGGGCGGGAACGGTTACGAGAGGTCCAGTTCCTAGGACATGTCGTGAATCAGGATGGTATTATGGTTGACCCAGCTAAGATTGCAGCTGTGATGCGGTGGGAGGTGCCGAAGACTCCTACTGAGGTGAGAAGCTTTCTGGGATTAGCGGGGTATTATCGAAGGTTTATACAGGATTTCTCTAAGATCGCGTTACCCATGACGCGATTGACAAAGAAATCTGCGGCTTTCAGTTGGGGGGAGGAACAACAGAAGGCGTTCGAGGAGCTACGTAGGCGGTTGTGTAAGGCTCCTGTGTTAACCTTACCCGAGGGCATGGAGGATTTGGTAGTATATTGTGACGCCTCACATCAGGGTTTGGGTGCCGTGCTTATGCAGCGCGGCAAGGTCATAGCCTACGCTTCTAGACAACTGAAGCCTCACGAAGCAAATTACCCGACTCATGACCTGGAGTTAGGAGCGGTAGTGTTTGCCCTTAAAATTTGGAGGCACTATCTCTATGGTGTCAAGTGTACAATCTACACTAACCATAAGAGCCTCAAGTACTTGATGGATCAGCAGAACCTTAATATGCGTCAGCGAAGGTGGCTCGATGTGGTTAAGGATTATGACTGCGAGATACTTTACCACCCGGGTAAGGCGAACGTGGTCGCGGACGCACTCAGCCGACCACCGGTCGGTGAGCCACTGAGGGGTTATTGTCAGCGGTTGACAGTGATTACACCTATCCTGGAGTCGATAGGAAGCGCCCAAGAGGTGGCTGTCTTGGAGGAAAATGCAAAGCGAGAAAGAGTGTCGGGGGAAATCTCGAATTTTGTTCGTGATAGTCGGGGGTTGTTAACTCGACATGGTCGGGTTTGGGTTCCATTCATCGGTGGGAACCGGCAGGTACTAATGGATGAGGCGCATAAGTCCAAGTTCTCGATTCATCCAGGGGCTACAAAGATGTACCAGGACTTGCACGAAGGTTACTGGTGGCCCGACATGAAGCGGGATGTGGCTAGATGTGTTGAGGTATGTATGACCTGTCGGAAGGTCAAAGCGGAACATCAACGACCTCATGGGAAATTGCAACCGTTGGAGGTCCCGGTTTGGAAATGGGAAGAGATTACCATGGACTTCATAACGAAACTCCCGAGGACTCCCCGTGGGAATGATGCCATTTGGGTGATTGTTGACCGTCTGACCAAGAGTGCACACTTCTTGGCCATCAGGGAGAGCTCCTCGGCGGAGAAGCTTGCGGAGGTGTTTATGCGTGAGATTGTGGCCAGGCACGGGGTGCCAGTTTCGATTGTCTCCGACAGGGATACTCGTTTTACCTCTCGATTTTGGGAGAAGTTCCAGTCGGAGATGGGTACACGATTACACTTTAGCACGGCCTTTCATCCACAGACGGACGGACAGAGCGAGCGAACCATTCAGACCCTCGAGGATATGCTTCGAGCTTGTGTCATCGATTTTGGAGGTAGTTGGGATCAGTACTTACCTTTGGCGGAATTTTCCTACAACAACAGCTACCACTCTAGTATTGGCATGCCGCCATACGAGTTGTTGTACGGTAGGAAATGCAGGACGCCCGTTTGTTGGGGCGAGGTTGGGCATCGGGTATTAGGGAGTACTGACATCGTGTTGAAGACGACCGAGACAATTCAGATGGTGCGGGATCGTTTGGTTACTGCACAGAGTCGGCAGAAGAGCTACGCCGGCAAAAGGCGATCCGACTTGGAGTTTCAGGTGGGTGATTATGTATTGTTGAAGGTTTCACCCTGGAAAGGGGTGATCCGGTTTCGTAAGCGGGGGAAGCTAGGGCCTCGTTATATTGGTCCTTACCGGATCATCGCCCGCGTGGGGAAAGTGGCTTACCGGTTGGAGTTACCGGAGGAACTGAACTTGATTCACAACACCTTCCACGTTTCGCAATTGCGGAAGTGTGTGATGGATGAGTCTGCAGTAGTACCGCTCGAAGACATTCAGATCGATGAGCGGCTTAATTACGTGGAAAAGCCAGTCGCTATTCTTGATAGGAGGACGAGAACCTCGCGGAACAAGGTTGTTGGTTTGGTGAAGGTTCAATGGAGACACCGAAAGGGTTCCGAGTGGACTTGGGAACCTGAAGCGGAGATGCGGGAGAATTATCCGGAGCTGTTTGCGGGTGTAGACTTCGGGGACGAAGTCTAATTCAAGCGGGGGAGAGTTGTAAAGCCCGTGTCCCGGTATGGTTTTAAAATTTCTAATATTTATTTTATTGCCGTTTAAAGCGAGTCTTGTTAACGAAAGTTGTCAAAGGGGACCTTGAATGTTATGTGTGGCAAACCTCACTCCCTTTTTGCAATATTATGGAAATTCAGGGACCAAAAGTGTCAGAGGGTTTGAGTCTAGGGGCCAAAGGGGGACAATAGGATTTTTGTGCATGTGGAACGGTTAAGGAAAGGGGGACCGACCCCCCCCCTCTTCCTCTTCTCGACGGTTTCCAGCAACGCCAACAAACAGCCCTTTGGTTTGTGGTTTGCTTTTCTTTTCCTCATTGTTCCATTCGGCCGGAGTAGTAAAAGAGAGAGAGAGACCGCGAGATAGAGAGAACCGAGCAAAGAGAGAGAGAGAGTGGGTCGCCGGAGAACTGTTCCAGTCGCCGGAGGTCGCTGCCACCACCACCATTCGCCGGAGAAGTCGAGGGAGGAGGAGCAACCATCGAAAGGTAAGTCGTTCCCTTGTTCCGTCTTGTTTTCTCTCCTTGTTCGTTTTTCCGGCGAGGTAACCACCGCCGCCCGCCGCCGCTACGGTGGCCGTGGGTGGATGGCGGTGGCTGTGTGCTTGTGGGTATGCGTGTGTTTATGTCTGTATTGAATAGCAATCGAGAGTAAAGAGGGAGGTGGTGCGAGAATGGGGTGGTATGTGCGTGCGGGTGACCGTCGCCGGAGAACCGCCGCCGTGCCCCACTGCCGGAGGTGGCAGTGGGCGGGGCTAAACCCTAAGTTCTCCACGGCGGAACCCTAACGCCACCGGAGTTGCAACCCTAAACCGCCGAGCCCATTGTAAAAGCCGCCTTATCATTTTATGTAAAAATTCTGGAAACTGCCTTGATGTTGGGTAGACCATAACTTTCTGCTCGTAACTCCGATTGTGCCAAAATTAGTACCCACGGTTCCAGTACGGGGTCGGTCACGTTTTCCATATTTTAGCGGAAAACTGGTTCAGCCTCTAGCTAGGTGAAAAGGTGGTCGCAAATTGGTGATTTGTCATTTTATGTGAAGGTCGATTTTCTGCCACTGTTTTGTCGTGGCCGTAACCTTTTACTCGTAGCTCGGATTGATATGAAATCGGTGGCCGAAGTTCACTAATCGAGTCAAGAAAGTTTTTCGTGTTTTGCCGAAAGTCTGTTTAGGCCTGTAGCTGGGCCGTATGGGGCTGTTTATACAGCCTGGTCCGAAAAACCTCCAGCTTTCTGTCACTGTTTTGTTTTATGCATAACCTTTGCTGGGAATTTCGGTTTGGAATGGGACTGGTGCCAAAAGTTTCGTTTCGGAGTCTATTAAGTTTCCTCTGTTTTGCGGAAAGACCAATTCGGACCATAGCTAGGGCGAAGTTGCCATGTTGTACTGAAAGGTCCGGGTGTTCGCTGTTCTGCGAATCATTTTTGTAAAATCTATAGTAAATTATAGAAAAATCGTTAGGACGCGTGGGATACGTCCCTGAAATCGTAAGACTTAGAACTTCGTATTTATGGATTTTAATTTCTGTATTTATCAGTTTTTAGGGGGGTAAAACAGGTCCCGGACAGACCCGTAATTTCTAATAAAAACTGGAATTCTTAGTCGTTTGAAAACTAGTAAACGTGTTATGGGTCGGGACTTTCCTTTGACTTTTTATACGTATTTAGGTGGGAGAAAGTGAAGAAGATTTCCGGGTTGGTGTTGCGTTTCGTGAGCACGTTGCTTAGCCTTGAGGTGAGTTCTCTCACCGCGTAGTTAGGAACTTCATGTATGTCGTTCTTTTTGTGTTACGTGTTGTTACGTGTATTTATGTGCTTACATGGACTATTGTTACGTGTATTTATGTGCTTACATGGACTAGTTGGGTTGTGATAACTGGTTGTGATTTGTTAAATTCGTATGTGGAATATTTATGCATGCGTACACCTCGGTGGGACTGAGGGGCTCGGTGGGACCGAGGGCTTGGTGGGAGTAAGCTAGTACAGTAATCTTTACTCGGTGGGACCGAGGGCTCGGTGGGACTGAGCTTGTATTAATGTATTTTGTGTACTCGGTGGGACCGAGGTTCGTGCTTATATAATAAACATTATGTGGTTTGATATTCGTGGTGATGGTGATGTTGCCTACTTGCGAGTAGGGGCGATATGCGTGGGGTTGCTACCTACGTGTGTGGTTGGATTCACTAAGCGTTTAGCTTACCCTTTCCCAATATGTTGTAATTTCAGGTGCGGGCGGCAGTCGGGCGTGACCGTACACACATAGAGCGCGGAGTGTCAAATATTGTTAAACTTTCACTTACAAACCCTTTGAATTTAATTATGTAATTTTCCGCTGCATAAACTTTGTTGATGGTTTGAAGTAACGACGTTAATTTTATTTAAGACGTGAATTATTAAATCATGGTTGTTTTATAACGAAATGTACGTTTTAAAATTTTTAAATTTCCTCGTAATTTTTGGGACGTTACAATTTCCTCTAAACAATTTAATAGATCAACTGATTTCTCAAAAGATCAGATTCGTTCAACAAATCTCTTCTATAATCCTCTGCTTGATAAATCAGATAACAAAACAAAAGTGCCTAAAATTAATACTTCCAAATCTGAAGAAATTCCAGTCTTCAAGAGGGTGAAGATGGAATGGAGAGTTAAAGGCACAACAATTCCAAAGAAAGAAGAACCAAAATCATCTTCTTCCACATCAAATGCCAAGAAGAACAATGCGCCGAAAGGTAAATCTTCTGCTCAACCTAATCCTATTCATTCTGTAAATCATTTGATTAGGTTGGCACATAAAAAAATATGTTGTTCTTACTGTGGATCAAATGATTTTGTGCATAAAAATTATACTTCTTATTGGTACGGTACTTATAGTATTCCTTCAAAGATAGCTACACCTAACCCACTAGGACCCAAGTGCCATTGGGTACCAAAATCTGCTTAATCTGTTTTGTAGGTTCTTCATGTGTTGTGCTGAATGTTACATATATACCACACACATGATTGAAAACAGAAGAGAAGCGGTGAATTTTTTTGAAGAGTATATGTACCATTAAGGGGGAGCAAAGATCTACGTGTAAAGCCCGTACCCCGGTATGTAATTTCTTTTATTAATTCTTTTCTTTTAAGTTGGATTTAATGTGGTTTCCATTAGCGGGGTTAGTCGAACCGGACCAAAAAGTTAAATGAGTCAACCTTTTTGGGTTTTTGCAAGGAAAGGAAAGTTGAGGGGCTAATTGGGGCATTTCACCAAAGTTTGGCAAGGGATCAGCCAAGAGACCCTCCCTTCCTCTTCCCCCTTCGGTTTCATGCTAGTAACTCCCCAAGAATCCTTTAGTCATCCCCCCTCCCCCTTTTTGGTGGTGTTCGGCCGTGAGAAGGAAAAACCGAGAGAGAGAGGGAGAGAGTCGACCGCTAGCAAGGAGAAGAGAGAGAGAGGAGGCTGCCGCCAAGGGGCTGCCGGAAAAAGGGAAAGAGAAGAGGCCGTTCTCGCCGGAAAAGAGGAGGAAGAGGGATTCCGTTAAGGTAAGTGTCCCGTTCGTTTTATTTGATGTTTTTCCTCGTCGGAGAATGTAAACCGCCACCACCACCGCCGTAGCAACGGCTGCCGGCGGTGGGTCCGCCGCTGCACGCCGCCGCGATGGCGGCAGAGAGTGCGTGCGCTTGCGGGTGTGTGGGTGTGTGCGGGTGTGGGGTTGCGGGTGATGTTGGGAGGTTTCGTCGGAGGTTATCGACCGCAACCACCGTCGTCGCCGCCAACCACCACCACCGCCGGAGGCGGCAGTGGGTGGTGCATGGTGTGGTTCAGCCTATGTCAACCCTAAAACAGTAAGTCATGTTGCTTTGCGGGTCTGTTTGGATTAAGACGTCTTATTGGGTTCAAGTTCAAAAGGTTATCATTTTATGTAAATTGTACAATTTCTGCCCTGTTTTGTAAAAGCTATAACTTTTGCTAGGAATGTCGGATTGGGATGGAGCTGGTGCCAAAAGTTCCCATTCTGAGTCTAGTAACTTTTATATGTTTTGTGGAAAAACCAGTTCGGGCCATAGCTAGTGTCAAATTGCCATTTTATACGGACAGGTCATGTTTTAGCTGCTCTGAGAGGTGTTTTTGTAAAATTCATATAGAGTGCTAGGAATATCGTTAGGACGCGTGCGATACGTCCCTGGAACCGTAAGACATTGAACTTCCTGAATGTGGAATTAGATTTTTGGTTTGATCAGTTTGGCAGGGGTAAAATGGGTCCCGAACAGACCTGCGTTTTTAGTATAAAAGCTGGAATTTTAGTTTCGTTAAACTAGTAAAAGTGTCGTGAGTTGGGACCTTCCGTTGACGTTTTTAGTGCGTAATTAGGTGGGAAAAAGTGAGGAAGGTTGACGTGCTGGTGTTGCGGCTCGTGGGCGCGTCGCGTTGTTTTGAGGTGAGTTCTCTCATCGCGTAGTTAGGAATTTCGTGTATACCGTTATTTTGTGCTACGTGTTATTACGTGTTTACGTGAATTAGTTGGGATGTGATATCTAGTTGTGATCTGTTGAATGTGTATGTGAATTATGTATGCTTGTGTACACCTCAGTGGGACTGGGGGGCTCGGTGGGACCGAGGGCTCGGTGGGACTGAGCTAGTACAATTGTATTATCTTTACTCGGTGGGACCGAGGGCTCGGTGGGACTGAGCTTGTATCAATGTCTTTACTCGGTGGGACCGAGGGCTCGGTGGGACTGAGCTTGTATCGATATATTTTTGGTGTGCTCGGTGGGACCGAGGTTCGTATTTATACGCTAATTGTTATGTGGATTTATATCCGTGGTGATGGTGATGTTGCCTACTGGCGAGTAGGGGCGATATACGTAGGGTTGCTACCTGCGTGTGTGAAAGGATTCACTAAGCGTTTAGCTTACCCTTTTCCCAATATGTTGTGATTTCAGGTGCGAGCGGCAGTCGGGCTTGACGGTACACACACTAGGCGCGGAGTGTCGAGAATTGTTTAAGTTTCACTTTCAAACCTTTGGATTTTATTTTATGAAATTTCCGCTGCATAAACTTTATTGACTGTTCGAGTTAACGACGTTAACTTCATTTGAGTTACGAATTATTAAATTGTGATTGTTTTATAATGAAGTGCATGTTTTAAAATTTTAAATTCCTTGTAATTTTTGGGACGTTACAACTTGGTATCAGAGCACAGCTTGAGTGAATCAAACACATCTCGGTGTGTTTGGTCTCAAGTTGCGGCTATGAAGTTTTTTTTTAAACTCTCTTATTAAAATCTTTGAAAATAAATGAACGGAGAAAGCCCGTTTGGGAAATGGTGATCGTGGGCGCAGTGTGTACAGTCAGCCGACGCCAATCGGGAAGGTACATCACTTAGTGTATTTATTGCTTTCTAGGCATAGGGTATGCATGCTAGATTGCCTAGGTTGTTTACACTATGCTGTACGATGACTGCTTGCTAGTAGGAATCAATGCTAGTTATAGTAGGTTGTCAAGTGAAGGCCCTATAGGTTGTATGCAGTAAGAATCATATAGCCTTAGAATATTTGATTTAGTTCTATTGCGCAGCTCTTGTTTGAGTCCAACCGTTCTACGATAGAATCTTGTATTCGAATGTCTATTTGATTCACGCTGCATGCGACTGGGTATTCGCGAGGCAACTCGTTATGGCTAACAGGGATTCCGTTGTAGGAAGGGTAGTGGGATGAGATGAGATTCCTAGTGAGTTGGGAATAGCGTTTACATGTGAGTACGTATGCTAGATTGCTTTCTAAGAACATAGGAGTATGTATGCTAGATTGCTTGGTGCTTAATACACTGTATTGTATGGTTGTTACTTGCTATTAGGAACTTATGCTAACTTTGATAGGCCGTTAAGCGAATGCACTATAGGTTGTATGCAGTAAGAACTGAATAGCCATAGAATGTTGGATTTAGTTCTATTGCGCAACTCTTGTTTGAGTCCAACCGTTGTAGGATATAATCTTATATTCGAATGTCTATCTGGTTTCCACTGTATACGACTGTGCGTTCACGAGGCGACTCGTCAGGGCTAGTGGGGGTTCCGTTCTAGCAAGGGTAGTGGGGTATTACGACTTTTCTAGGGAGCTAGGAAAAGTGTTTGCATATGCCGGAATGGGCATATGTGTTTGGTTGTGGTAAGCAACTACTTGGACGTCCCGGGACAGGACTCGAAACGAGTAAGGATAGGTGTGAAGGGTAGTAGCAGAGCTCCTACTATCTGAAGCACAGGATCCGTGCTCGAGTCGGGGAAAGTCACGGAGAATCCGAAGAGTTGAGTGTGAGCGTAGTTAGCAGGTTTTAATGTGTGCTAGTAGCTCGTTAAGGAGGAACAACAATGTTGATCCAGATGCTGATGCTGGAATTATTGCTGATCAGATTCGTGAGATGATTGCGGTCGAGGTGACGCATATTTTGAGGAGGCGATCCCCGAAATTATTACCACCATTCGTGATGAGGTAATAGTGTCGATGGAGGAGCGCATCGCGGCGATTCCACCCCCTGCGGGTGGGCAGCCCCGAACAAGAGAGTCGGGATCGGTTATGGAGTGCATATTCCTTACCGGTGGTTGTCCTGCGAACTAGAAGGTTCGCTTCACGGTGAATCTGTTACGAGACGGAGCGAAGGACTGGTGTGCTATTGCTTTGACGCTTAACGGGCGCACTACTTGACCTGGGAGGAGTTCGTCGTATGTTTCGTGTAGAGCATGTGCCTCTAGTGGAGATGGAGAGGAGTGCCAAAGAGTTCTTGGAGCTCTGTCAGACTGCGGAGGCCATAAAGGAGGTGAACCGAAAGTTCACGGAAATGACATTATTCTATCCTTAGCATGCTGCTTTTGAGGACATGAAGAGGACACAGTACAAGGATATGTCACGTACCAAGATCAGGGAGTTCGTGAGTACCGCGCAGTATGCTTCACTTGCTGTAGTGATGGAGGCGACCTGAGGTAGAGTTCGTCAACTGGGAGTGGAGGAGGCACAAGCTACGTATAAAGTGGTGACAGGTACGTTCTTGGTTAACTCGGTGCTTGCCGTGGTGACAATTGATAGCGGGGCTACTCATCCTTCCGTGTCTCACATAGTCAGTGAGTGTTTGGGGCCGAGTTGTAGGACGGTTAGGCTGTCCACTTGTGGTTGCAGTTGCTGAAGACAGGACCTTGACGGTTACTGACGTGTACCGGGGGTGCACTTTGGAGATCTCTGGTGTGAGGTTCCCGATTGATTTGATTCCGATCGCTATGCGGGAGTTGTGCGTGACTGTGGGCATGGATTGGATGGATGCGTATGATGCGGAGATTGTTTGTCGTCGCAAACAAGTACGAGTTTGAACCCCAAGCGGGGGAGAAATGCTAGTTCAGGGCGGCTTGCCCAGGCGGACCTCAGCGATATGTTCGGCTGCGAGGGCTCGGAGGTACTTGCAGCACAGTGGTCAGGGATTTTTGGCGTATGTGATCGACACGCGCGTCGACGGAGAGAAGAAGTCTGCGGAGGATGTGCCAGTTGTACGGGAGTTTGCCGACGTATTTTCCCGAGGAGTTACCGGGGATACCTCCCGAGCGACAGGTAGAGTTCCGCATTGATTTGATTCCGGATGCTGCTCCGGTGGCCAAGGCACCTTATCGCCTGGCTCCACCGGAAATGAAGGAGTTGTACACTCGTTGCAGGAACTTACCGAAAAGGAGTTCATCAAGCCAAGTTGTTCAACGTGGGGAGCCCCGATTCTGTGTGAAAAAGAATCGTTATCCTCTGCCAAGGATCGATGACTTGTTCGATCAGCTTCAGGGAGCCTCGTGGTTCTCTAAGGTTGATTTGAGATCGGGGTATCATCGGATGCGGGTGAGGAGAGAGGATACGGAGTAGACGGCCGTTCGTTCACGTTATGGCCATTTACAAGTTTGTGGTGATGCCTCTCGGGCTCACCAATGCACCCGCAGCGTTCATGGACCTCATGAACCGGGTATGTAGCCCTATGTGGGATCGATCGGTGATCGTGTTCATCGACGATATTCTTGTGTAATCGAAGTCGAAGGAAGAGCATGAGATGCATTTGCGAGAAGTTTTGGAAGTTTTGAGGCGGGAGAAGCTGTACGCTAAGCTCTCCAAGTGTGAGTTCTGGTTACGAGAGGTCCACTTTCGAGGGCATGTCGTGAACCAGAATGGTATTATGGTGGATCCGGCCAAGATTACGGCTGTGATGCGGTGGGAAGTGCCGAAGACTCTCACTGAAGTACGGAGTTTTCTTGGGTTAGCAGGGTACTTTCGGAGATCCATTCAGGATTTCTCCAAGATTGCTTTACCGATGACCCGATCGACGAAGAAATCTGCGGCTTTTAGTTGGGGTGAAGAGCAGCATAGGGCTTTGGGGAGCTACGCAGGCGTTATGCGAGGCTCCGATGTTGACTTTGCCGGAGGGTATGTAAGAATTGGTGGTGTTTGCTCTCAAGATTTGGAGGCACTATTTGTATGGCGTCAAGTGTATACACTAACCATAAAAGCCTCCAGTACTTGATGACCGGCAAAACCTCAACATGCGTCAGAGGAGGTGGCTTGACGTGGTCAAGGATTATGATGGTGAGATACTTTACCACCCCGGTAAAGCGGATGTTGTTACAGACGCACTTAGTCGACATCTGGATGGTGAGCCACTGTGGGGCTTGTGTCAACGGTTAACAGTGGTTGCACCTCTTCTCGAGTCGATAGGTAGTGCTCAGGAGGTGGCAGTTTTGGAGGAAAATGCCAATCGCGAGAGTGTTTCGGGGGAAATTCCGAATTTTGTCCGTGATAGTCATGGGTCAATTGCTCGGTCTTAATGGAAGGTTGGGTATCCCACGCGTGTGGGTACTGTAGGCCGAATAGTATCGGTTAGGGAATGCTGCCCTTTGTAATAAAGAGGATAAATGCGTAGAATTTTTGAGGTAAATAGTATACTTAGGTGTCGACTTTTGGGCTTGAGGCCAAATACCTTAAGTGTAATCGGAGATTTATAGCTGATTTTAATGGTAGTAGTGACCCGAGATGCTTAATTGTGATGAATGGTTATGGTGGAATGACCTTCTTGGATGATTATAAGTTTACTGGTTTGATGACCCGTGTGAAATAAATTTTGGGAGTCTATTAGAACTCGTGGAAGTTAATCGGCAGTAATGGTAGGAATGATCGGATTCGAGTATCCGGTAGGGTATATTGGTGAGCACCTTTAGAATGGTTAGAGCTTGAAAGTTGAATCGGGATGTGCGGAACATCTAAGGATGGGAGTCAACCGAAGTCGTTTGACTAGGAATGAATCCAGTTGTTGGAGTGTTCTTCCGATCATAATTTCGGTGTCCTTGAAGGAGTTTTGTTAGTAAGAAAAGTATTCGAGAACTATTCCGAGTTATTCGCCGGTCTAGACTTCGAGGACGAAGTCTAATCCAAGTGGGGGAGAGTTGTAAAGCCCGTACCCTGGTATGTAATTTCTTTTATTAATTCTTTTCTTTTAAGTTGGATTTAATGTGGTTTCCATTAGCGAGGTTAGTCGAACCGGACCAAAAATTTAAATGAGTCAACCTTTTTGGGTTTTTGCAAGGAAAGGAAAGTTGAGGGGCTAATTGGGGCATTTCACCAAAGTTTGGCAAGGGATCAGCCAAGAGACCCTCCCTTCCTCTTCCCCCTTCGGTTTCATGCTAGTAACTCCCCAAGAACCTTTTAGTCATCCCCCCTCCCCCTTTTTGGTGGTGTTCGGCCGTGAGAAGGAAAAACCGAGAGAGAGAGGGAGAGAGTCGGCCGCTAGCAAGGAGAAGAGAGAGAGAGGAGGCTGCCGCCAAGGGGCTGCCGGAAAAAGGGAAAGAGAAGAGGCCGTTCTCGCCGGAAAAGAGGAGAAAGAGGGATTCTGTTAAGGTAAGTGTCCCGTTCGTTTTATTTGATGTTTTTCCTCGTCGGAGAATGTAAACCGCCACCACCACCGCCGTAGCCACGGCTGCCGGCGGTGGGGCCGCCGCTGCACGCCGCCGCGATGGCGGCAGAGAGTGCGTGCACTTGCGGGTGTGTGGGTGTGTGCGGGTGTGGGGTTGCGGGTGATGTTGGGAGGTTTCGTCAGAGGTTATCGACCGCAACCACCGTCGTCGCCGCCAACCACCACCACCGCCGGAGGCGGAAGTGGGTGGTGCATGGTGTGGTTCAGCCCATGTCAACCCTAAAACAGTAAGTCATGTTGCTTTGCGGGTCTGTTTGGATTAAGACGTCTTATTGGGTTCAAGTTCAAAAGGTTATCATTTTATGTAAATTGTACAGTTTCTGCCCTGTTTTGTAAAAGCTATAACTTTTGCTAGGAATATCAGATTGGGATGGAGCTGGTGCCAAAAGTTCCCATTCTGAGTCTACTAACTTTTATATGTTTTGTGGAAAAACCAGTTTGGGCCATAGCTAGTGTCAAATTGCCATTTTATACGGACAGGTCCTGTTTTAGCTGCTCTGAGAGGTGTTTTTGTAAAATTTTATATAGAGTGCTAGGAATATCTTTAGGACGCGTGCGATACGTCCCTGGAACCGTAAGACATTGAACTTCCTGAATGTGTAATTAGATTTTTGGTTTGATCAGTTTAGCAGGGGTAAAATGTGTCCCGAACAGACCTGCGTTTTTAGTATAAAAGCTGGAATTTTAGTTTCGTTAAACTAGTAAAAGTGTCGTGAGTTGGGACCTTCCGTTGACGTTTTTAGTGCGTAATTAGGTGGGAAAAAGTGAGGAAGGTTGACGTGCTGGTGTTGCGGCTCGTGGGCGCGTCGCGTTGTTTTGAGGTGAGTTCTCTCACCGCGTAGTTAGGAATTTCGTGTATACCGTTATTTTGTGCTACGTGTTATTACGTGTTTACGTGAATTAGTTGGGATGTGATATCTAGTTGTGATCTGTTGAATGTGTATGTGAATTATGTATGCTTGTGTACACCTCTGTGGGACTGGGGGGCTCGGTGGGACCGAGGGCTCGGTGGGACTGAGCTAGTACAATTGTATTATCTTTACTCGGTGGGACCGAAGGCTCGGTGGGACTGAGCTTGTATCAATGTCTTTACTCGGTGGGACCAAGGGCTCGGTGGGAATGAGCTTGTATCGATATATTTTTGGTGTGCTCGGTGGGACCGAGGTTCGTATTTATACGCTAATTGTTATGTGGATTTATATCCGTGGTGATGGTGATGTTGCCTACTGGCGAGTAGGGGCGATATACGTGGGGTTGCTACCTGCGTGTGTGATAGGATTCACTAAGCGTTTAGCTTACCCTTTTCCCAATATGTTATGATTTCAAGTGCGAGCGGCAGTCGGGCTTGACGGTACACACACTAGGCGCGGAGTGTCGAGAATTGTTTAAGTTTCACTTTCAAACCTTTGGATTTTATTTTATGAAATTTCCGCTGCATAAACTTTATTGACTGTTCGAGTTAACGACGTTAACTTCATTTGAGTTACGAATTATTAAATTGTGATTGTTTTATAATGAAGTGCATGTTTTAAAATTTTAAATTCCTTGTAATTTTTGGGACGTTACACTATGGCTTCTAAACATCTCAGTTTAGAACCCGTGCTTCAACGACTATGGTTTCTAAACACATCAGTTTAGAACCCGGATTTCAAAGATATTGGTTTCTGAATACATCAGTTCAGGACTCGTGCTTCAACGTCAATGGTTTCTAAACATCTCAGTTTAGAACCCGTTCTACAACGATATTGGTTTCTGAATATGTCAGTTCAGGACCCGTGCTTCAACGTTTTTGGCTTTTGAACATATCAGTTCAAAACCCGTGCTTCAACGACCATGGCTTCTGAACAATTCAGTTCAGAACCCGTATGTCAACGACTAAGATTTCTAAACAAATCAGTTTATAACTCATACTTCTCAGGTGATATCCTTTAACCATCATATTTTTTTTAAATACAAGGAACAAGTGGTAAAGGTAACATTCAATTATATTTTGTTTCTACTGCTTTGATAACTTGAATCTTTACAAATTTACTTCAACGAGATGAAAATTTTAATTTTCATTCAATGAATTAAATGTGTGCTAAAAGATGATTTTACAAGTATTTTTGTATTATCTGAGTTAGATTTGTTTCAACTTTCACTTCTGAAATAAATCGAAAGGTCAGCAAAACATGAATGAAATCATGCTGAATGCTCAATGATATGTAAATTCGAACTTATATAGAATATAATGCTCAAAAAGCCTATTTGTCAAAGTGATGGATGAAAACGAAAATATGGGGGAAGCACTATGTTTTTAGAACCAAGTGATTGCGATGCATCAAATAAACAAATAAAAATCTTTTAGTTTGAAAGTTTGTACCTGTGGCCTTTCTGGTTTGGGAGAGTAAGTCCTAAGGGGTGCTAGACACCTAGTCCCTAAGATCAACTGGTCTGGGATCGGCTGACCCAAATCCTGTTATAGAACCAGATAGAAAGCCATGTTCTACTGGTACAAATGGGTTTAAGATATATCGATGTGGCCTTTCTGGTTTGGGAAATTAAGTTCTAAGGGGTGCTCGACACCTAGCACCTAAGGCCAACTGGTCTGGGATCTGCTAACCCAAATCCTGCCATAGAACCAGATAGAAAGTCATGTTTAACGGTGTATCTTATTCTTACTAAACTTTTTGATTAAAAGATGCTAATGTGCACAAAATCAAAAGTTGCCAATGTGCACAAATCAAAAGATGCCAATGTGCACAAAATCAAAAGATGCCAATGAGCACACATCTCTTGAAACTTGGGGAAAATACAAAGTCGCGATGAACCCGTAAATTTGTGAAATTCTGATTTTGGACAAATAGTGTGACTTGAGCAAAGTATTCTTATATGTTTTAGAACTGCATACGCTTGAAGCTAATCACATTTCGCATGCTAGCACACCAAATAGATTTAATAAAGGGGTTGAAACTGAACATTTTTAACTTGATATACAATGATGACTTGTTCTTGAATCCAAACACATACATTTGATTTCATTTGATTGAAAAATCTGGTATACTTCATTAAGTTGGATTTCTTTTGTAAGGTTTTCAAATGATCAATGTTAGCAGTTATAAAATATAGTTCAATGAATTTTTTATTCCTTGTATAAATATTTTCATTAATGCACTGTATTTGAAATGAATATCGTTATTGAAATATATGCATATTTTCAGGGGGAGAAAACAAATTGCTCCAGAATTCTTACTTTGAGGGGGAGCAAGGTTATTCTCTAAGGAGGAGATTGTTAGCAATACTCAAAGACACGACTGAAATTGAAAATGGTTTTCGATGATTATGATGCTCACCATCATCGAAAAAGGGGGATAAATGTTTAATTCAATTTCATGTCAAAGAGCTTTCAAGTCAAAGATATTTCATGTCAAAGAGCCTTCAAGTCAAAATTTCGTGAACAAAGACTGAAGATCAGGGGGAGAAGGATCATGTGAAGTCAGAAATGTTGCTGAATTTGGTTATCTTAGTTCTGAGCGTTTCAGAATGTGCTTACACTTAAAAGTTCAACGATGTGGATGGTTTCGTATCTCTCTATTCCTATTTCAAATGGTTTCGGATTCCATTTATTCAAATTTGGCATGGTTTCGTACCCTTCATGATACGAATCTTATGGTTTCGCACCTAACTACATCCAAATTCCCATGGTTTTGGATCCTACTTGATACGAAACGGATGGTTTCGCACCCTCTTGCATCCGAATCCATATGGTTTCGCACCCTCTTGCATCCGAATCCTCATGATTTCGCATCCTTCTTACATCCGAATCCTTGGTTTCAAATCTGTCTACATCCGAATTGATGGTTTCGGATCCTTAAAGTTAATATGAGAACTAAGGTTCTTGCATCAAGAAGGATACGAGAAGTTACTGTTTGTCAAAGACTGATAAAGATACAAAGATCTGATTTTCATGAACAAGACTTGAAGATGGCTTGATAGAGTGTCTGTTGGAGAAGACTAACTTTACAAAGTGCTGAAGACTGCTGTCATATTTTTTTAAATCTTGAATCCAAAGGGGGAGATTGTTAGAGCATTATTGTATTCAAGATTTACTGTAAAGTCAATGTACTGTATTAGTTAGCTTTGCCTTTATACCTTGTATGTTATGGGTATAAATAGGCATGTCTAGTTCAATAGTTAGATAACACTTGATAACACTTCATAACTCTTGTATCATTTGTCATTTACACTTTTGAGATCAATATATGGATGACTAGTGAACTCTAGATTCTCTCTCTACATTGTTCTTGATTTCTTGCTAGATTTTGGGATTTCACATCTTCTGAATCACCAAGATGAGAAAACATCCATTGATTCAGTTCTTCAGTATCAGCGGACGGTTTTGAGTTCGCTGACCTGGATTCGTCAAACGTGACGTGAATTGTTTCTTCTACAGTTTGTCTTCTACGATTGAAGACTCTGAAGGCTTTGGAAACTGAGGAGTATCCAAGAAAGATTCCATCATCAGCCTTAGGATCAAACTTTCCAAGGGCATCTCTGTTGTTCAGTATGAAACACTGACATCCAAAGATGTGAAGAAAGCTAATTGAAGGCTTTCTCCCATGAAAAAGTTCATAGGCTGTCTTATTGAATCTTTTGACTATCAGCGACCTGTTTTGCGTAAAACAAGCAGTGTTGACAGCTTCTGTCCAAAATTGAGTAGGCGGGTGAGAATCGATGAGCATTGAACGTGCAGCTTCAATAATTGTTCTATTTCTTCTTTCAGCGACTCCATTTTGTTGCGGTGTTCTCACTGAAGAAAAGTTGTGAGAAATACCCTTACTCTCAAAGAAGGAATCAAGAGAACTGTTTTTGAATTCAGTTCCATGATCACTCCTTATTGAGCGAACGGTCAAATTGTTCAGGGTTTCCATCTTCCGAACAAAGGTGATGAGTTCTTCAGGGGTGTCACTCTTAGAACGGAGACACATTACCCATGTGTAGCGAGAGAATTCATCAACTATGACCAGCGTATATTTCTTTCCAGCGATGTATTGTTTGTTAACAGGGCTAAACAAATCCATATGGAGTAATTGTAGAGGAGATGACACTGAGGAGACTTGCTTTGACTTAAAGCTTGCTTTGGTCTGCTTCCCTTTTTCACACGCTGAACATAAGGACTCTTTGGCGTATGAGTGTTGAGGAAGACCAGTGACTAACTCTTTTGAAGAAAGAATGTTCAGTGTCTTGAAGTTGAGATGAGAGAACCTCTTATGCCATAGCCAGTTGACATCAGATGAGGCCTTTGAGAAGAAACAGGAGTTCTCAGTGGTTGTTGAGTCCATGTTTATTACATAAACATTTTCCAAACGATAACCGCTGAGAGCTATCTTCTCCTTTTTGTCAGTGACAAAGCAGGATTCCTTAGTGAAAATCACTTTGTTATCTTTGTCGGAAAGCTGGCTGATGCTTAGAAGATTATGTTTCAGCCCTTCAACATATGCGACTCTTCTGAAGGAGGTTGTACCATTTGAAAGTACACCATACCCTCGGGTATGTCCTTTTCCATTTCCACCGAAAGTCACAGAGGGACCCTTCTCTTCCTTGTATTTAGCGAGCATGCTTTTCTTTCCAGTCATATGTCTAGAGCATCCGCTATCGAGATACCAGATACCCTTCTTAACCTGCATTTACAAAGGAAGATTAGTTTTTCTTGGGTACCCACTTAACCATGTATACACATTTGTCAGTGGAAGTAGTTGGAATGGAAGGTTCAGCAATCTTCGCAGCATTTGAAGATTCAGCTTTGTCTTTCTTCACTTTGGTTAATTTCTTAACCTCAGTGGTAGGATTTACCTTGACCTGATTTGCACCAGGGTTGGTCTCTTTGCCTTGGGGGCAATCTTCACCTTAGCTATCTTTTCAGCTTTGGTGGCTGTGGGGCACTTACTAGCAATATGATCGGTAAGTCCACAGTGATAACATTTCCTATAACTAAAAGTAGTTCTAGGACTATTTGAATGTTGAGCTTTAGATTTAGAATTTGAAGGACCAGCACCAAATAAACTATTGGCTTTAGAAATGGGATGAACCTTTAGTTCTTCAGATTTCTTACCAAGGACATCCACTCTGAGTCTAGGAGTAGATCGCTGAATAGATCCACGCTGAATGGATCCAGAGATCTAATTTCTAGAACCACAGGGGTAGGTCACTGAACCTTTAGAAGCATTCAACTTAGGTACTAAGGTACCCTTCTGAGGATTTTGGTAAATAACAATTCCTTTACCTTTATCTTTAGAGACAGAGGTAGGTCTTGGATAAACCATTTTCTCTTTACCTTTTGAGGAGGTAGGAGTTTCCTCAGGGATTGGTGTAATGGACGAGGAGCACTGAGAAGATGAAGTATCAGCGACTGAGGATACGAACGTTCCAAATTTAAGCATTGAACGCTCAGTGGTTGGTTTTGGAGTTTCATGGTTGTAAACCAGACCACGTTTATCACTTAGTGGAATCTGAGACTTAATTATCTCAGTGATCTTTGTTGAATAATTACACCATCCTTCAACAGTAGCTTTTTCAGCTTTTAATGCAGCGATAGCTTCTGCTCGTTCGATTTTGACTAACTGATTTAAATATACTTGATCTTTAAAATCTTCTTCAATTGTAGAAAGCTTTTCTATTTGAAGGTGACAGTTTTTAAGCTGTTCAGCGAGATCAAGGTTTTGGTTTTCAACCACAGTTTTGCCGTTCATGGCTTCGTATAAGCTTCTAGTCAAGAGATTGATCTTACGGAGACTACCAGCTTCATAAATATTTGCAATATTGGTAAAGAAAGACGGTGATACCTGAATTGCAGAGGTTGAAGTGGAGGGAATGTCTGAACTTTCTTCCTCATCTTCAATCTTGGCCATCAGGCAGAGATTGGCTTCATCATCTTCAGAGTCAGATGATGATTCTTCTTCTTCAGAAGCAGCCCAATCATAGTTGGCCATGAAACCTTGGCCTTTCTTCTTAAAGCTTTTCAGCTTTGCATACTTCTCCTTCAGCTTTGCATATTTGTCATCTTTATTCCTAGGAACAAAGTTTTTCTTTGGGAAAGCTGAAGGTCTAGTGACTTTCTTTGACCTACGCTCATTAGCGAAATGTCATGTCTTTTCGCAATTAAAACAAGTAGCAGTAGCTTTATCAACAAAAGTTGATGATCTAGGCTTGTCAGTTATGGAAAGAGGTTTGTTCTTTCTAAACATTTTCTTTTTGGCGAATCTCTTGAACTTTTTAGTTAGGAGAGCCAAAGATTCATCATCATCTGAAGAATCAGAATCTGATGACCTTTCAGAGTTACTTTCTAACTCGGTGATAGTGACCGAGGGTCGCTGAGTAGAAGGTTCCTCTGAGATCAAAGCAACAGGGGTGCTTTTGGAATCTTTTACAAGATTCTTCTTAAGATGGCTCGATTGCTCATGATTCAGCAACGTGCCATATAAGGTTGAAACGGTCATTGATTTGAGATCCTTTGATAGCTTGAGACACATAGAATAATTGTCCCAGCTTTCAGGTAAACATTCTAGAAACTTTGTCAGCACTTCAAAGTTAGAATATTCCTTACCAACAGTTTTCAGATCTATAATTAAACAGTTGAAACGTTGGTGAACTTCAGAGAGAGTTTCATTCTTACCAGAAATGAAGCTTTCATATTGTCTTACCAGGTTGATCTTTCTTGAGTCCTGGACTTCAGACGTTCCTTCATACTGAACACATATTGTGTCCCACATGGCTTTTGATGTTCTCAGGTTCATGACGGAATGGTAGACTTCGTCAGGAAGAGCCATGGATAGTATGGATCTGGCTTTTGTATCTATAGCCAATTTCTTCTTATCTTCGTCGGTCCATATGTGTATTTCCTTAGGAATCAGCCTTTCTGGAATAGCAGGTCTATTCGCAGCGGCTGGAACTGCAGGGTCAATTGTTACAGGGATGAATGGGCCGTTTTCGAGATAGTAAGGCATAGTAGGGTCTACACCTTCTAAGAAGAGAGTCATCCTATTTTTCCATAAGTTGAAGTTATCTCTGGAAAATCTAGGGGGTTTAGCAAGAGAACCATTGTCTATATAATTTGTGTTTGTGTTGGTGGCCATTTTCAGATAATAGCATTGAAGAGAAAAATCTTAGATTAGATCTTGTTTATGAGATTAAACAAATCTGCTCTGATACCACTTGTTGGTCCCGAAGGCCTATACAAGTTTGTAGAAGGGGGGGGGGTTGAATACAAACACACTAATTTACTTTTCTAAATTGTTTATTGATAAATCATTAACAATTTACAGCTTGTTGCGGAAACAAGATTAAGGATAAACCTAAATCTAAACAAGTTGGAACACTAAGGTTTCTTGCACTAAGAGAGATAAGGAAATTACTAATAATAACCTATCTTGAGATAAGAGAATGAACTTGTCCAGAGTTAGCAAGTTACTTCAAATGAAGTGGGTTCATCTCTTTATATACTGCATGCATTTAATGCAAGTCATTATACACTTTACACGTGTCATCAGCGGATTGGTTGCATGTCATTGACCTTTGATGACAACCTTAGTAGCCGCATGACTGAACAGTGTAGTATCAGAGTGGTTGTACGATTTCAGACAATCGGAGGTTCTTTTCTGACATTTCGTACGGAGTCGTGCAAGGGAGGTTAAGACAAAAGTATTTTGTACGGAGGACTTCATGATCAGCTTTCGTTGATTCAGAGCATTATCATTATCTATTCAGCGAATGATAAAGTTCAGCGATAGCTGAAGTCTTGCACTTGATACTTCACGTTGAGTGGACAAATCTGAGTCTTCGTTGATCCGCATCAGTTCATTAGGAGACTTGTCGCTGGTTCTTGAGCTTGATCTTCGACTTCAGTGTAGAACCTATGTTGACGTGAAACTTGTCTTCAGAGATCATAAGTAAACAACTAACTTATCAGCGATCACCATAAGAATTGAACAGACTCAGAGCATTATGGTGAACAGTGTTCGCTGAATGTTTAATCTAAAGAGCGAAAGTTCCTATCAGCGGTACTGTAAGATCTTAGTACTTATCAGCGATAGTGAAACTCTAATACATATTGTTTACTTACAATTTTCACTAAGTATAAAAGAGAGGGTCATTATCAAATCACTGAGGGTTTGGATCAACAGGTACATTGACCAGTTCTGTTGGAACAATAAAAACTGCGACGGATCAAAACACCGCATCGATCTGAATTCTAGAAGGACAAATGAGGCAGATGGCAGATGCGTTAGCTATTCGGAGTCAAGGCGCATTCCTGAGCCAACTCGAGAAGACGACGAGAGAAGATTGTAAGGCAGTCCAGCTAAGGAGCGGGAAAGAGTTAATCAAAGACCCACGTCTTGAGGCTAGAGAAGTGGAAAAAGAAACTCATGATCATACGACGGAAGGAGAAGGTGAAGAGAAGATGGATGAGGAGCTAGAAATGGAAGATAAGAAAGCTCCGAACGCTGAGATGCCAAAATCTACACCAAAGATAACCATACCACCGGTGACACCGAAGGTTCCATATCCGAATCGGTTGAAAGCACAAAGGGATGAGGTTCAGTTTTCTAAATTCTTAGAAGTCTTTAAAAAGTTGCACATTAACATTCCCTTTGCAGATGCATTAGCTCAGATGCCTTCGTACGTGAAGTTCTTAAAGGACATCCTCTCTAACAAGAGGAAAAATGAGGAACACGCAACTGTGGCACTTACTGAAGAGTGCAGTGCAATAATCCAGCACAAACTTCCTCAAAAGTTGAAAGATCCAGGGAGTTTTACGATTCCTATTCATATAGGAGGTTCTGATTTTGGTAAGACACTTTGTGATTTAGGTGCGAGTATTAACTTGATGCCTCTATCCATTTTCAGGAAGCTTGGATTGGGAGAAGTGCAGCCGACGAACGTGACACTCCAACTGGCGGATAGATCCATTAAATATCCGTATGGAATTATCGAAGACGTTTTGCTGAAGGTGGACAAATTCTACTTTCTAGCAGATTTTGTTATCTTAGACATGGATGAAGATACAGAGATTCCTCTCATTATGGGCCGACCATTTCTGGCCACCGAAGGTGCGCTAATCGATGTGCAAGGAGGAAAGCTTTCTCTCAATGTTGGCAAAGAAAGAGTCGTGTTCAATGTTTTCCCAACAGCACGAGTCGGGGTGGAGCGAGGTACTTGCTATCGGGTTGATGTGATAGATGAGATTTTTGAAGAGGCTTCCCAATTTAATCATAGTGATGATCCACTCGGGAATGCCTTAACCGAAATATGCACCGATGGAGAGAACGAGAGTGCCACGATCTACAAAGAACGCCTACGAGAAAAGGTAATCACTCCTGGTATGCAAGTATTATTACTTAATTCTCGTTTGCGTTTATTTCCAGGTAAGCTGAAGACCAAGTGGTCGGGACCATTCAAAGTGATTGAAGTATTCCCCTATGGCTCGGTGGAGCTAGAAGGGACGGACGGTCAACGATTCAAGGTAAATGGTCAACGGGTGAAACCGTATGTGGGTGGTGACATTGCAAAAATCACGAGCATCTATATGAACGAGCCTAAGGAGTGATTATGTGGGAAGTCGTGCCACGACAGTAAATACGGCGCTTGGTGGGAGGCAACCCACCATAGGTTAGCTTTTATTTTTGTTATTTCGTCTTTTGAATTTTTGTTTCTAATTTGTGTGTTTGTTTGTTCCTGAGAAATTTCTCCCTAAGATCAGTGCGGTGAAGTTTCGTCAGCGAAGAACGGAAGAAGCAAGAAAGCGGTGAAGGGATGCAAATAGTGGCTGGCGCGGGTTCTAGCACTGGTCCATCAGCGCCAATGTCAGCGCGGGTTGCACAAACAGTGTCTGGCGTGGGTCACCGCGTGGCCCAATCGGCGCCGATACCTGCACGGATTACCTGACAGGTATAAAACCTTCTTCTTCGCATTTGTCAGCCATTTTTCACAAACCTTAGGAGTTCTTCAGCCGTTGTCTCTCCGAAGACACCATCCTTTAGCATTTTTCGACCTCCAAGCACCGAATTCGTCCAAGTTATTCTTATCTCCTCTTCCACAAAGCATCAAAGGTACATTTCTCACCCTAAATTCTCTCTTGTTGGGAATGTTGCACACAAAACCGAAGGTATCGCTATTCTCCCTCTATTGTTCTTCATTTTCAAGTGGGTATATATGATTTTGTGATGATTAATGCCATGAGTTGTGGTACCATGCTTGTTTTAGAAGTTTTTCCACTTAGGGCTCATATTTTTGGGGGAATTCATATAAATTCGATTTATGCCTACCATGAGTGTTGAACCTTCGACTTAATGCCCATTGGGAGAATGTTTGCTCCTATTTATCAAGTTGTATAGGTATTAGGGGATTTCTCATTTAGGGTTTATTTTTCTGGGAATCTCATGATAGTTTTGAATAATGCTCAACATGTATGATAAACTCTTGATTGTGTGCCTTTAGAGAACATAATTTCTTATTTGTCAAGTATGTTGGGTTATGATGTTCAAGACGAGTTCTAAGTGTAATTAAGTATATATTTTGATGGGAACATGAACCTCCTCTTGTTGCTTGAGTGTGCTGAATTGTGGGGAGCAGTGCTTATTGACTGTGCTTAATGATTAAGCTGCTGATATTTTTTATGAGTCTCCATGTGCTAGGGCAAAGTTTTGGTGACATTTTGTGAATGTGTATGGGTATTTGTGGTTATTAGACCTAATAGGATACACAAACCTAAGTTTCACTTAGGTTTGGGGTGCTTACTTGTGATTTATTTTTCCACACAACACCACATTGCAAACCTTGGTTTTACCAAGGTTTGGGGTATGATTCTTGTGCTTAGATGAAAATATAAGTTATGCAACAAACCTAGTCTTGGACTAGGTTTGGGGTGGCTTTATTAATTATGTGTTGCTAATTAACTCATTATCTTTTTGTAGAATCATGGTGCGCACGAACCCGGAAAATCCAGCAAGGTGGTTCCGATACTACCAGAGTAACCTAGCCACACGACGCGAAATCGCAAGACACCAACATCTCGACTTCGCTAACCGAGTAGAGAGGTTCGAAGATAGGACGATTCATCCCGAGAGGGGGATGAAAATTAATGAAATGCCGGGCGCCCGAGTTAGAGATATTACAATCCAAAGGGGATGGACGGACTTTGTACGGGGCCAGACGTCGGAACCGTGGGGAATGAAGACGGTTTGTTTTCATTTTCCTTTTGATCTGGTTGCTCTAATTTTGATGGATGACTGTACGTAATTTGCATACTTTTATTTGGGATAACTGTACTTAATTCGCACAAGTTATTGTTAGAGGAATGTAATAGAGTAAGTGCACATTGGGGACAATGTGTATTTCGGTTTGGGTTAGCAGTGAAGTCATTGTGTCATTTTGTTGATCTGTATTATATCTTAGGCAAGGAATGGAATTATGGTCCATGATTGAATGCTTTCTGATTCACCACTAGGAGTAAATAAAACGCTGTTTTTGAGGAATGAACTGTAAAGGATAATATAGCATCGAATGAGACCCGAAGGATTGTATGCATTAGGGACATTAGTGGAGACCACCCAAGAGCGAGGTATTGAGCCAATCAAGCGTCGATTCTGAGAGGAAATACATGAACTCGATACACTTTTCACTAATTTTTGTCGTGGCTATAGTTGATCTCACTATAGACTTGCGCCAATTAGCAAAGACGTCCATCGGGATATCTAGTGTCGCTAGCATTTTATCTGAGTATAGACCTTTAGAAATGATTCCAGGCAATGTGAGTATAGAGAGTTTTATCTTGCACACTGTAACACCTTAGGCATATCCCACATCGGCCGTGGACAGGAGAGATGCTGGGTATATTAGTAAAACCTTGGCCTTACCAGACACAACGCGTTTTGGGGCCACAAGCATGCGGGTTCCTTGGGAACTCTGTGGTTAAGCGTGCTTGGGTGGGAGTAGTACCAGGATGGGTGACCTCCTGGGAAGTCCTTGCGAAGTCCTTGCCAGGTCGCCAAGAACAAAGCCGTGAGCCAGTGGGGCAAAGCGGACAATATTGTGTCGTGGTAAGCGGGGTGTTACAAATGGTATCAGAGCCACTCCTGTGCCGTTCGGGATGGTGGGGCAAACCTCATCGAGGACGATGAGTCCCTAAGGGGGGGTGTGTGTAACACCTTAGGCATATCCCACATCGGCCGTGGACAGGAGAGATGCTGGGTATATTAGTAAACCTTGGCCTTACCAGACACAACGGGTTTTGGGGCCACAAGCATGCGGGTTCCTTGGGAACTCTGTGGTTAAGCGTGCTTGGGTGGGAGTAGTACCAGGATGGGTGACCTCTTGGGAAGTCCTTGCGAAGTCCTTGCCAGGTCGCCAAGAACAAAGCCGTGAGCCAGTGGGGCAAAGCGGACAATATTGTGTCGTGGTAAGCGGGGTGTTACACACACCCTTCTTTTTGAGTGATCCTTAGCCATTTTTGCAGCCAAACACTGATTATGTCGATTCTAAACCCCAGTTGTACACCCTAGCCTTTATAATAGCCTACCTTGGTCCGAACAAGTACCGGTTACGAAAGGTAAGATGGGACATTTCATGAAAGAGAGGGGAATAGAGAGATGTAAATCAGAAGGAAGTACAGAAAGAATGATATGACCAAAAAGGGTCATGCAAAAAAAAGCAGTTAAAAAAGAAATAAGGCCAATTGGTCAGCTCACTGCAGAAATGAAAAAAATGGGGAGCTCAATTGTCTAGAAGGAAATCAGGTTGACGTACTCAACCAAGGGAAGTGTGATGTAGTCATGGTTAAAGAGGCAAAAGACAAAACGGGAAGGTAACTAATTGTTCGTACACCGGTACTGTGAGGATTTTTTATCCGAATTACCTTTCGTTTCGTAGCCAATAGCTTAGCCCCATTACAACCCTTGTAAAGACCTGGATAATCTTTTGGAAAGTATGAGGATAGATGAAAGTGACACTGATAGTCTTAGTCTTGTTAGTTGGTTCTATTCGAGATCGTTTATTTGGACATTGGTGCGTCTTTCTTGTTACGTTGTTCATACTAGTATTTGAGTATCTTTGCACATAACTTCCAATTGCATGACAACATGTGGGATAACCTAGGGTTCGAGTGAATTGAGAGTCCTGCGAGGTAGGGTCGAGGCGAAATCATCCCTGGACATGCATGATTTTAGGTGGAATTTGATGTAGTATGGTCCAGACCAGTTCTATTCTCAGAGAGTAAGTGTTTCGACCTTTGCAAACTAGGGGGTCTCGGTAAAGGATTCTGATTAAATCTTTTAATTCCTTTTGTTGAATAAGATATGTAAAGATCCATAATGACACCACTGACTTCAAATTTGGGCGAATTTTGTTAAGACCCTTGGTTTTAAATTTTCTATCGCTATTTTGCTTGAGGACAAGCAAGGCTCGGTTTGGGGTTGTTGATAATGTCGATTTTCGACATTAATTTTAATCTCAAATTGGGTGGTTCACGCATGTCTTCAAGTGAAATACGAGTATTTAACGGGTTTTTGGTGAGAAAGTACAGGTATATGCATTATTGTTCAAAAGAGCAGCAAATTCGAGTTCCGAAGCTAAAAACGAGAAGAATCGAGGAAATGGAAACAGAAGTTGGCGCCAGTATCCGCGCCAGTGAACTGGGGCCACAATCTGCGCCAAGAACTGAAACAAAAGCCGGCGCCAGTCTTGGCGCCGCTATCCGCGCTGATTTATTAAACAGAACCTGGCGCCAGTCTTGGCGCCAACCAACTGGTGCCAGTACTGGCCCCGACGCCTAGTTATTTAAAACTCTTTCTTTTAGCTACGTTTGGGCACTTTTTGACTGGACACACGATGACGGGTGGCCAAGGGGCGATTTTTGGAGGAAAAACAGAGATCTTTGAAGAAGGAGACACGAGGGAAACAGATCGGAACAAGAAATCAAAGACGATTGAGCACGCGAGATCGATGGGGATTCTTCTCAGGGAGTTATTTATCATTACCTCTAGAACTTTTCGAACCATGAATTCTTTGAAGCTTGTTGTAACTTTTCAGTTTCTTTTACACACCCCCAACATGAGCTAAATTACATGTTGGGGGGTTGGATGATGTTTGGGTTATTGATGTAAAGTTTGGATGATTTATGTTTTTGTTTTAATAGATGGATGACGTTTTTGAACTTATACTCACTGCGTTTAACTAATTGATCACTAGTTAAATGATTTTATCGTTCTTGAGTACATTCGAGAGAAGTCTTGAGATTTAGATCGGGTTCAATAGCTACCGAGGAGAATTGGATAGAGATATACCAATTTCTTCGGTGTTGTGTTATAAATCTTTTTCATTAATTCAATTTATTTGTGATATCGATAGATAAACAATCTTAATTGAATTAATCCTTGTTGCAGCTTGAAAGAGTGCAATGAGGCCGGGTTTTGCAAGCCATTAATCGTTAGAACTAATCATAATTCACTATGAATTCTCATTCAATAAGTCATTCGGATTCCAACCCTCCTTCTTCCCTCTTAACCTTTTCCAGTTAATCAACTTTTCCAACGCTTTTGTGTGCTTTTGTTAATTCAGTAATTCAGAAATTCAACCAAACCAAATTTCGACCGCTTAGTTAATAGTTACTACAGTCATTGAGGTACTTAACACCTAGTTCCTGTGGGTTC
Source organism: Saussurea involucrata (assembly GCA_033807775.1). NCBI lineage: Eukaryota > Viridiplantae > Streptophyta > Magnoliopsida > Asterales > Asteraceae > Saussurea > Saussurea involucrata. Next base: position 1,867,313 of record CM066312.1, on the reverse strand, counting down.
AATACTCATACTTCCGTACGTATTACTTGAGACGACACCGTACACTTGCGGTTAGTCAAAGGGTGGTGTAAACCGTCCTATCACAGACCAGCGACCTATATTATGTCGTGTAGAAGACTAATGAGTCTATTCGAAGTTATTTCAATAGATTCAATGTAGAGATGATTAGTATCCGCAACTGTGATAACAAGACCGCGATCGAAGCTTACAAGCGTGGTCTGGACGACAACTCAGGTTTATATACCGACCTGACCAAGTATCCTCCAGAGAATTTCGAAGACGTCCAAGCCCGAACCCTTGCGTATATGAGGCTAGAGGACGACGCTGCCTTTCGTCGCCAGCATACCGACGACAAGAGGTCGTTAGGTGTGAGAAAGCCAGAGATCATGACAAAGGCAATTTCCAAAGCGGAGCCAGCGCGCCAGATTTCGAACGTCCGATTCAAGACAAAAGCAGGGGCCAAGACCGCGACCAAGTTTCCCCAGTACCCGAAGATATCCTCTTATGGATTCAAAGGGTCCACTAAGGACTTGGTCGAAGCTCTGAAGACCGCCCAAGAAACTATTCGATGGCCGAAGAAATCCGATCAAGACGATGCTAAAAAAGATAAATCAAAGTGGTGCGACTTCCATGACGACCACGGTCACACGACAGACGATTGTATAGCTCTCAAAAAGGAGCTAGCATATCACGTCCCGAAAGGCAATCTCAAAGATGTCATCGACGACATGACCTCAGCTACCGATCATCGACCGTCAACCCCCGAGCATGCGAAGGTCGTCAATTGCATCACTAGTGGCTCCGACGTATGTGGTCTGACGTATTCCGCAGCCAAGCATCACGCCAGTCAAGCGCCTGACAATCGACCTATTTCATGTTCATCAAGACCCAAAGAAGATTTGGAGTTGGAAGCTGTGAAGATCGTATTCGACCAAGATGACCTCGGTGACTCATATCAGAAGCATCATGACGGGTTGATCATTCAACTCACGATTCGTAACTGTCTGACCCGACAAGTCTTGATCGATGGGGGAAGTTTAGCGAACGTCATCTTCCTGGACACCCTCAAGGCCATGGGAATCGATCGCTCGGAAATCACCCGATGTTTGATAACTTTGGTCGGTTTCAATGGAGAAGCGACAGGCACATATGGAGATATCGTCTTGCCAGTCTACGCCGGAAGAATCAACAAGCAGACCAAGTTTAGTGTCATCGATTGTGCGTCGGCCTATAACATCATCTTAGGTCGACCATGGATCCATGATATGAAAGTCGTTCCTTCGACGTATCGTCAAATGTTGAAATTCCCTACGCCATGGGGAATCCAAGAAATCAGAAGCGAGCTGAAAGTCGCTCGAGAATGCTACAAGTCTACCTTGAAGCCGCAAAAATGAACTATCCAGCAGACGGGACACGACATTAAGGTCTCGACAGGTCTGTCCTTCTATCCTTGACCACAAGCTTATGCCTGTCCTACATGAATAAAACGACCGTCTTGCCTTGTCGCGCGAAAACAAGGTCGACCCAGACGTAAAAGATACTTCCCAGGATCTCTGTATCAATCCGTCATTCATAATCTATTTTTTCTGAAAAATTAATAATAAATGACGGGGGGCAAATACCAAGAAAAGAAGAATTCAAACAGGTATGTTTTCTAAACTCCTTTTTTCTTTATCATCACGAACGACTACTAACTTAAGCATTGGAGGGTCGTTGGTCAGCCAACGACCAACTGCTGACATTGTCTCTTCTGCAGAATCGCACGACAAACGACTCTAAGTCGCACAAATGATCAGGTCTATGACTTGATCATCCTTTACAGGGACACACGATTCAAATTGATCACACGACTCAGTCGTACGATTGCAAAGTCTAACGATCTGATGATCTAAGTTTTTTGACTTAGAAAAATTTTATACTCTGAATATATGCTTTAGTCGCATGTGCTTATGTTTGTACACACGGTTTAAAAGTCTTATGGCTTACGTTCCAGTTATTGTGTTACAATAGATGCCTAAGTCGCATGATTCCTTATACTTTATGAATTTAACAGTCGATGTAATGTTTGTTTGCCAAATATACAAATCGCAAATTCAAAAGAAGACCGAATTTCATTCATCAAAAAACTGTCATTTACAAAAAGCTCGACCACCAACGGTCGATCAGCAAAGAAACAGAAATAAACGAAGATATCTTTCTAAGGTTGGGGAGGAACGTCGGTCGCATCTTTGCCCGACACGTCGCCCTGGAAATCCTCCTCCTCCTCTTCGACCTCCTTCCCATCATCCGAGTCGAGCTCTCTCTCAGTCCCGACCTCCTTAAAGAACAGATCCAACTCGTCCGACGCTGAGGCCACAGGATTCTTGCCTAGCAAATAATTTCGCATGATAGCCGCTCGAGCAGTGAGTCGAGCGAAAGAAAAGATGGACTTATGCTCGTCCCTCAACTCCTCTAACTCCTTCTCTAAACTTACCTCCTTAGATTTGGATTCCTCGACTTCCTTTTTCTTCACGGCCAAGGATTCCCCCATCCCATCCAACATCTCCCTTTGGTCATGTATCAAAGATAGGGACTCATTTAAACGTGAGTTCGCGTCGTCCCTTGTGTGTCCAAGGGACTCCAGCTCATTCAAGACGTCGTCGAGTCTCACCGATGCCACCTCTTCGCGTTCTAAAGCAGACTTTTCCAATTTTAACGCTGCATCTTCGTTCTCGACGGCAGAAGCTACCAAGCCTTCTACCTTTGTCGATTTAGCGTACAACGCTAAAGACGACTGAAACATCTGAAAACGTATGAAAACACTTTAGCAAAGAATACGACGTCGACAAAAGATAAACAAAAGTCTTGGAAGATAGACTTACCATGAACGCTAGTCGAGCAACATGGGCCTCCGTATCCTTGAGAGAAACTCCGTCAAAACACTCTCTGAAAGAAGGGAGCTGATACTTTCCCAAATGAGGGAACAATTTTGTCCCGTCTAGGACATTATCATTCAAAAAATCCAACGCCAACGTAAAGTTCACCGTCGTTTCAGAGCCCGCTTTCGCGCCCTTGCCCTTGTCGGAGAAAGAAGGGCCTGACGCGGCAAGAGAAGACATCGTCGTCGGTCGCGCCGTATCAACGGACCTTGTGTCAGAAACCTTCTCGATAAACACGGTCGATACCTTAGCCCTCTCAGGCGGGATGACTTTCGACGAACCACCCGTCCTTGACGGTGGTTCACTCAAAACGGACATTCTCGTCCTCTTGTGGGGACCCGATCCAGATGTCGGGACTTCTTTTTTCTTTAAAACCTCCGACCCAGCTGTCGAGGTATCCTTCCCCCTGTCTACACTCGCCTTGCGAGTTTGCTCGACTTCAGCCATTTTCTCGACGGCTGTAGGCGCCCAAGATTCTCCTGTATGGTAAAAGAAAGAATTAGACGATTGAGAACAAAGATAGATTAGGACGAGCAGAAGCAAAGAGATACTTACCGATTATCTCTACTTCCTCCTCCTCCCTATCCTCGGTCGCCTCAGAATCCTCTCTCTCATCTTCTTCTTTCTCTTCTCGACCCATCCTCACTCTATCGCTCAAGAAAATGGTGTCATCGTCCTCGTCTACCAAATGACGCGTGACGTACGACCGGTCTTCAGTACTAAAATCCAAGAACTTTTCGACCTTAGCCCGGGAAGCATCGTTCGGGTCTACCTTGTCGAAATCAATATCTACGCATAAAAAAGAAGACCAGTCGAAATTACAACCGAGCAACAGAATAACATAAAAACATACAAACAAAGGCTCACCCGTCATATTCCAACCCTCCCTAATCCAGTCACTATCAGTGTCCAGCGTCGACACCCGCACGAATACATACCTCTTCCTCCATCCACGATCGTTGACCGCGGTATTTAAAACCAGGGTGCGATCACCCGTGTACCTTGAAAACAAACTATATCGACGGTACCGGTCACTTTTGACCTTATATGCCGTCAGTAGGTCCCTCACATTCATCGGTGGATTCCAATTGGAGGTAAGTCGTTCGATGATCAGGATAACTCGCCAGAACTGGGGCATCAGTTGCCCCGGCGAAAGATCAAATTCACACATGAACTCTTTGACCAGAGGCGAATATGGCCAATGAAAACCTATCTTGAACGGGTATTCGTATATAACGACGTACCCCTCGGGGCACATTTCCGGTCGAACTTTGCCAACCTTGCTCACGGTGATCCCCATGGGAATCCTCGCCAGACTTCTAAAGTCGTCGAGATCTTCTTTGTTTTTAATGGTGCTTCTAGGCTCTGTCGACATCGCCAGCCCCGTTAAATTGATTTGCACTTCTGAAAGGCCCTAGATATCCCAGTTTTTTCTAGCCTTTCTAGCAATAGACTTGCGACGCATACGCAAACTGGAGGGTCATATCTTATATGATCTCAGAAAATCCTAAATTAGGTCAAAGATTCTTGCAAGTTTAGAAATAATCGAAAGAAAATCGACAAGAAAACCCCTAAAGAAATCTTTGCTCAAAACCCTCTAAAATCGTAAACAATAAAAGATCCATCGTAACCTTTATTTATGCAGTCGATTATGTCAGGTCGAGCCCTTTGATGATCGTCACGTGCCCTTATCCCTTCGTATGACCACATTGATCGTCGACACCTGTCAAAGACAGCTGGTAAGCACAATCGTACGTCAGTATGACGTCACGACCTCGTTTTCTCTTCGACTTCTCGTTCGGCTAGAATTAAACCAATTCAGTTCCGAAACAACTAAGGTATTTTTAACGCAAAACCCTAAAACACCCGACGAGCAAAATTTAAAATTCGAATTTGCCATCCTACTTTCAAATTTTGGGGGCAAACTGTTTGAGAAAAATTTCACAGGTCTCGACCACGACCAGAGAAGGTAAGACGCATGTTATGAAGCTATACATTGTATTAAGATAAGGTCCCAACAAAGGCCAAGGAAACCTCCGTCGTCCCTCCTAAAAGGTAAGTCGAGATTTCCTCACGACACTCGACCTTGACGTCGCCTACTTCGCACGACCGTCGTGTAGAATCATGCGACCTCAACCGACTAACACGATATACGACTGTTATGTTTGTTCAAGTGTTTAATGCAGAATTCAAAGTCATTTATGGACAAACGGCTATAACCGATGAAATCAGTTATGAGCATCTAAACTCACATTGAAGACGACGCCCGTTACAACAATCATCAAAGATCTTAATGGCTCAATTAAAGTCATCCGAAGACTATAAAATCCCAGCTCAATCATCAGTTCAAGACACCTGGTCAACACCGAATAACACAGAGAGAAAGATAGAGCAAGAGCATCGAATAGCAGAAGCAAACACAAACACTCGAAGAATATTCATTCGAAGCAAAGAGATCATTCATAGAAGATCACTCTGGACGCAAGACTCTCGCTCTCGATCAACAGTTTATACATATTTTTCACACATGACGCACACTGTTTTTACATTCCAAACACTTGTACTTTACATTTCGAATTCTTTCCTTCATTTGTATTGTAATCTCTGTACGTTCGACACCCGGAACACCAAGGACATCGCCCCTGATTGGCGACCACAGTGCAGCGACGACGTCCACTGTCGTCGCCAGGTTTTTTCCTCGTTGAGGTTTTTCCTGCATCATCAAATCCTTTGTCTCATTTACATTTTTGTCTTTGCCGCACGCCTTTGTCAAACGATTCATTTATTTAGTTGTTAAAGTCCACATCGACCTTAAGTTGTCCCTTTGGTGCGATTTTTGGCATTAACAGTAACTTGAGACTTTTATGAGTTTTTCCTATTTTAATGAAGCATGTGATTTAGTTCTTAATGCTTGTGTGAATTTGGCCAATTTACATTTGATTTGTTGTGAACAATTAAGTTCGAGAGAATTAATTGTTAATCTAGAACTAGAAATTGTATGCCTAAGGTGGAAATTTGGATAGAGATATCAAATTAAGCTTTAGTCCCGTTAAATCTTGAGCTTAATGTGTTTTGAATCTCATAGGTTGAGATTGAGATATAAAACTTGTGTTTTCAAGATAAAACTCATGGTTGTTTGAGAAAGAACCATGCTTCTAGAATAAACTTGTTGTTTCTTGAGAAAGAACAACGGTGATTTAATGATTGGAATAACTGGTAACTGTTTTGAGTCAAATGTTTGTATGTGAAAGTCTTAGGATTTCCAACCCTCAACTGTTTTCTCTATCTGAAGTTTCTTAAGTTGTCTACTGTTTTGTGTTTGATTTAGTTAATTGAAATTAATTAGTTTATAAACCAACCACTCAAAGTTGTGACGTTCAGTTAATAGAGTTTATAGTAATTGTGATACTTAGTTCCTAGTTCCCTGTGTTCGACACTCGTACTTTCTAGTACTATTACTTGATTTCGACCCGTACACTTGCGATTAGATTTAGGGGGTGTGAACCCGCCTATCAACGGTCGCATGCCCCATAAGACTGATGTCCTGAACTTAAGACGGTCTTGCAAAAACACTAACCATTCATGGTCGACAGCCGTTTCTTCTATTCATTAATGCAGGTCTAAAGGCATTTATGGTACAACGACCAGTAACGGACGAATCATCAATGACATTAAATGGCTCGACAACGGTTACCAAACAAGTCATCAATGGCATTTATAGCCCGAACAGCGGTTACAAAGACACATTTAAAGACCAGTGGAAAGCTATATAAAGGTTGCTCCACCTTTAAGCAGAGGGACACATACAGAGCTACTGACACATGCTTCTATATTATTCTCTCAAATAGCAAAGCATTCAAGGACGCAAGTATCGCACGACGATAGTTCAAACCGCACGACAACAGCTCAGACCGGACGACGACAGCTTATTTCGCACGTTTTACGCACGACACACGACTTTTACGCACGATTAAGTTTACTTTTTCTATAATTGTAACTTATTGTACACAAATCACCTGTAACACAAGGACTTTCGCCCCTGTTTGGCGACCATAGTGCACCGTCGACTCTCACAGAGTCGACCGCGGTTTTTTCCCTCGTTTTGGGGTTTTCCGCGTCACCAAATCTCCTGTCTCTTTTACTTTTTCCTCGCGATTACGTTGTTTGGCTTGAGATATGTTTCTTTAGTTGTTAAAAGTCCACATCGACCTTAAGTTGTACTTTTGTGCAATTTTTGGCATTAACAGTTTGGCGCCATCCATGGGACCCCATCTAGAGAAAATTTCAAGCCAACGCACATATCGCTCTAACGATCATGTAAAGTTTTTGCTATTTTCAGGTATATGGCAAATTATCAAGATCCCACGATTCAACTTCAATCAGAATTGAATGCGGCTCGAGGCCAGATTCAAGCCATGATAAAAAAAATGTTCCGTCAAAAGCATCGCATGTATCGCATCATCCAAGGGACTCGGGGGCTCGGAACACCCTTCACAAACTGAAAAATACCACATTTGATTTCAAAAGTCCTCGGAAAAGGCGCTTATCGTTTCCATGTTACGAAATAGCTCACGACTCAGGGGCAATCAGATCCCACGACAAGGGAAATCCTCCAATAGCTAACGACGAACGTCACCTGGTACGTAACGCCAGTTAAACGACACTCAGGTGCGGTATACCGACTTTCTAAAGTTTTAGTTACGTCCTCAATTCCACGACCCTTCATAAGGTAAGGAATGGACATCTTGCCCCCAAGGCAAGATATTTTATCCTATGAATGGGATGACCTCAGACGCCTACCCCCCAGGTTCAGGGCTAAAAGGTCCTCTCCTCTATCCAAACTGACATTTTATACAGATTCAGAACTCCTTCCGAAATCGTGCGCGACAACGATCCCTGAATGATCGTACGTCTGTAGACCGTAGTGACAAATATACGACTGCACTCCCACATAGCTGGATTACTGTGCCTTTTATTTCATTTTTTTCTTTCGATTTACTTCGACGAACAATTACTGACTTAAGCATCGAAGGGTCGTTGGTCAAACCAACGACCACCCCTGTATCTTATTATGCAAGTTCGTAGGATCGCACGTCAGTCTTACGATTTACGTCGAAACGGAATAGCATATTTCAGACCACAAAGTCACAATAAATGCATCGTGAAAGGACAAAATCATGACCCTCCAATCATGACTCAAAAACTGAATCTTACAATTCAGCACATGGATCTTGCGATCACAACAGGTGTCACGAATTCGAAGTCTCATGACTTACAAACTGTAACTGGAGACGTATGTTCGGCTCAGTTGCCCGATTACTTCCAAAGTCATTCTTCAAAAAAAAAGTCTACACGACTTACATTTTTTTTTACATTCGCCAGTGATGGCAAATGCAGGTTACGATTTATAGTTGTCGATAAATGACGACTTATATTTTAAAATCTTACAATCGCCAGTCAAGACAAACGCAGGTCGCAATTTATAGTCATCAGTAAAAGATTACTCTCATTTTCTTATGATCGTCAGTCACGACAAACACAAGATAAAATTCTCGGTCGCCAATAAAAGCGACTCGCATGTTGAAATCTCATAATCGCTAGTCATGACATATGTTGTCAATAAAGACGATTTGTACATTGAATCTCACAATCACCAGTCATGGTGAGAAGAAAGTCAAAACGTAAAAGTCGCCAATAAGTGCGAGTCGCACATTTTAATCTCAGGATTGCCAATAAAGGCAAGTCGCAAGATTAACCGTATAATCACAAGTAAGGTAATTTTTTTACCGATTATCGCTAAAGCAAAACTTACACAACGTAACATAAGTCTCTAACGACCGTATCGGCTGTAAACGCCAGACCAAGGGTCTCTAACGACCGTATCGGCTGTAAACGCCAGACCAAGGGTCTCTAACAACCATATCGGCTCGGAACGCCAGATCACAGGTCTCTAACGACCGCATCGGCTCAGAACGCCAGATCACAGGTCTCTAACTACCGCATCGGCCCGGAACGCCAGAACATAGGTCTCTAACGACAGTATCGTCTCTGAACGCCATAACATAGGTCTCTAACGATCATGTCGGCTCGAAATGCCAGATCAGAGGTCTCTAACGACCATATCGGATCTAAACGCCAGATCAAAAGTCTATAACGACCATATTGGCTCGAAACGCCAGAACATAAGTCTTTAACGACTGTATCACAAAATTCTTAAATTTTATCTTGGTTCGATCATCTTATGATAGTCTCCAAGCTTTATTTCGACCCAATCTTCCTACGATTAACTCCCGATCCATATGTCTCATTTTGATAAAGATCGCCTTACGATCACCATCGGTTCCTTACGTTTTAAGGCCGTCTTACGATCATCGGATGGAGACCACAAGTATCTTGCGCATTAAAGGTCATCATTCGATCGTCGCAATTTACTTAAACACCATCGACTGGACTCACGATTTTAGCTAACCAAGTCGATTTTCTTAGCAAAAGTGACACGTCTCCGTAGAAACACATTTTACTTTGGTACGAGATCTGAAATTCAAATGGCTTTGAAATTCAAATCTCGGGGGGCTAACTGTTTGGGTAAAAAATCACACCCTCGACCGACTTAGGAAATTCCCTCGACATGACCAAAGGATATCTACCCTCGACTGACAAAGGTAATACCAATTATTGCCATACCCCCGACACACGATAATTGGTTATTAAGAGCCATATTGGGTCAATAGTCATCTTACATCTAATGATCGCACGTCACGTGTCGCACGTCGCACATCGATAGTCTCACGACATTAGTCTTACGTTACTAGTCTTACGTCACTAGTCTTAGGTCGCCAGTTATGTGTCACCAGTTACGACTCGTCGGTCTTACGTCAACAGTCTCTTATCATCGGTCTTATATCGCTTTGGTCCTGCGCCAGCATCATCTTGACATCCTGGTCTTACGACCTAGTCCTATGACATCGTCATCTTGGTCTAACGACTAAATAGGCTTACGACATTTCCATAAGACCATTCTCATATTAAGGTAAGGTCTTAAAAGACATTTGCAACCATGTACATGGTCCTGTATTTTGGCTACGGTCGCATGCCCCATAAGACCGACGTCCTGAACTTAAGACGGTCTTGCGAAAACGCTAACCATTCATGGTCAACAGCCATTTCTTCTATTCATTAATGCAGGTCTACAGGCATTTATGGTACAACGACCAGTAACGGACGAATCATCAATGACATTAAATGGCTCGACAACGGTTACCAAACAAGTCATCAATGGCATTTAAAGCCCGAACAGCGGTTACAAAGACACATTTAAAGACCAGCGGAAAGCTATATAAAGGCTGCTCCACCTTTAAGCAGAGGGACACACACAGAGCTACTGACACATTCTTCTATATTTTTCTCTCAAATAGGAAAGCATTCAAGGACGCAAGTATTGCACGAAGATAGTTCAAACCGCATGACAATAGTTCAGACCGAACGACGACAGCTTATTTCGCACGTTTTACGCACGACACACGACTTTTACGCACGATTAAGTTTACTTTTTCTATAATTGTAACTTATTGTACACAAATCACCTGTAACACAAGGACTTTCGCCCCTGTTTGGCGACCATAGTGCACTATCGACTCTCACAGAGTCGACCGTAGTTTTTTCCCTCGTTTTGGGGTTTTCCGCGTCACCAAATCTCCTGTCTGTTTTACTTTTTCCTCGCGATTACGTTGTTTAGCTTGAGATACGTTTCTTTAGTTGTTAAATGTCCACATCGAACTTAAGTTGTACTTTTGTGCGATTGTTGGCATTAACATCCGGTACCTTATTTATCCGGTAACATAAGCCATCCGGAAACCACTTTCGTCCGGAATCCTCATCTTGTCCGAACACTATCTTCCTATTCGGAAACTGCTGATGTCCGGACACCTTTTGTCCGGATAGTATGGTTTGTCCGGGAAGTTGTGTGTTCCATTGTTATGTCCGGACAAGCCTGTGTTTATCAGTTCAGTACTTGTTTTCTCACTGCCTGTCCTCAATCTGTCTTCGATTGAGCCAATTAATGCAAAGGTACGCGCCGTCACTTGTTCATCTGCCTTGATTACTAACTTAGGTTCTTTTTCAGATATTCCATGGCGGATCAAGAACAACAACAACATCTCGAAGAAAAAATCCTCCCCAAGAGGAATTTATCGATGCAGAAGCTGATAATGCTTTGGTCGACCCTGACCATGGCATTGAATTGGCAGCCAACAATCACCAACTGGACGCCGCTGAGTTCAGACCGCTAGAACAACATCGGGTAATCGTGGACATATTACTTTGTCACCCTCTCCATGAGGCCCTCACTGCCACAGCCGACGTCCCGTTACTTTATGTGTATCAAGTGTGGCTTTCTGCCCAAGTTATTACGGCGGCCAATTCACAGACCATCACGGCGTGTATAGACAACCATCCTTTCTCTATCACACCTGACACACTCCGTCGCCTACTTTCACTTCCAGAGGCAAATGTTGGCGGACATCAACGCTACGACCCCGCGCTCAATGACCAGACCCTATGTGCTTAAGTACGTGCACTCGGTTACAACCGCGCTCTCGATTGACCTACTGCATTCAACTGCAAGTACCTGGCGCCCATCTGGTACACTTTGTTCACAATTCTGAACATGTGCCTTTCATCCAGATGGAAGGGAATAGACCAGTGGACAGGCAATTTTCTGCGTCTATTCCATGCAGTATGCTACAACCGCCACGTCGACATCGCGATGATTTTCTGGCACGAAATGATGCAAGCGATTCGACAAATTGGAGGTTCGAAGAAAAAGAAGTTCCTCCCTTACCCATGATTCCTCTCACTGGCTGTGCGCCAACAAATGAACGCGAATCCGGCAATACTGCGACGCCTTAACCATCCGGTATGCATTCCTTTTCATTTACAATATATGGTGATTCGAAACCCGTCCAACGCCATAGCCATGCCATTACCTGAAGCCCTACTGGCACACGCGGATCCCGCTGCACTGAGTGTAGTTGCTTATAGGTGAGAGTTAGGGAATCCTATGGTCCAGCCAGCGCCGGAGGGACCTCCCCAGGGACATAGAACCGAGGGACGTGAGGGTCCTAGGACCAGAGGAGGAAGGGCCTGGGATGCAGGGGCTCCCGGGCGGGGTGTGATGAGATTTCATGGGAGGGGAACCGGAGCGGGCGGTGCATTGGATACGCATCCCAGGTCTAGCCAACCCCACCAAGCCGATACATCATCTAGACCGATACTTCACCATACCTCCGAGCCTTATATATCTGATCCTCCTTCGCCTACCAGACATGTAGAAGACGTGGAATCTGACTCCACTAAATCCGATACGGATCGTACTATCCGGGCACCCTTAATCCCTACCCGTATCGAACCCAACCCAGACTTTACCGAAGGCATCCCATCCGACTCTCCGCCACCACCTCTAATCCCTATTACTCAACCTAATATGGGAGACACAAGGAGATCCGAGGGAGTATTAGGTGATGAGTTAGACCATGTGAGACGAAGGGAGTTGAGGTCGAAAGCGAACCAAGAAAGATTAAGCCGTAAAGATAAAGAGGCTTCTGAGCGACCCCAAACCAGTGTCACCCGGGTAGCCACATCTGCTATCCCGTCTCATCCGTTCGGATGGGGTATTGAAGAAGTCGTCGTGGACCCAGCGGCGCAATTGCACAACCTCCTCAGCCACTCACCAGTTTCTCAAAAGACGGGTGTTTCAACTTCTCACGGGGATAAAGCACAACTTCTACCGGTCTCTCAATCGGAGAGTACTGGTATTGAAACAAGAGACCAGCCTCCCCCGGTCTCGACTTCTTTGGATGCACTCTTGAGTCTAGAGCCATTTGCTAATATTACTTCTTCGGCTAGGACACAAGATGAGAAAACGAACATCGGTGCTCTTGGTGACCCGATCAGAACCTCTGTAGTGTCTCCGCATCTAAGAGGAACGCGAGGATCAGAGGTAAATCCTACCAAGGCTATACCTGCGCCAACCATGAACGTAGGTGGCCCTGCCTCAAAGGTAGATGCTTCAACGGGTAATCTAAGTGATCCCGAAGTTACTTTACCCGACTTAGTGTCAAAGGGATATCTGGACGGCGCCCAAAAGGCCGTCCGCGAGGCCATGGAGTAGCGCTTCACCGATGAGCTTGATGATAACTTCGTTATCTGATGGGTTTTTTACCCTCCAAATCATACGTTTGTGGCTTGTCTTGAAGCAAGAATTGGCATTTCGGACTAATATTCTGTACAAGTGTTGTGCAGACATACATGGTGTCAATTGGAAGGAAAAATGCTTATTTATACTCCATTTTGACATACCGGGTGAAGGAAGCGTCGAACCAAGTGAACAAGCGAAGAAAAAGAGAACGTTGGATCCATGCTAAAGTGACATGCGAAAGTGACATGTGTCACTCTCGCCGTGTCACTATCGCTCAAAATGTACCGAAAGTTTTCTGAAGTTCAGCGAAAGTGACACAGCGAGAGTGACCATGTCACTCATGCACGTCACTTTAGCCGTCGGGGGCTGATACTATAAAAAGCTGCAGAATCTTAATTTTTAGGGTTATATCGGGATTGCTGGAGGCTAGACTTCTAGGGGAGCTGTTAGAACCGTTTTTGAGAAACAAAGAAGACCTTGCATTGATATTGAAGGTGGAGACTCATTTTGGAGCTACAAATCGGTAGTGTGTATCAATCTTGAGGGAGTTTCTTCATTTCCATAGTATTTGCTGAGAAACAATGTTCTTGGGTGTTGTCATCTTCTTCTCTTTGATGTTATTTGCTACTAGTAACATGAGCTAAACATTTTGAGGTTGGGGGAAGGATGGATTTTGGATTTCTACCGTTAAATATATGAGTATTTCATTTATTTAATCATTACACTTATTGGTTGAAGTTTGTCTTGGTTGCTCTTATAGTTGTGAGATTGGCCTTCTTACTCATCTTTTAGTTGTATTTCCTTTTGAGAAATTGGTTTTACAACTTGTTAAAAGCTAGATAAACCTAGGGTGAGATATTGGATAGAGATATACCAAGTAAACCCTGGTTTTGTGTGTGTGATTCTTATGCTTAATGAGTTGAGTGTTTATGTTTATTGGTTGAGAGACTTTAATATACATTACATGATGCATTCTAGCCATTACTTGAGAGAGAATAGTAAGTACTTTGGGAATTGCTAAAATCAACCTTGTGTATTGATTCATGAGTGTGGTTTAATTTGTTGGTGAAATCTAAATGAAATCTAACCCCTAACCTTTCCTCATCATCTTGGTACCTTCTTTGTGGTGTATGAATCGTTGTTGACTTGCTCTTCTTTGCTTATCTTCACTTCTTGAGATAGTTAGTTAATTAATCAAAACTCAACCCAAATTTTATCAACCGTCCATTTTAGATGTGTGGCTAGCCTTTGTGATACTTAAACTCGTAGTTCCTTGGATCGATACTCGTACTTGGTACGTATTACTTGATTGACACCGTACACTTGCGGTAGATTTGGAGGGTTGCAGAAACCTTCTATCAAGTTTTTGGCGCCGCTGCCGGGGAACTATTTGTAGTGTTAAGATCACTACCGGTTATAGCGCTGCTAGATTGGACACCATTCTTTTATTTAATTATTCTTTGTTGCTCACTATTCTATTGGTTTTTTTTCAGAAACTCTTTCTAGTGTATGCCAAGAAGACGCAACCGCGGAAGAGCGCAAGTGCCTTTAGATACCGAAATCGAACGTACACTTCGACAAAGGAGAAGAGAGCGTGAGCACAACATGGCGGATAATCGACCGCTGAGGGATTTTGCAATCCCCACTTATGATGTGAACCGACAAGGCATCCGCCCACCAAATACGGTGGAAAATTTCGAAATCAAGCCGGCCATCATAAATATGGTTCAACAAGAACAATTTTGCGGGTTACCCTCCGAAGACCCGGTAGCTCACCTCGATAGGTTCACCGAAATTCTTGGCACATTTAAGTTGAACGGGTTAACAAATGAAGTCGTTCGTCTTAAATTGTTTCCATTCACCTTGAGGGATCGAGCCAAGTCGTGGGAAAAGAGTATTCCCGCCGGACAAATCACTACTTGGGATGAATTGGTGAAGGCATTTTTGACAAAATTCTTTCCTCCCGGCCGTACCGCACGGTTGAGAGCGGAGATCACACAGTTCCAGCAGATGGACCAAGAATCACTTTATGATGCTTGGGAAAGGTATAGGGAGCTGCTTCGGAAGTGCCCTCACCATGGTCTCCAATCATGGCTTGTCGTCGAAATGTTCTACAATGCACTCACCCCGCATTACAAGGGTATTGTCGATTCTACGGCGGGAGGTGCACTTATGGCCAGACCTCACGACGACGCATACGCCTTAATCTATGAAATGGCCGATAACAACTATCAATGGCACTCCGAGAGAAGTAACCACTCCCGAAGGCCAATTGGATCAACTTCACAAGATACATCCGAAATCGCGAACTTGAAGGCTCAAGTTACCGGATTAACAAACCAATTGCGGGGTATGTCGGTGAGAGCGGTTGGTACCCTAAAGTGTCAAATTTGTGGTGAACTTCACCAAACCGAAGAATTCCGATTTGTTGCATCCTTGGACGACAACAATGTTGAACAAGTTAATTACATGCAAAATCGCCCAAACCGACAACCCAACGACCCCTTCTCCAAAACATACAATCCGGGTTGGAGGAATCATCCCAACTTTTCTTGGT
Source organism: Saussurea involucrata (assembly GCA_033807775.1). Lineage (NCBI taxonomy): Eukaryota > Viridiplantae > Streptophyta > Magnoliopsida > Asterales > Asteraceae > Saussurea > Saussurea involucrata. The sequence continues at coordinate 1,851,643 of CM066312.1, read as the reverse complement.
CCAACCAAATGAACCAAACGGACCAACAAAGGAGTGACGCGGGTCGGAAACAACAACAACAAGGTCAATCACAACAACAATTTGCTCCATCTCGAAATTTTAGACCTCCCGGTTTCCAAAACCAAGGAAATCAAAACATGAGAGATAACGGGGAGGGATTGTCAAATGAAAAGAAATCGGGTTTGGAGGAAATGATGATGAAATGTTTATCAAAGATGGACACGGTTATGAAAGGTCACGAGCAAAATACCGCCGCCATCAAAGCGGTTGTCGAAGGCAAGGAGCAAAATACGATTGCTATCCGAAACATTGAACGACAACTTAGTCAAATGGCCCATGCACAATCATCAAGAAACCAAGGCGACTTGCCTAGCTAACCCGAGAAAAATCCTCGAGAACAATGCAAGGCCATTACGCTAAGAAGTGGAAAGCCGTTGATCAAGGACCCGACAAGAAATGACATGGGTCTCGAGGAAGAAGAAGTGCCACCCACGCAAGAGCCCGATCTCGTGGAAGTAGAGGTTGAAGATGTTGTGGAAACATCCAAGAAGACACAAGAGACACCATCACCATCCAAACCGGTCGTGAAATCTTACAAGCCACCGATACCATTCCCAAACCGTCTTACGGAATACAAGGACCAACAACAATTTGCTAAGTTCTTGGACGTTTTCAAGAAGTTACAAATCAACATTCCTTTTGCGGATGCTTTAGCTCAAATGCCGTCATATGCCAAGTTCTTGAAGGATATTTTGTCCAATAAAAGGAAGATTGAAGAACACGCTACCGTAGCACTCACCGAAGAGTGTAGTGCCATCATCCAAAACAAACTTCCACCCAAGCTTAAAGATCCAGAGAGTTTTACTATCCCTATTCAAATTGGTGATTTTAAGTTTGGTAAAGCTTTATGTGATTTAGGTGCAAGCATTAACCTTATGCCATTATCTATTTTCAGGAAACTCGGTCTTGGAGAAATCAAATCCACAAGGGTTACTCTACAACTTACGGACCGATCGATAAAGCACCCACACAGAATAATTGAAGATGTCCTAACCAAGGTCGGGAAGTTCTACTTCCCCGTAGACTTTGTGGTCTTGGATATGGAAGAAGACGTCGATGTGCCTCTCATTCTAGGGAGACCGTTCCTAGCAACCGGGGGTGCGTTAATCGATGTCAAAGGGGGTAAATTGACCCTTCGTGTGGGAGATGAGGAAGCGGTCTTCAATGTGTTCAATTGTGCTAGAAGCCAAAGCGACATGAATGCATGCTTTAGTGTGGACGTTGTGGAAGAAGCGGTAAAGGAGGTTTTTGAGCAAGAATCTACCGATAATGAACTCGGTAACGTGTTGACTAATGGTCTCTTTGAAGAAGACGGTGATGAGAGCAAAAGAAAAGAATGTGTAATGCAATTGGGAGCAACACCCTTCCGGAAATTTTCAAGGCACCAACAATTCGAAGACTTGGGGCCTAAAAATGCTAAACCCCAACCGTCGGCGGAAGTGCCTCCGCAACTCGAGCTTAAGCCATTACCCTCTCATTTAGAGTACGCTTACTTAGGGGCAAACTCTACCTTGCCCGTGATCATATCATCACATCTAAGTAAGTTGGAAAAAGAGAAGCTACTAAGAGTGTTAAGGGAGCACTAATCCGCCATCGGGTGGACAATCGCCGACTTGAAGGGGTTAAGCCCTTCCTTTTGCATGCACCGGATCAATATGAAGGATGGGTTTAAGCCATCCATTGAGCATCAAAGGAGGTTAAACCCCAATATGAAAGAAGTGGTACGAAAGGAAGTGATGAAGTTACTTGACGCGCACATTATTTATTCGATTTCCGATAGTCCTTGGACTAGCCCCGTTCAAGTGGTTCCCAAGATAGGTGGGGTAACGGTGGTGAAAAACGACAAGAACGAATTAATTCCAACAAGAACTGTTACCGGTTGGAGAGTGTGCATTAATTATCGCAAACTCAACAACGCCACTAGAAAGGATCATTTTCCTCTACCATTCATCGATAAAATGTTGGAGAGATTGGCCGGGCACGCCTACTATTGTTTCCTTGATGGCTATTCGGGATATAACCAAATCCCAATAGCCCCCGAAGATCAAGAGAAAACAACATTCACCTGCCCATATGGCACTTTTGCCTATCGGCGTATGCCCTTCGGATTATGCAACGCTCCCGCCACATTTCAACGTTGCATGATGGCCATTTTCTCCGACATGATAGAGAAAACAATGGAAATATTCATGGATGACTTCTATATTTTTGGGGATTCTTATGATGTTTGCTTGGAAAATCGCAAATTGGTCCTCAAGAGATGTGAAGAGACCGATTTAGTCTTGAATTGGGAGAAGTGTCACTTCATGGTGACGAAAGGCATTGTATTGGGCATTGAAGTTGACAAGGAAAAAGTTGAAGTGATTGAGAAACTTCCATATCCCACTTCCGTGAAAGGGATCCGTAGCTTCTTGGGTCATGCGGGGTTCTACCGGCGGTTCATCAAGGATTTCTCCAAGATTGCCAAACCCCTCTCCGAGTTGCTATCCAAAGATGCAAAGTTTGACTTCACCGAGAATTGTGAAATAGCGTATGATAGGCTAAAGAAAGAACTTACATCCGCACCGATTCTTACCGCACCGGATTAGACTCTACCTTTCGAAGTCATGTGTGATGCTAGTGACTTGGCCGTGGGGGCTGTTTTGGGCCAACGAAAGGACAAGAAACTCCATGCAATATACTACGCTAGCAAAACCTTGGACGAGGCACAAGTCAATTATGCCACTACGGAAAAGGAATTGCTAGCGGTTGTATTTGCATGTGAAAAATTCAGATCATATCTTGTTGGGTCTAAAGTCATTGTTTACACGGATCATTCCGCACTTAAATATCTTATGTCCAAGAAAGATGCAAAACCTAGACTAATCCGTTGGATTTTACTTTTGCAGGAATTTGATATCGAAATCGTGGATAAGAAAGGCACGGAGAACCTCGTAGCGGACCACCTATCCCGGCTAGAGGGAGTGAAACAAGAGGACGCCATCCCAATCAATGAATCCTTCCCGGATGAGCGATTGTATGCCATTGGGGTAACCGACCCGTGGTACGCGGATGTGGTCAACTTTCTAGCAAGTGGTGTCACTCCTCATGGCCTAAGCTCACATCAAAGACGGAAATTCTTTGCCGATGTGAAGTACTATTTTTGGGAGGAGCCATATCTCTATAAGTATTGTGGGGACGGGATGATTCGGCGTTGTGTGCCCGATGAAGAAAAATCGAATGTACTAAAGCATTGCCACTCGCTCGAGTGTGGCGGTCATTTTAGCACCGATCGCACCGCATCTAAGGTCTTACAATCCGGCTTCTATTGGCCGACCTTGTTCAAAGATGCCCGGAACTTCATAGCTTATTGTGATCGATGCCAAAGAGTCGGAAAGATCTCAAAACGGAACGAAATGCCCATGAATATATTCATGGAGGTAGAGATCTTTGATGTGTGGGGCATCGACTTCATGGGGCCATTCCCGCCATCCTACAAGAACGAGTACATTTTGGTAGCGGTGGATTATGTGTCCAAGTGGGTCGAAGCAATTGCAACCCCCAAGAACGACTCAAAGGTGGTCATCAACTTTCTACGGAAGCATATCTTCTCTCGGTTTGGAGTTCCTAGAGCATTGGTGAGTGACGGAGGTAGCCACTTTTGTAATCGCTATTTGGATGCCGTGCTGAAAAAGTACTCCGTCACACATCGAGTCACTACCCCTTATCACCCCCAAGCTAATGGGCTAGCCGAAGTGTCCAACCGAGAGCTCAAACAAATCTTGGAAAAGACGGTTAGTTCATCTAGAAAAGATTGGTCGGCGAAGCTTGATGATGCACTATGGGCGTACCGTACAGCATTTAAAACGCCCATAGGTATGTCACCGTACCGACTAATCTTCGGGAAATCATGTCATCTACCGGTGGAATTGGAGCACCGCGCTTATTGGGCAATCAAGGCCCTAAATTTTGAGCTCAATGCAGCGGGAAAGAAGCGAACATTGCAACTAAACGAGCTCGAAGAAATCCGTCTAGAGGCATACGAGAATGCACGCATCTACAAGGAGCGGACCAAATGCTTTCATGATAAATTTATCGTGAACCGGCCGTTCTATGAAGGTCAAAAGGTGTTATTGTTCAATTCTCGTCTTCAATTTTTTCCGGGTAAATTGAAGTCACGATGGTCCGGTCCATTCATGGTGGTAAAAGTCCACTCATACGGGGCCATCGAGCTAAAGGGGGATGACGGAGAAGTATTCAAGGTCAACGGTCAAAAAGTGAAGCCGTATCTCGAAGGCGAGTCGATGCAAGTGAAAGACTCGATCCCATTATCCATACCGGCCTGAGAATCGTCAAGGTCGTGCCACGACCCTAAATAAGGCGCTAGGTGGGAGGCAACCCACCAAGGTTAGTCGTATTTTTGTCTATACTTAGCCCGATTTTTGTTTGGCAATGCGTTTTCTCGTGAAAACCAGCCAAAATACCTCATTTTTGGTCCTGTGTCAAAGTAGCAGCAAGTGTGACACACCCTTGAAAAGTCTGGTTTTCGGTACATTTTTGGCGAATATGACACAGCGAGAGTGACATTGGTCACTTTAGCAGGTCACTATCGCATCATCTAAAGAGTGATGGAAATTTGCTCTCGGTACATATTCAGCGAAAGTGACCATGCGAAAGTGACCATGCGAAAGTGACTAAGTCATAATCTCCGTGTCACTCTCGCTAGCCTCCCAAATCCATAGTTTTTTTCGAAACCTGGTAATCGCGGTAAATTTCATGCGAAAGTGACCTAGCAAAAGTGACCAGGGCACTCTCGCCCATCACTTTCGCCGACGGGGTGAGAGGTCTTAAAACCCTAGTTCAGTCATTTGGTCACTCACGCAACACCTCAGTTTAAAGGGCTATTTTTGGGGCGATTTTGACAAGGTTTTTGGATCGATTTTCTTACTTCTTCCTCCAAGATACTCCGATTTTGTTGCAATCCCACCTCAATGTAAGTGTTCTTCATCTCTTTTTCACTTCTCCTCATCTCCATTGTTGAGATTTCAAGGTTTGGTCAAAAGTTCTTCCATGTTCGTATATTTTGTGAAATTGTGTTACATTTTAGGTTTGTAGTTGTTTGCTACTTGTGAATACATTCTTTAACTCTACATTGTTGTTCATTCACACAATTTCACCATGGATTGAAGCTAGGGCACACATTTTGACTTTTATGCTAAAATGATTTACACATTGTGGGTTGGGTTAATTGCTAGTTTAATTGAGCTTGTTGAGCTCTTGCACACTAGTACACTTAAATCCATCTTTTGTTTGAGTATTATCCTCTTGATGTCAAGTTGTGCCAAACATGCATAGTAGTGTTTGAATTGCATATATCTCTCTTGCGTGTTGTGTTAGTGACCTATAATACCCGCTTTGAGCTCTTAAATCTTTGCCATTGTTCTACATTACAATTATCATCTTTGGCTTGCTTCTTATGTGGGTTAACCTTGGTTATTGATGATATGACATTGTGATCGCATTATGTACCGTTTTAAGTCGTATCATGCAATGTTTCGTGTCGAGTAATTGTTTTGTGCCCAATTAGGGGATTTTTGACTTTGATAGCATGTTTTTAAGGTAATCTAAGTTATGATGCTTAATGTTGGGATATGTATGTCTTGGAGGCATAATTTACCTCTTTGCTCTTGTGGTTGAATTTTGCGCGCAAGGATAGACCATTAAGATACTACATGCATTTCTTACTTTGATTGATCATCATGACTCCGTGCACGTATTTCAACATGCTACCTTGTTAATTATCCATTTTTTTTATAAACCTTTACTCGTGGCTTAGCTATCCAAGTTTCCTTGCAGATATCCACACCATGGTACGGAGCGCGCTTCTTGAGAGCCAGTGACAAAGGTTGCGTGATGAACAGGAGGAGGATGAGTTGGAGAACCTGGCTAGCTCCCGAAATAGCGCATATCAAACTCGGCTGGATCAAACTGCCAGGCGTGGGTTCATCGTTGAAAGGGGGATCAACGTCACGGGACTTCAAACGACAACTATCCCGGCCACCATTGATGGGAGACATTAGGCTCATTTAACTCATACCCGCGCACCATACCATCTGGGTCTAATGCGTGAGTTCTATGCATCAATGGTCTTGGCTGTATTTCGAAGCATGGGGCGTGTTTGGGTACAAGGGGTACAAGTGGAGATCACCGCCACTGCCATCAATGACTACCTCCAAACCCGGACACCTCCCAACGAGGACTACAACGAAGGATACCCCGTTGCTGCCGATTACTACCCGGAGCTTAGTGTGATGGCTGCTGCACTTCGCCATGACCAGTCGAATGAGTGGGTACCTGGAACGACCGACCTATGCCATGGCGATCTCTTGCCCGATGTGGCTTTTTGGGCGGTATTCATATCACATAGCATCATTGCATCCACTCATCGCACCAAGGTCACTATCGAGAACGCAAGATTGCTGCACGCCATCCAGAGCGACGTGCCCATTGATGTTAGGCATTTTATTGTTCAGAGCATCTTCAAAACCGGGAGCAGTCCCAGTTGCCTTCTCGGTTTTCCTTGCCTTATCACTCATTTCTGTAGGAGGGCAGGGATTGCAGCAGCCTCCGTATAGGCGGAACTTGTGGCACCCCCGGCGGATGTGTGCAAAAAGACGTACAATCTTTTCTGTACACGCCAGGGATTGCCTAACATTTCGTCCGGACGTCGCTACCGAAATAGGGGAAGCCATGGAGCTGTTGTTCAGGAGGAGGAGCCACAGGTTCAGGATGCCGACCCACCACGCCCACCACGCCCACCACGCCAGCCACGACAACAAGCACCACCACCAGCTGATATTCTTGCGGTGATTCAGGAGGTGCGGACCACGCAGCTAGCCCACGGGGCAATTTTAGAGCGAGTTGCCGACTTTATTGCAACACCGCCCTCTAGTCCGCCACGCTCTGAGCCGTCACCCACTACCACGTCGCCCCCTCGCCAGAGCAGATCCACCAGCATCTTAAGTTCTTTCTACGTGCAAAAACGTTGGCGTAATAGAGGTGCCGACACATCTTCCTCGCGGCAGCCCTAGGGTGAAATACGACAGCTCGGTTTGTTTCCTTTTTCACTTTTGCGCGCTTTCATTTCCATTTGTATGTCAACCTTTTATATCTCAATGTGATGGTCAAAATTCCACGAACACTACTTTTAAACTATTTGTGCACATTGGGGACAATGTGTCTCAAAGGTTTGGAGTTGTTGTTTTTGTTTCTTTTCTTTGTGGGTCGATGTGTATGAACCTTTATTTTGATCGTTAACAAGTGCTGTGGGTATAATGTTGAATTAATCGGAATGAATATATATGCTCGAAGTTATTATTTAGGCTAATTGGAAAAAAACTTTCATTGACATGTAGTATCTATGTTGAGGCATTCTTGTGGAGGGATAAAGTAGTTGTACATACTAATTGTGGACATTAGTGGAGACCACCCTAGTGAGACTTTGAGCCTTAATGCCATCAATTCTGAGTGATGTTCTATTTGTGTTCACCATCCTATACACGTCTGAATTCTTTCAATTTGATAGTGATCTCATTTTTCCTTGCATTGAGTAGTAAAGGTTATCTTCTAATTTAACATGTCTATTACTTGTGAATTATGTGTACCTTGGGAAATGATATCGGGCTATGTGTGCAAATTCTTTGGTCTATCATCTTTATACTCTTTCTCTTATCCCCTTGTTGATGTGTGATTCCCTTAGCCACTTTGCAGCCGCTACTAAACCCAAAGACTTTGATCTATCCGGATACACTAACCTACCCGTAGTCTAAGTGCATCAGGGAGTGAGAAATGCAAACAATAGCGCCAAAATAGCTGGGAATGATCGTTGAAGCATGAAGGGTAGTAAAAAAAAAGAATAAAACTTGCATCTGCTATAAGCAAGTCTCTGTACAGGTATGATAGTCGAAATTCTGCATTACATGCATTGATGAAAATTGTGCGTTCCAAAGAAAGGAAGACGAAAAAGGAAGATCTACTATTAGTTTTGATGCACTTAGGACTAATTGTACTTTACCATTCTTCCTATTCCACTACCTTAAACCATTTCTTACCCTTTAAGCCCCGATTGATCTTTTGGAAAGCATAATTTGTGAGTAATGCATGTTTAAATTTTATCTTATTACTCAATTCCTTTCATGAGATCTTATTTGACTACTACGTGTTTCTATACTATCACATGCGGATGATCTTGTGAATTTTTGTATATCAACTCCCCCGAATGTATTTGTGATGTGTGTGAACCTAGGATTCAAGAGTAAGAGAGCATCTCGTGAGGCTAGGGTCGAAGCGAAATCCTCCACTAGTTGCGTGCATGATGAAATTGATCAAAACGAGCATTCGCTTGATAATAGTCTCATGTCAACGATAGTTTTATCTAAACTCGGTTAATCAAGAAGCTAGGTAGTGTAGGTTGGTTCTTATTAATTTCATATTAGTCTTGCTGCGCTTTTGATGATTAAAATGTTTGTTCATATTATCCCCTTTCGAAACCCCATCACTTTAGATGATTGCCTGTTTTATCATTATCATATTGTCTTACGCCAATTTTTGCTTGAGGACAAGCAAAAGCTAGGTTTGGAGTTGTTGATAACTTTGTTATCTGACGGGTTTTTACCCTCCAAATCATACGTTTGGGGCTTGTCTTGAAGCAAGAATTGGCATTTCGGACTAATATTTTGTGCAAGTGTTGTGCAGACATACATGGTGTCAATTGGAAGGAAAAATGCTTATTTATACTCCATTTTGACATACCGGGTGAAGGAAGCGTCGAACCAAGTGAACAAGCGAAGAAAAAGAGAACGTTGGATCCATGCTAAAGTGACATGCGAAAGTGACATGTGTCACTCTCGCCGTGTCACTATCGCTCAAAATGTACCGAAAGTTTTCTGAAGTTCAGCGAAAGTGACACAGCGAGAGTGACCATGTCACTCATGCACGTCACTTTAGCCGTCGGGGGCTGATACTATAAAAAGCTGCAGAATCTTAATTTTTAGGGTTATCTCGGGATTGCTGGAGGCTAGACTTCTAGGGGAGCTGTTAGAACCGTTTTTGAGAAACAAAGAAGACCTTGCATTGATATTGAAGGTGGAGACTCATTTTGGAGCTACAAATCGGTAGTGTGTATCAATCTTGAGGGAGTTTCTTCATTTCCATAGTATTTGTTGAGAAACAATGTTCTTGGGTGTTGTCATCTTCTTCTCTTTGATGTTATTTGCTACTAGTAACATGAGCTAAACATTTTGAGGTTGGGGGAAGGATGGATTTTGGATTTCTACCGTTAAATATATGAGTATTGCATTTATTTAATCATTACACTTATTGATTGAAGTTTGTCTTGCTTGCTCTTATAGTTGTGAGATTGGCCTTCTTACTCATCTTTTAGTTGTATTTCCTTTTGAGAAATTGGTTTTACAACTTGTTAAAAGCTAGATAAACCTAGGGTGAGATATTGGATAGGGATATACCAAGTAAACCCTAGTTTTGTGTGTGTGATTCTTATGCTTAATGAGTTGAGTGTTTATGTTAATTGGTTGAGAGACTTTAATATACATTACATGATGCATTCTAGCTATTACTTGAGACAGAATAGTAAGTACTTTGGGAATTGCTAAATTCAACCTTGTGTATTGATTCATGAGTGTGTTTTAATTATTTGTTGGTGAAATCTAAATGAAATCTAACCCCTAACCTTTCCTCATCATCTTGGTACCTTCTTTGTGGTGTATGAATCGTTGTTGACTTGCTCTTCTTTGCTTATCTTCACTTCTTGAGATAGTTAGTTCATTAATCAAAACTCAACCAAAATTGTATCAACCGTCCATTTTAGATGTGTGGCTAGCCTTTGTGATACTTAAACTCGTAGTTCCTTGGATCGATACTCGTACTTGGTACGTATTACTTGATTGACACCGTACACTTGCGGTAGATTTGGAGGGTTGCATAAACCTTCTATCACTCGACAAACTGAAGACTCTAATAAAAGGTAAAGAGAAGATGGTCGAACCTGAAACTGCATCGACACCACCACCGACTCCCATTCAGCCAAATCTTTCGGTGGACACCCTGAAAACCATGCTTCTAGCTCAACTGCTCCAGCAATCCGAAACCGACGCCTCTACCGAAGCAGACCTGATCTCCATTCTGAAATCACAGGTCACTGCTCCTTCGTCATCAATTACAACTAGATTGGACCAGCTTGACACGACTCTCAAGGACGTTCAACAAGCGCTCAAAACGCTTTCCGAGAGAGTCGCCTCCGTCGAAGACACTTGCAAGAGTCAAGCTGGCGGACTCAAGAGAAGGCACGATAGGATGATCCTGATCACCGTGAGGGGGAGAACAAGCGACAAAGATTAGCTGAGTTCGTCCCAATCATACCCGAAACTACTGTGGTTCAACAGGAACCCTCAACTACGGCAACTACAACTGAAGCTGCACCCGAAACCGAGTTGCCTTTATCCGAGATGGTACATGATATGGACATCTCTGACGACGAAGACCTGACAGTTGAAAAGCCTAAGGGAACATCACAGGAATTGGTCAACTTTGATACATCAGATGGGTCAACAATCAATCTTATTGACCCAAACACCGAGACCGACCCAGAGACCGAAGATGCATGGTATGAAAAATTCGCCAGTGCCGTAAATCTCCAGGTAAATCTGGTCTTTCCAACTGATGAAGACGACAATGTAGACTACGACTAGTTTCTGCTTCAAAATTTGTATGGTACACCCGTTCACTCAGCTCAAGCCGCTGAAACTTCTGCAAGACCCGAATCTACAACTGCTGATATTCCGACATCTCCTCAACAATAACCGACAACTTCTGATCTTCCTCCTCCTCAACAGCAACAGATCCGATGGGAGAAGATCACAATATTTATTCCTCACCTGGAGGAATCCTGGAAACGGCTGTTCGTCCACAGGTTACGCCCTATCGAGCCTACTTTTTGCATTGGTATTTACAGTTCCAACCCTGAATACCAAAGCCAGTACATAAACGCAATGAAGCGGTGTCTGCCAGTTAGCCAAGTCCAAACAAAGCACCAGATCACCGAAGTGCTCAAAATCCAATCAGGTAGAATTCTGAAGGTTATGTTTCCCATTTTCACTGTCCGACGCGAAGACGGAAATGAATGGATATTTTCCGAAGCTGACTTCAAGAATCTTCGACCGTTCGACTTCTATGCTATCCTGAAAGACCTCCGTACCAGAACTATCCGACCGCTTCAAGTAACCAAAGCGCTCGAAGTTGTTCGTCGATTCCTAGTCCGTACCATCATGATGTCCTATCTCACGGACTTCCAAATGGCAATCGAGAACAGAGCAAAGAAGGTAAACCTGATAAAGCCGAATTTGAAAGCGCCCGAACTGAAGATGTATCCCGAGAACGCACTGCTTCTGGAACCAGAATTTGGGATTGTCTACTTCAACGAACATAAAGAAAAGAGATTTATGCGCTTCAGTCAGGTAGACAGATTCTGCGATGGCACGCTCTTCAAAGTTCAAGATGCTCTTCGGAAAATCATCACCCACGAGTCAGAAAATCAAAGGCTTTCGTATGTCCCCAATCCGAATGAAACTACTGCTTGGAAAGCCTTAGAAGTGGTTGAAGAACGCATCGACTATCACCGCGCCATCCTAATGTTCGAGGTACACTTTGCGCTGCGGAAAAGATATGTCACGAACTGGCGCCAACTCGAACTTCAATTCAAAGGGGGGGATTGTTAGGGTCAATTTATGTTGAATAGAAGTTCATGGGCTGAATTGTATTTGTTTAATTTGAGCCTAGTTAGTGCACGGGTCGTGGGCTTGTTAACCACGGGCCCGCCATATATAATGTTTGTTTAGCCTTTGTTTTTAGGCCAGTTGTTCATTTTGCTTTCCGAAACTCATTGTAAACTCTCTCAAATTGAAAGCTAATTGGATGACTAGTTGAAATCTTAACATACTGTTATTATCTATTGATTTCATATTGTTCGTTGCACGGATCTGGAACTCACATTTCTATCTGTCACTAATGTGGGATCTCAAACTCAACCAAAATTCACCAATACCCCAATACTCTATTTTCTTGATGGCAACTGAATACCACTTGGTTTTTCTTTTAGTATATATATATATATATATATATATCAATCTTTTATAATAAGATTTATTTTGCATAAATAGGGTCATCTAAATAAGATAACTCATGACACAACCCCCATGAGTTGACACAATGACATCCTATCATTCTTTTTCATACATACCACTATACTCCAATATTCTATCTCTCACCAATGTGGGATATCTCAAACTCAACCAAAAATCACCAATACCCCAATACTCTATTCTCATGATGCCACCTTAATACCTTATGGTTCTTCTTTTAACATATATATATATATATATATATATATATATATATAAATATATATATATATATATATATAGAGAGAGAGAGAGAGAGAGAGAGACCCACTATTTTATAAACTTTTTTTTTCGTGTAAACTTTGGATTTCATAAGTTTTTTGGTGAAATTGTTTCGTGAAATTGTTTATTTTGATGAAATTGTTTCAGATATTTGTGTTTTTTATGTAGTTTCATATATTTTTTTCATTCCTATGAAACTGTTTCATATATTTTATCAGTTTGATAAAACTTTGTCGTTTTTACATAAATAACACAAATATATGAAACAATTTCATCATGAAACGAATGATATGGAACACTTTCATCAAAATAAACAATTTCATCAAGAAAACCTATGAAATTCAAAGTTTACAAAGTTTACACACATTTAGAGGTTTACAATTTATTATTCCTCTCTCTCTCTCTCTCTCTATATATATATATATATATATATATATATATATATATATATATATATATATATAGGGATGGGTTCACGTGAGACCAACATGTTTTCGTGAGACCACAAAATAATACTAAAACTTCACAACGATTCATTGTGAATGTATGAAAAACAACGAACCTTCACAACAAAATGTAATACCCCGGGTAAATCCATTAGTTAAAAATCTAATTCCGTTAAGTTTATTTAACATTAAAGTTTCTAATTAGGGAAAGTTTGGATAAGTTTATAAGTTAAGGGTGTTTTGGGTCATTGTTGAATAGTTTAAGGGCTAAAAGGTAAATAGGGTTAGATATTATCTCTTTAGACTTCAGATATTTTCATTATTCAGATTCAAGTGTGTGTTTGTGTGTGTGTTGAGAGAATAGGGAGAAAAAGGAAGAAAGCTAGGTTAAGGCATCATTTGGTGAGTTTGGAAGAGATTACAGGTATGTTTCCTTTACAATTTATGTTTGTAATGGTTGGTAAATGGGTTCTGTCGGATTAGAATCAATAGAATCGAACTGGTATGAATTTCAGTCGGATTTCTGGGTAAAAAGTACCAAACCGACAGAGGTGTCCGGATGATATGAATGTGTCCGGATAGTTCTGTTGGGTGGTGTCCGGGTAAGTTGTTGATAGAGTCCGGACGATTTGATTGATGGTTTCCGGATGATTTAGAGTCCGGATGGCATCCGGATTCCTCGTGTTGTCCGGATTAGTCTTGCTGTCCGGATTACTGAGGTTGTCCGGAAAAGTCGTGTTGTCCGGAAAAGGTGTTTTTGTCCGGGTTGTTTGGGTTGTCCGGATAACTTGGCTGTTTGGGTAATTTTGAGGATAAAAGTTATGTAGATGTATCTAGAGTCCATAACCTGCTAGTAAGTCTTATACATAAGTTGGTAAGAGATATTTGTATGTAAATGGTTTCAGATTCTGAGAATTTTGGATAAAGGATCGGATAGCTCGGAGAAAGGTTTGGAAGCATATTGTAAGCATTCAGGTGAGTTTTGCTTTAAACGTTTTCAACTGGAATACATATATGTGTTTATATATGTATGTGAGTATGTGTATATATATATGAGATGATTATGTGGTAGGAATATGTTTATGTGTATATAAATGACAATATGATGTAATGAGGTATATATTGTATTTATATAGGCTTTGCACTATACGAGTGCACGTGTTGCCGGGTTCCGGTGAGCGGACCGGTGTGTTGCCGGGTTCCGGTGAGCGGACCGGTGTATTGCCGGGTTCCGGCGTGCGGACCGGTGATGTGTCGTAGTTGTTGTACGGCGTTGATTTATTAGTTGGCTTGCTACCAACTAATATGGCCGTTTGTGGAGGAATAAGGTGAATGAGATGTACACGATGCACGAGTCTGGATTGGTATTTAAATACGTGTGGTATGTTTATATTTTACGAAAGGATTACCAAAGGTTTATCTAAACTATTTTGATACAAAGGATTTACATAAAAGGTTTTATAATGATTTTGGAAAGGACCGGGATTAACTCACTAGACCCGTTTGGTCTAACCCTCATTTTGTTTTCAAAAATATGTTTTCCAGGTTAAGGATCGGCAGGAGAGGATGAAGTGTAGGAAGCATTTGATGGATGTTGATTAGGAAGCTTATATATATTTTGTAATGTCAAGACTATTGAGACCGTACTTGGTTTGTGATGTATCTTTTATTATGAATGTAATGAGGTTATGCGTTGTATGTTATTTGTTGTATGTTTGGGAAACCGGGTCGTTACAAATGGTATCAGAGCCCTAGTTTAAGAGATTTAGGTATTTGGATTTATACCTAGACTTAAACTGCATGTGAAGTAGGATGTCCTTATTATTTTAGAACCTTGGGATGTTAAGTATAAAAAGGTAGAAGGAACATCATGTAAGGTATGTTCAAATTACACTTAGCCAGTGTAAGCGGGAACTTACAAGTACATGTTGAACCGGAATATCTTGTTATATTGGGTATGTGCTTACGTGTATATTAACCTTGTTGAAATCAACAGAGCGGCAAGTCGAACTCGACGTATGGATAGAGATGAAGACAGGTATATTTCTATAAACTTTATACATGAAAAAGTGTTATCTGACTTCGGTGCAAACCGATTCTGTTGTGTTTTCAATTTTATTATTTGTGTTAGAAAAATATTTGATAATTGTGTTAGAGATATAGAAGGGTGTGTTTAATTATTGTTGTTCTAATCTGTTAGTGTGGAGTGTGATGGCTTGAGTGTAAAGAATAATAGCGGTATGTAGAACGTGATGAATTGTGTGTGGAAGGTAACGATAGTGCGTAAAGTCTTGACCTAGTCATGAAGGCGACAGTTTAGTATGTTGTGTAGATTATACTTAATATGATTGTTGACGCTATCAAGAAAGGTATTGTTTAAATGTGTGGGGTAATGTGGATAAGATGGTGGCAATTTATAATTAGTGAATGTGCGAGGTGTAGTAGTAATGAATTTCGTGAGATTAAGTGGTGGATTTGTGAGGATATGGAGTGAGTATAAGTGGAAACCTCTGCTCGGAATTTTGTTTGTAAGTTGTGTGAAGGTGTCAAAAGTATGTGGGGAGAGGTATGGATGTCTAGGCGGTGTGTAGTAGTGTTATTCAAGAATAAGAGAATGGAGTGGCAGTAGATGGTTAGCTAAAGAATAGAGTATTACCGTTTGAGAAATGGAAAATGTGAAGTTATTTTGAGCATTGAGTATGATTTCGGATTGACTCGATTAAGCTTCTGATAAGAGGTATGGTGAAGTTGTTAGTAAAGTATAGTAGTTGTTGAAATTAGGTGCGTGCAATTGGTTTGGAGGCGAAAGAAAGATAGCTTATAGGATCTGTTAAGAGTGAGTACTTTCTAGTGTGCTATCCTTGGAGAAAACGTGTTTTATGTTGAGAAGAGAATGGGAGGAAGTAGTCGAATGTAATGATCAGAGTGAAGGACCATTGGATAGGACATGATAGTAGTTACCATAGTTTATTGCTTAACCGAATTCCGGGACGGAATTCTTTTAAGGGGGAGATAATGTAATACCCCGGGTAAATCCGTTAGTTAAAAATCTAATTACGTTAAGTTTATTTAACTTTAAAGTTTCTAATTAGGGAAAGTTTGGATAAGTTTATAAGTTAAGGGTGTTTTGGGTCATTGTTGAATAGTTTAAGGGCTAAAAGGTAAATAGGGTTAGATATTATCTCTTTAGACTTCAGATATTTTCATTATTCAGATTCAAGTGTGTGTTTGTGTGTGTGTTGAGAGAATAGGGAGAAAAAGGAAGAAAGCTAGGTTAAGGCATCATTTGGTGAGTTTGGAAGAGATTACAGGTATGTTTCCTTTACAATTTATGTTTGTAATGGTTGGTAAATGGGTTCTGTCGGATTAGAATCAATAGAATCGAACTGGTATGAATTTCAGTCGGATTTCTGGGTAAAAAGTACCAAACCGACAGAGGTGTCCGGATGATATGAATGTGTCTGGATAGTTCTGTTGGGTGGTGTCCGGGTAAGTTGTTGATAGAGTCCGGACGATTTGATTGATGGTTTCCGGATGATTTAGAGTCCGGATGGCATCCGGATTCCTCGTGTTGTCCGGATTAGTCTTGCTGTCCGGATTACTGAGGTTGTCCGGAAAAGTCGTGTTGTCCGGAAAAGGTGTTTTTGTCCGGGTTGTTTGGGTTGTCCGGATAACTTGGCTGTTTGGGTAATTTTGAGGATAAAAGTTATGTAGATGTATCTAGAGTCCATAACCTGCTAGTAAGTCTTATACATAAGTTGGTAAGGAGATATTTGTATGTAAATGGTTTCAGATTCTGAGAATTTTGTATAAAGGATCGGATAGCTCGGAGAAAGGTTTGGAAGCATATTGTAAGCATTCAGGTGAGTTTTGCTTTAAACGTTTTCAACTGGAATACATATATGTGTTTATATATGTATGTGAGTATGTGTATATATATATGAGATGATTATGTGGTAGGAATATGTTTATGTGTATATAAATGATAATATGATGTAATGAGGTATATATTGTATTTATATAAGCTTTGCACTACACGAGTGCACGTGTTGCCGGGTTCCGGTGAGCGGACCGGTGTGTTGCCGGGTTCCGGTGAGCGGACCGGTGTATTGCCGGGTTCCGGCGTGCGGACCGGTGATGTGTCGTAGTTGTTGTACGGCGTTGATTTATTAGTTGGATTGCTACCAACTAATATGGCCATTTGTGGAGGAATAAGGTGAATGAGATGTACACGATGCACGAGTCTGGATTGGTATTTAAATACGTGTGGTATGTTTATATTTTACGAAAGGATTACCAAAGGTTTATCTAAACTATTTTGATACAAAGGATTTACATAAAAGGTTTTATAATGATTTTGGAAAGGACCAGGATTAACTCACTAGACCCGTTTGGTCTAACCCTCATTTTGTTTTCAAAAATATGTTTTCCAGGTTAAGGATCGGCAGGAGAGGATGAAGTGTAGGAAGCATTTGATGGATGTTGATTAGGAAGCTTATATATATTTTGTAATGTCAAGACTATTGAGACCGTACTTGGTTTGTGATGTATCTTTTATTATGAATGTAATGAGGTTATGCGTTGTATGTTATTTGTTGTATGTTTGGGAAACCGGGTCGTTACAAATGGTATCAGAGCCCTAGTTTAAGAGATTTAGGTATTTGGATTTATACCTAGACTTAAACTGCATGTGAAGTAGGATGTCCTTATTATTTTAGAACCTTGGGATGTTAAGTATAAAAAGGTAGAAGGAACATCATGTAAGGTATGTTCAAATTACACTTGGCCAGTGTAAGCGGGAACTTACAAGTACATGTTGAACCGGAATATCTTGTTATATTGGGTATGTGCTTACGTGTATATTAACCTTGTTGAAATCAACAGAGCGGCAAGTCGAACTCGACGTATGGATAGAGATGAAGACAGGTATATTTCTATAAACTTTATACATGATAAAGTGTTATCTGACTTCGGTGCAAACCGATTCTGTTGTGTTTTCAATTTTATTATTTGTGTTAGAAAAATATTTGATAATTGTGTTAGAGATATAGAAGGGTGTGTTTAATTATTGTTGTTCTAATCTGTTAGTGTGGAGTGTGATGGCTTGAGTGTAAATAATAATAGCGGTATGTAGAACGTGATGAATTGTGTGTGGAAGGTAACGATAGTGCGTAAAGTCTTGACCTAGTCATGAAGGCGACAGTTTAGTATGTTGTGTAGATTATACTTAATATGATTGTTGACGCTATCAAGAAAGGTATTGTTTAAATGTGTGGGGTAATGTGGATAAGATGGTGGTAATTTATAATTAGTGAATGTGCGAGGTGTAGTAGTAATGAATTTCGTGAGATTAAGTGGTGGATTTGTGAGGATATGGAGTGAGTATAAGTGGAAACCTCTGCTCGGAATTTTGTTTGTAAGTTGTGTGAAGGTGTCAAAAGTATGTGGGGAGAGGTATGGATGTCTAGGCGGTGTGTAGTAGTGTTATTCAAGAATAAGAGAATGGAGTGGCAGTAGATGGTTAGCTAAAGAATAGAGTATTACCGTTTGAGAAATGGAAAATGTGAAGTTATTTGAGCATTGAGTATGATTTCGGATTGACTCGATTAAGCTTCTGATAAGAGGTATGGTGAAGTTGTTAGTAAAGTATAGTAGTTGTTGATATTAGGTGCGTGCAATTGGTTTGGAGGCGAAAGAAAGATAGCTTATAGGATCTGTTAAGAGTGAGTACTTTCTAGTGTGCTATCCTTGGAGAAAACGTGTTTTATGTTGAGAAGAGAATGGGAGGAAGTAGTCGAATGTAATGATCAGAGTGAAGGACCATTGGATAGGACATGATAGTAGTTACCATCGTTTATTGCTTAACCGAATTTCGGGACGGAATTCTTTTAAGGGGGAGATAATGTAATACCCCGGGTAAATCCGTTAGTTAAAAATCTAATTCCGTTAAGTTTATTTAACTTTAAAGTTTCTAATTAGGGAAAGTTTGGATAAGTTTATAAGTTAAGGGTGTTTTGGGTCATTGTTGAATAGTTTAAGGGCTAAAAGGTAAATAGGGTTAGATATTATCTCTTTAGACTTCAGATATTTTCATTATTCAGATTCAAGTGTGTGTTTGTGTGTGTGTTGAGAGAATAGGGAGAAAAAGGAAGAAAGCTAGGTTAAGGCATCATTTGGTGAGTTTGGAAGAGATTACAGGTATGTTTCCTTTACAATTTATGTTTGTAATGGTTGCTAAATGGGTTCTGTCGGATTAGAATCAATAGAATCGAACTGGTATGAATTTCAGTCGGATTTCTGGGTAAAAAGTACCAAACCGACAGAGGTGTCCGGATGATATGAATGTGTCCGGATAGTTCTGTTGGGTGGTGTCCGGGTAAGTTGTTGATAGAGTCCGGACGATTTGATTGATGGTTTCCGGATGATTTAGAGTCCGGATGGCATCCGGATTCCTCGTGTTGTCCGGATTAGTCTTGCTGTCCGGATTACTGAGGTTGTCCGGAAAAGTCGTGTTGTCCGGAAAAGGTGTTTTTGTCCGGGTTGTTTGGGTTGTCCGGATAACTTGGCTGTTTGGGTAATTTTGAGGATAAAAGTTATGTAGATGTATCTAGAGTCCATAACCTGCTAGTAAGTCTTATACATAAGTTGGTAAGGAGATATTTGTATGTAAATGGTTTCAGATTCTGAGAATTTTGTATAAAGGATCGGATAGCTCGGAGAAAGGTTTGGAAGCATATTGTAAGCATTCAGGTGAGTTTTGCTTTAAACGTTTTCAACTGGAATACATATACGTGTTTATATATGTATGTGAGTATGTGTATATATATATGAGATGATTATGTGGTAGGAATATGTTTATGTGTATATAAATGACAATATGATGTAATGAGGTATATATTGTATTTATATAAGCTTTGCACTACACGAGTGCACGTGTTGCCGGGTTCCGGTGAGCGGACCGGTGTGTTGCCGGGTTCCGGTGAGCGGACCGATGTATTGCCGGGTTCCGGCGTGCGGACCGGTGATGTGTCGTAGTTGTTGTACGGCGTTGATTTATTAGTTGGCTTGCTACCAACTAATATGGCCATTTGTGGAGGAATAAGGTGAATGAGATGTACACGATGCACGAGTCTAGATTGGTATTTAAATACGTGTGGTATGTTTATATTTTACGAAAGGATTACCAAAGGTTTATCTAAACTATTTTGATACAAAGGATTTACATAAAAGGTTTTATAATAATTTTGGAAAGGACCGGGATTAACTCACTAGACCCGTTTGGTCTAACCCTCATTTTGTTTTCAAAAATATGTTTTCCAGGTTAAGGATCGGCAGGAGAGGATGAAGTGTACGAAGCATTTGATGGATGTTGATTAGGAAGCTTATATATATTTTGTAATGTCAAGACTATTAAGACCGTACTTGGTTTGTGATGTATCTTTTATTATGAATGTAATGAGGTTATGCGTTGTATGTTATTTGTTGTATGTTTGGGAAACCGGGTCGTTACAAATGGTATCAGAGCCCTAGTTTAAGAGATTTAGGTATTTGGATTTATACCTAGACTTAAACTGCATGTGAAGTAGGATGTCCTTATTATTTTAGAACCTTGGGATGTTAAGTATAAAAAGGTAGAAGGAACATCATGTAAGGTATGTTCAAATTACACCTGGCTAGTGTAAGCGGGAACTTACAAGTACATGTTAAACCGGAATATCTTGTTATATTGGGTATGTGCTTACGTGTATATTAACCTTGTTGAAATCAACAGAGCGGCAAGTCGAACTCGACGTATGGATAGAGATGAAGACAGGTATATTTCTATAAACTTTATACATGATAAAGTGTTATCTGACTTCGGTGCAAACCGATTCTGTTGTGTTTTCAATTTTATTATTTGTGTTAGAAAAATATTTGATAATTGTGTTAGAGATATAGAAGGGTGTGTTTAATTATTGTTGTTCTAATCTGTTAGTGTGGAGTGTGATGGCTTGAGTGTAAAGAATAATAGCGGTATGTAGAACGTGATGAATTGTGTGTGGAAGGTAACGATAGTGCGTAAAGTCTTGACCTAGTCATGAAGGCGACAGTTTAGTATGTTGTGTAGATTATACTTAATATGATTGTTGACGCTATCAAGAAAGGTATTGTTTAAATGTGTGGGGTAATGTGGATAAGATGGTGGCAATTTATAATTAGTGAATGTGCGAGGTGTAGTAGTAATGAATTTCGTGAGATTAAGTGGTGGATTTGTGAGGATATGGAGTGAGTATAAGTGGAAACCACTGCTCGGAATTTTGTTTGTAAGTTGTGTGAAGGTGTCAAAAGTATGTGGGGAGAGGTATGGATGTCTAGGCGGTGTGTAGTAGTGTTATTCAAGAATAAGAGAATGGAGTGGCAGTAGATGGTTAGCTAAAGAATAGAGTATTACCGTTTGAGAAATGGAAAATGTGAAGTTATTTTGAGCATTGAGTATGATTTCGGATTGACTCGATTAAGCTTCTGATAAGAGGTATGGTGAAGTTGTTAGTAAAGTATAGTAGTTGTTGAAATTAGGTGCGTGCAATTGGTTTGGAGGCGAAAGAAAGATAGCTTATAGGATCTGTTAAGAGTGAGTACTTTCTAGTGTGCTATCCTTGGAGAAAACGTGTTTTATGTTGAGAAGAGAATGGGAGGAAGTAGTCGAATGTAATGATCAGAGTGAAGGACCATTGGATAGGACATGATAGTAGTTACCATTGTTTATTGCTTAACCGAATTCCGGGACGGAATTCTTTTAAGGGGGAGATAATGTAATACCCCGGGTAAATCCGTTAGTTAAAAATCTAATTCCGTTAAGTTTATTTAACTTTAAAGTTTCTAATTAGGGAAAGTTTGGATAAGTTTATAAGTTAAGGGTGTTTTGGGTCATTGTTGAATAGTTTAAGGGCTAAAAGGTAAATAGGGTTAGATATTATCTCTTTAGACTTCAGATATTTTCATTATTCAGATTCAAGTGTGTGTTTGTGTGTGTGTTGAGAGAATAGGGAGAAAAAGGAAGAAAGCTAGGTTAAGGCATCATTTGGTGAGTTTGGAAGAGATTACAGGTATGTTTCCTTTACAATTTATGTTTGTAATGGTTGGTAAATGGGTTCTGTCGGATTAGAATCAATAGAATCGAACTGGTATGAATTTCAGTCGGATTTCTGGGTAAAAAGTACCAAACCGACAGAGGTGTCCGGATGATATGAATGTGTCCGGATAGTTCTGTTGGGTGGTGTCCGGGTAAGTTGTTGATAGAGTCCGGACGATTTGATTGATGGTTTCCGGATGATTTAGAGTCCGGATGGCATCCGGATTCCTCGTGTTGTCCGGATTAGTCTTGCTGTCCGGATTACTGAGGTTGTCCGGAAAAGTCGTGTTGTCCGGATAAGGTGTTTTTGTCCGGGTTGTTTGGGTTGTCCGGATAACTTGGCTGTTTAGGTAATTTTGAGGATAAAAGTTATGTAGATGTATCTAGAGTCCATAACCTGCTAGTAAGTCTTATACATAAGTTGGTAAGGAGATATTTGTATGTAAATGGTTTCAGATTCTGAGAATTTTGGATAAAGGATCGGATAGCTCGGAGAAAGGTTTGGAAGGATATTGTAAGCATTCAGGTGAGTTTTGCTTTAAACGTTTTCAACTGGAATACATATCTGTGTTTATATATGTATGTGAGTATGTGTATATATATATGAGATGATTATGTGGTAGGAATATGTTTATGTGTATATAAATGACAATATGATGTAATGAGGTATATATTGTATTTATATAAGCTTTGCACTACACGAGTGCACGTGTTGCCGGGTTCCGGTGAGCGGACCGGTGTGTTGCCGGGTTCCGGTGAGCGGACCGGTGTATTGCCGGGTTCCGGCGTGCGGACCGGTGATGTGTCGTAGTTGTTGTACGGCGTTGATTTATTAGTTGGCTTGCTACCAACTAATATGGCCATTTGTGGAGGAATAAGGTGAATGAGATGTACACGATGCACGAGTCTGGATTGGTATTTAAATACGTGTGGTATGTTTATATTTTACGAAAGGATTACCAAAGGTTTATCTAAACTATTTTGATACAAAGGATTTACATAAAAGGTTTTATAATGATTTTGGAAAGGACCGGGATTAACTCACTAGACCCGTTTGGTCTAACCCTCATTTTGTTTTCAAAATTATGTTTTCCATGTTAAGGATCGGCAGGAGAGGATGAAGTGTAGGAAGCATTTGATGGATGTTGATTAGGAAGCTTATATATATTTTGTAATGTCAAGACTATTGAGACCGTACTTGGTTTGTGATGTATCTTTTATTATGAATGTAATGAGGTTATGCGTTGTATGTTATTTGTTGTATGTTTGGGAAACCGGGTCGTTACACAAAACACTGTGAAGGTTTACCTTTACAATCTTTTGCTGTGAAGGTTTAGTGTTATTTTTGTGGTCTCACGAGTCTTACGGAAATAGTTTGGTCTCACATGATCTCAGGTCTATATATATATAGGGTTAAATCATGTGAGAACCAAAAATAGGTTGAGAACCGTGGGAACCGATCTAAGCCGTCATTTGGTTTTGATCTTATGGTTTTAAAAACATAAAAATTCGTTCATAGGTTCTCACGGTTCTCAACCTATTTTTGCCTATAATAATGTTCATAGATTAAAATCAATTAACGGCTTAGATTGGTTTTCACTGTTCTCAATATATTTTAGGTACTCATTTGATTATCATCCGATATATATATATATATATATATATATATATATATATATATATATATATATATATATATATATATATACTAGCGGTGTACCCACGCAATGCGACGGGTGTGTAACAAGAACGCAAAGAAAAGTTGGTTTTTACCAAATAAAATGTGTAGTTGGTTATCTAATCAACAATGAGAATACATAAAAGATAAATTGATGTTATGTTTCTTAGTTTGAAAAACATTATAGCAAAACTTGTTTAAATGCCATCTTTAGTTAGATTTTTCCTTAGTTTATAAATATTCTAACGGTACGATATACCATTAATTAATATAAAGAATAACAATACACATAAATATAGATAGCTAAATACATCCTGGTACCATGTTTCGTAATTAAATTAGATGACAAGCAACCACTAAGAAAGTGTAGGATCCCAGATACAACAAGTAACAATAATATTAGCAATATATTGAATGATTGAGAGTTTACAAGATAAGATTGAAGAACGCTCTCTTTCAAAATGAAGCTCTCTCTTTCAATGCGTATGAAACTAGAAATTAGAGGCTGGGAGATTTTAGAGGCTTAACCTAAAATCTAACAAAGATACACATTAAGTATTAAGGATTTATGGCCTAAGCCCATTAGCAACTAAAGCCCACATATTTAATTTGGGCTTTTACAATTTAACCAAGTAATCTTGAATACAATATAAAATAAAAGCTAACAATCTCCCCCTTTGTATTCAAGATTAAATATAGCCCGATCTTCCACAAGGTCAGTTGCTTCAATTCCTTCTTTGACTCCCCCTTGATCGTTGCATACTCCTCCTTGATCTTTGCGTACTCCCCCTTGACTGTTGCATTACTTTTCTGGTCTCAGTTATCTCTCAAACGATCAGAGAACAATTTGATGTGCGGATGCTTATATAACCAGTTTGAGTAGTAACCGATAGTAGATAAACAGCTAGGAGATGAAGAGTAGCAAATACATTCTGCTCATGAGAATCCACATTAAAGAATAAGTAACCAGGGGTAATCATCTAACATAGAAGCACAATAGCAACTCTTATCACAACAATTTATAAAAACATTGTGTGGCCTATGCTCAGAGTTGGCAATGATGAAGCTCTGACAGGACTTCCAGTTATCATTGAAGTAAATTAAAAAATAAACTTCTCAAACTGTTCTTGGCAATATCACATAGATAAGCATGTGGAATCACAAAGATTCGTGATAGTGTGTGGAAGAAAATAGAATATTATCTATTAAGCTCAAAAGTGTGTAAACTGTTTGGACATAACAGGTTTCCACAGACTCAATGTGCATGAGTGAAGTGTGAAGGTGGGGCAACTTTCCTTCTTTTCAATATCCAATCTTTCAAAGAAAGATCAGATAGCATATGTGTTGCTTCCCCGTGAAAAAGTGAAGAAGTTCCTTGTGGAGAAGGAAGTGAGTAGCTGGTGGGGTTAAGACAAGAGTTGGCATGGGCTCACTGCCTGTTTCAATGACAATCACCTAAAATTTGTGATAAATCAGAAATGTGGTTTGCCCGGCTCAGAAAAGAGATGGTGCAGAGTTATATAATTCTTTTGACTCTGTTCTCACACCCTCTTTCTTTTAAAATTTTACCTCTTAAGCACAATGAGAAAAACTCATATAGTTATCTCCCCCACTCTTTGATGTAGACCCTTCACCTCTCAAACACTCAAGGTTTACTTCTTTGGTAGGAAACACAGGTTTAAGTGATCCATAGAAGTTCTATAAAGCTCACACATTGATCCCATGAAATTGTTGTCCTAGAGGTTGGATTGTTCCACACACTGACTACTTGTAGTCTCAGAAAAGCATTTAAAATCCAACTTCTATATTTAAAAAAGCATTTTGGCATCTAGAAGTGGTTTGACCATTTGAAAGAGGTTTTATCATTTTAAAGATGGCCATTCTCTAGAAATGATGAAAGGTTTAGAGATTTTACCTTTGCATGAATACGGTCAGATTGGCATTCTCCCCCTTAAATTGAGCAATAAATCTCATTTAGGCTCAATTGGTAATCAGATATCTTGTAAGAATCAAAAAGTGTTGGTAATCATCTTTGATGATTCCACATTTCTTAGGAATATCCAGAAGCACAGTTAATTCAAATTAAAAGGAAACATGGTGCTGGGGGTTAGAGATTAGAAATACCAGTCAAAGTCTGATCTGTTGAGGTACTGGTCCTACACTGATGTGTGTAGAAACAAAATTCTGATCTAACTATGGCAATAGAGAGAGTGAAGCGATGCTTTCGATCCAGCAAGTATCTACTGACTTTGACACAGATTCTGACAATTAAGCACACTAATTCAGACCAAACTCAAAACATGAAAAAGTTTCATCTTTGTCTTACGAGTTCAACGCAACTGGATTCATGCGAATCCGAGCACCGAGTAAAAAGTTGTACGCGTGTTTCTGAAACAGCGCAAATCTGTCAGAAAAAAAACTTCGGGCTTCTGGCTTATTGCTCACAGAGGCTCTGTACATCAGTACAGAGGCTCTGGTCAGCCTCACAGAGGCTCTGTCATCTACCTCTGATAATTCTCTATAAACACCATCTCTGAATCATGTGCATCCTCTGTGGGTGCATAGAGCTTTCTCTTGACAGCCTATAGAGGCTCTGTGCTCATCCATAGAGGCTCTGTGTGGGCTCTGGATATCACACTTTGGAAACAACTCTGAATAGCTTCTGCCCATTCACAGCATCTTTTCAGAGAGTTCTAGACATACTGTGAACCACCTCTGATGGGCACACAATTGCAGCTTAACAATAGCTTAATCTAACATTCTGCACTTTTACAACCTTCTTTGGTGCACAGAGCTTCCATGGACAACCTCTGAGCATTCTGGACGTAGATCTTAACACAACAACTACTGAATATCTGCACATTTAATTGTTACATCTGCACTTTTTTGGACAACAACTTATTCATTAAGCGTTGTATCAGCAACAAGTTCTGATGCAATATCTAAACATGGACAGACTTTGCACGAGCACAGAAGCTCTGTGAAGCCTTGCAGAGGCTCTGTGAAGCCTTGGCTCTGATGTTTCTGATTGAGCTTTGCATCTCGAATATCATAAACAGCAGAAACAATCAACGATTTAGCAGGTCTGCATGTTTTTTATAGGCTGAGTGTGCATTCTGTATAAGCTCTTTGATTAAGCTCATCATCTCTAATTAAGCTTTGCAATAGGGCAGATTCTGTGATTAAGCTTTGTACGTGTATAGAGCCCTTGATTAGTTGGACGTCCTTTGGACAATCTTGCAGAGGCTCTGCACGTCCTTACAGAAGCTCTGTGGTTAACCTCTGCATATACACCTATGGATTGCTCTTTGAGAGCTTCTGGACAGTTGTAGTTAAGCTATGTGATCCAACTGTTTTTGTGTACAAGTGAACGCAATAGTTTCTAGACAGCAGCAAATATCGAACATGATACAGCAGCAGCAGCTTAATCTGGTGAGCAACAAAAATTAAGTTGTGCAAAATTTTTGCTTCTTTAACAGCTTCTGTGAAGCATCTGGTTCAAGTTTTGCGCGTATTCTGTTCCAAAATTCTGCATGCTCTGCAGAGGACAACAACTTAATCAAGCTCTGCTGGAAAGCAGCTTAATGATTAAGCTTTACATGATCTCTGGACTGTTTACAGAAGCTCTGTAGATAACTTCTGTTAAGCTTTGTGTGTGCCTCTGCACATCAAAAACTCTGAAGCTCTGCACTTGAAATCTCGATGGAAAGCGAAGAAACGGTCTGCACAACAGTCTTCTGCACAGTATGCATTCTGCTCAACAGCTTCTGCGCACTTGTGGACTGCTTATGTACATGCATATCCTCATAAAGTTCTTAATAACTGTGCTCAACTTGTTTTGATCTCTTTTATGATGTGCTCTGATAAGGAGTATTTTGTTCTTCACTTAGCTGAGCAACACCATCCTCGACCTCTGCTGCCAACAGATTAGTGAAATGCCGGTGGACTCTATGGTTAACTGCTTCTGTAGATAACACTATCAATCTGTCCTTGTGATGTATCACTAAACCTCTGTGATTTTCTTATCAATATAGGCACCAACTTCAGCACGATAACAACTGCGATGTAATCAACAGAAGCAAGTTCTGTTGCACTTAGGATCTGTACTTTTTCATGATTTTGGCTCTGTTGGAGCAAAGCATTTGATCATAACAGCAGTGATTCCTGCTCATTTTCGATAACATCATGCAGAAGTAATCTCTCTGCACAGATTAAACACACAACAGCTTCTTGACAAGATTTTGCAAACATTCTTTTCTCTATCTGCTGTGCAATATCTCTAGTCGTGTCAATTTCAGCTTAGAACATCAATTTCTGGACGAAATTCTGCACGTCTGATCCATACATCAGCAATGTTTCTCGACAGAGACCTTAACACAGCAGCTTTCCGATGTCTGCTGCACAAAACAACAACTTAATTCTTTGTACATCACTGTTTAAGCTCTGGACAACACCCTTTCTACTGCACATTTCAAACAACAACAAGTTGTGACTTCATGGTAGCAGTAGCAACTATTAACAGCAGCAGCAGCAGCTGTGCTTAACAGCAGCAGTGATTAACAGCAGCTGTGCTTAACAGCAGCATCGATTAACAGCAGATGTGCTTAACAGCAGCAACAGCAACTGTGTTTAACAGCAGCAACAACAACAGTTCTCTTGATGTTTTGAACTCAGATCTTGTTTTGATTGAAACAACAGCTAAAACAGATTAACAGTTCAAGGTTTGTGTGCACATTAAGCACTGCAGGTCTATATGGCTTATTTGTGACCTGCACAAATGAATTGTTATAGAAACATTAAATTTGTCATTACAATAGCAAACAACAGATAAAATCGTTTAACAGCAAAAAGCAGTAAACAAATCATTTTACAACTTGGGTTTTGCGATTTTTGAACTTTCAGAACTTCAAATGACCATAACTTGCTCAAAAATCAGAATTTTGCAATGAACTTCAAAGAGAAACTAAGAGAGAGAGAGAGAGATAGGTGAGTGACAGAGAGAGAGAAAGAGGGAGCAAGAAAGAGAGATAGAGAGAGAAAAATGGAGAGGGAAAGAGAGAGAGATAGAGAGGGAGAGAGAGAGAGAGAGCGAGAGAGAGAAAGAGAGTGACATAGAGAGAATGAAATATATATACAAGAAAGAGAGAGAGAGAGAGAGAGATAGGGAAAGAGTTAGAGAGAGAGAGAGAGAGTGAGAGAAAGAGAGGGAAAGAATGAGAGAGAGATAGCGAGAGTGAGAGAGAGAGAGAGAGAGAGTTGCAGAAAGAGAAAGAGAGTGACAAAGAGAGTGAAATATATTTGCAAGAGAGAGAGTGAAAAAGAGATAGGGAAAGAGAGAGAGAGAGAGAGAGAGAGAGAGAGGGAGAGAGAGGGAGTGAGGGGGAGAGAGAGAGAGAGATAGAGGGAAAGTGAAAGAGAGAGAGAGAGAGAGAGAGATAGTAAGAGAAAGAGAGTGTCTGAGTGAGAGAGAGAAATATATATGCCAAGAGAGAGAGATAGAGAAAGAAATAGATAGAGAGAGAAAGAAAGAGAGAGAGGGGGGGATAGAGAGAGATAGAGATAGCGAGGGAAAGAGTGTGAGAGATAAATGTATATACCAAGAAAGAAAGAGAGAGAAAGAGAGAGAGAGAGAGAGAGAGAGAGAGAGAGAGTGTGTGTGTGTGTGTGTGTGTGTGTGTGTGTGAGAGAGAGAGAGAGAGAGAGAGAGAGAGAGAAATGTATGCCAAGCGAGAGAGAGAGAAATATACATGGCAAGCGAGAGAGAGAGAGAGAGAGAGAGGGAGAGTGAGATACAGAGAGAGAATATATATATATATATATATATATATATATATATATATATATATATATATATATATATATATATGCCAACAAAGAAAGAGATAGAGAGAGATATATAGAGAAGGGGGAGAGAGAGAGGGGGAGAGAGAGAAAGAAAATGAGAGAGAAGGAAGGAGAGAGAGGGGGACAAAGAGAAATAGAGAAAGATAGAAAGAGAAAGATAAATAGAGAGAGAGAGAAAGAGAAAGTGAGAGAGGGAGAGAAAGAGGGAGAGAGAAAGATAGCGAGAGTGACAGAGAGAAAGAGAGTGACAGAGAGAGTGAAATATATATGCAAGTGTGTGTGTGTGTGTGTGAGAGAGGGAAAGAGTGAGAGAGAGAGAGAGAGTATGAGTGAGTGAGAGAGAGATAGAGAGAGAGAAAATATATATGCCAATAAAGAGATAAAGAGAGAGAGATTGAGAGAGAGAGAGAGGGGGGAGAGTGAGAGAGGGAGATAGAGAGAGAGAGAGAGAGAGAGAAATAGAGAGGGAAAGAGTGTGTGTGTGTGTGTGTGAGAGAGAGAGAGAGAGAGAGAGAGAGAGAGAGAGAGAGAGAAATATATATGACAAGAAAGAGAGAGACAGAGAGAGAGAGACTAAGAGAGAGTGAGATATATATATATATATATATATATATATATATATATATATATAGAGAGAGAGAGAGAGAGAGAGAGAGAGAGAGTGAGTGTGTGTGTGTGTGAGAGAGAATTAGAGAGAGGGAGAGGAGAGATAAATGTATGTCAAGGGAGAGAGAGAGAGTGGGGGAGAGTGAGATAGAGAGAGAGTGAAAGAGAGAGAGGGAAGAAAGAGAAAGAAAAGGAGAGAGAGAAGGAGAGAGAGAGAGATAGAGAAAGAGAAAGAAAGGGAAAGAGTGAGAGAGAGAGATAGATAGATAGATAGATTGAGAAAGAGAAATAGAGAGAGAGAGAGAGAGAGAGAAAAGGGAGAGAGTGAAAGAGAGAGAGAGAGAGAGTAAGAAATATATATGCCAAGAAACAGAGTGAGAGAGAGAGAGAGAAATAAAGAAGGAAAGAATGGGTGAGAAAGAGAGAGAGAGAGAGAGAGAGGGAGAGAAAGGGATAGAGAGAGAGAGAGAGTGAGTGAAATATATAGATAGGGAAAGAGAGAGCGATTGTGTGAGAGGAAGAGTAAGAGAGAGCGAGAGAGAGAAAGTATGTGTGTGTGTATGAGAGGGAGAGATTGAGAGAGAGCGAGAGAGAGAGAGAGAAAGTGAGAGAGAGAGTGTGAGTGAGTCAGAGAGAGAGATAGAGAAAATATATATGCCAATAAAGAGAGAGAGATGGCGAGAGAGAGAGAGAGAAAGAGAGAGGAAAAGAGAGAGAGAGGGAGAAAGAGAAAGAGAGGGAGATAGAGAGAGAGAAAGAGAGAGAGACAGGGAGTAATAGAGAGGGAAAGAGTGTGTGTGTGAGAGAGAGAGAGAAATATATATGCCAAGAAAGAGAGAGACAGGGAAAGAGTGAGAGAGAGAGAGAGATAGAGAGACAGGGAAAGAGACAGAGATATATACATATAGAGAGAGAGAGTGAGTGTGTGTGTTAGAGAGAGAGAGAGAGAGTTAGAGAGATAGGAGAGATAAATGTATGTCAAGAGAGAGAGAGAGAAGTATATATGGCAAGCGAGATAGAGAGAGGGGGGAGAGTGAGATAGAGAGAGAGAGAGAGAGAGGGGAGAGAGAGAAAGAAAAGGAGAGAGAGAGAGAGGTTGAGAGAGAGATAGAGAAAGAGAAAGAAAGGGAAAGAGTGAGAGAGAGATAGATAGAGAAAGAGAAATAGAGAGAGTGAGAGAAAGGGAGAGAGTGAAAGAGAGAGAGAGAGAGTAAGAAATATATATGCCAAGAAAGAGAAAGAGAGAGAGAGAGAGAGATAAAGGGATATATATATATATATAGAGAGAGAGAGAGAGAAATAGAGAGAAATAAAGAGAAATCGAGAGGGAAAGAGTGAGAGAGATAGAGAAATAGAAAGAGAGAGAGGGAAATAGAGAGGGAAAAAGTGTGTGTGTGTGAGAGAGAAATATATATGCTAAGAAAAAGAGAGAGAGAGAGAGAGAGAGAGAGAGAGAAAAAAAATCTATATAACAAGAAAGAAAGAAAGAAAGAGAGAGAGAGAGAGAGAGAGAGAGGAAGATATATATATATATATATATATATATATATATATATATATATATATATATATATAGAGTATGAGAGAAAGAGAGAGAGAAATATATATGCCAAGAGAGAGAGAGAAATATTTATGTCAAGCGAGAGAGAGAGAGAGAGAAAAATATATATTTGCCAAGAAAGAAAAAGAGAGAGAGGGGGGAGAGAGAAAGAGAGAGAAAAAAGGAGAGAGGGGGGAGAGAGAAATATATAGAGAGAAAGAGTGAGAGAGAGAGAGAAAGAGAAACTAAGAGAGAGAGAGATAAGTGAGTGAGAGAGAGAGAGAGAGAGAGAAAGAGGGAGCGAGAAAGAGTGTTGGTCCCGAAGGCCTATACAAGTTTGTAGAAGGGGGGGGGGGGGGGGTTGAATACAAACACACAAATTTACTTTTCTAAATTGTTTATTGATAAATCATTAACAATTTACAGCTTGTTGCGGAAACAAGATTAAGGATAAACCTAAATCTAAACAAGTTGGAACACTAAGGTTTCTTGCACTAAGAAAGATAAGGAAATTACTAATAACAACCTATCTTGAGATAAGAGATTTGAACTTGTCCAGAGTTAGCAAGTTACTTCAAATGAAGTGAGTTCATCTCTATATATACTGCATGCATTTAATGCAAGTCAGTATACACTTTACACGTGTCGTCAGCAGATTGGTTGCATGTCATTGACCTTTGTTGACAACCTTAGTAGCCGCATGGAATGAACAGTGTAGTATCAGAGTGGTTATACGATTTCAGACAGTCGGAGGTTCTTTTCTGACAATACGTACGGAGTCGTGCATAGGAGGTTAAGACAAAAGTATTTTGTACGAGGAACTTCATGATCAGCTTTCGTTGATTCAGAGCATTATCATTTCTATTCAGAGAATGATAAAGTTCAGCGATAGATGAAGTCTTGTACTTGATACTTCACGTTGAGTGGACAAATCTGAGTCTGCATCAGTTCATTAGGAGACTTGTCGCTGGTTCTTGAGCTTGATCTTCGACTTCACCGTAGAACCTATGTTGACGTGAAACTTGTCTTCAGGGATCATAAGTAAACAACTAACTTATCAGCGATCACCATAATGACTGAACAGACTCAGAGCATTAATGGTGAACAGTGTTCGCTGAATGTTTTATCTAAAGGGCGAGAGTTCCTATCAGCAGTACTGTACGATCTTAGTACTTATCAGCGATAGTGAAACTCTGATACATATTGTTTACTTACAATTTTCACTAAGTATATAAGATAGGGTCATTATCAAATCACTGAGGGTTTGGATCAACAATCTCCCCCTATTTGATTATGACATAGCAACAAAGAAAATTGATATTTAATGAAAGCATAAGGATAAAAAGAACTCATAAAATATTTGTCCCTTTTACTGTTTTCAGGGATCTATTCTGTACTGATGGAGTAAAGTACTTTCGCTGAAATCTTTCTTTAAAACTTTGAATCAGGTTACAAAGGAAATGGAAAGATTACAAGTACGAGCGAAAAAAATTACAAGTACAAAAGAATAACTGATACAATAGAGAAAAGGGCGATCATATCAGTTTGTAAAGGGTTCTTCCTTAATGAGAAGTTCATCAAGGGTCATTGATGTGGTGGGAATCATCCAGTCAGGAACAGTTACGCCTTGTTTTCTTTTGATCAGCGCTTCTTCAAAAATCAAGGGTTTCAGATGTCGTGCCTGAGGGTCATTCCTGAAGTCACACCAGTATATAAGATTTTTCAGCTGTTCGATGGGAGTGATGTGAAGTTCAGAGATGCGTTGAAAACGCTTTCCACCATCGTAGTCAAAGAAAAATATCCTGTAGGGTTCGCTTATGACTTTGCCAGGGATGAAAGTCTCACCAATAGGAAGAGATGTGTCAAGCATGGAAAGATCAGGATCAGGACCAAGGACTTCAGCACGTGAAAAACCAATACCTATTTCATTTCGTATGATAGGACCATCATTTAAAGATTTAGATTTCTTCTTCTTCTTTGCTGAGGTATTTCTTTTCTGACTTTCGAGAGGAGGAGGAGGAGGAATATCCACACAGGAGTAGACTAAGTCGATTTGTTTGTTGATCAGCTTTTCAACATGTTCCTTGTACTTCGACTAAGACTTCTGGATGGCTAACCTGATCTCCAACCATTCAGATAGACCGTACTTCGTTATGGCTTCAGCATAGAATTTTTCGTACTTCTTATCTTCTCTGAATATCTCGACTTCAGCGATTGAAACAAGGGTTGTTCTTCCAGAGATGAATACCTTGTTGATTCTGGCAGGAGAGAATCTGTAGTTGACCTTTTCTTTGCACCAGGCTAAAGTGGACTGAGACACAGTTGTCTTTTCTTCAGTTATCTTCTTGGCGTCTTCCCATAGCTGACGTTGAACTTCAATTGGAGCTCTTTTCAGCTTGGGGTCTTTCACTGATCGTTGAGAAAGCTGGACGGCATATTCTCTATCTTTTTCTTCAGCTTCTCTTCTTTCAGTGAGTAGTCGTTCAGCTCTGAGGTGATCCTTGTATTCCTTTTCAGAGATTTTGAACTTTGGAGGAATGGAAGGAAGTTGATCACGCCTCAGAATTATTCGTTGATCTTCGAACTGCTTTATTGTTTCCTATCTTCTTTTCTGATCCTCTTCACTCAGCTTTTGAGGAGCTGAGGAAGGTCTGCGTGTGTGCGAGAGTGGCAGTTCTTCAGGTTCATCAGTCTCAGAGATCAAATCCAAGATTGGGATTATGTCTTCAGCAGCAGCTGGTATTATTTTTGGTGAATTCGCAGTTGTGGAACCTTCAGCGATATCCTCAAACAGGGGAGAGGACTAGCTGAAACACAGCGATCTTTCGAGTAAGAACATGGGTAGAATCAGAGAAAAGAAAATTGGTTTAACTGTATAGGCTTGGGTAGTAGAACTGATAGTGTATAGACAGAGGACGGATGGAGTAAGAGATTTTTAGTGTACCTGACAAACCGGCTTTTCAAGTAAGATCGTCAGATTGTCATCTTCAGCGACGCTTTTGCCTTTGCCTTTCTCAGCTCCAGAGGCTGAGGGCTTTGATTTGGTCCGCTCCCCTGTTGGTTCATTTATGGTTTGACAATGAAGGAATCATCATCATCGTCGTCGTCACCTTCATTCTTTGAAGAAGATGATGGTTCGTCATCAGATAGATCGATGTCTTCTTCGTCTTCAGCTTCAGATTTGGATTCCTCAGCTTTGTCTTCGAGTTGCTCCCCCTCAGATACAGAGGCGAGCTTCTCGGTTTCCTCAGGGTTTTCACCTCCCTGAGGTCCAGCGGTGGTTTCTTCAGCTGTCTTCTCTCTCTCTTCAGCAAGAGTGAGGTCTTGAGTCTTCTCCTCCTTGATAGATTCATCAAGGAGAAGGTCTTTATAGTTCTTCTTCTCCCCCCCCCTTCTTCATGATGAATGGGGGAGGAATGCGTCGACTCAGCAGCTGTGGTAGGCTCTCTGTCTTCTTGGCCAGAGAAACCTATACAACCTTCAATCTTTGCTAATCTGTCTTCTAGGTCAGAAATATCAGGACTGATCTTCAAAAGAACATCGCGATCAGCGTTGGTGAAGCTCTCGGGTGCAGGAGTAGGAGCAGGGGCAGGAGCATTCGCTTTGTTCAGTAGTTGCTCCATCATAACCTTCATCGAACCAACGTCAGTCTTTACAGAGCTTAAGTCAGTCGTCAGAGAGTTCATATTTGTCTTTACAACAGACATATCTCCTTCGAGTGTTCCAACCGATGTCTTCAGTGTTGTTACTTTGCTGGACATGGATGAAACCGAAGTTTTGATGGAGAGGTAGTCTGTGTAGATGTCAGCGAGCACCTTGGCGAAGTCGTTGAGGCTTTTGTCAACCTTCTCCAAATCCTCTTTGGAGGCTTTATCTTCCACCACTTTCGTCATCTTTGAAAGGTTCTCTCCAGCGTTTGTTACAGCTGTACAGTTGTCGGAAATAGTGGTGGTAAGACCTGTCAGCGTTGTCTCCACGTTCTTCAGGGAATCGTTGAGATCTCCCAAATTAGGACCTGTAACAAATAAGTACTTATGAACAGAGGAAAGCTCAGAAGTGTGGGGTTCAGTTACAGTGTTTATGGGTTGGTGTATACCTGCAGGAGGATTGATGAATTCGTCGAAATCACGATGTCCTGTATAGAGTTCCATGTCGTCAGCGAGGGTACGGGGACGCATGGTTAGATCTGCAGGTCCTGTCGTCATTATTCCCTGAGAAGCATCAGCTTTGGCTTCTGGAAGAATGATGGCATCTCCAGTGAACTTTGCAGGAGTGTCCAAGAAATGTGACGGAGAAGCGATGGTTGAGAATATGGGTTGGGTACGAAGTTCAGCATTGGATCTGCTGAGAATCTCTTCTGCAGTCTTTGGAGAGACTGAAGTAGGTTGGGTAGGTTCCAAGTTAGTAACCTCAGCGTTAAGAGACGCTGAAGTTTGGATGGAATGGATGGCTTGTACAGGTGTGGCAGAGCATACCACAGAACTTTCCTTCAGCTCTTGAAGATGAGCTGAGGAGTCTTCAGCATGAGATTGCTGGGGTTGCTCCTTTGTTTTCTTGATCCTTTTAGAATCAAGTTGGGTTGAGGATTGTTTCCTTTTTCTTGAAGGAGTGGATTTTGTGGCCTGGGTATCAGCGATGGGTATTGTCGCTGAAGTAGCCACAGAAATAGAAGAAGTAGAGTTAAGAAGAGTTAGAAGGGTAGAAAGACGTACCTCGTTTTCCACCGGTTTGAAGTCGAGTACCTTAGGGCCAACCTGAGAGAACTTCAGGTCACCCTCTTGTGGGTAGGTGTCCTTCAGGCCTGTCTGGAAGACGGCACTGATAAATCGGGGGTATGGAACCCATGGAGGTCTGTCAGCGGCAGAGTCTATCTTTTGTACTAGGTCATCATAGATGATTGATGCCCAGTCAACGTGTAGACCTTTCAGCAAAGCGTATCCCATTGCTTGCTGAGGTTGAGCGGCTTGGTCAGAGGAGCCGGTCTTAGCAGTCATGCAACTGATTAAATGAGCGAAGATGAAGTTCATCTCGCTGGGCATTTTCGATTTCTTCATTAGGGTCAGCTTCTTCTCGGGCTTCTTGTCTCTCCCGGTTTCCCATATGTAACCCATTGCATCAAAAAATGAAATAATGGCTTCCATGTCAGCGGCTCTTTTGTGGTCAGGGAAGGGAACCAAAGGTTTTTCTTTTGTGGCTAAGGGAAGTTTCAGGGATTTACGAATAATGGTAGGGGTGATTTTGAACGTGCCATACTCTGTATCACAGAGAATACAGTCAATTGTTTTCGAGGGATCTTTGGCGGATGGTAACTGAGAGTGTGTTGCAGAGTACCAGAACTGGTGTAACACTCGTAAATTTCGGATAAGTACAACTTCGATTCGGTAGGGAATCGATCTTTTAAGAAAAAGATGGAAAATAGGATTTGGAGTTAAATCCTAGTTTTTATTGTTTGGCTGGATGGGTAATTGGATTACGAGTCCAACGGTTCTTTCCGGAGTGAAAACGGAGCTAAAACGAGGAAGTTATGGCCAAAACGAGTTTTGGTACACATTGAGCTATTGTGCCCAGCGATTGTGACACTGTCACAATCGTCGTGTCACAATCGCCCAAGTGGTACCGAGAGTTGTAGGGATTGAGCTATTGTGCCCTGGCGATAGTGACACTGTCATAATAGCCGTGTCACTATAGCCTAAGTTGTACCGAGAGTTGGGAGGGCACGGGCGATTGTGCCCTGGCGATAGTGACACTGTCACTATCGCCGTGTCACTATAGCCGACGGGTTCCAAGGTGTTTTAAACCCCTTTTCTTCTTTCTTCTTCCCCATTTCACTTATCTTTCTTAACTCTCTCAACTCTTTCTCTTTCTCTCAGTCGATTTATGTTAGATCTGAGTTTTGTCAATAAACCAAGTGTTGAAGATCTGACAAGAAGGCTCAGATGTTCTGAGAAGAAGAGTCAGAGTTCTGAGAAAGAGTCAGAAGATCTGAGAAGCGTTATCAGAAGAATGTTCAGAAGTTCTGAACAACATGTTCAGAACTTATAACTAGATATTTGCCTAAGTATTTAGTTAACTAATTAGGACACGTGTATTGTGCCTATTAGTCTTTCATATTTGTACTGTAGCTTTAACATTTCCTTTGCAGTATAAATAGAATAGTTAGCACTACATTGCTAACTGATTTTCCCGTATATCTTTGTATTCATTCTCTGTAATCTTTGAGATTCTCTTTCTCTTAGATCTGTAATTCTGTTCATCATTGAATACAATTGGGCTTGATCATACAACTTATCAATTACTACTTTCTATATTGATTGTAAGATAAGATCCTGTACTTTCAATTGGTATCAGATCCAATCAACAAACAAATTCGTTCAAGATTGTGATCGCGAAGATCGATTGATCAATTTCTTGTAGATTTCTTGATTCGTTCAAAAATCGATTCCGCTGCTAGGGCTAGTTCTTGAATTCTTGGGAATTCTTGAATTACCTGTTACTTTTCGATCAAGAAACTCAAATTTGTCTCTCTGTTGAATTTTCTTACAATCATGTCTTCTAAAGAATATCTAGCCATGGGATCTGAAACCAAACCGCCTGTTCTTATACCAGAAGAGTATCAGCAATGGAAAATTCGTATGATCCAATTCCTAGACAACATAGATGAAAATCTTTTTATCTCTATTCGAGAAGGTCCAATTGAAGTGTATATCGATGTTGCTGCAACTCCTGCCACAGAGACTACTCCAGAAATTCCAGCTACAAGAGTGAAGAAAAGTTTTTCCCAGTATACAGCTGAACAGAAAAGCAGATATGCTATAGACAAAAGAGCAATTACTTTGATGACTTTGGCTGTCCCAAATGAGGTTCTTAACAGGATTGACAGTGGATCATCTGCTAAAGAAATGTGGGACGAATTGGAAAGACAGATGTTAGGAACTGTGAGATCTATTCAGGCAAAGTTAAATCAAAGCATAAATGCTTATGAAAGGTTCAAGGCAAAAGAGTCAGAAAGTTTGACACAGACATACAGTAAATTTTGTACTATTCTAAATGATTTGAGAAGAAATGGACTGAAGAAAACGAAGTCAGAAATAAATTACAAATTTCTGAACAGTCTAAATTCAGAATGGTCATCATTTGCTATAAGTCTACAAATGAACAAGGATATGTGTGAAGAAGACTTAAATGATCTGTTCTGTGTTCTTAATCAACATGAAGACTCTGTCAAGTTAGTTGTGGAAGAGAAGAAAAATGTTGCTGATCAGTTAGCATTTTAATCAAAGTCCAAAGCAATCAAAGCACCCAAAAAGACTGCATATCTATCAGAGATACCTAATCTGGAAGAATCTGACAAGGAAGAAGGATCAGAAGATGATGAAGATATCAAGATAATGGCTGAGAAGCTAGCTTTGTTGACAAATACTTTCAACAAGAGGTATGGGAAGGGTAGATTTCAAGGAAATTATAAGAGAGTTGGGAGTTTAGATTATAAGAAGAAAGAAGACAGAGAAGAAAATAAGTTTGAAAAGAGAGTAGAGAGAAGTGAAGAAAACAAAGAAGAGAAGGAAGAGAGAAAAGAAAAGAATCTGTGTTTCAAGTGTGGAAAATCTGGCCACTATGCTAAGGATTGCAGAGTTAAAATTGTGAAAGACTATGAGTACTACACCAAGAAGGCTCAGCTTGCAAAGAAGAGAGATGATGAAATTGCTTTATTGGCTGAACAGGAGAATTGGTTGTACTACACTTCTGATGAAGATGATCATATCAACTTTCCACAGATGCAAAGCTATATGGCAAAAATGAGGAATGAGGATGATTCTGATTTTGAAGATGCTGATTCTGAGTCATCTGCTGAGGTACATTCTTCACTTGAAATAGAGTTAATGACACAGATTAGTGAAATGAAAACTGAATTTGCTAATCTAAGAAAACAGATAAAAGGAGAAAGAAATTTGGTTAACAAGTTCAGAATTGAAAAAGAAGTAATAAAAGAACAATATGAAGAATCTGAGACTGAGAAACAGAAAGTTAAAGATGAAAATTCTGAATTGTTGAAAAAGATCTCTGAACTAAAAGTTGAGTTTTCAAAAATAAAGGATGAAAAAGGTGATTTACAAATAAAATTTGATATGTTATTTGAGGAAAGAAAGAATTTATACAAGAAAATCAAAGAATTGGAAGATCTGAATTTGAAAAGGGGTCAGACTCAGCAAACATTAAATCTTTTAATAAGCAATGTTAAAGATACAAGATTTTACAACCCAAAGAAGGGATTGGGATTGGAAGAAAATGTCACTTTAAAAAGAGCCCCAATCAACTTGAAACCTCAAGTTCCTAAGCCAAAAATCCCAGAAATTGTTGAAGTTTTCATAAGACCTGCTAGTTCTATAACAAGTTCTGACAATTTGCAAAGACCAAACTCTAAAAAGTCAAATGAGAAAATTTCTGAGTCTAAAACAGAAAAGTCAGTGGTTTCAGAAGAAAAGGTTAAGAAAGAAGTTTCTAAACCAACAGATGAGAAGCCAAAATACAATGACACTAAATTCAAGTATGATTCTTTAAATGACAGCTACAAAAATAAACAACCAAGTTTTTCATATCATGACATTGAGAACATATTTGACACAAGTAAAGATTCTGAAACAGTCAATCAGAAGTCTGAAACTTCTAGTCAGAATTCTGAATTTTGTAATCAGAACTCTGAGTCTAAAGATCAGACATCTGAGTCTGTAAATCAGAACTCTGACTCAGGTAGTCAGAAGTCTGAGTCAACTGGATTCTCTGAAACAAAGTCTGATGAATTTTTAGAACTTGAAAAGAAGTTTAATCTTGTAAGTCAAGAACTTGAGGACTTAAGGAAAGCTTATGATGAACTTGAAAATGATTACTGTAAACTTGAAGAAGCTTTGAAAGAAAAGAATATTTTCATTCAGAAAATAACAGAGCTTGAAAAATTGAAAACTGAGTATGATCTTTTTAAAATTAATGCTCTAAAAGAAAAAGATAAATTCTTTAATGAATAAAGCACATATGAAAAAGGTGAATCATCTAATTCTTCTAACAAAAAGGAGTTGAATTTTTCAGAAAAAGAAGAAAGCAAAAGGAAAGATGATCTTGCAAAGTTGAATGATCTGAAAAGGAATCTTGAGAAGCTTAGAATGAAATCTGCTTCTGAACTCAAAGCTAGAAATTCTTGTAATAAGGGCAATTGTACTGTAAACAGTATCAATAAAAATGAAATGACCTATGTTTCAGATTTATTGTCACTTGCAAGGAAAAATCTTATTTGTGTTAAATGTAAAAGTGATTCATTCCAATATTCTCATAAATGTCTAGTCAAAATAACTTATGTTTCATACATAAGAAAAGACATTCAGAATTCAAAAAAGAAAAATGTTTCTGTACTTCATAATACAGAAAAGAAGAAAATTTCTGTTCCTCAGACTCAGAAGAAAGAAAAGATAAAAGAAAAGAAAGTTGAAAATATTGCAAAATCAAAAGTTACAACTTTCAAAAAGAAATTGAACAAGTTTGTAAGCAGAAAATGTTCTGACTTCATAAAAGTTCAAGGAAAGTGTTGTTTGAAGAAAGATTTTGAGTGGAAAGTAAAAGGTACTAATGTTAAATCCAATGACAAAGCTAACAAAGATGGACCCATTCCAAAATGGGTACCTAAAACTAACTGATCCTTTTTGCAGGACTGTCATGTGTGGTTTTTAGATTCAGGAGCTTCAAGACACATGACAGGTCAGAAGTCTTTTCTATCAAACTTCACAGAAAAGGTTGGAGGAGCAGTAAACTTTGGAAATAATAGCAAAGGTCAAGTTAAAGGTTATGGGGATTTAACTAAAGGAGATCTGACTATCCAAAAAGGTTTTCTATGTTGAAGGATTACAACATAATCTTTTCAGCATAAGTCAGTTTTTAGACAGTCTTTGTCAAATCAAGTTTCAAATAACAGGTTGAATGATTTTAACTGAAAATGATGTTAAAGTCTTCTGGGCTAAAAGACATATGGACTTATTTGTGGTTAATTTTTCAAAATTGAAAACATTAAATACAGTTTGTCTTTTATCAAACTCAACTGCAAATGAATGCTGGCTTTGGCACAGAAGATGTTCTCATCTGAATTTCAAAGATCTTAATAATCTTGTTGCAAAACATCTGGTTAAAGGTTTACCAAAGATTAAATTTGAAAAAGAATCGTTATGCTCAGCTTGTGAAATGGGCAAGATGAAAAAGAGTTCTCACAAATTAAAAATGGACTCATCTTGCAAAGCACCATTAGAAATGATTCATACTGATCTTTGTGGTCCTATTTCAGTTCAGTCTATGGGAGGAAAGAAATATATGCTTGTGATTGTTGATGAATACTCCAGATACACATGGGTTGAATTCCTAAGAGCTAAGTCAGAAGCTGCTACTACATTGATAAATTTTATCAAAAGGATTCAAGTTCTCCTACAACTTCAAGTTCAGAAAATCAGAAGTGATAATGGAACAGAGTTCAGAAATGAGACTCTTCAGAATTTTTTAGAAAGTTCTGGAATTTCTCACAATTTTTCTGCTGTCAAAGCTCCTCAACAAAATGGTGTTGTTGAAAGGAAAAACAGAACTCTAGTTGAAGTTGCGAGAACAATGCTGGCTTATTCAAATCTTCCTACCTTCCTATGGGCTGAAGCAATTGCAACTGCGTGTTTTACACAGAATAGAACTTTAATCAATAAGAGATTAAATAAGACTGCTTATGAACTGATAAATAAAAGAAAACCATTAATCAAATTCTTTCATGTTTTTGGTTGCAGGTGCTATGTTCTTAAAGACAGAGAAAATCTTGCCAAATTTGATAAAAAGGCAGATGAAGGATACTTTGTGGGTTATTCTTTAACTTCCAAAGCATTCAGAATCTACAATAGAAGAACCAAGAGGATGATGGAGAGTATAAATGTAACTTTTGATGAAGCCAGAATGAGGACTTCTGAACAAGACAGTTCAGAACTCATGCAGAACAAGACAAAAATGACTTCTGATACAAAATCTAATCCTATTTGTTCAGAACTCAACTTACTGTTTAAGGATGCTTTTCTAGAACTGATTTCTGATTCTTATGCAGAATATGAAAACCCAAAGATGGTAAAAGAGATGAAAAATAGGAATCCAGAAATAGTTCAATCAACTGTAATTTCTGACAAAGGTCCATCAGAGGAATGTCCAAATCTGATAAATACAAGTGGTGAAAATTCTGAACCTTGTAATCAGAATTCTGATTCTTGTACTCAGAACTCTGAACAAGTCACTCAGAATTCTGACTTCATTGCTCAGAATCCAAACTTGGATGCAACTTCTACACATACATCCGAACAAAGGGACAATTTAGAATTACAAGCAATCATTGATGAGAATGATGCAAACAACAATTATTCAGAGATTGATGTACTCCCTAGTGCAAATAAATGGACTAAAAATCATCCTATTCATCAAGTAATAGGTGATCCATCAGCAGGAGTAAAGACCAGATCAGCTACAGCAAATGAAGCAATGTTTGCTGGTTTCTTAAGTGTGATTGAACCAAAGAAAGCAAATGAAGCCCTAGAGGATCCAGACTGGATTTCAGCAATGCAAGAGGAATTGCTTCAATTTGAAAGAAATAAAGTTTGGAGACTCATTCCAAAGCCTGAAGGTAAATCTATTATTGGAACTAAATGGGTATTCAGAAACAAAAAGGATGAGTCAGGTGTTGTCATCAGAAACAAGGCAAGATTGGTTGCTAAGGGATACTGTCAACAAGAGGGAATTGATTATGATGAGACATTTGCACCAGTGGCAAGAATAGAGGCAATCAGAATATTTTTGGCCTATGCTGCACACAAGAACTTCAAGGTGTATCAGATGGATGTCAAATCAGCATTTCTAAATGGCAAACTTAATGAAGAGGTGTATGTTCATCAACCTGAAGGTTTTGTTGATCCAGAATTCCCTGATCATGTTTATATTTTAGACAAAGCTTTATATGGTCTAAAACAAGCACCACGAGCCTGGTATGACACTCTTACTAAACACTTCTTAGGTTCAGGGTTCAAGAAAGGTAAGATTGACACAACTTTGTTTTTAAAGAAACAGGGTGATGATTTAATTCTGATTCAGATTTATGTTGATGACATAATATTTGGTTCTACCAGTCCAGAATTATGTGATAATTTTTCAAAAATCATGTCATCTGAATTTGAAATGAGCATGATGGGTGAGCTGAATTTTTTTCTTGGTCTTCAAGTCAAACAATTACCAAAAGGTATTTTTATAAATCAAAGAAAATATGTCAGAGACATTCTGAAAAAGTTCAAAATGTCTGATTGTGCTTCTATGAGAACACCTATGGCAACTAACATAAAGTTAGATGCTGATCTCAAAGGTGTTTCAGCAGATATCAAACTCTATAGAGGTATGATTGGATCATTACTTTATCTGACTGCAAGTAGACCAGATATCATGTT
This sequence comes from Saussurea involucrata, assembly GCA_033807775.1. Classification (NCBI taxonomy): domain Eukaryota; kingdom Viridiplantae; phylum Streptophyta; class Magnoliopsida; order Asterales; family Asteraceae; genus Saussurea; species Saussurea involucrata. Next base: position 1,807,414 of record CM066312.1, on the reverse strand, counting down.
TTCTACCTGTTTATGTGCTAGATTTCAATCTAACACAAAAGAATCACATATGTTGGCTGTCAAAAGTATTTTAAGATATCTCAAAGGATCACCTGATCTAGGTTTATGGTATCCGAAAGAAACTGATTTCAAATTGACTGCTTTCACTGATGCTGATCATGCAGGAAGTAGGTTGGACAGAAAGAGTACATCTGGTGCTTGTCACTTTTTGGGAGATAAAATAGTGAGTTGGGCATCAAAGAAGCAGAATTGTGTGTCCACTTCAACTGCTGAAGCAGAGTATGTTGTTGCTGCTGCTTCATGCTCTCAAACATTGTGGATGAGAACACAACTCATGGACTATGGATATCAGCTCAACAAGATTCCCATCTATTGTGACTCAGAAAGTTCAATTGCCATTACTCAGAACCCTGTTCAACATTCAAAGACTAAGCATATAGATGTGAGGTATCATTTCATATAGAGATGCACTTTGTACATACAAAGTATCAATTGGCTGACTTGTTCACAAAGCCTCTTGATCACAAAAGGTTCTCTTTTCTCATATGTAAAATAGGAATGCTTAATCTGACTAGTTGAAAATATTTGTTTTTCTTAAAAATGCTAAATTTTTCTAAGTAAAATTGTCTGAGTAGTGTACTCAGAACTTCTGAGTACTGCGATCAGAACCTCTGAGTCTTGAGTTCAGAACTTCTGAGTCTTGAGTTCAGAACCTCTGAGTCTTGAGTTCAGAACTTCTGAGTCTTGAGTTCAGAACCTCTGAGTCTTGAGTTCAGAACTTCTGAGTCTTAAGGTCAGAGATTCTGAGTCTATACTTCAGCAATCTAACTTTCAAAAATTTATTTTTGAGAAATACAAATACTTCAACTGTGTGGATTATGCTTCTTCTGTTACCTTTTTATCTCATCTTTATGTATCATAAATAGTCAAATGCATGCTCAAGTCAAGGGGAAGCATCAAAATATTTTTTTGGAAATCATGTTATGATGCTTAAAAGGTTTGTTTTCATTTCTTATCTCTGATCATTCTAAGAAGAATAAGCTTTTAATGATAAATTTTTTTTAAACTATATCTGCGTTAAAAAATTTCATATTCAGATATAAGATTTTAAATGATTTTTTTTAAAATCATCATAATATGAACAAAATTTTGATGATAAAAAGTGTTTCTATCTGTTCAAACCTCTTCTGAATAATCAAAATGTTTTATATTTGTCAGAGGTTGACTTTAAATGACATTTTGGTTACAAGGCAAAATTCTTCTGAATCATGGAATCAGAACTCTGAGTAGAACAATCAGATATCTTATAAAGGTAAGTCAAAACATCTGAGCGTGTTATTCAGATTTTTGACTTGAGTCAAAATTCTATCCACTAACACGTGTCAGCTTCATATTTGTTTGATGATGCCACGCATTTTGTTTAAATCCTCTGTGGCATTTCAAATGTGTTGACTCCGTTATAACATTGATTTCGCTTTTCCGTCAAACCTTTCAACTTCGCGGATTTTAAATAGGTCTTAAAATCCCTATTTCAAATCTTCTCAAATTCTAGAGCGAAAAGTGAGATACGAATCAAATCCAGAGTTCTTTGAGTTTGTTTTCTTCTTAAATCATGTCTGGAATACGAAGGAGTGGTCCAATTTCTCTACATTCTACAAAATCGATAATGGATTCATCTGATTCGGATAATGATGAAGTACAAAATAGAGCTGTAGAGGAAGAGGCAATAAGATATGATGAAGAAGATGAACAAATGGATGAATCAGAAGGAAATGCAGATGAGGTAAACATTAATATTGAACATGAACAGAGTGCTGCAGGGTCGATTATGTCAGATAGACCTATTTTTGTGGAAAGGGTTGTTCCTGAGAGTGAATGGTTGAAATTATCTGAAAATAACTGTGTTATATTGTTTGAGGAAAGTCGATTTAAACCTGAACACAGAATTATCATGGAGTTATTCAAACATCATCCTTATAGAAAATGGTTTACAAGAAGCAAAAATGTTCCTGTTCAGTACATACAACAATGGTGGAAACATCTTAGGTTAGAAGATAATAAGTTTGTGTCTGAAATTGGAGAAGTGACATTTGCCTTATCTATCTCTGCACTAAGAGAAATGCTGAATCTACCAGAGAAAGATGATGTACAAAGAAGGACAGATTTTGAAGACTCACCCTTAACAGAGGAATTAATAGTAGAGTTTATGAAGTTGGGATACAATGAAGGATTGAGGACTCTCAGTTTGTTCAGAAGGAACAAATTGCCACCTATTTGGGCTTGTTTCTTTCATGTAGTAAATAAGTGTTTATCAGGGAAGAATAGTTCCGATGATCAAGGTTCTAAACAGATTCTTCAGATCTTTCAAGGTTTAGTGAAGAATAGGCATTATGACTACACTTCTATACTGTGGGAAGACATGAAGAATACCTTTGAGAAAAATCAGAAAGCAATTCAGAGGAAAACAAAGGATGCTTCTCTGACATACATACCTTACATAAGGTATTGGCAAATTGTAATCTGGTATGCAATGCAGGAAAATAGAACCATATCTAGAAGATCAAATGAAGAGCATGGTCCTACTTTCTACTTGGGTAAGATGACATCAGTTACTAGACTTGAAAATTATCCAAATCATAAACTGTTGCCAAAATCACTTAGGAATTATATCCCAAGGGAGAGTGAGATTTTAAAAGCTTATTGCACCTCTATGGGAATTGAATTACCTCAAATCCCTACCCAAGAGGACCAACCTGAGATAAGAGGTGAGGGGTCTAGTCGAATTAGAGAGGGGGAGGATGTTCAAATGGGTGAATATTCTGAGAGAATTGAGGGGCAAAATTCTGAGAGCTTGGTTAGACTTGGTGAGGAAAAATAGAATGAGGGTGGTGAGGATGAGAGATTGTTAACAGAGGTTCAAACAGAAAGAGATGCCTCTGAACCAGCTAATCTTGACCAGGTAACCACAACTGCTATTGGTTCACAATTCTTGGTGTCCAATATTGAAACAAACACCATGGACCTAGTGGTGGATCTTGAACAACCCATCCATACCCACTCAGAAGCATTTCAACATGCTACTGTTTCACACAAATCCGGGGAACCATCCCAAACTCATTTGGAGGGAGGTGATAAATCCCAATCTATTTTTCAACACATTGAGTCTGAATATCACAGTCCTATTCATATTGAGCCTGAAATTCCTTCTGACACTTGCACAAATCAGGAATTTTGTATTCCTGAAACAACATTCATAGACATACCTAATGTTGGGTGTCGAGGATTGGATGGAAGTCCTGGTGAGGTGAACATTACAAAAGCCTCATTCAAATGTGCATCTGTTGTACAAGATGACTTTGTGTTATCTACAGGCCATGAGCTCTCTGGGCACATGAAAACTGGATCATCTGTTGGTTCAGGTTCACAGTTAGACTCTTCTGAATTTGAAAAGGTTCAGAAACAAGACAAGGAGATGGGGGAAAAAGTAGAAAATTTGGAGAAGAAGGTGGATGATTTGAATGATGAGGTGATAGATCTGAAAGAACTGTTGAAAGAAAAATTGTTTTCTGTTGAAACTAAAGTAAATGATGTAAAGAAATCCTTGGATTCTCATAAAAAGGAGATCAAGGATATAATGTCTGAATTTCAAAAAGATCTGTTAACACAAATGCAGAATATGCAGGAATCTGTACTAAAAGCACTGAATGTATCCATGGCTTCTACTTCAAATCTTCTTGAGCCTATTCCTGTTGCAGAAGCTGAACCTGAAGGTACTTCAAATCAGAACTTGAAAAGAAAGTTTGATGATAATGAACCTCATGATCATCAAAAGGGGGAGAAAAGACAGAGGTTAAGTTCTGATGATGACATTAGCATAGAAGATTTTGAAATAGCAGATATGCACTTAGCCAGTATAAAGAGCTCAGAAGATCAATCACAGGAAAATATAAAGGCAATGATTCAGATAGTTCAGATTGATAGCTCAGATACAGAGGAAATGGAGTTGGAAAGTACAGATGGTGGTGATTCAGATAAAACAGAGGAATTGAACTTAGACACAGAGTTGGAAGGAAATTCAGATGAAACTGAAGCTATTGAGGAATCTGTATTGAGATCAGAAGAGACAGTGGAAAGTGAAGTGGTCAACATGTGTACAGATATTGTGGTGTATAACAAAGAAAATGTGATGGATTCTGAATCAGAAGAAAGGAGGTTGAGTGAAGAATTGATCAGAAGAATGCAAAGTGAGGTAGTCAGAGCACTTAATGTTCAGAAAATTCAACAAGGGGTAAAACTGATAAGGCCTATTGATCTGTTGGGAGAAGAAGATAAAACTGTTGATTATTCTCAGAATTTTAAGCATGAGTTCAGATATAACTATGCTGATGAGATGAACACAGAAGAAGAATATGAGAAGTTAGAAGATTACTTTATGCCTTCTGAGTATGTATTCAGAAAACCAATTGAGATTCCCAAGATTGACTTACAGATTTTAGAAGAACCTATATGTGATTTTATCATGGAGTTAAGTGATGTACCTTTGGCCAGACAATTTCATGATGACATTTTTCTTGAGGAAATGTATGAAAACCTCTACCACACAGAAGGAGAATATGAGCTTTTAGAGAGCAATGTTGATGGTTTAATGGATGAAAGAGCTCAGATGATTTATACAGAAGCCTCAACCAGATTCAGAATTCCTGACTCAAGACTGCATATCCAGAAAAGAATTGAGAAAGTTCTGATGTTCCAACAAGAAGAATTCAGTGATTTGATATTTGTAAGAATGGAAGTGCTGAAAGAAAGGAATACAAAGGTTTCCATGTCCAGTTTTGATTTCCACAGACTAACACTTGATGATCAGATCTTTCTGGTCAAGTTCTTTTCTAGTACTGAAGAAGCCTTAATGGAAATTGAATGCAGAAGACTTCTGGGTATCTATGTCAGAAATATGTATTTGTATGATTTTCAACTAGCCATTGAAGAAAGAAAAGTAAAGTGCAATCTGAGATGTCCAACAAATATTGCAGGACTTAATGTATATCTGAAGGGGTTTGTAAATGAAGGAATGGAAACTGAAGGGTTTGCATATATAGTTCAAGAGAGACTTGAAATGTTCAAACTGAAAGAACTGGTAAAATATAGTGATGCAACTCTGAGTTGGTTACTGATTGAAATGGAAGTAAGTGCTAAAACTGAAAGAGAGAATTTAAAGAAAAGATGTGTAAACTCTATGAAAAGAAGGTTGAATCTCAGAAGAAAGATCAGAAGTTGTGGTGAATGGTTGCTATCTGAAGTTAATCCCAAGAAGATGTTACATAGTGATTTTGTGTTTCCCGCTGAGTATGAAGTAAATGAAATTCTTTCAGATGAAATTGAAGAAGTTCAGGACACAACTCCTCAGAATGTGCAGATAACAAGAATTGAGCAAGTTGAACAATCTGAGCCAAGAGAAGATGAAATGTCAATTGATTTGAATGGATACTTTCTTGAATTTGATTTACCAGAGTTTTTCAAACCTAAAGAAATACAATTTTTGGATGTGTACTATGATAGACCAAAGGAGACTCAGATCTGGTTGGCAGAAAAATCAAGATGTCTTGGCAAGTCAAAGCAAGCTGTTTATTCAGATTTCTTAATGACAGGAATCAGAGAACTGAAAGTCAAACAATTCAGAAAGATGGAGTACTTATCCTTTGAAGTTCTGAGAGAAGATGGCAAGGTTTATTACTTTACTGATGCAGATTTTGAGAAACTATCAGTGGTTGACTTCTACAGATTACACAACTTTCTATGCTTCAAAGAGTCAAGCAAAAACAGAAATGAAAGGAAGGCAAGAAGTGTGGTGATTGAGGCCATGTTCTACATCTTAAGGTGGCACTGTTATACAGATTTCCAAATAGCTCTGTATTTACAAAAGCCATGTGTTTATCTGGCCAATCCCAACACAGATCATGAGCAGAAAAAGGTGTTAAAGACTGGAAGTGTTCACAAATATCCAGATTTGGGAGTATTTTTGAAAAACAAAAGTGGAAAGATCTTCTTCAGAGCAAAGGAAACTGCAAAATACTGTTCCAGAACTTTAAGAATCATAAAGCACAATTTGGAGAAAAAGATGCTGAAAGTGAAGCAAGCAAATATAACTCAAGAAGCAATCAATCAACAAGTGGAAATTATCCAAGAAATTATTGCTAAGATTGACAAGAGACTAAATCTAAGAAATGTGCTACTTCAGAAAATTGTTCCTGCTCTGAAAGAACTAGATGATGCAAAGTTCAAGTTTATTTGACAAAAAGGGGGAGATTGTTAGATCTGAGTTTTGTCAATAAACCAAGTGCTGAAGATCTGACAAGAAGGCTCAGATGTTCTGAGAAGAAGAGTCAGAGTTCTGAGAAAGAGTCAGAAGATCTGAGAAGCGTTATCAGAAGAATGTTCAGAAGTTCTGAACAACATGTTCAGAACTTATAACTAGATATTTGCCTTAGTATTTATTTAACTAATTAGGACACGTGTATTGTGCCTATTAGTCTTTCATATTTGTACTGTAGGTTTAACATTTCCTTTGCAGTATAAATAGAATAGTTAGCACTACATTGCTAACTGATTTTCCCGTATATCTTTGTATTCATTCTCTGTAATCTTTGAGATTCTCTTTCTCTTAGATCTGTAATTCTGTTCATCATTGAATACAATTGGGCTTGATCATACAACTTCTCAATTACTACTTTCTATATTGATTGTAAGATAAGATCCTGTACTTTCAATTTAGCTCAAGAAACATCATCCCCTCCCCTCTCCTTCCTTATTCCTTCACCAAATCAAACCCTCTTCCTCCATTGATGAACATATTTGGAAGCTTGGAGTTTTTGTGGAGATTAGGAGTTGTTTTGGAAGATTCAAATGGTTAAGGTAATTTCTCCCTACCCAATAGTTGTTATTGTTGTTGATTTCATAATCTTTCCATCTTGTGATGTTGTGGATCGATTTTAGTGTTGATTGAATAAGGGAATCTCGTTTTCTTCATCTCCAGCTAGGGTTTGGTATAAGATGGATATTTTGGGTATGTTATGGATGGATGATGATTCCTTATGGTTGGATCGTATTATTAATGGTTGAGAATTTATAAATCTAGGTTTCGGAAGTTTTGGCTTGAGGATGCAAACTTCATCAAAGGAGCATACGTTTGGAGAACTCTAGATTTAGCTAAATCTAGCAAGGTGAGTTCAAGTTACTTTGTGAAAACGTTGTACATGCCAAAATGAGTATTTTACAAATATGTGTGTGTTTTACTTGAAAATGTATGTGGTAATTCCCAATTTCGTTGGGAGGATAGAGATAGGCGTAATGTAACATGTAATCTCTACTCCCAGTTGTGCGATGAACGTTGTACGGGTGGTGTACTTATGTGTTACCTCCACCTTCAACGGATACGGGTCTCCCCCGTTTATGGTATTTGATCTTTATTACATTTTACAGTTGCTTGAGTATTGCTTCATATTATGTTTTAATAAAGAGTTATATTTAATGGATGATTTCCATGTTTTATGGGTTGAGTATGTTTTGTCAACCGTATGTGAAGGTTTTGCCTAAATTGGATTTATTCACGTATTTGGGTGAATTGGGATTTGTAACTCATTTTGGAAAACGACGTACACTTTTCGGGAAGGGTTCCCATGGATTTTGAGTGTGTTGGAAAATGTGTCGGTTATGCCATTTGGGAAACCTTTTGGAAATGATAGTCTTTTTCATAAGCTTTCATTTGAAGATTTATATAAATCATGACTATAATTATTAATTGGCGATTTATGATTTTATATAGTCATGATAAAATTCTTGAACTCACTAGGCGTAAGCCTAACACTTTCTATTTCTTTTATTTTGTCGGCATGTGCAACAGGCTCAGGTTGGGGTAACTCTAGCTACACCGTGAAGTGGTGAATGCTAGTATAGTGCACGAGAGGTGAATAGCTTAAGTTATGTTCCGCAATTACCCTTGGAAAGTAGCACTTGTATTTGGAGTAAGCGGTGTCCGAAGCGAGTTTAGTCTTGGTACTAAGACTTATGTAGTATGTATTGCTTGGAGATAACCATTATTTGTAATTGGAAGTATTTTACTTATTGTTTCAGATGTAATATCAAAAATTTTAAATTAGTTGCTCTTTCCAAATTTGGGGGTGTTACAAGTTGGTATCAGAGCATAAGTTTGAGAGATTTAGGTGTTGATTGTGGATACCTAGACTCAAACTAGCGTTTGTTTAAGTAAATGAGAGCGAAATTCACCTTTAGACACTTTAAGATAGGATGTTTTGGGATCAATGAATGTTGTTAGAAACGAGAATCACATCGAGAGTAGCAAGGATAATCATGTATGGTTCCTTCATAGTGACACCTGGCCAGTGTCATGGTGAATCTACTAGTACATGTGCATACTTGAATTACTTTAATGTGATGATCGTTGGGGTAGTGAAGAGGGTTCTTCGGTAGTAGTCGTTGGAATGGATGGACGATTCTAGTATTAGTCACTTGCAGTGACAATAAGCATGATAAGTGCTATAAGTAGACTGTTTCGGGTCGAAGTTGATGGTTGGATTAGAAACATAGGCTTGTGGAGACGACTTTGATTGGAGGAAAACCGTAAGGTTAATTGATGTATTTCCCAACTTTCCTTAAGAGGTTTGAATATCCGGATGACAATAGTGGACCGGATGATTTTGGGGGAGTATGAGTTGAGACGTTGAATGCCGACTAAATCATGCATGAAATTTATTTTGAAAATAAATTGCATCAACTATTTCTTGTGTTTCCAATCCTTATGTGGATTGTGTTGTGAATTTTGAGAAATGTTTGGCACACACACAAGATTTCAAATTTATGGTTTTAAAAGTGCATGAAACCGTTTTATTGCGAGAGTTGCAAACTCCGCCGGGATTTATTCTGCATTACTTCATTGTTGTTCAACATTTGTTGTGGATGTAATAATAATCATATTTTGATGATGTTTGAGATGTTGGGCAATAACTACGGCTTGTGACTTTAACATTGGATCTCCTCCACATATGTTAGAGTTTGGACGGAAAGTTATTTTCCATTTTGTCTATGTGAAGTTATTTTGGGGTTTTTGTTTAATGAGAGTTGTTAAACAATGTTGTTTATATGGTGTTACCCTAGAAGGGGATTTTTGAGAATTTGACGTCTCATTTATGATTTTGCTTATAACAATTTTGCTTTAGAAGCATGGTATTTAGCGCCGTTTTATTGACTGAGAGTCATTGAGTCCGTTGAGTTTAATGGAATTTGTTTTACGACATGTTGAGTCGTGTGAGTATGAATTCACAAGGTGCATGTTTTAATTCTTATGTGAAAGGTTTAAAAGTTATGTTGGGTATTTGGTCCCACTCGAGTTTTGTCGAGAAAAGTTAATTTTATGCCGCAAGGCGACTAAGAAGAGATGAGTTGGGAACTCTAGTGTCGCTTAACTTTTCTTTCAAAGATTTATGTTACTAAGTATTTCATTGCAGATAGTTCTGTGTATGGATTGTTGGAGACGTGGCTTAAGTGATGTATGAAAGACAATTTTAGTGACATTTCATAATGATTTGCTTGGTGCGCTTTTGGTCGGTTAAATGTCTTATTATCATTTTTATGAAAAATGTGTTATATCAACTTGGGGGTATGCATAAGCTTGGTAACCGTTGTTTCTTGATACTTGGATGATCGAGTCGTACATGGAAATGATTTATAAACTCTAGATTAAATGATGACCATTTGGTCAAAAGGTGTTTTGGTATTGTAGAAATCATGCATAGTTCGCAATGCTTTACATTTTGAAAATGAAAATGTGTTAGTTGTTGACATTTGGTCAACTTTTATTTACCGATGATTTTGGAAGAATTGAAAACCTTTTTGGTTTTTGGAGAAATGTGTATTGGGAGAACGTTGACAAATACATTTAAGCAATTACGTTTTGACGCTTTGCGTCCCAAGTACGAAACCTTGAGGAAATGCTTCGTGAGAAAGATTTTAGAAAAATTTTGTATAAAATTTCAGTACGCAAGAATTCTTATATTTTGGAAAACGCGCCATTGGGTGCAAGTGTGTCGAGAACGTCTTATTCAAATGGCATTATAGGACCGGATGGGAAATTTTGAGAAATTGATGTAAAGGGTTTCCTCTTTTGGAAAATTGGTCACGAACTGTTTGATGCATGTATTTTCGTTTCAAGGAATTTTGTAATGGTAATGTTACAAACTTGCATGTCTACCCCAATGTGAAGTTGTATAATGTTTTAGTTGATATTTCGAGTGATGGAAACGTATGGACTTTGTATTAAATAAGGAAGTTGCACAAGTCATTTTGTGTTTTGACTAAGAGTATTGGTAAACCGTTCCATCGTTTTGTGTAATAAACTGACACGCGTAAAATTTTGTTGGTGAACCTTGCCTCATGCCGTTTTATGGTTGGCAAGGAAATGTTGGGGTCGAATGTCATTTGGAACGCTTTTGGAAATACGTGCACACCTTGTGTTGCACCCCGTTTAAGGTGTCACTTTACATGCATGTCATGAGTCAATCCATACTAGAACATGGCGGTTCATTTTAAAGAAATGGTTTATTACGCTTTTGCGTTTTGTGGGTAAAACTGAACTGCAATGAAATGATTTTCAACATGATTTTCATATGTGGGACGAGCGTGTCCAGTCTTGCGTAACTACCGAAATGATAGTAGGAATGTTTGTGCGTACTGTATATTTGGTATGAAAATCTTAGTGTTGAAAATATTTTACGAATGGTTTCGATTAATTGGCATATTTATTGAATAACGAACATGAAAACCTTGAACTCGTTAGGACCTTGGAAAGAGTATGTAACCCAATTAAGGGTAAGTGCATGTAGCACTCTGAAGGTGGAAGGTTGAGTATTCCACGCGTGTTGGTATTGTGAGCCGGATGATACCAGTAGCAAGGTAGATGTATTGGTGATAATTGAAGGGTTAGGCTTGCGGTAACGCATTTTGCAGTTGGTAGCAACCGTAAGAGGTTCAATTGTGAGGAGTAGTCTTGATGGAATGACCTTCGTGTATGGATAATGAACATGTCGATTTGATGATTCATGTGAGATGAAGTTTGGAGTCTAATAGAACTCGTTGGAGTTAATCGGCAGTAATGATAGGAATGATCAGATTTGATGATCATGTTGGGTTCGTTAGTGATCAACAGTGAAGTGATTTAGAGTGGAAGCTAAATCGCGGGAGATACAACACTTAAAGGTTGGGAGACAACCGAAGTGGTTTTGACTAGGAGTTATTCATATGGTTAGAGTGTTATTCCGGGCATAAATGGTGTGTACTTGAAGAAGTTTCGTTGGTAGGAAATTGGTTCGAGGAACTCTATTTATGGCGGTAAGGGAAGTTTAAATTCCAGTTAGGAATAAGTGTTTTGTGGTCGACAATGAGTCGGTTATCATTGGGTAGTAGAAGATGTAGATTTCGAGGACGAAATCCTTATAAGGTTGGGAGGATTGTAACACCCGTAAATTTCGGATAAGTAAAACTTTGATTCGGTGGGGAATCGATCTTTTAAGAAAAAGATGGAAAATAGGATTTGGAGTTAAATCCTAGTTTTTATGGTTTGGTTGGATGGGTAATTGGATTACGAGTCCAACGGTTCTTTCCGAAGTGAAAACGGAGCTAAAACGAGGAAGTTATGGCCAAAACGAGTTTCGGTACACATTGAGCTATTGTGCCCAACGATTGTGACACTGTCACAATCGCCGTGTCACAATCGCCCAAGTGGTACCGAGAGTTATAGGGATTGAGCTATTGTGCCCTGGCGATAGTGACACTGTCACAATAGCCATGTCACTATAGCCGAAGTTGTACCGAGAGTTGGGAGGGCACGGGCGATAGTGCCCTGGCGATAGTGACACTGTCACTATCTCCGTTTCACTATAGCCGACGGGTTCCAATGTGTTTTAAACCCCTTTTCTTCTTTCTTCTTCCCCATTTCACTTATCTTTCTTAACTCTCTCAACTCTCTCTCTCTTTCTCTCAGTCGATTTAGCTCAAGAAACATCATCCCCTCCCCTCTCCTTCCTTATTCCTTCACCAAATCAAACCCTCTTCCTCCATTGATGAACATATTTGGAAGCTTGGAGTTTTTGTGGAGATTAGGAGTTGTTTTGGAAGATTCAAATGGTTAAGGTAATTTCTCCCTACCCAATAGTTGTTATTGTTGTTGATTTCATAATCTTTCCATCTTGTGATGTTGTGGATCGATTTTAGTGTTGATTGAATAAGGGAATCTCGTTTTCTTCATCTCCAACTAGGGTTTGGTATAAGATGGGTATTTTGGGTATGTTATGGATGGATGATGATTCCTTATGGTTGGATCGTATTATTGATGGTTGAGAATTTATAAATCTAGGTTTCGGAAGTTTTGGCTTGAGGATGCAAACTTCATCAAAGGAGCATACGTTTGGAGAACTCTAGATTTAGCTAAATCTAGCAAGGTGAGTTCAAGTTACTTTGTGAAAACGTTGTACATGCCAAAATGAGTATTTTACAAATATGTGTGTGTTTTACTTGAAAATGTATGTGGTAATTCCCGATTTCGTTAGGAGGATAGAGATAGGCGTAATGTAACCTGTAATCTCTACTCCCAGTTGTGCGATGAACGTTGTATGGGTGGTATACTTATGTGTTACCTCCACCTTCAACGGATACGGGTCTCCCCCGTTTATGGTATTTGATCTTTATTACATTTTACAGTTGCTTGAGTATTGCTTCATATTATGTTTTAATAAAGAGTTATATTTAATGGATGATTTCCATGTTTTATGGGTTGAGTATGTTTTGTCAACCGTATATGAAGGTTTTGCCTAAATTGGATTTATTCACGTATTTGGGTGAATTGGGATTTGTAACTCATTTTGGAAAACGCCGTACACTTTTCGGGAAGGGTTCCCATGGATTTTGAGTGTGTTGGAAAATGTGTCGGTTATGCCGTTTGGGAAACCTTTTGGAAATGATAGTCTTTGTCATAAGCTTTCATTTGAAGATTTATATAAATCATGACTATAATTATTAATTGGCGATTTATGATTTTATATAGTCATGATAAAATGCTTGAACTCACTAGGCGTAAGCCTAACACTTTCTATTTCTTTTATTTTGTCGGCATGTGCAACAGGCTCAGGTTGGGGTAACTCTAGCTACACCGTGAAGTGGCGAATGCTAGTATAGTGCACGAGAGGTGAATAGCTTAAGTTATGTTCCACAATTACCCTTGGAAAGTAGCACTTGTATTTGGAGTAAGCGGTGTCCGAAGCGAGTTTAGTCTTGGTACTAAGACTTATGTAGTATGTATTGCTTGGAGATAACCATTATTTGTAATTCGAAGTATTTTACTTATTGTTTCAGATGTAATATCAAAAATTTTAAATTAGTTGCTCTTTCCAAATTTGGGGGTGTTACAACTGGGATAGTAAACGCTGATTGCCAGGAGGTGTAATAGTCAGCGCTGTTGAAAGACAACAATTTTTCAGGAACTTCACAACATCATCCAGATGCGTGACTTGCTTTCGAGGAGGAAACTCGAGAAGCGCATACAGGTTGTTGACCTTGGTCCAATCCAGTTCTTCCAGAGAGAACTTGACCTGAGGAGCCTTGATTATCTCCAATTCTTCAGCATTATCAGCAGTGGTTTTCTCAGCAGAAGAAATATCAGCAGAGGCCATTTCTGTATTTTCAGGTCAACCAAGGATGTTAACAAATAAGAATAATCTTAATGTGGAAAGATTTTCCATTAAGATGGTTCGAATTTTGTCCATTTCATTCAGACACAAAAGTCTTAATGAAGATTAGGGTTTTCCTTGTTTTTGAAAAACGAAATGTAAACCCATTTAGTCTTGTGTTCCAGTTTCTTTTAAGAAAGGTATTCTGGAAACGAATGAAGAACAAGTTTAAGATTTTTGCATTTTAAAACTTGAAGAACAACCATGAAAGGCTGTGTTCATAAAACCATGAAAGAAATGATTTTATTTTTGAGAAGTTCTTTTGTTTGATCTTGTTAAAACAATGAGAAGATCAGAAACAAGTTATGAGCATTTAAAAAATAAGAACATATTAACCTTCGATGTTTGATGAAGAAGATGATGAACAGTTCTTGAAGTTTTTGAGAGCACAAATGCAACAGTGAATTTTTTTTTGCGGGGGAAGATTGTTCGTGTAAAAGGAAAATATAAACGAAGAGGTTGTTTATATAGGAAGAGATTAGAGAGAGAAAAACTTGAGCGGGAAAGTTTTTCATCATGACACGGACACGTGTTTGCATTTGATTAGATGGTGAACGAAACGTGCAAACGTGTGTCAGAAAGAAGAACGTGCCAGGGTTAATCCGTTGCAATGACGTCACAACTGTCCTTTCATATTCTTTTAGGATATCTCTGAGGTTTTGAAAGCTCAGAGACTCTTTTGAAAAACATGAAGCACTGAATAGAAGTATCAGTGAAGGTTTTTAGAAATTTCAAAGTATCGCTGTTAAGGAAGAAATATTCAGCGATGTAATTTGTTTTGAAATCTTGCATTTTCATGCGATTGTCAGCGAATCAAGTTTATTCAGAGAGAAGATGATGGAATAGGTTATACAATTTGATTTTATCCTATCGCTGATTAATGTGAACCACTGAAGATTTTATTCTTCATAGTTCAGCATTCCGAGCTCGCTGATGAGAAAGTTGAATCTTTTCTCATCAAGAGGTTTGGTGAATAAATCAGCTAACTGATAATCAGTTGGAATAAAATGAAGTTCTATATCACCATTCATCACACGATCTCTGATAAAATGATATCTGATTTCTATGTGTTTTGTCTTTGAGTGTAGCACTGGATTATTCGCTATAGCGATGGCACTTGTGCTGTCGCAAGAGATTGGAATTTTTGAGAACTGAAGGTCATAGTCTAGTAGTTGATTTCTCATCCACAAGACCTGAGAACAACAGCTTCCAGCGGCTACATACTCAGCTTCAGCTATGGAGGTGGACACTGAGTTTTGCTTTTTACTTGTCCAACTCACTAGCTTTCCACCCAGGAGCTGACATCCTCCTGTGGTCCTTTTCCTATCCAATTTGCAACCTGCAAAATCACTATCTGAATAGGCGGTTAGGTCAAAACCTGAATCTTTGGGATACCAAAGACCAAGATTTGCAGTACCCTTAAGGTATCGAAAGATTCGCTTTACAACGGTCATATGAGATTCCTTAGGTTCAGCTTGATATCGTGCACACAAACATGTTGCGTACATAATATCGGGTCGGCTAGCTGTAAGATATAAAAGAGAGCCGATCATCCCACGGTACAGCGTGACATTAACAGGAATACCATTAGTATCCTTTTCAAGTATCAGCGGTGGTGCCATTGGGGTTTTCATAGCTGAACTTTGAGTTAAGTCGAATTTCTTCAGCATATCTTTAACATACTTTCATTGGTTTATGAAAGTTCCTTTCTCAGTTTGCTTAATCTGTAGACCAAGGAAATATGTTAGCTCACCCATCATACTCATTTTATACTCATCTTTCATTCTATCAGCGAAACGAGTACAAAGCTCAGGATTAGTAGAACCAAATATAATGTCATCAACATATATTTGAACAAGAATGATATGACCATTTACTATTCTGAAAAATAGAGTTTTGCTGATTTTACCTCGCTCGAATTGTTCAATATGGAGATAAGTGGACAAAGTGTCATACCATGCACGTGGAGCTTGCTTCAAGCCATAAAGTGCCTTATCCAGTTTATAGACATAACCTGGATGCTTAGGATCTGAGAATCCTGGAGGTTGTTCCACATAGACTTCTTCATTCAGCTTTCCATTCAGAAACGCTGACTTAACATCCATCTGATATACTGTGAAGTCCTTGTGTACAGCGTATGCTAAGAATAGACGAATTGATTCTAATCTAGCTACTGGAGCAAATGTTTCGTCATAATCTATGCCTTCCTCTTGTCTGTATCCCTGAGCAACAAGTCGAGCCTTGTTGCGGGTTACAGTTCCATGTTCGTCCAACTTGTTTCGATAGACCCATTTAGTGCCTATCGATAGAACAAGTTTCCAAACTTTATTTCTTTCGAATTCTGTCAGCTCTTCTTGCATAGCGCTGACCCAGTTTAGATCTCTGAGGGCATCCTCTATTTTCTTTGGTTCAGTTAGAGAAATAAAGTTAACAAATAAACAAATATTACCTGCACTTCGTCGAGTCTGAACACCAGCGTTTGGATCACCAAGAATTTGATCAATTGGGTGATTTACAGTCCATCGCTGAGCAGGAGCATACGTCGCTGACTCAGTCTGAACTGGAGAAACTAAAGATGAGGCTTTAGCAACTTCTGGAGTATCAGCTAAGAGAGGAATGCTTGCATTTGTCAATTAATTTACTGATTGCTGAGGAATAGACGGAATGTCTGAGACATTTGGTTCAGCAGCAGGCATAGTGTTTATAGGAACAGCTGAGACCCATGATGTTTCAGCTTCACTATTCTGCATGTTTGGAATGATAGTAGGACCATCATTTTCAACTGTATGAGCACGAGTAGTGGGAATATATTCTGAATCACCAAGATGAGAGAACATCCATTGATTCAGTTCTACAGTATCAGCGGACGGTTTATAGTTCGCTGAACGGGATTTTTCAAACGTGACGTGAATAGTTTCTTCTACAGTTTGTCTTCTACGATTGAAGACTCTGAAGGCTTTGGATATTGAAGAATATCCAAGAAAGATTCCATCATCAGCCTTTGGATCAAACTTTCCAAGGGCATCTCTGTTGTTCAGTATGAAACACTGACATCCAAAGATGTGAAGAAAGCTA
Organism: Saussurea involucrata; assembly: GCA_033807775.1. Taxonomy (NCBI): domain Eukaryota; kingdom Viridiplantae; phylum Streptophyta; class Magnoliopsida; order Asterales; family Asteraceae; genus Saussurea; species Saussurea involucrata. The sequence goes on along the minus strand of CM066312.1, from coordinate 1,790,549 downwards.
ATTGAAGGCTTTCTCCCATGAAAAAGCTCATAAGCTGTTTTATTAAATCTTTTGACTATCAGCGACCTGTTTTGCGTAAAACAAGCAGTGTTGACATCTTCTGCCCAAAACTGAGTATGCAGGTGAGAATCGCTGAGCATTGAACGTGCAACTTCAATAATTGTTCTATTTCTTCTTTCAGCGACTCCATTTTGTTGTGGTGTTCTCACTGAAGAAAAGTTGTGAGAAATACCCTTACTCTCAAAGAAGGAATCAAGAGAACTGTTTTTGAATTCAGTTCCATGATCACTCCTTATTGAGCGAACGGTCAAATTGTTCAGGGTTTCCATCTTCCGAAAAAAGGTGATGAGTTCTTCAGGGGTGTCACTCTTAGAACGGAGAAACATTACCCATGTGTAACGAGAGAATTCATCAACTATGACCAGTGTATATTTCTTTCCAGCGATGGATTGTTTGTTAACAGGGCCAAACAAATCCATATGGAGTAATTGTAGAGGAGATGACACTGAGGAGACTTGCTTTGACTTAAAGCTTGCCTTGGTCTGCTTCCCTTTTTCACACGCTGAACATAAAGACTCTTTGGCGTATGAATGTTGAGGTAGACCAGTGACTAACTCTTTTGAGGAAAGAGTATTAAGTGTCTTGAAGTTGAGATGAGAGAGCCTCTTATGCCATAGCCAGTTGACATCAGATGAGGCCTTTGAGAAGAAACAGGAGTTTTCAGTGGTTGTTGAGTCCATGTTTATTACATAAACATTTTCCAAACGATAACCGCTGAGAGCTATCTTCTCCTTTTTGTCAGTGACAAAGCAGGATTCCTTAGTGAAAATCACTTTGTTATCCTTGTCGCAAAGCTGACTGATGCTTAGAAGATTATGCTTCAGCCCTTCAACATATGTGACTCTTCTGAAGGAGGTTGTACCATTTGAAAGTACACCATACCCTCGGGTATGTCCTTTTCCATTTCCACCAAAAGTCACAGAGGGACCCTTCTCTTCCTTGTATTCAGCGAGCAGGTTTTTCTTTCCAGTCATATGTCTAGAGCATCCGCTATCGAGATACCAAATACCCTTCTTAACCTGCATTTACAAAGGAAGATTAGTTTTTCTTGGGTACCCACTTAACCATGTATACACATTTGTCAGTGGAAGTAGTTGGAATGGAAGGTTCAGCGGTCTTCGCAACATTTGAAGATTCAGCTTTGTCTTTCTTCACTTTGGTTAATTTCTTAACCTCAGCGGTAGGATTCACCTTGACCTGATTTGCACCAGGGTTGGTCTTCTTTGCCTTGGGAGATATCTGTAACGTCCCAAAAATTACAAGGAAATTTAAAATTTTTAAAACATACAATCCATTATAAAACGACCATGATTTAATAATTCACGTCTTAAATAAAATGAACGTCGTTACTTCAAACCATCAACAAAGTTTATGCAGCGGAAAATTTCATAACTAAATTCAAGGGTTCATAAGTGCAAGTTTAATAATATTTGACACTCCGCCCTCCATGTGTGTACTGTCACGCCCGACTGCCGCCCGCACCTGAAATAACAACACATTGGGAAAGGGTAAGCTAAACGCTTAGTGAATTCAATCACGCACGTAGGTAGCAACCCCACGCATATCGCCCCTACTCGCAAGTAGGCAACATCACCATCATCACGAATATCAAACCACATAATGATTATTATAAGCACGAACCTCGGTCCCACCGAGTACACAAAATACATTAATACAAGCTCAGTCCCACCGAGCCCTCGGTCCCACCGAGTAATTAATACAAGCTCAGTCCCACCGAGCCCTCGGTCCCACCGAGTAAAAATTGTTGTACTAGCTTAGTCCCACCAAGCACTCGGTCCCACCGAGCCCCTCAGTCCCACCGAGGTGTACACATGCATATATATATTCCACATACGAATCTAATAAATCACAACCAGTTATCACATCCCATCTAGTTCACGTAAGCACATAAATACACGTAATCACACGTAACACAAAATAACGACATACATGAAATTCCTAACTACGCGGTGAGAGAACTCACCTCAAGGCTAAGCAACGTGCTCACGAAACGCAACACCAACACGGCAATCTTCTTCACTTTCTCCCACCTAAATACGTATAAAAAGTCAAAGGAAAGTCCCGACCCATAACACGTTTACTAGCTTTCAAACGACTAAATATTCCAGCTTTTTCTTAAAAGTTACGGGTCTGTTCGGGACCTGTTTTACCCCCTTAAAACTGATAAATACATAAATTAAAATTCATAAATTCGAAGTTCTCAGTCTTACGATTTCAGGGACGTACCGCACGCGTCCTAACGACTTTTCTATAATTTACTATAGATTTTACAAAAATGTTTCGCAGAACAGCGAACACCCGGACCTTTCAGTACAGCATGGAAACTTCGCCCTAGCTATGGTCCGAATTGGTCTTTCCACAAAACAGAGGAAACTTAATAGACTCCGAAACGAAACTTTTGGCACTAGTCCCATCCCAATCCGACATTCCAACCAAAAGTTATGCGTAAAACAAAACAGGGACAGAAAGCTGGAAGTTTTTCGGACCAGACTGTATAAACAGCCGCATACGGCCCAGCTACAGGCCTAAACAGACTTTCGGAAAAACACAAAAAACTTTCCTGACTCGATTAGGGAACTTCGGCCACCAATTTCATAACAATCCGAGCTACGAGTAAAAAGTTACGGCCAGAACAAAACAGTGGCAGAAAATCGACCTTCACATAAAATGACAAAACACCAATTTGCGACCACTTTTTCACCTAGCTAGAGGCTGAACCAGTTTTCCTCTAAAACACGGAAAACGTGACCCACCCCGTACTGGAACCGTGGGTACCAAGTTTGGCTCAATCGGAGTTACGAGCAGAAAGTTATGGTTCATACAATAACGAGGCAGATTCCAGAATTTTACATAAAATGATAAACGGTTTTTACGATAAGCTCGGCGGTGTAGGGTTGCAACTCCGGTGGCGTTAGGGTTCCGCCGTGGGGGCGTTAGGGTTTAGCCCTGCCCACTTCCGCCTCCGGCAGTGGGGAACGGCGGCGGCGGCGGCGGTTCTCCGACGACGGTTCTCCGCACGCACATACCACCCTATTCTCGCACCACCTCCCTTTTACTCTCGATTACTAATCCAAACCGACACATACACACATACACAGCCACCGCCGTCCACCCACGGCCGCCGTAGGGGTGGCGGGCGGCGGTGGTTGCCTCGCCGGAAAAACGAACAAGGAGAAAAAAAACGATACGGAACAATCCAACGACTTACCTTTCGATGTTTGCTCCTCCTCCCTTGACTTCTCCGGCGATTGGTGGTAGTGATGGCGATCTCCGGCGACTGGAACAACCCTCCGGCGACTCCCCTCTCTCTCTTCTTCTCCGGCCCTCTCTATCTCACGGTCTCTCTTTCTCTCCTTCCTACTTCGGCAATTGAATCAACAAACAAAAAAAACCACAAACAAACCAAAGGGTTGTTGCTGCTTCGTTTGGAAACTGACGAGAAGAGAAAAGGGGGGGCGGGGGGTCGGTCCCCCTTCCTTGGCCGTTCAACACACCACAAATCCCTTTGGCCACCTTTAACCCCTAGACACTAACACTTTGACACTTTTGGTCCCTAGGTTTCCATAACATTGTAAAAAAAGGAGTAAGGTTTGCCATACCTAACATTCGAGGTCCCTTTGACAACTTCCGTTAAAGAGACTCGCTTTAAAAAAATACATTAAGGATTTTAAAAACCATACCGGGACACGGGGTTTACAACTCTCCCCCGCTTGAATTAGACTTCGTCCCCGAAGTGTACTCCTGCAAACAGCTCCGGATAGTTCTCTCGCATCTCCGCTTCAGGTTCCCATGTCCACTCGGAACCCTTTCGGAGTCTCCATTGAACCTCCACCAAACCAACAACCTTGTTCCGCGAGGTTCTTCTGCCGACTCTGTGCAGTAACCAAACGATCCCGAACCATCCGAATTGTCTCGGTCGTCTTCAGCACGATGTCAGTACTCCCTAACACCCGATGCCCAACCTCGCCCCAACAACGGGCGTCCTACATTTCCTACCGTACAACAACTCGTATGGCGGCATGCCAATACTAGAGTGGTAGCTGTTGTTGTAGGAAAATTCCGCCAAGGGTAAGTACTGATCCCAACTACCTCCAAAATCAATGACACAAGCTCGAAGCATATCCTCGAGGGTCTGAATGGTTCGCTCGCTCTGTCCGTCCGTCTATGGATGAAAGGTCGTGCTAAAGTGTAACCGTGTTCCCATCTCCGACTGGAACTTCTTCCAAAACCGAGAGGTAAAACGAGTATCCCTGTCGGAGACAATCGAAACTGGCACCCCGTGCCTGGCCACGATCTCACGCACGAACACCTCCGCAAGCTTCTCCGCCGAGGAGCTCTCCCTGATGGCCAAGAAGTGTGCACTCTTGGTCAGACGGTCGACAATCACCCGAATGGCATCGTTCCCACGGGGAGTCCTCGGGAGTTTCGTTATGAAGTCCATGGTAATCTCTTCCCATTTCCAAACCGGGACCTCCAACGGTTGCAATTTCACATGAGGCCGTTGATATTCCGCTTTGACCTTCCGACAGGTCATACATGCCTCCACACATCTAGCAACATCCCGCTTCATGCCGGGCCACCAGTAACCTCCACACAATTCTCTGTACCTCTTTGTAGCTCCCGGGTGAATCGAGAACTTGGACTTATGAACTCCTCTTCAAGAAGTTCCTGCAACTGGTCGAGAAGATCGTCAATCCTTGGCAAAGGATAACGATCCTTTACCGTAAGCTTATTCAGCCTCCTTCGCTTCCCCAACTCGCGTGTCCATCACATAAGCCAGGTATCCCTGTCCATTATGCTGGAGGTACCTCCGAGCTCTCGCAGCCGAACATATGGCCGTAGTCTGCCTAGACGAATCTCTCTGAACTAACATTTCTCCCCCGCTTGGGGTTCGAACTCGCACTTGTTTGTGACGACAAACAATCTCCGCGTCAAACTTACCCATCCAGTCCATGCCCACAATCACACACAGTTCCCGCATAGCAATCGGGACCAGGTCAATGGGAAACCGCACTCCTGAGATCTCTAGGGTACACCCGCGAAACACGTCCGTGACCGTCAAGGTCCTAACATCAGCCACCTCGATAACAAGAGGATGACTCAATCGTCCTACAACTCGGCCTAAACCCTCGCTAAAAGTGCGAGACACAAAAGAGTGAGTAGCCCCGCTATCAAACATCACAACCGCAGGCACCGAGTTAACTAGGAACGTTCCTAACGTATAACTGAACCACAAATAAATACATGACATGGAACGGAAAGACAAGAAGAAAGAAGCAAAAGGGATATACCTGTAACCACTTTAGGCGTCGCTTGCGCCTCATCCACCGTCAACTGATGAACTCTACCTTGAGCCGCTCCCGCCCCCGGCTGACCAGCTCGACCATCAGTGATGCGTAATGGGGCATTCCCAGGCGCCCTCTGTGCTCCACCCCCAATAGCTACCCCTGCTCTAGGACAGTTGGCCCTTACATGGCCCGTCTGATTACAGTTGAAGCAAACCACTAACGGAACCTTACAATCCCGGCTGAGGTGACCGGGTTGGCCACACTTAAAACACCCCTCAACTCTCCTCACTCCGGTATCTCGGGGCTTAAACCCGCCACTCCCAGAACCCGCGCGCGTATCTGTGAACCTCGAACGCTTCGGCACTGCCGAGATGGGCGTCACTGGCTGTGTCGCCTTCCGCTTTTTAGCTTGGGTCTCCAGATCAAGCTCCCTCCTCCGAGCGGCGTCCATCATGGCGGATAATGAAGTGTACTGTGCTGTGCTAACAAATTCTCGGATCTCCGTGCGTAGCATATCTTTATACCTTGACATCTTCATCTCTTCCGAGGCGGCATACTGAGGACAGAATAATGCCATCTCGGTAAATTTCCTGTTCATCTCTTTTACCGTCTCTGTTGTCTGGGTGAGCTCTAGGAATTCTTTAGCGATTCGCTCCATCTCTACTGGCGGTACATACTCCGCACGGAAACGAGTGACAAACTCGTCCCAAGTCAAAGTAGTGCGCTCAGCAGGCGTCAATGCCGTGGCGCACCAATCCTTCGCGCCGTCACGAAGTAGATTTACTGCAAAACGGACCTTTAGGTTGTCCGGGCAGCCACTGGTCAAAAATGCGAACTCCATGTCAGATACCCATCGCATACTGGTAATCGGATCCAGATCTCCCTTAAACTCTGGCGGGGAACAGGCGGAGAGATCCCGGTATTGGAACTCTCGGTTACGGGGATGACCCTCCGCAGGCAGTGGAATAGCTGCAATACGCTCCTCCAGTAGGATCACCACCTCCTCTCGAATAGCAGTGATGATCTCGGGGATCGCCTCCCCGATCGCGTGGGAAACCTCAGTAGCAATCAGTTCCCTAATACGCTCCTCAGTAATCCCTGACCCGGCTCGCGGCGTCGACGCGTTGTTCCTTCTTGTATTGACCATTCTAGAAAGAGAAAATTCAGAGATCTATAAGCATATATAACTCACCCTACCACGCTCATACTCCACTCCTTGGCTCCCTCGTGACTCTCCCCGACTCAAGCATGGATCCTGTGCTTCAGATAGTAGGAGCTCTACTACTACCCTTCACACCTATCCTTACTCGTTTCGAGTCCTGTCCCGAGACATTCAAGTAGTCGATTACCACAAATAAACACATATAGCCAATCCGGCCCGTACAGACACTTTTCCTAACTCTCTAGAAAGGTCATATCACCCACTATCCCTTGCCAACACTGAAACCCCACTAACCCTGACGAGTCGCCTCGTGAATGCACGGTCGTATACAGTGTAAAACCAAATAGACGTTCGAATAAGAGACTCTATCCTAGAACGGTTGGACTCAAACAAGAGTTGCGCAATAGAATTAAATCTAATATTCTAAGGCTATTCAGTTCCTACTGCATACAACCTAGAGTGCATTCGCTTAACAACCTATCAAAGCTAGCATGAGTTCCTATAAGCGATAAACCAGCATACGGTACCATACAGTTCACATAAGCAATCTAGCATGCGTACACTACACCTGGAAGCAATAGGTACACTAAGTTCCTTACCTTCCCAGCTGGCGTCGGCTGACTGTACACACTGCGCCCACGATCACCGTTCCCAAACGGGTTTTCTCTTTTCATTTAAAACAAAGATTTTGATAAAAGAATTTAAAGATCTCTTAGCCGCAACTTGAGACCAAACACACCGAGATGTGTTTGATTCACTCAAGCCGTGCTCTGATACCAAGTTGTAACGTCCCAAAAATTACAAGGAAATTTAAAATTTTTAAAACATACAATCCATTATAAAACGACCATGATTTAATAATTCACGTCTTAAATAAAATGAACGTCGTTACTTCAAACCATCAACAAAGTTTATGCAGCGGAAAATTTCATAACTAAATTCAAGGGTTCATAACTGCAAGTTTAATAATATTTGACACTCCGCGCTCCATGTGTGTACTGTCACGCCCGACTGCCGCCCGCACCTGAAATAACAACACATTGGGAAAGGGTAAGCTAAACGCTTAGTGAATTCAATCACGCACGTAGGTAGCAACCCCACGCATATCGCCCCTACTCGCAAGTAGGCAACATCACCATCATCACGAATATCAAACCACATAATGATTATTATAAGCACGAACCTCGGTCCCACCGAGTACACAAAATACATTAATACAAGCTCAGTCCCACCGATCCCTCGGTCCCACCGAGTAATTAATACAAGCTCAGTCCCACCGAGCCCTCGGTCCCACCGAGTAAAAATTGTTGTACTAGTTTAGTCCCACCAAGCCCTCGGTCCCACCGAGCCCCTCAGTCCCACCGAGGTGTACACATGCATATATATATTCCACATACGAATCTAATAAATCACAACCAGTTATCACATCCCATCTAGTTCACGTAAGCACATAAATACACGTAATCACACGTAACACAAAATAACGACATACATGAAATTCCTAACTACGCGGTGAGAGAACTCACCTCAAGGCTAAGCAACGTGCTCACGAAACGCAACACCAACACGGCAATCTTCTTCACTTTCTCCCACCTAAATACGTATAAAAAGTCAAAGGAAAGTCCCGACCCATAACACGTTTACTAGCTTTCAAACGACTAAATATTCCAGCTTTTTCTTAAAAGTTACGGGTCTGTTCGGAACCTGTTTTACCCCCTTAAAACTGATAAATACAGAAATTAAAATTCATAAATACGAAGTTCTCAGTCTTACGATTTCAGGGACGTATCGCACGCGTCCTAACGACTTTTCTATAATTTACTATAGATTTTACAAAAAATTTTCGCAGAACAGCGAACACCCGGACCTTTCAGTACAGCATGGCAACTTCGCCCTAGCTATGGTCCGAATTGGTCTTTCCACAAAACAGAGGAAACTTAATAGACTCCGAAACGAAACGTTTGGCACCAGTCCCATCCCAAACCGACATTCCAAGCAAAAGTTATGCGTAAAACAAAACAGGGACAGAAAGCTGGAAGTTTTTCGGACCAGACTGTATAAACAGCCCCATACGGCCCAGCTACAGGCCTAAACAGACTTTCAGAAAAACACGAAAAACTTTCCTGACTCGATTAGGGAACTTCGGCCACCAATTTCATAACAATCCGAGCTACGAGTAAAAAGTTACGGCCATAACAAAACAGTGGCAGAAAATCGACCTTCACATAAAATGACAAAACACCAATTTGCGACCACTTTTTCACCTAGCTAGAGGCTGAACCAGTTTTCCTCTAAAACACGGAAAACGTGACCCACCCCGTACTGGAACCGTGGGTACCAAGTTTGGCTCAATCGGAGTTACGAGCAGAAAGTTATGGTTCATACAATAACGAGGCAGATTCCAGAATTTTACATAAAATGATAAACGGTTTTTACGATAAGCTCGGCGGTGTAGGGTTGCAACTCCGGTGGCGTTAGGGTTCCGCCGTGGGGGCGTTAGGGTTTAGCCCTGCCCACTGCCGCCTCCGGCAGTGGGGCACGGCGGCGGCGGCGGCGGTTCTCCGGCGACGGTTCTCCGCACGCACATACCACCCTATTCTCGCACCACCTCCCTTTTACTCTCGATTACTAATCCAAACCGACACATACACACATACACAGCCACCGCCATCCACCCACGGCCGCCGTAGGGGCGGCGGGCGGCGGTGGTTGCCTCGTCGGAAAAACGAACAAGGAGAAAAAAAACGATATGGAACAATCCAACGACGTACCTTTCGATGTTTGCTCCTCCTCCCTTGACGTCTCCGGCGATTGGAGGTAGTGATGGCGATCTCCGGCGACTGGAACAACCCTCCGGCGACTCCCCTCTCTCTCTTCTTTTCCGGCCCTCTCTATCTCACGGTCTCTCTTTCTCTCCTTCCTACTTCGGCAATTGAATCAACAAACAAAAAAAACCACAAACAAACCAAAGGGTTGTTGCTGCTTCGTTTGGAAACTGATGAGAAGAGAAAAGGGGGGGGGGGGTCGGTCCCCCTTCCTTGGCCGTTCAACACACCACAAATCCCTTTGGCCACCTTTGACCCCTAGACACTAACACTTTGACACTTTTGGTCCCTAGGTTTCCATAACATTGTAAAAAAAGGAGTAAGGTTTGCCATACCTAACATTCGAGGTCCCTTTGACAACTTCCGTTAAAGAGACTCGCTTTAAAAAAATACATTAAGGATTTTAAAAACCATACCGGGACACGGGCTTTACAATATCTTCACCTTAGCTATCTTTTCAGCTTTGGTGGCTGTGGGACACTTACTAGCAATGTGATCGGTAAGTCCACAGTGATAACATTTCCTATAACTAAAAGTAGTTCTAGGACCATTTGAATGCTGAGCTTTTAATTTCGAATTTGAAGTGCCAGCACCAAGTAAACTATTGGTTTTAGAAATAGGATGAACATTCAGTTCTTCAGATTTCTTACCAAAAACATCCACTCTGAGTCTAGGAGTAGATCGCTGAATAGATCCAGAGATCTGATTTCTAGAACCAGAGGGGTAGGACACTGAAGCTTTAGAAGCATTCAGCTTAGGTACTAAAGTACCCTTCTGAGGATTTTGGTAAATAACAATTCCTTTTCCTTTATCTTTAGAGACAGAGGTAGGTCTTGGATAAACCATTTTCTCATTGCCTTTTGAGGAGGTAGGAGTTTCCTCAGGTATTGGTGTAAAGGACGGGGAGCACTAAGAAGATGAAGTATCAGCGACTGAGGATACAAACGTTCCAAATTTAAGCATTGAACGCTCAGTGGTTGGTTTTGAAGTTTCATATTTGTAACCCAGACCACGTTTATCACTCAGGGGAATCTGAGACTTAATTATCTCAGTGATCTTTGTTGAAGAATTACACCATCCTTCAACAGTAGCTTTTTCAGCTTTTAATGCAGCGATAGCTTCTGCTCGTTCGATTTTGACTAGCTGATTTAAATATACTTGATCTTTAAAATCTTCTTCAATTTTAGAAAGCTTTTCTATTTGAAGGTGACAGTTTTTAAGCTGTTCAGCGAGATCAAGGTTTTGGTTTTCAACCACAGTTTTGCCGTTCATGGCTTCGTATAAACTTCTAGTCAAGAGATCGATCTTACGGAGACTATCAGCTTCATCAATATTTGCAATATTGGTAAAGAAAGAAGGCGATACCTGAATAGCAGAGGTTGAAGTTGAGGGAATGTATGAACTTTCTTCCTCATCTTCAATCTTAGCCATAAGGCAGAGATTGGCTTCATCATCTTCAGTGTCAGATGATGATTCTTCTTCATCTGAAGCACCCCAATCATAGTTGGCCATAAATCCTTTGCCTTTCTTCTTAAAGCTTTTCAGCTTTGCATATTTCTCCTTCAGCTTTGCATATTTGTCATCTTTATTCTTAGGAAGAAAGTTTTTCTTTGGAAAAGCTGAAGGTCTAGTGACTTTCTTTGACCTGCACTCATTAGCGAAGTGACCTGTCTTTTCGCAGTTGAAATAAGTAGCAGTAGCCTTATCAACAAAAACTGATGATTTAGGCTTGTCAGTTAAGGAAAGAGGTTTGGTCATTCTAAACATCTTCTTTTTGGCGAATCTCCTGAACTTTTTAGTTAGGAGAGCCAAAGATTCATCATCATCTGAAGAATCAGAATCTGATGACCTTTCAGAGTTACTTTCTAACTCAGTGATGGTGACCAAGGGTCGCTGAGTAGAAGGTTCCTTTGAGATTAAAGCAACATGGGTGCTTTTGGAATCTTTTACAAGATTCTTCTTAAGATGGCTTGCTTGCTCATGATTAAGCAACGTACCATATAAGGTTGAAAGATTCATTGATTTGAGATCTTTCGACAGCTTGAGACACATAGAATAATTGTCCCAGCTTTCAGGTAAACATTCTAGAAACTTTGTCAGTACTTCAAAGTTGGAATATTCCTTACCAACCGTTTTCAGATCTATAATTAAGCAATTAAAACGTTGGTGAACTTCAGAGAGAGTTTCATTCTTACCAGAAATGAAGCTTTCATATTGTCTTACCAGGTTGATTTTTCTTGAGTCCTGGACTTCAGACGTTCCTTCATACTGAACATATTGTGTCCCACATGGCTTTTGATGTTTTCAGATTCATGACGGAATGGTAGACTTCGTCAGGAAGAGCCATGGATAGTATGGATCTGGCTTTTGTATCTACAACCACTTTCTTCTTATCTTCATCGGTCCACATGTGTATTTCCTTAGGAATCAGCCTTTCTGGAATAGCAGGTCTATTCGCGGCGGCTGGAACTGCAGGGTCAATAGTTACAGGGATGAATGGGCCGTTTTCGAGATAGTAAGGCATAGTAGGGTCTACACCTTCTAAGAAGAGAGTCATCCTATTTTTCCATAAGTTGAAGTTATCTCTGGAAAAATCTAGGGGGTTTTGCAAGAGAACCATTGTCTATATAATTTGTGTTGGTGGCCATTTTCAGATAATAGCAAGGAAGAGGAAAATCTTAGATTGGATCTTGTTTATAAGATTAAACAAATCCGCTCTGTTACCACTTGTTGGTCCCGAAGGCCTATACAAGTTTGTAGAAGGGGGGGGGGGTTGAATACAAACACACAAATTTATTTTTCTAAATTGTTTATTGATAAATCATTAACAATTTACAGCTTGTTGCGGAAACAAGATTAAGGATAAACCTAAATCTAAACAAGTTGGAACACTAAGGTTTCTTGCACTAAGAAAGATAAGGAAATTACTAATAACAACCTATCTTGAGATAAGAGATTTGAACTTGTACAGAGTTAGCAAGTTACTTCAAATGAAGTGAGTTCATCTCTATATATACTGCATGCATTTAATGCAAGTCAGTATACACTTTACACGTGTCGTCAGCGGATTGGTTGCATGTCATTGACCTTTGTTGACAACCTTAGTAGCCGCATGGAATGAACAGTGTAGTATCAGAGTGGTTGTACGATTTCAGACAGTCGGAGGTTCTTTTCTGACAATACGTACGGAGTCGTGCAAGGGAGGTTAAGACAAAAGTATTTTGTACGAGGAACTTCATGATCAGCTTTCGTTGATTCAGAGCATTATCATTTCTATTCAGAGAATGATAAAGTTCAGCGATAGCTGAAGTCTTGTACTTGATACTTCACGTTGAGTGGACAAATCTGAGTCTAAGTTGATCCGCATCAGTTCATTAGGAGACTTGTCGCTGGTTCTTGAGCTTGATCTTCGACTTCAGCGTAGAACCTATGTTGACGTGAAACTTGTCTTCAGGGATCATAAGTAAACAACTAACTTATCAGCGATCACCATAATGACTGAACAGACTCAGAGCATTAATGGTGAACAGTGTTCGCTGAATGTTTTATCTAAAGGGCAAGAGTTCCTATCAGCGGTACTGTAAGATCTTAGTACTTATCAGCGATAGTGAAACTCTGATACATATTGTCTACTTACAATTTTCACTAAGTATATAAGATAGGGTCATTATCAAATCACTAAGGGTTTGGATC